>CAWUFW010004110.1:0-1200000 GCA_963921515.1 Calotriton arnoldi
CTTGGCTTTCTACTTATCTGCAGCCGTTTTCACCTGCTGTTTCTGCCTCTTCCTTCCTTCATTCCCTGACCAGAAGATTAACAGACTACCACAGGCCCATAGCCAGCCGAGAGAAGGTGGCTACTGCAGCCCCTAATGAGAAATACCTCCATGGAAAGACATTGGCAGAAGCGGCAGCCCCGGAGCCGGTTCATACATTTGCCAACTGGCCCTGAGGCCTGCTGACACCTTAGATAACTTGGCGGGCCAGGCCTCATAACACAATTTATTCTGTTGGGAAGTATTGTAATCATGTGCCTAAAGCCTCTGGAACCCTCCTTCGGGGCAGAGTGTAAGAATTATTTTGCTGTCTCTACTGTGTATGGATGTCAGAGAGAGAATCCCATGACAGAGAAGGAAAAGCTACTTACATAGTGATCTTAGTTCTCTGTCCTTAACTATGACTTCTCGTCCGGCGCCTCCACATACACGTATTCAACGGAGGTACAACAAACATAAGCGATTGACACATATTCACACACAGTGGAAAACATCTGAAACACTTCCCCTTCAAACACAGTGCCCACCAATATTGGCCCTCACACGTTTCTACATTAAACATTCCTTTCCTTCTTGCAGGCATCCTTCACGAACTACTATACTTGACAGGAGTACCTCGCAGGCTATATGATACTTACTTCTGCAAAGTGTGTGCCAGTTTCCACCTGTGAAGTTCTGCTAGTGGAAGTATTTTAAGAGATGTTCCCTTTCCAAATGCATTTTTTAAATTATATAAGTAATTTAGGCAATGAAAACCCAGGCTATATAATAGTTTACTTTCAAAAGTGTGCCAGTTTCCTCCTGTGAATTTCTGAAAACGGAGTATTTAAGGAAATGTTCCTTTCCAAATGCATATTTGAATTATATAAGTAATCCACGCTATAAAAACCAAGCCTACATGATACTTTCATTGCAAAAGTGTAGCCAGTTTCCACCTGTGAATTTCTGCTACTGGAGTATCTGTGGAGATGTTACCTTTTCCAAATTACTTATTTAAATTATGTAAGTAATCCAGGCAGTGACAGACAGCAACATCGGTTTCCACTCTAAAGGCCAAGTAACATGATGAAAGCTTTTTGACTGTAGGTGCAAAAATGTGAAGCACGCCGTACCCATATTCCTACTCTGCCACTTACAATGCAGGAGATAATACTTGATATCTGTCTGTACCGACTCTAATCATTTTATCATTTTCTCTTCACCTGCTCTCCCAATCTGTACTATCTATCACATCTTCCGTTCCTCTCAACCAGCTCCCCCTTTTGTACTATTATTTCCAATGTCGCCTCTCTGGCATCTCTCCTTCTTTGTCTTTCACTGGTCTCTCATCTCACTTGCCTTAACTTAATTTCCATCACTGACTTTTACATTAAAAACAGAGCTTTAGACTGTACCATTTCCGCTGAAAAGGCACTATTTCTCTCCATGTGTTCCCATACCTGACGTGTCACGCAGTTTGATGCTTACTTTCCCTCCATGTTAAAGAACAGTAGATGTTTCATCACCCAGGCTTATGTGCTGCCTAGCTAAATACATATAAGGTCCCAAAGGCGAGACCGATTGCATTGCAAATGCTTTGTTTTTCACAGGGATGGATCCTGGGGCCAGCAGTGGTCATTGTGTAGCCCACATGGGGTCAGCGAACAACTGGCCAGGCTCTCACTCCACATCAGACCTTCAAGAGAGCCCTGGCGAGATCGGAGGATCCATTCTTAATACTGCTAGCCTTGTCAATCAATAACAAGAACGAGAAACCCTGAGCAAAGATACCAGATAAATGGCAGCAACGAGAACACGTACGGGTTTCCACAAGGCAGTAAAGCCTCTGCAGTACAAACATAAATAGCTACGCTGAACAGCGCGTGTACTGGCATCAGAGCGCGCCTCTATTGCAGCTCTCGCCGGGCACAGAAATGCTGCCAACGCCGCAGGTCCTATTCTAAGCATGATCAGAGAGCTAGATTCTAAGCGCTGTATTGATGGCAAGCTCATTGTGGAAATGTTCACGTAAATGAAGTGTTTCGTGGCTCTTTCCAAACTCGTAAAGCGGCGACGCAGCTTTCTCATTCACCTCTCGCACACGCCTTGAATTCATTATCCATATCATTGGCATATTATTTGTGTCATTTCTCCTGTTCTTATTTCGGAGTCCGGCAATTAGGTTGTTTTTTTGCACTGCCATACTTACCCGGAGTGCAAAATACCGAGCCTCCTAGTGCCTCTAAATAGGGATAAAGAAGCGCTTTGTAGGGCGTGCCATCTCTTCTGTATAACACCTATAATTTAATGTATTTGAATATTTGCCTTTATTTAATTACGAGTTTGTCTGTTTCTTGGTTTTGGCGGCGTTATGCCAGTGTGTGGCTTATACACTGTTGTAAAAGTGCTTCTTTGTAGTGAATGTTGACAGGCCTATCTCAAACAGACCCTGCTGTTCTGCGTTTATTTGTCCTATTTCAGGGTTTTGCTGATGAACGTTGCTTGGTAGATAGATAGATAATGATCTTTATTCGGCATAAAAAATTATGACCATAAAAGATACACACTCAACAATACAACGTTACAGTACTTTGATCATCATATATATTACAGGCCAGTCGGGACACCGTAAAATTATAAAAACACTACTATAAACATATTAAGATATTTATAAGAACAATAAAAACACTAAAAAAGACGAGCACCAACTGGTGTCCCCATTTATCGGCTAAATAATCAAGAGTCTCCTCCTTTTATAAGCCCCTCGTATTTCTTAGCTTTAGAACAGATCTTAAAAAATTCGTAACACATGATAATGTAAAAAACATCAGAGCACAATTTTAAGAACAATAAGGCCACCCGGGCCTGCTTGAACTTGTGTTTCCTTAAAAGCCCCTTGAGATACACTCTTCTCGGGAAATGAATAATACGGGCACAATAGAACAAAGTGGAGGGTGTCCTGTGGAGACTTGTTGTCGCAGCCACAGGGCCCCTTTTGATCTAAAGATGCTGTGTACCCTGCCGAGAGACAGCCAGTAAGTGATGTAACAAGTCCAATCTGAACCGTGTGATTAAGAATCTATCGTGAGCACTGGCTATAATAGCTAGGTATGGTTCTATGCTTTGTGTTGACGTAACCAAAATATATTTCCTGACCGAGGGCTTTCTTAATTCAGTTTCCTCCCTTTGAGCCCCAATTAGTTTAAGAAGCTGATCTTTAATAAGAGCTTTGTCCAGTGGGCTCACCTTGGTCGGGCACGAAAATAAGTCTGCCCTGCCCAGCGTGGTCAGAGTCTTTTATGTATTTTAGCCACGGGATTTTAACACGTGATCCAGGGACAGGCAGTCTTGAGTTACTTGTCTGCTAAAGCCTGTCTCCTCATTGGTCCACGTATTCACCCAGCACAAAAGGGGTTTCACCTTCACCAGGTCCGAAATGTACTTAATTCCCAACTCCTCGTGTGCAATAAAGAGGGGTGCTTTGGGAGACTCTCAACAAACGCCTAAAGTACCTATTTTCCTCACTTTGTAGTTCACTTATCCCAGTGAAACCCACACTTCACTTCCGTATAGCATTTTTGAGCTACAGAATGAATTATACAGTTTTAAGATTGTCGCCGGTGACCACTTGCACTAGCCTATGGGCAAAAGATGTAATTGCTCCCGTGGATTTTACTAGGCCTAAACGCTTACTCTCTACTAACTGTTTAAAGTTCAGTTTTTCATCGAACAAGATACCAAAGGTATGAAAAGACCGGTACTTTCCCCAATGTGTGTGACCGGCTACATAATGGTTCACCTTCCTGCTCCTTTTCCCTAGTTCCATTATGTGAGGATTTTGAGAAGTTGGGTGTCAAATCCAAGTCCTTCATAAATACCACAAACCCTTCTAATAGGATCTGCAAGGCCTTGGGCGTGCGAGCAAGGAGAACCGCATCGTCCGCGTAAAGTAGGAGAGGGACTGATCTTAAACCTACTTTAGGGGAGTCAGCTTGTAATGCAGTTAATGCCGCTTCAAGACCGTTAATATAAAGTGTGAATAAAAAAGGAGCTAAAATGCATCCCTGCCTAACCCACTTGAGCATCTAAAGTAATCTGTGGTCTTCCCCTCTTGCGTGTATCTAACTGTGGCAGAAGTGTTGGAGTGTAAAACCATAAGTATGTTGATTAGTGCCTGATCCGCCCCCAGTGTTCCCATGAGCTTCCATAATTTAGTTCGATTCACACAGTCAAATGCTGCACTGAGGTCCATAAAGGCGAGGTAAAGCGCCCCGCCTTTCGCTAAGGTGTACTTCGCGCTAATTAAGTAAAGGTTTAAGCATTGTGCAACTGTGGATTTACCCGAGCGAAACCCATATTGGACATCTGTTATAATACCGTGGGTCTCTGCCCAGTCAGATAACCTATTTAGCACCACTCTACCAAGGACCTTCACAGTTACGTCAATGAGCGATATTGGACGATAACAATGTGGGCTGTCCCTATCTCCTTTTTTAAATATCGGGACGATGGTTGCCAAGGACCACGAGGGAGGCATTTCTGTTGCGACTGACGCATTTATTACTCTTGCCAGAATAGGTGCCCATACCTCTGGGTTACTACGGAATAAATCAGGTGGAACCCGTCTGGTCCTGGGGCTTTGTTACTCGTGAGACAGTCTATTCCTAGTCTCACCTCGTCTAAAGAAAAAGAGATAGGGCCAGTTCTCCCAGTCTCAATCTGTAACTGTGGCTCAACTCCTCTCAGGGGCTGATTGTACAAGCCCTCGTAGTGAGCCAACCATTGCTCCGGTAAGATGTTATGGGATAGGGATGGACTGTTTGACTCTTTAAAGCATGGACTGTTTATAACCTTCCAAAATCGGGCGGAATCCTTAAGCTCCGCAGCTGCTTCTAGGTCCTCCCAAGCCTTCGATTGGAGTCGGCATTTCCTAGTCTTGACTGCCTGTTTATACGCTTTACGGCAGACCGTAATCCGCCCCTGTCTCTGGGTGATTGTTTAAGTGCCACCTTTAGGGCTCTAAGGGCCTTTGAACAATGCCCATCAAACCATCTGGGCGTGTCACTCAGGCGTGTAGATGCAGGGACTTTTAGAAGGCTATCCACTAGTTGCGCAATGGATGAGAACGTCTGGATTAAATGCTGGCCCTGCATATCTAAATCTAGACAGTTCTGAATATCCTGCTGACCTCCTGAGGGTTAAAGAAGCGCTTTGTAGGGCATGCCATTCTTCTGTATAACACCTATAATTTAATGTATTTGAATATTTGCCTTTACTTAATCTACGAGTTAGTCTGTTTCTTGGTTTTGGCGGCGTTATGCCAGTGTGTGGCTTATACACTGTTTTACAGTGCTTCTCTTGTAGTGAATGTTGACAGGCCTATCTAAAAGCGACCCTGCTGTTCTGCGTTTATTTGTCCTGTTTCAGGGTTTTGCTGATGAACGTTGCTTATATTAATCTGAATGTAGCTAGGTCCCGCTCATTGTGTGTTTGCAGCTCAAGCCCTACCAACATATAGCTACACATTTGAAATACTAGTGGTATTCCATCAGTGTTGCTGTTGATCTGTCTCTTACATTAGTCACTTATTTTAGCGTTAGTCTGTCTGTATTTCTGGTATTGCTATGCGATTACTTATAGTAAATTTTATGTTACCCCGAATGTAAGTAGGTCCTGTCTCAAGGGGACCTGCTGGTCACTAGTTCATAACATAAAAAAACACATTTTAATTACAAAGACGTGTTGTTATTTTGGTCTTAGCTGCCCCGTGATTTGAACGCCTATATTTTGTGAAAAAATACAAAGCGTAAAGAGAGCACTGGCTTTTTACAGTCTATAGCTGGTGGGGTCTCGAGGCCAGAAGGCTGCGTCATAGCTCGGTTCCCCGAGAGGAAATGGCAGCGCAGCCCTGAAGTCATTCATTAATAAAAGAACGTGAAACTATAAAAGAGATACCGGGTAGCAACCGAGAGCTGACTGAACATTGTGCGCAGCATCGGCCTTGTCGGGTTCTGAGGCGGTGTTTTCTGGTTTGAATAAACCAACCAGTGTTGGCTGGAATTAGCCAGTGCTCGTTGGAAGCAGCACAGATTATGGGGGATGGCGGGGACTGGCAATCCTTTGCATGGAAGCGGATTCCTGAATGTGTCTGCAGGCTCTTCACAGCTTTCAGCTCTTGTGTGCTGTAGGTGCGGGCTTCGGTCGCAGGCCGGCCCTGGGTGTATGGGTGGGTAAATTCCACTAGGTGGAGCCTCGAGCCCCATAACACCTCGGGCCCAAAGCATCGCGAGTCTTAAAGGGTCACACACAGGAGGCGGTTCCCGCCTCTCAGCCAGGAACTGACCCCCTCGGCCTTCTCTAAACTAGAAACCCAGCTTTAAATATGATTTTTAAAATCCAACATTTGGTAAGTTTAGGATAGCGGTTCAGTAGATGAGAATTTTTTTCGGAATCTTGCCCTCGTATTCTGTGCTTGCCTTTTGCGATCATATTTATAAATTATTTCTCGAAATGAAGAGGCTGTACATATGGGGCGATCAGCTGAACAGTTCCTGAGCTTTCATGTAATAAACCGGTGTATTCTGGCCTGTGTAGAATGTGTTTTCTTTCTGACTCGCTTGATTACTATGATTTGCAAGAGACCCGAACTGGATTGATACATGGCTCATTTAGACGCGCTCACCTCTGGAAGGGGGGTTTGGGGGGCAGCCGAGCACCGCGAGGTCCGCCCCCCGGGCTAGATTGGGAGGGGGGGAGCGGGCCGCCGGTAGCGGCCATTTTGTGGGACTTTGGGCTACACTGGGGGATTAGCCCAAATGTAGCCCAATATTAATTTGTAGCCCAAAGGGATATATGAGGGTTTCTTGCGCCTCACCAGCCACCATTTTAGGTTTGGTGACCTGGTGGCTGGGAGCGCTGTAGGTTTAGCTTTTTTCTTAAGCTTTTTTTCCCTGTGGTTGCTAGCTTGAGGTGTGGTAGGTGTAGGGTGCAGTGTTGTGGAGGTTGAATTTGGCAATGTCAGCGATATTGGTGATGGAGGATGCAGACTCACCGGGTTCTCCGGAGGCGGTCCGTCTCCTCAGCGGGAGCTGGCCGGCTCGACCTTCGCTGGGCGTGCCGGAGGCCCTCGGGAGCTGCGCGCCCTGCGAGAGCGAACGCGCGGCGGCGGGGAGCGGCCGCGGTGCTGGCCTCGCTCGCCTCCCCAAAAAGCGAGGAAGGGACAGGTGAGTGCGAGGGAGCCGTGCGGGGCGCGGCCCCTTTGAGTCGCGTCCGTGTTGCGTGGAGGGGTGGGATCTTGGATCCGGCAGCGGGAGGGGGCTCGTCGGGGAAGCGCGAGCTGCGTTTCCCCAGAGTTGTTGCCTTGAAGCCCAGGGCCGCTCTGATGTCAGGAGAGCGGCCCCGCGGAGCTGCGCCGAGGTGGCAGAGCCTTCCCCCTCGAGGGGAGTCGGGGGGGGAGGGGACCCGACGCAGCCAGCGCCGCGCCGAGGCGCTCATTGCCAGAGACGGGGGAAGCAGGCGGAGGAGGGGACCCAGAGGGCCGGTGAGGCGGCCCTTGCAGCCGGGGGCTAAAAAAGATAAAAAAGGGGGGCAAAAGGGCCAGTTATGGGCTCCAGAAGGGCAGGCCCCCAGCAGCGGGGAGACGCCCCCTGGTTAGTGGAGGAGGGTGCAGGGGACATGGGGACTTCGTCTCTGCGGAGGGTATGCAGGGAGGCACGGCAGCATCTGCGCAGGCTTCCCCAGCTGTGCATGATATGGAGGTTTTGGGGTGGGGCGGTGGGGCCGGGTGTGGTGTTAAGGGGAGGGAGGGGTGAGGCCTGGGCTGGTGGGGGAGGGGGACGGGGGCGTGGGTGCCCGCATTGATTTAGAGTCGGAAGGGAGTGTCAGGGATTGGGAGGGCCCGGATATTTTCTCCTCGTGGAATGAGGAGGTGTTGGGGGTAGGGGGTTTCGGTCATGGGGAGGGATACAAGGCCGCGGGGGCCCCGGGGTATTTTCAGCCAGGGGACTGGGGGCACTGCAAGGTGGAGGGCAGTGGGGGGGTTGGGCCGGGATTCTTTTGCGTGCGGTGGCGGGCCCAGTGGGATGGGGGCTGGGGGACCGGCGGGTTGAGGAATGGAGTGACGGAGAGAAGGAGCAGGTGGATGAAGGGGGAAGCAGTGGATCTTAGCGTGGTAGGGCGGGGCGTGGGCAGCCAGCACGTTAGGGGCAGACAGGAAAAGAGGAGCTGGGATGTGAGAGAGAAGAGAGATAGGCCCAGCACACCAGACCATGCCTTTCTTTTTCAGGCGATGGAGCAACGCTGGGTGCCAGACTTGGTAGGGCTGGGAGCGGTCCGATGGCACCAAGGAGAAGGGAGGGTGGAGCCTCGCGCGGCGTACCCAGTACCGGCGGGGCATCTTGTCGCGGCTGGCATAAGTAGGCCCAGAGGCGGGGCTCGCCGGCCCCAGCACCGCACTGGGCCTCAACGGTCTGGGGGACACCGCAGAAGGAGGAGGAGCGCCGAGGACAAACTTTTTGAGTAGTGTGAGGAGGGTGCAGTCCGCTGCCTCCGGATGGGAAAACCTGTGGTTCCAGGGAGGGAGGAACTAGATTATGATGAGGATAGCATGGAGTGAGGGAGAGTTAAGGGACATGGAAGACGAGGGAGTGGGGGGCCGAGTAATGCTGGTGCATAGTGTTTTACAGGCGTCACGACGCCAGGCGGAGCCCACGGGTCGGACATCGCGTTTGGAGGAGAGATCGGCCCCCTTTGGCTTAGGGCAGCCAGATGAAAGACGGGCGGAATCATTAGCGCCAGGTAAACAGGCGGCGGGATTGCGACTCCTTAATGGTGTCAGTGGGTGTGGGGGAGTTGACACGGAGGGGGGAAGAGGGTAGGTTGTGGAAGGAGTACGTATGTGCTGGATATGGGAGATGGGACGGATGACTCGGGTAAGGGGTCAGCGGAGGGCGCAGAGAAAGCATCCGGAGGCAGAGGAGACATCGCGCCTGACAAGTAAGGGATGGCAGAAATACCGACAGTGGAATCTGAGACCAACTTAGAAAGTAAAGAGAGTTAAATATAAAACAGTTGCCTTACATGGGCGTCACTAAGCCATTGGGCGCGCATCTAATGCTGACCACTAAAGAACGTATATGGAAGGGTGAATATGTAGAGATGCTTTAAACTCCTTCACAGAGAAGTTAGGGCAAAAGAAGGGTCTAAAGAGAGGAATTTGAGTTGGCCAAAAGGGGCACGTAGAAGTACCTCTGACAATAGAGGGTTGGACGGCGGCATTCCTCACATATGCCAGTGTGGCTTACTGCGAGAAAATACCCGGAAAGGTGTGTGGCCATGTTCAAGCACATGGGCCCGGTGATCAGGAAGGCCCAGATTACAGGGGGTGGTTATGCATGGTGTGAGAAGCTGGCCTGGCAGTGCTGCTGTCCACTAATTATAGTGGGCACCTTGCACCAGTCCAAACAACCCCTTATTGGAGATAGGTTAAAGACAACCTTATTGAAAGCTATCCTAGTGGTAGCTATGGAGAGCAGCCTTCAGGCTAAGTCTTGAAGGAATGTAAAGCAGCTTGTTTTACCAGTCTATAATCTCTTGAGTGACCAAATGAAAGAGCACCACACCAGGTATATATTCAAAATATATGTATTTATTGCTAAACACACCCCTCTAGTCTCTTTATGAGGCTAGAGTTCGAAATACACAAGTTATAAGTTATTTAAACACAGTAATAGCACAAATACACGTTTGGGCCCTAGGGGCGTACCAAACCATATACCAATAAAGTGGTATAAGAACCACGACTGAACTAGACACTAGGCCTAGAGCCTCTAGAAGTGCTTGGACCACAAGGAACCACCCAAGGTAGTGACACAGGGGACCCACGGGGGACGCGTGCAGTGTAAATACACAACCGCGATACGCCGTTAACTTCTATGGAGAAAGTCGCGATCAGGAAATTAAAGAAAAGGGACACTTAAAGGAGGACTTCGAGCAAACCCTTTGAGAACTAGGTTGTTCTAGAGTCTCTACCCACGGGAGCACCGGAGTACTCATGTTACCTCACCCAGGGAAGCCGGGTGCATAGGTGCCTTTCGGGGTCGGGTTTCGTCGTCGATTTGAATGGCGATCTGCTGCAAAGTGCTGCTGGCGACCAAGTGGAAAGTTTCCGGGTGGATCCAAGAGTGGATCGGAGATCTGAAGAACCTGAAAGCAGAGGGGACAGAGTCTGGGTCACTAGCCAGTGACCAGGAAGGCGATGGACAGATGCCCACCGATGTCGAGTGCTTCAGGTGCATTGACGGTCGTCTTGACTCTTCAGCCACGAGGTCCAGGAGGCGTTGTCGGCAACCAGGAGCAGGATTCGGGCTGGTACACGATGTTTGTCGAGTGCTGAGGTGTCGGCGACCAGATTGGACCCAACAAGCCTTGGCAACGGCAAGTCTTGATGAAGATGATGATCGTCGATGGTGCAGACCAGCAAGATCTGAGGAACTCACCCAGCGAGGGTAAGTGAGGGCAGGCCTGGAGCAACCGGGGTGCCCAAGAAGAAAAGGATTGGCCTTCGTAAAGGGCTACTAGCGAACGGGCTAGAGACCGCGAAGGAGCCTCGAGACGTCGCACATGGATCTGGCTCACAGGACACTCGTGGAGTTGAGGCCAGTGATCTTCGGTGCAATTGGTGCTGGAGGCTAGGGCTACTCGGAGCCCAAAGCATGACTTCATGGGAGACCCAGAAGAGGATGAACTTGCAAATGTGCTCGGTGTCCAGGGGTCACGGTCTCACATTACCCACGATAGCTACGGGCCTCAGCTTTGCTGGGGACTCAGGGTAGCCTCGGGGAAGTGTGAGAATCCACCTCTGGTGATGCGAAGACTTCGGCGTCCGACGGGAGCTTCAGAAATGCAGACCAGACAGATGCGTCTTTGGTGCCTGCCAAGCAGGGGAGTCACTCCTTGACCCCAAGGGAGATTCTTCTGTCCTCTAGTCTTGAGTAGAGCACCGAAGGTCCAGGATTCTGTTTCAGAGTTTCGTCCAGGGATAATCTAAAGTCCTAAGGACTGAGTTCCTATACTTATACCAAGTTTAGGGGTTGGACTACTCTGTGGCCCCACCTATGGGAGGGTCAGGGCAGAGGGGTGGCTACACCCCTTTCCCTTTGTCCAGTTCGCGCCAAAGCAGGGGCTGCAAGCCCCTGATCCGGTTTGAACTGGGGTATGCACAGGGACACCAAATGTGCCCCCAGTGCAGGACTTCAAAGCACTCGAAAGTGCTCCCGCCCAGCCCCAATACACATTATCCTGTCTGGGGAGGTGGTCACACCTCCCTGGGACAGGAAACCTATTGTCCAAGCCTCCCCTGCCGGAGTTTCGTCCAGCAGCAGGAGGCCAGACTCGTGTCTGTGGCAGCAGCATCCATTTTGTGATGCCAGGGCTTTAGAAAGAAGTTACCTGGCTAGCCAGAGTTAACATGTCTTTCCCTCTAGAAGGGTGGAATGCTACCCCCGCCACCAGAATTGGCAGGGGGGTAGTATTCCAAGATGTTTGACACCAAACACGACATGTTTAGGTGCAGCCATTCCAAAGTTAGCATTTAACGTGAGGTTATAATGCGCTTAAGAGTATATGGTCAGGCTGCACTACAAACAGAATCAGAGAAGGGTCTCCGAACGCTGCAGAGGGGCCCTGCTCATGCAGGGGCACCCTCTCACATAGGAACCACGCACTCTGCCTTCAGGATTGATAAGGCCTGCCATAGGAGTGACTTATAGGTGTATATGTGTGTATGTATTTAGTGATATAGGTAACCTATATCACAGTAAGGGGTGCATGCACCACCTTACCCAGGCTGCAGTAGCAGACCTGTGGTGTCAGTTTGGATGGCCTTCCAGGGGTGGCATAATACATGCTGCAGCCCCTGGTAGGCCTGTGAGGTACCTATGCCCTTGGTACATAGTATACCATATACTAGGGACTTATAAGGGCACTCCAGATTCCAATCAGTGATGTGCCTAAGGCACATGGAAACCATTTTAGAGAGGAAGCAGCTAGGCTGGGGTTCTGATTAGCAGGGCCCCAGCCAGACTAATGTCGAAAAACAGTGAAGCATCAGAAAAAGTGGGGGTACCCATGTGAAGCAGATCCTACTCTCCTACACAACCCCCCCAAACGTAGGGACATTAAACTAACCTTGCCCAGTTAAGTCTTCATGTTCTAAGTGGAAGTACCTAGAGAGTCCATCTGCATTGGCATGGTTACTCCCAGGTCTATGTTCCACTGTAAAGTCCATCCCCTGTAGGGAAATGGACCACCTAAGCAGTTTGGGGTTTTCACCCTTCATTTGTTTTAGCCATAAGAGGGGCTTATGGTCTGTCTGAACCAGGAAGTGGGTACCAAACAAGTATGGCCTCAACTTCTTCAGAGCCCAGACCACAGCAAAGGCCTCCCTCTCTATGGCTGACCAACGTTTCTCTCTAGGGGTCAGCCTTCTGCTAATGAAAGCTACTGGCTGATCCTGACCTTCTTCATTCAATTGTGACAGTACAGCCCCTACCCCCAATTCAGATGCATCAGTTTGAACAATGAAATTCTTGTAGTAATCAGGACTCTGTAGAATGGGAGCAGTGCACATGACCTGCTTCAGGTCATCAAATGCCTTTTGACAGCTAACTGTCCACTGAACCTTTTTGGGCATTTTCTTAGAAGTTAAGTCATTCAGGGGTGTCACTATTGATCCATACCCCTTGACAAATCTCCTATAGTACCCAGTCAGGCCTAAGAAGGCTCTCACCTGAGTCTGGGTAGTGGGAGCAGTCCAGTCCATGATAGTCTGGATCTTGCTCTGTAAAGGTTGAACCTGGCCTCCACCCACAAGGTGGCCCAGGTACACAACCTGACTCTGCCCTATCTGGCACTTAGTGGCCTTGATAGTCAGGCCTGCCTTTTGCAGGGCCTGTAAAACATTCCTGAGGTGGACCAGGTGATCCTCCCAGGTGGAGCTAAAGACAGCAATATCATCTAGATATGCTGCACTATAGGCTTCCAGACCTGTGAGAACTGTATTCACCAACCTCTGGAAAGTGGCAGGTGCATTCTTCAGACCAAAGGGCATCACCACAAATTGATAACGCCCACTAGGGGTTGAGAATGCTGTTTTGGGCTTTGCAGTATCAGCTAGTCTGATCTGCCAGTAGCCAGCTGTCAAGTCAAATGTGCTGAGATATTTGGCTGAGGCCCAAGTATCTATGAGCTCATCTGCCCTTGGTATTGGATGGGCATCAGTCCTAGTGACTGCATTGAGACCCCTGTAGTCCACACAAAACCTCATCTCTCTTTTTCCACCACTGGTGTGAGGTTTTGGCACAAGGACCACTGGACTAGCCCAAGGGCTATCTGAGGGTTCAATAACTCCCAACTCCAACATTTTCTGGACTTCAGTCCTGATACAGTCCCTGACATGGTCAGGTTGCCTATAAATCTTATTTTTAATAGGCAGACTGTCCCCAGTGTCCACTTCATGAGTGCACCAGGTGGTCTGACTGGGTGTCAGTGAAAACATGTGTCTAAACTGATTGAGCACCAGTCTACAATCAGTTTGTTGCTGGGTAGTGAGGCTGCCTGCCAAGGCTACACCATCTACTGACCCATCGTCAGGGTTCTGTGAGAGCAGGTCAGGGAGTGGGTCACTCTCTTCCTCCTGCCCTTCATCAGTAGCCATGAGCAAGCCCATGTCTGCCCTGTCCACATATGGTTTTAACCTGTTGACATGGAGAACCCTGTGGGGACTCCTGGGTGTTCCTAGGTCTACTAAGTAGGTAACCTCACCCTTCTGCTCAACAATAGTGTGGGGTCCACTCCATTTGTCTTGGAGAGCTGCTGGGGCCACTGGCTCCAACACCCACACCTTCTGTCCTGGCTGGTAAACAGTCAGAACAGCCTTTTGGTCATGCCAGGCCTTTTGAAGTTCCTGGCTAGCCTCAAGGTTTTTAGTTGCCTTTTTCATATACTCAGCCATCCGGGAGCGGAGACCAAGTACATAGTCACTATGTCTTGCTTTGGGGGCTTGAGAGGTAACTCCCATCCTTCCTTCACCAAGCACAGTGGACCCCTGACAGGGTGGCCAAACAGAAGTTCAAAAGGGCTGTAACCAACCCCCTTCTGAGGCACCTCCCTATATGCAAATAAAAGGCAGGGCAAGAGTATGTCCCATCTTCGCCTAAGCTTTTCTGGGAGCCCTTTAATCATGCCCTTCAAGGTTTTGTTGAATCTCTCAACTAAACCATTGCATTGTGGGTGATAGGGTGTGGTGAACTTATAAGTCACTCCACACTCCTTCCACATTGCTTTTAAGTACCCAGACATGAAGTTTGCACCCCTGTCTGATACTACCTCCTTAGGAAAGCCCACTCTTGAGAAAATTCCCAGGAGGGCCCTTGCCACCACAGGTGCTGTAGTGGTCCTGAGGGGAATAGCTTCTGGGTACCTGGTGGCATGATCCACTACCACCAGGATAAACCTGTGCCCAGATGCTGTTTGGGGATCCATGGGACCAACAATGTCAATCCCTACCCTTTCAAAGGGCACCCCCACCACAGGTAGTGGTATCAGGGGGCCTTTGTAGTGCCACCTGCCTTGCCACTGGCCTGGCAGGTTACACAGGAGCGACAAAACTCCTTGGTGTCTTCAGACATGTGGGGCCAGTGAAAGTGAGGGACAATTCTGTCCCAAGTCTTGTTCTGGCCCAGGTGACCTGCCAAGGGAATATCATGGGCTAGGGTCAATAGGAAGACCCTGAACTTCAGAGGTATAACCAACCTCCTGGTAGCACCAGGCTTGGGGTCTCTACTCTCTGAGTACAGGAGTCCATCATCCCAATACACTGTATGGGGACCACTAGCTTTCCCAGCAGCCTCAGCAGCAGCTTGCTGTCTGAGGGGTTCAAGGGAGGTGCAGCTCTGCTGCTCCTGGCTCAGATCTGCCCTGGAAGGCCCCCTGTCCCCAAGAACTCAACCTGGTCAGGTTCAAGTTCCTCTGGGACAGTTCCTTCTTCAGGACTGATATCATCCCCCTCAAGGGACTGATCTTCTTCCTGAGCCAAGGGGAAGGCACTGCCTTAACCCTACTACTCCTCCTCTTGGAAGGCACTTGGTCCATTATTCCAGAATCCAAGGCCTGTTCAGTGCTAGACATTTTGGCTTGTGACCTGGTCACAGCAAACACATCTGCAGGGATCCCCAGCATTTCTGCATGGGTCCTGAGCTCCACTTCTGCCCAAGCAGAAGTCTCTAAGTCATTGCCAAGCAAGCATTCGACTGGTAGGTTTGCACTCACCACAACCTTCTTAAGGCCAGTTACCCCTCCCCAGGAGAAGTTAACAACTGCCAGAGTATGGTCTGTTCTGACGTTGCTAGCATTGGTCACTTGGTACATCTCACCAAGTATAACTTGCCCAGGATTCACAAGGTCTTGTGTCACCATTGTGACACTTGCCCCTGTGTCCCTAAATGCCAAAGCCTCTCGTCCATTGTTTAAAGGCTGTTGTCTGTACTTGCCCAGATTACTGGGACTCACAGAGGAGGTCACATCCATGCCTCCATCACAGACTAACACAGCCTGAGTTAGTTCTCTGACTAGGTCAGAGCCCAACTCAGTACCCAGGGTGAACCCTACTAAACCCTTGGCTGGAGCACTCCCACCAACTGTAACTGCACTAGGGGAAACAGGTGCCTTAGGGGCATTGGTGGGTGCTGGACTTGAGTCTTTGGACTTGGTGCAATCACTGGTCCAATGGGTCTTTTGCTTACAGACCTTGCACCATGGTTTTCTTTGGCCTTTCCCTTTTGTAGACTGTGAATCTCCACCTGAAGAAGATTTTTGGGGGCCTGATGAAGACTTTTGATCTTTACCCTTCTCCCCACCCTTTTCAGAGTTCTTAGCATCTTGCTTCTTAGTGTCCCCACCTTGGTTCTGTACTTTCTGCTTCACCCTGGTTCTGACCCATTTGTCTGCCTTCTTTCCCAATTCTTGGGGAGAGGTCAGATCAGAGTCCACCAGGTATTGATGCAACAGCTGATTTTGACAGTTATTAAGAATCTGCTCCCTCATTATCAGATTGTACAATCCTGAGAAGTCACACACCTTACTGCCCATCAACCAGCCTTCCAGAGCCTTGGCAGAACAATCCACATAGTCTACCCAGTCTTGAGTCTGTGCTTTTTGGGTATCTCTGAACTTCAACCTGTACTGTTCAGTGGTTAGGCCAAACCCATCAATAAGAGCACTCTTCAAGACCTTGTAATTATCAGCATCCTCCTGTCTAACAGTGAGGAGCTTATCTCTACCTTTGTCTGCAAAGGAGAGCCACAAGATTGCTGCCCACTGCTCCTGAGGGACCTTCTGTACTTTACAGGCCCTCTCTAGAGCAGTTATTCACTTGTGGATGTCATCCCCACTCTGGTAGGGAGGGACAATCTTGCTCAGGTTCCTATGGTCATAGGACCTTTCCCTATCTCTAGGGACATGGCTGCCACCATGGGACTCTAGTCCCAACTTTCTTTTCTCTCTAAAGAGATCTAGGGACTCCCTGTCTAAGGCTACTTGCTTCTTTCTGAGTTCAAGCTGAGCTTCCTCATACTGAATCAGCCTCTTTCTCCTCTCATGAGAGGATTCCCTCCTATGAGATGGGACAGAGCTCCCTATTGAGGTGCCAGAGTGGTTAGACTCCTGAGAAGGAGATCTAGACTTTCTGGGCACACTCATAATCCTTCCTGAGGAGGCAAAGAGGGTATCATTCTGATCATCCTCTTCATCCTCCACAGGAGGGATTGGGTTATCCAGGTCAGGGTCATTGTCACCCTCCTGGCCAGTTTCAGAGGGGGTGCTGGGGGTATTGTTACCCCTGGCCCCTTCCTCTTCTTCTGCCCCACCCTCTGCTCCTACCCCTTCAGTCCCCAAGGGCTTACTGAGGTCATAAGCTACCAACAACTCTTTAAGGTGTTGGGTGGTGGGACTTTGGCCTGTCCTCAATTTCCATAATGCTCTCAATTCCAAGAATGGGAGTGTATCATACTTGGAGGGAAGAAGCCCAGTGGCTTCTGGCAAGGATTCTCTAGATCCTACCTTTAAAGACATTACTAGTGTGGTGTGGTGTATGCACTACCTACTCTAGTGTGGCCTACTAAACTCTCTTGAGTTGTAGAAAGGGTTGTGCTATCCCTTAACACACAACTCTAAGTTCAGTAGAACTTACTGTATTCTAAGCTTAAATTATATGTACCTTAGGTACCTTTAGTGGTTTTCAGTTGATCAATTCAATTGAGATTATCTGGTAAAACAATAGCAAGCTGGAATCCCACACGCTGCACACCAATGTGAGAAGTTGGCCTGGCATATGCTGTCCACTAATTATAGTGGGCACCTTGCACCAGTCCAAACAACCCCTTATTGGAGATAGGTTAAAGACAACCTTATTGAAAGCTATCCTAGTGGTAGCTATGGAGAGCAGCCTTCAGGCTAAGTCTTGAAGGAATGTAAAGCAGCTTGTTTTACCAGTCTATAATCTCTTGAGTGACCAAATGAAAGAGCACCACACCAGGTATATATTCAAAATATATGTATTTATTGCTAAACACACCCCTCTAGTCTCTTTATGAGGCTAGAGTTCGAAGTACACAAGTTATAAGTTATTTAAACACAGTAATAGCACAAATAAACGTTTGGGCCCTAGGGGCGTACCAAACCATATACCAATAAAGTGGTATAAGAACCACGACTGAACTAGACACTAGGCCTAGAGCCTCTAGAAGTGCTTGGACCACAAGGAACCACCCAAGGTAGTGACACAGGGGACCCACGGGGGACGCGTGCAGTGTAAATACACAACCGCGATACGCCGTTAACTTCTATGGAGAAAGTCGCGATCAGGAAATTAAAGAAAAGGGACACTTAAAGGAGGACTTGGAGCAAACCCTTTGAGAACTAGGTCGTTCTAGAGTCTCTACCCACGGGAGCACCGGAGTACTCGTGTTACCTCACCCAGGGAAGCCGGGTGCATAGGTGCCTTTCGGGGTCGGGTTTCGTCGTCGATTTGAATGGCGATCTGCTGCAAAGTGCTGCTGGCGACCAAGTGGAAAGTGTCCGGGTGGATCCAAGAGTGGATCGGAGATCTGAAGAACCTGAAAACAGAGGGGACAGAGTCTGGGTCACTAGCCAGTGACCAGGAAAGCGATGGACAGATGCCCACCGATGTCGAGTGCTTCAGGTGCGTTGACAGTCGTCTTGACTCTTCAGCCACGAGGTCCTGGAGGCGTTGTTGGCGACCAGGAGCAGGATTCGGGCTGGTACACGATGTTTGTCGAGTGCTGAGGTATCGGCGACCGGATTGGACCCAACAAGCCTTGGCAACGGCAAGTCTTGATGAAGATGAAGATCGTCGATGGTGCAGACCAGCAAGATCTGAGGAACTTACCCAGCGAGGGTAAGTGAGGGCAGGCCTGGAGCAACCGGGGTGCCCAAGAAGAAAAGGTTTGGCTTTCGTGAAGGGCTACTAGCCAACGGGCTAGCGACCGCGAAGGAGCCTCGAGATGTTGCACGTGGATCTGGCTCACAGGACACTCGTAGAGTGGAGGCCAGTGATCTTCGGTGCAGTTGGTGCTGGAGGCTAGGGCTATTTGGAGACCAAAGCATGACTTCGTGGGAGACCCAGAAGAGGATGCCCTTGCAAATGTGCTCGGTGTCCAGGGGTCACGGTCTCACGTTACCCACGATAGCTACGGGCCTCAGCTTTGCTGGGGCCTCAGGGTAGCCTCGGAGAAGTCTGAGAATCCACCTCTGGTGATGCGAAGACTTCAGCGTCCGACGGGAGCTTCAGAAATGCAGACCGGACAGATGCGTCTTTGGTGCCTGCCAAGCAGGGAGTCACTCCTTGACCCCAAGGGAGATTCTTCTGTCCTCTAGTCTTGAGTAGAGCGTCGAAGGTCCAGGATTCTGTTTCAGAGTTTCGTCCAGGGATAATCTGAAAAGTCCTAAGGACTGGGTTCCTATACTTATACCAAGTTTAGGGGTTGGACTACTCTTTGGCCCCACCTATGGGTGGGTCAGGGCAGAGGGGTGGCTACACCCCTTTCCCTTTGTCCAGTTCGTGCCAAAGCAGGGGCTGCAAGCCCCTGATCCGGTTTGAACTGGGGTATGCACAGGTACACCAAATGTGCCCCCAGTGCAGGACTTCAAAGCACCCGAAAGTGCTCCCGCCCAGCCCCAATACACATTATCCTGTCTGGGGAGGTGGTCACACCTCCCTGGGACAGGAAACCTATTGTCCAGGCCTCCCCTGCAGGAGTTTCGTCCAGCAGCAGGAGGCCAGACTCGTGTCTGTGGCAGCAGCATCCATTTTGTGATGCCAGGGCTTTAGAAAGAAGTTACCGGACTAGCCAGAGTTAACATGTCTTTCCCTCTAGAAGGGTGGAATGCTACACCCACCGCCAGAATTGGCGGGGGGGTAGTATTCCAAGATGTTTGACACCAAACACGACATGTTTAGGAGCAGCCATTCCAAAGTTAGCATTTAACGCGAGGTTATAATGCGCTTAAGAGTATATGGTCAGGTTGCACTACAAACAGCATCAGAGAAGGGTCTCCGAACGCTGCAGAGGGGCCCTGCTCATGCAGGGGCACCCTCTCACATAGGAACCACGCACTCTGCCTTCAGGATTGATAAGGCCTGCCATAGGAGTGACTTATAGGTGTATATGTGTGTATGTATTTAGTGATATAGGTAACCTATATCACAGTAAGGAGTGCATGCACCACCTTACCCAGGCTGCAGTAGCAGACCTGTGGTGTCAGTTTGGATGGCCTTCCAGGGGTGGCATAATACATGCTGCAGCCCCTGGTAGGCCTCTGAGGTACCTATGCCCTTGGTACATAGTATACCATATACTAGGGACTTATAAGGGCACTCCAGATTCCAATCAGTGATGTGCCTAAGGCACATGGAAACCATTTTAGAGAGGAAGCAGCTAGGCTGGGGTTCTGATTAGCAGGGCCCCAGCCAGACTAATGTTGAAAAACAGTGAAGCATCAGCAAAAAGTGGGGGTACCCATGTGAAGCAGATCCTACTCTCCTACACCCTTTGGTCTGAAGAATGCACCTGCCACTTTTCAGAGGTTGGTGAATACAGTCCTTACAGGTCTGGAAGCCTATAGTGCAGCATATCTAGATGATATTGCTGTCTTTAGCTCCACCTGGGAGGATCACCTGGTCCACCTCAGAAATGTTTTACAGGCCCTGCAGAAATCAGGCCTGACTATCAAGGCCACCAAGTGCCAGATAGGGCAGAGTCAGGTTGTGTACCTGGGCCACCTTGTGGGTGGAGGCCAGGTTCAACCACTGCAGAGCAAGATCCAGACCCTCATGGACTGGACTGCTCCGACTACCCAGACTCAGGTGAGAGCCTTCTTAGGCCTGACTGGGTACTATAGGAGATTTGTCAAGGGGTATGGATCAATAGTGACACCCCTGAATGACTTAACTTCCAAGAAAATGCCCAAAAAGGTTCAGTGGACAGTTAGCTGTCAAAAGGCATTTGATTACCTGAAGCAGGCCATGTGCACTGCTCCCATTCTACAGAGTCCTGATTACTCCAAGAAGTTCATTGTTCAAACTGATGCATCTGAATTGGGGGTAGGGGCTGTACTGTCACAATTGAATGATGAAGGTCAGGATCAGCCAGTAGCTTTCATTAGCAGAAGGCTGACCCCTAGAGAGAAACGTTGGTCAGCCATTGAGAGGGAGGCCTTTGCTGTGGTCTGGGCTCTGAAGAAGTTGAGGCCATACTTGTTTGGTACTCACTTCCTTGTTCAAACAGACCATAAGCCCCTCTTATGGCTAAAACAAATGAAGGGTGAAAACCCCAAACTGCTTAGGTGGTCCATTTCCCTACAGGGGATGGACTTCACAGTGGAACATAGACCTGGGAGTAACCATGCCAATGCAGATGGACTCTCTAGGTACTTCCACTTAGAAAATGAAGACTTAACTGGGCAAGGTTAGTTTAATGTCCCTACGTTTGGGGGGTTGTGTAGGAGAGTAGGATCTGCTTCACATGGGTACCCCCACTTTTGCTGATGCTTCACTGTTTTTCGACCTTAGTCTGGCTGGGGCCATGCTAATCAGAACCCCAGCCTAGCTGCTTCCTCTTTAAAATGGTTTCCATGTGCCTTAGGCACATCTCTGATTGGAATCTGGAGTGCCCTTATAAGTCCCTAGTATATGGTATACTATGTACCCAGGGCATAGGTACCTCAGAGGCCTACCAGGGGCTGCAGCATGTATTGTGCCACCCCTGGAAGGCCATCCAAACTGACACCACAGGTCTGCTACTGCAGCCTGGGTAAGATGGTGCATGCACCCCTTACTGTGATATAGGCTACCTATATCACTATATACATACACACATATACACCTATAAGTCACTCCTATGGCAGGCCTTATCAATCCTGAAGGCAGAGTGCGTGGTTCCTATGTGAGAGGGTGCCCCTGCATGAGCTGGGCCCCTCTGCAGCGTTCGGAGACCCTTCTCTGATGCTATTTGTAGTGCAGCCTGACCATATACTCTTAAGCGCATTATAACCTCGCGTTAAATGCTAACTTTGGGATGGCTGCACGGAAACATGTCGTGTTTGGTGTCAAACATCTTGGAATACTACCCCCCTGCCAGTTCTGGCGGCGGGGGTAGCATTCCACCCTTCTAGAGGGAAAGACATGTACACACCGGTATACCCAGTACTGACTTTCCAGAGCCCTGGCATCACAAAATGGATGCCACTGCCACAGACACGAGTCTGGCCTCCTGCTGCTGACCGAAACTCCAGCAGGGGAGAGCTGGACAATAGGTTTCTTGTCCCCGGGAGGTGTGACCACCTCCCCAGACAGGATAGTGTGTATTGGGGCTGGGCGGGAGCACTCTCTGGTGCTTTGAAGTCCTGCACTGGGGGCACAATTGGTGTCCCTGTGCATACCCCAGTTCAAACCGGCTCAGGGACTTCCAGCCCCTGCTCTGGCGCGAAACTGGACAAAGGGAAAGGGGTGTACCAACCCCTCTGCCATGACCCTCCCATAGGTGGGTCCCCAGATTATGTCCAACCCCCTAACTTAGTATAAGTATGGGACCCCAGTCCTTAGGACTTTAGATTTACCTGGACGAAACTCTGATACAGAATCCTGGACCTTCGACGCTCTACTTTAAGATTAGAGGACTGAAGTATCTCCCTTGGGATCAAGGAGTGACTCCCCTGCTTTTCCTCATCTCCACAACACTTGCTGCTACCAAGGCTTGTTGGCTCCAATCGAGTCGCCGACACCTCAGTAAGCTGCAGACGTCATGGGACACACCGAATCCAGCTCCTGGTCATCAGCGACGCTGCCTGGACCACGTGGTCGAAGAGTCAAGACACCCATGAACGACCCGAAGCTGTCAACGACGGTGGGCATTCATCTTCCTTGCCCAGAGTCACTGCCAAGTGACTGTGAACACTGTCCCCTCTGCTTTCAGGTCTTCCTCCTTCCGAATCCAGGCTTGGATTCCAACGGACACTTCTTCTGTCGTCGCAAGCAGCAAGTCTTCACTGGCTCCCATTGAAAACGACGCCGCGACCCGACACCAAAGGACACCTATGCACCCTGCTCCCCTGGGTGAGGTAACTTCAGCACTACGGTGCTCCTGTGGGTGTGGGCCCTAGAACTACTTACCCTGTAAGTGGCTTGCTTGTAGCTACCCTAGAAGTGCCCTAAAACTACTATTTTCCCCGTGCGATTCTCGCACTGGCTCATACAGGGCTCGAGTCTGTGTTAGACACATCGCGTCCAACTCCCTTGTAACTCTACCAGTATCCGCGTCCTTCGACTCGTACTGACCGATCAGTGTGTTTGCCTCGAACACGCCAAGGACCTGTAACATTGATAAACTCAATCGCGTTCTCTCGCATAGACTCGTACAGGACTCGCACCAGTGTCTGAACACCGCGTCCGTCCCCTGTGGGTCTCCTACAACTACCTGGGGTGGTTCTTTGGGGTCCCTCAATTCTATGTGCTCTAGACCACGGTCTAGCCAAGATAAGATTGTGATATTTACTTGTGCTAACTTATTTTGATAAAACATTGACTTGTACATATGTTCCTGACTTCTAATCTCATAAAGAGATTAGTAGAGAGTTGTTTAGTAATAAATACATATATATTTGATATATATACCTGTGTGGTGTCTTTTCATTTGGTGATTCAAGAGATTGTGTGGTAAAACAAGCTGCTTTACATTCCTCCAAGACTTAGCCTGAAGGCTGCTCTCCACAGCTACCACTAGGATAGCTTTCTATAAAGGTTGTCTTAAACCTACCTACCATAAGAGTCGAATTGTTCTGGTGCAAGGTGTCCACTTTAACTAGTGAACAGCATATACCAGGCCAACTTCTCACATTATCTTTCCTACTTCTACAGATCTGTTGCTTCTTTCTGTACTTCTCTTGCCTCTGTCTGTACCCCTCTTGCTTCTTTCTGCATACCTGTTGCTTCTTTCTGCACTTCTCTTGCTTCTTTCTGTGCCTCTCTTCCTTCCTTCGGTACCCCCTTGCCTCTTTCTACACCCCTCTTCCCTCTTTCTGTACCTCTCTTGCCTGTTTCTGCACCTTTATTGCCTCTTTCTGCACCTCTGTTGTTATTTCTGCACTTCTCTTGCCTCTTTCTGCACCCCTCTTGCCTCTTTTTGCACCTCTCTTTTGCTTCTTTCAGCACTTATATTGCCTCTTTATGCACCCTCTTGCCTCTTTATGCACTTCTCTTACTTTTTTCTGAACCTCTATTGCTTCTTTCTGCACCTCTCTTGCTTCTTTCTATATCCCTCTTGCCTCTTTCTGTACTCCTCTTACCTCTTTCTGCCCCTCTCTTGTCTCTTTATGCACCCCTGTTCCCTCTTTCTGCACCTCTCTTGCCTGTTTCTGCACCTCTACTGCCTCTTTCTGCACCTCTGTTGGTTCTTTCTGCACTTTTCTTGCCTCTCTCTGCACCAATCTTGCCTCTTTCTGCATCTCTCTTGCTTCTTTCTGCACTTCTCTTGCTTCTTTCTGCAACTCTCATGCTTCTTTTTGCAGCCCTCCTGCCTCTTTCTGCACCCCTCTTTCCTCTTTCTGAAACTCTCTTGACTCTTTCTGCAACTCTCTTGCCTATCTCTGTACCTCTGGTCGGTCTTTCTGTACTTCTCTTGCCTCTTCCTGCACCACTATTGCCTCTTTCTGTACCTCTGTTGGTTCTTTCTGCCTTCTCTTGCTTCTTTCTGCACCTCTCTTTTATTTTTCTGCATATCTCTTGTCTCTTTGTGCACCTCTCTTGTCTCTTTGTACATTTCTCTTGCCTCTTTCTGTACTTCTGTTCTCTCTTCCTGCATATTTGTTGCTTTTTCTGCATTTCTCTTGCACCTTTCTGCATCTCTGTTACTTCTTTCAGCACTTCTCTTGCTTCTTTCTGAACCACTATTGCTTCTTTCTGCACCTCTCTTGCTTCTTTCTGCACCCCTCTTGCGTCTTTCTGCACCCCTATTCACTCTTTATGCACCTCTCTTGTATCTTTCAGCACCCCTGTTCCCTTTTTCTGAACCTCTCTTGCCTGTTTCTTCACCTCTATTGCCTCTTTCTGTACCTCTGTTGGTTCTTTCTGCACTTCTCTTGCCTCTTTCTGCACCCCTCTTCCTTCTTTCTGCACCTCTCTTGTTTCTGTCTGCACCCCTGTTCCATCTTTCTGCATCTTGTTTGCCTGTTTCTGTAACTTTCTTGCCTATTTCTGCAATTCTCTTGCCTCCTTCTGCAGCTCTGTTGCTTCTTTCTGCACTTCTCTTGCATTTTTCTGCGCCCCTCTTGCCTCTTACTGCACCTCCCCTTCCTCTTTCTGCACTTCTCTTGCATCTTTCTGCACCTCTCTTGCTTCTTTCTGCACTCCTGTTGCCTCTTTCTGCACCCCTCTTGCCTCTTTTTGCACCTCTCTGTTGCTTCTTTCAGCACTTATCTTGCCTCTTTCTGTACCCCTCTTGCCTCTTTATGCACTTCTCTTGCTTTTTTCTGAACCTCTATTGCTTCTTTCTGCACCTCTCTTGCTTCTTTCTGTATCCCTCTTGCCTCTTTCTGTACTCCTCTTCCCTCTTTCTGCACTTCTCCAGTCTCTTTATGCACCCCTGTTCCCTCTTTCTGCACCTCTCTTGCCTGTTTCTTCACCTCTACTGCCTCTTTCTGCACCTCTGTTGGTTCTTTCTGCACTTCTCTTGCCTCTCTCTGCACAAATATTGCCTCTTTCTGCATCTCTCTTGCTTCTTTCTGCACTTCTCTTGTTTCTTTCTGCACCTCTCTTGCTTCTTTTTGCAGCCCTCTTGCCTCTTTCTACACCCCTCTTTCCTCTTTCTGCAACTCTCTTGACTCTTTCTGCACCTCTCTTGCCTATCTCTGTACATCTGGTCGGTCTTTCTGTACTTCTCTTGCCTTTTCCTGCACCACTCTTGCCTCTTTCTGTACCCCTGTTGGTTCTTTCTGCCTTCTCTTGCTTCTTTCTGTACCTCTCTTGCAAATTTCTGCCCCCCTGTTTACTCTTTTTGCACCTCTCTTGCTTCTTTCTGCAACTCTGTTGCCTCATTCTGCATCCTTCTTTCTGCACCTCTCCTGCCTCTTTCTGCACCTTATTGTCTCTTTCTGCAGGTCTATTTCCTCTTTTTGCACCTCTGTTGCTTCTTTCTGCACTTCTCTTGCCTCTTTCTGCACCCATCTTGCCTCTTTCTGCACCTATGTTGGTTCTTTCTGAACTTCTCTGGCTTCTTTCTGCACCTCTTTTGCAAATTTCTGCATGCCTTTTGCCTCTTTCAGCACCCATCTTCTGCCTCTGTCTGTATCTCTGTTCCATCTTTTTGCACCTTATTTGCCTATTTCTGCAAATTTATTGTAGGAGAGTAGGATCTGCCTCTTATGGTTACCCCCACTTTTTGCTGATGCTTCACTGTATTTTGACTTTAGTCTGGCTGGGGCCCTGCTATTCAGGTCCCCAGCCTAGCTGCTTCCTCTCTAAATGGATTCCAAGTACCTTAGGTACTTCTCTGATTGGATTCTGGGGTGCACTTATAAGTCCCTAGTATATGGTATACTATGTACCCAGGGCATAGGTACCCCAGGGGGCCTACCAGGGGCTGAAGCATGTATTGTGCCACCCCTGGAAGGCCCTCCAAAATGACACCACAGGTCTGCTACTGCAGCCTGAGTAAGGTGGTGCCTGCACCCCTTACAGTGGTATAGGCTACCTATATCACTACAATTGCACACACATATAAACCTATAAGTCACTCCTATGCAGGCCTTGACAATCCTGAAGGCAGAGTGCTTGGTTTTTATGTGAGAGGGTGCCCCTGCATGAGCAGAGCCCCTCTGCAGCATTTGGAGTACCTCCTCTGATGCTGTTTGCAGTGCAGCCTGACCATATACTCTTAAGTGCATTATAACCTCGCGTTAAATGCTAACTTTGGGATGGCTGCACGGAAACATGTCGTGTTTGGTGTCAAACATCTTGGAATACTACCCCCCCACCAGTTCTGGTGGCGGGGGTAGCATTCCACCCTTCTAGAGGGAGAGACATGTGCCAACCGGCATACCCGGTATTAACTTTAAAGAGCCCTGGCATCACAAAATGGATGCTGCAGCCACAGACACTAGTCTTGCCTCCTGCTGCCGACCGAAACTCCGGCAGGGGAGGCCTGGACAATAGGTTTCCTGTTGCAGGGAGGTGTAACCACCTCCCAGACAGGCTGATGTGTATTGGGGCTGGGTGGGTGCACTCTCAAAGTGCTTTGAAGTCCAGCACTGGGGGCACATTTGGTGTCCCTGTGCATACCCCAGTTCAAACCGGTTCAGGGGCTTCCAGCCCCTGCTCTGGCGTGAAACTGGACAAAGGGAATGGGTGTAACCACCCCTCTTCCCTGACCCTCCCATAGGTGGGTCCCCAGAGAATGTCCAACCCCTAACTTAGTATAAGTATGGGACCCCAGTCCTTAGGGCTTTAGATTACCCTGGATGAAACTCTGAAGCTGAATCCTGGACCTTCGATGCTCTACTTTAAGATTAGAGGACTGAAGAATCTCCCTTGGGGTCAAGGAGTGACTCCCCTGCTTGGCAGGCACCAAAGAAGCAATTGTCCAGTCTGCATCGCTGAAGCTCCCGCCGGACGCCGAAGTCTTTGCTTCACCAGAGGTGGATTTTCAGACTTCCCCGAGGCTACTCTGAGTCCCCAGCCAAGCTGAGGCACGTGGCTATCGTGGATAACGTGGAACCGTGACCCCTGGGCACAAAGAACTTTTGCAAGTGCATCCTCTTCCTGGTCTCCCACGAAGTTGTGCTTTAGGCTCCGAGTAGCCCTTGCCTCCAGCACCGTCTGCACTGAAGATCACTGGCCCCCACTCCACGAGTGTCCCGTGAGCCAGCTCCAAGTGCGTCCACTTGAGGCTCCTTTGCGGTCGTTAGTCTGTTGGCTAGTGGGCCCTCCCAAAGGTCAATCCTCTTCTGCTTGGGCTCCCTGGTTGCTCCAGACGTGCCCTGACTTACCTTTGCTGGGTGAGTCCCTCAGACCTTGCTGGTCTGCATCACCGTCCTTTCTTTTTTTCCATGAGACTTGCCATTGCCAAGGCTTGTTGGGTCCAATCTGGTCTCCAACACCTCAGCAAGCGACAGACTTTGTGGTACGGCTCGAATCCAGCTCCTAGTTGTCGTCGACGCCTCCTGGACCTCGTGGCTGAAGAGTCAAGACGACTGTCAACCTACCTGAAGCACTCAACATCGGTGGGCATCTGCTCATCGCCTTCCTGGTCACTGGCTAGTGACCCAGACTCTGTCCCTTCTGCTTTCAGGTTCTTCAGATCTCCGATCCACCCTTGGATCCACCCGAACACTTTCGACTTGGCCGCCAGCAGCACTTTGCCGCAGATCGCCATTGAAAACGACGACGAAACCCGACCCCGAAAGACACCTATGCACCCGGCTTCCCTGGGTGAGGTAACTCAAGTACTCCGGTGCTCCCGTGGGTATAGACTCTAGAACAACCTAGGTCTAAAGGGGTTTGCTCCAAGTCCTCCTCTAAGTGTCCTTTTTCTTTAAAACTCCAACCGCGACATTCCCCATAGAAGTCAATGGCGGCTCGCGGCTGTTTTCTCACACTGCACGCGTCCCCCGTGGGTCCCCTGTGTCACTACCTTGGGTGGTTCCTTGAGGGCCAAGCACTTCTACAGGCTCTAGGCCCTGTGCCTAGCTCAGTCGTGGTTCTTATACCACTTTATTGGTATATGGTTTGGTACGCCCCTAGGGCTCAAACGTGTATTTGTGCTATTACTGTTGATTACTGACTTGTAACATATGTACTTCGAACTCTAGCCTCATAAAGAGACTAGAGGGGTGTGTTTAAGACTAAATACATATATTTTAAATATATACCTGGTGTGGTCCTCTTTCATTTGGTCACTCAAGAGATTATAGACTGGTAAAACAAGCTGCTTTACATTCCTTCAAGACTTAGCCTGAAGGCTGCTCTCCATAGCTACCACTAGGATAGCTTTCAATAAAGGTTGTCTTTAACCTATCTCCAATTTGGGGTTGTTTGGACTGGTACAGGGTGCCCACTATAATTAGTGGACAGCATATACCAGGCCAACTTCTCACACCCTCTTTTTTCTTTCTGTACCCATCTTGCCTATTTCTGCACCCCTCTTCCCTCTTTCTGCACCTCTCTTGCCTCTTTCTGCACCTCTCTTTCCTCTTTCTGCACTTCTCTTGCATCTTTCTGCACCTCTCTTGCTTCTTTCTGCACTCCTGTTGACTCTTTCTGCACTCGTCTTTCATTTTTCTGCACATCTCTTGTCTCTTTGTGCACCTCTCTTGCCTCTTTTGGCACTTCTGTTGTCTCTTTCTGCACATTTGTTGCTTTTTCTGCATTTCTCTTGCACCTTTCTGCATATCTGTTGCTTCTTTAAGCACTTCTCTTGCCTCTTTCTGTACCCCTCTTGCCTCGTAATGCACTTCTCTTGTTTCTTTCTGAACCACTATTGCTTCTTTCTGCACCTCTCTTGCTTCTTTCTGCACCCCTCTTGACTCTTTCAGCACCCCTCTTCCCTCTTTCTGCACCTCCCTTGTCTCTTTCTGCACCCATGTTCCCTCTTTCTGCACCTCTCTTGCCTGTTTCTGTACCTCTCTTGCCTCTTACTGCACCTCTGTTGCTTCTTTCTGCACTTCTCTTGCCTTTTTCTGTACCCTTCTTGCCTTTTTCTGCACCCCTCTTCCCTCTTTCTGAACCTCTCTTGCCCCTTTCTGTACCTCTCTTGCCTTTTTATGGACCTCTGTTGGTTCTTTCTGCACTTAGCTTGCTTCTTTCTGTACACCTATTTCTTCTTTCTGCACCTCTTTTGCCTCTTTCTGCACCTCTCTTGCCTCTTTCTGTATCGCTTTTGCCTCTTTCTGCAGTTCTCTTGCCTTTTTCTACATCTCTGTTGCATCTTTCTGCACTTCTCATGCCTCTTTCAGCACCCCTCTTGCCTCTTTCTGCACCCCGTTGGTTCTTTCTGCACTTCTCTTGACACTTTCTACATCTCACTAGCCTCTATCTGCAATTTTATTGCTTTTTCTGAACTTCTCTTGCTTCTTTCTGCACCTCTCTTGCAAATATCTGCACCCCTCTTGCCTCTTTCTGCACCCCTCTTCCCTGTTCTTGCACCTCTCTTGCCTCTGTTTGTATCCCTGTTCCATCTTTCTGCACCTTGTTTGTCTGTTTCTTCAACTTTCTTGCCTCTTTCTACAGTTTTCTTTCCTCCTTCTACAGATCTGTTGCTTCTTTCTGCACTTCTCTTGCCTCTGTCTGTACCCCTCTTGCACCTTTCTGAATCTCTGTTGCTTCTTTCAGCACTTCTCTTGCCTCTTTCTGTACCCCTCTTGCCTCGTAATGCACTTCTCTTGTTTCTTTCTGAACCACTAATGCTTCTTTCTGCACCTCTCTTTCTTCTTTCTGCACTCCTCTTTCCTCTTTCAGCACCCCTCTTCCCTCTTTCTGCACCTCCCTTGTCTCTTTCTGCACCCATGTTCCCTCTTTCTGCACCTCTCTTGCCTGTTTCTGTACCTCTCTTGCCTCTTACTGCACCTCTGTTGCTTCTTTCTGCACTTCTCTTGCCTCTTTCTGCACCCTTTTTGCCTTTTTCTGCACCCCTCTTCCCTCTTTCTGATCCTCTCTTGCCTATTTCTGTACCTCTCTTGCCTTTTTATGGACCTCTGTTGGTTATTTCTGCACTTAGCTTGCTTCTTTCTGTACACCTATTTCTTCTTTCTACACCCCTCTTGCCTCTTTTTGCATACCTCTTCCCTCTTTCTGTACCTCTCTTGCCTCTTTCTGTACCTCTTTTGCCTCTTTCTGACATTCTCTTGCCTTTTCTACATCTCTGTTGCTTCTTTCTGCACTTCTCATGCCTCTTTCAGCACCCTTCTTGCCTCGTTCTGCACCCCCGTTGGTTCTTTCTGCACTTCTCTTGACTCTTTCTACATCTCACTAGCCTCTTTCTGCAATTTTCTTGCTTTTTATGAACTTCTCTTGCTTCTTTCAGCACCTCTCTTGCAGATTTCTGCACCCCTCTTGCCTCTTTCTGCACCTCTCTTGCTTCTTTCTACACTTCTCTTGCTTCTTTCTGTACCCCTATTTCTTCTTTCTGTACCCCTCTTGCCTCTTTCTGCACCCCTCTTGCCTCTTTCTGTACCTCTTTTAACTCTGGCAGCAGTTCTCTTGCCTCTTTCAACACCTCTGTTGCTTCTTTCCACACTTCTTATGCCTCTTTCAGCACCCCTCTGACCTCTTTCTACACCTCTGTTGGTTCTTTCTGCATTTCTCTTGACTCTTTCTGCATCTCACTAGCCTCTTTCTGCACTTTTCTTGCATTTTTCTGCACCTCTGTTGCTTATTTCAGCACTTCTCTTGCCTCATTCTGCACCCCTCTTGTCTCTCTCTGCACTGCTCTTGCTTCTTTCTGCACCTCTCTTGCTTCTTTTTGCAGCCCTCTTGCCTCTTTCTGCACCCCTCTTCCTTCTTTCTGCACCTCTCTTGCCTCTTTCTGCACCTCTCTTGCCTATTTCTGTACCTCTGGTGGTTCTTTCTGTACCTCTCTTGTCTCTTCCTGCACCCCTCTTGCCTCTTTCTGTACCTCTGTCAGTTCTTTCTGCCTTCTCTTTCTTCTTTCTGCACCTCTCTTGCAATTTTCTGCACCCCTCTTGCCCTTTTCAGCACCTCACTTACCTCTTTCCGCACCTCTCTTGCCTCTGTCTGTACCCCTGTTTACTCTTTTTGCACCTCTCTTGCTTGTTTCTGTACCTCTGTTGCTTCTTTCTGCATCTCTGTTGCCTCTTTCTGCATCCATTTTTCTGCACCTCTCCTGCCTCTTTCTACACCACTCTTTTCTCTTTCTGCAGTTCTGTTTCCTCTTTTTGCACCTCTGTTGCTTCTTTCTGCACTTCTCTTGCCTCTTTCTGCATACCTCCTGCCTCTTTCTGCACATCTGTTGGTTCTTTCAGCACTTCTCTGGCTTCTTTCAGCACCTCTCTTGCAAACTTCTGCACCCCTCTTGCCTCTTTCTGCACCCCTCTTCCCTGTTTCTGCACATCTCTTGCCTCTGTCTATATCCCTGTTCCATCCTTCTGCACCTTGTTTGCCTGTTTATGCAACTTTCTTGCCTCTTTCTACAGTTCTCTTGCCTCCTTCTACAGATCTGTTGCTTCTTTCTACACTTCTCTTGCCTCTGTCTATACCCTCTTGCTTCTTTCTGCACACCTGTTGCTTCTTTCTGCACTTCTCTTGCTTCTTTCTGTGCCTCTCTTGCTCCTTTCTGCACCCCTCTTGCCTCTTTCTGCACCCCTCTATGCTCTTTCTGCACCCCTCTTGCCTCTTTCTGCACCTCTCTTGCTTCTTTCTACACTTCCTCTGCTTCTTTCAGTATCTCTCCTGCTTCTTTTTGCACCCCATTGCCTCTTTCTGCACCCCTCTTCCCTCTTTCTGCATCTCTCTTGCCTCTTTCTGTACCTCTCTTGCCTCTTTCTGCACCCCTCTTGCCTCTTTCTGCACCTCTCTTGCCTCTTTCTGCACCCCTCTTGCTTCTTTCTGCACCCCTCTTCCCTCTTTCTGCACCTCTCTTGTCTCTTTCTGCACCCTTGTTCCCTCTTTCTGCACCTCTCTTGCCTGTTTCTGTACCTCTCTTGCATCTTACTGCACCTTTGTTCTTGTTTCTGCACTTTTATTGCCTCTTTCTGCACCCCTCTTGCCTTTGTCTGCACCCCTCTTCCTGAACCTCTCTTGCCTCTTTCTGCATCTCTCTTGCCTTTTTCTGTACCTCTATTGGTTCTTTCTGCACTTCTCTTGTCTCTTTCAGCACCCCTCTTGCCTCTTTCTGCACCTCTCTTGCTTCTTTCTACACTTCTCTTGCTTCTTTCTGTACCCCTATTTCTTCTTTCTGTACCCCTCTTGCCTCTTTCAGCACCCCTGTTCCCTTTTTCTGAACCTCTCTTGCCTGTTTCTGGACCTCTCTTGCCTCTGTCTATACCCCTGTTCCCTCTTTATGCACCCCTCTTGTCTCTTTCTGCACCTAGCTTACTTCCTTCTGCACTTCTTTTGCCTCTTTCTGTACCTCTCTTGCTTCTTTTTGCACCCCTCTTGCCTCTTTCTGCACACCTCTTCCCTTTTTCTGCACCCCTCTTGCCTCTTACTGCACCTCTCCTTCCTCTTTCTGCACATCTCTTGTATCTTTGTGCACCTCTCTAGTCTCTTTGTACATTTCTCTTGCCTCTTTCTGCACTTCTGTTGTCTCTTTCTGCATATTTGTTGCTTTTTCTGCATTTCTCTTTCACATTTCTGCATCTCTGTCGCTTCTTTCAGCACTTCTCTTGTCGCTTTCTGTACCCTCTTTCCTCTTTATGCACTTCTCTTGCTTCTTTCCGAACCACTATTGCTTGTTTCTGCATCTCTCTTGCTTCTTTCTGCACCCTTCTTGCCTCTTTCTGCACCCCTCTTCCTTCTTTCTGCACCCCTCTTGCCTTTTTCTGCACCCCTCTCCCCTCTTTGTAAACCTCTCTTGCCTCTTGCTGCACCTCTCTTGCCTCTTTATGTATCTCTGTTGGGTCTTTCTGCACTTCTCTTGTCTCTTTCTGCACCCCTCTTGCCTCTTTCTGCACCTCTCTTGCCTCTTTCTGCACCCCTCTTGCCTCTTTCTGCACCCCTCATCCCTCTTTCTGCACCTCTCTTGTCTCTTTCTACACCCGTGTTCCCTCTTTCTGTACCTCTCTTGCCTGTTTCTGTACCTCTCTTGCATCTTACTGCACCTTTGTTGCTTGTTTCTGCACTTCTCTTGCCTCTTTCTGCACCCCTCTTGCCTTTTTCTGTACCTCTGTTGGTTCTTTCTGCACTTTTCTTGCCTCTTTCTGCACCTCTCTTGCCTTTTTCTGCACCTCTCTTGCTTCTTTCTACACTTCTCTTGCTTCTTTCTACACTTCTCTTGCTTCTTTCTGTACCCCTATTTCTTCTTTCTGTACCCCTCTTGCCTCTTTTTGCACCCCTCTTTCCTCTTTCTGCACCTCTCTTGCCTCTTTTTGTACCTCTTTTGCCTCTGTCTGCAGTTCTCTTGCCTCTTTTACACCTCTGTTGCTTCTTTCCACACTTCTCATGCCTCTTTCAGCACCCCTCTTACCTCTTTCTACACCTCTGTTGGTTCTTTCTGCATTCCTCTTGACTCTTTCAGCACTTTCCTTGCTTTTTTCTGCACCTATCTTGCTTATTTTAGCACTTCTCTTGCCTCGTTTTGCACCCCTCTTGCCTCTTTATGCACTTCTCTTGCTTCTTTCTGAAATTCTCTTGCTTCTTTCTGCACCTCTCTTGCTTCTTTTTGCAACCCTCTTGCTTCTTTCTGAAACCCTCTTCCCTCTTTTTGCACCTTTATTTCCTCTTTCTGCACCTCTCTTGCCTATTTCTGTACCTTTGGTGGTTCTTTCTGTAACTCTCTTGCCTCTTCCTGCACCCCTCTTGCCTCTTTTTGTACCTCTATCAGTTCTTTCTGCCTTCTCTTGCTTCTTTCTGCACCTCTCTTGCAATTTTCTGCACCCCTCTTGCCTCTTTCAGCACCTCTCTTCCCTCTTTATGTACCTCTCTTGCCTCTGTCTGTACCCCTGTTTACTCTTTTTGCACCTCTCTTGCTTGTTTGTGTAGCTCTGTTGCTTCTTTATGCATCTCTGTTGCCTCTTTCTGCATCCATCTTTCTGTACCTCTCCTGCCTCTTTCTGCACCATTCTTGTATCTTTCTGCAGTTCTGTTTCCTCTTTTTGCACCTCTGTTGCTTCTTTCTGCACTTCTCTTGCCTCTTTCTGCATACCTCCTGCCTCTTTCTGCACATCTGTTGGTTCTTTCAGCACTTCTCTGGCTTCTATCAGCACCTCTCTTGCAAACTTCTGCTCCCCTCTTGCCTCTTTCTGCACCCCTCTTCCCTGTTTCTGCACCTCTCTTGCCTTTGTCGGTACCCCTGTTCCATTTTTCTGCACCTTGTTTGCCTGTTTCTGCAACTTTCTTGCCTCTTTCTGCAGTTCTCTTGCCTCCTTCTACAGAACTGTTGCTTCTTTCTACACCTCTATTGCCTCTGTCTATACCCCTCTTGCTTCTTTCTGCATACCTGTTGCTTCTTTCTGCACTTCTCTTGCTTCTTTCTGTGCCTCTCTTGCTTCTTTCTGCACCTCTCTTGCCTCTTTCTGCACTTCCTCTGCTTCTTTCTGTATCTCTCTTACTTGTTTTTGCACCCCTATCACCTCTTTCTGCACCCCTCTTCCCTCTTTATGCATCTCTCTTGCCTCTTTCTGTATCTCTCTTGCCTCTTACTGCACCTCCTTTGCACCTTTCTGCACTTCTCTTGCCTCTTTCTGCCCCCCTCTTGCCTTTGTCTGCACCCCTCTTCCCTCTTTCTGAACCTCTCTTGCCTCTTTCTGCACCTCTCTTGCCTTTTTCTGTACCTCTGTTGGTTCTTTCTGCACTTCTCTTGTCTCTTTCAGCACCCCTCTTGCCTCTTTCTGCACCTATCTTGCTCCTATCTACACTTCTCTTGCTTCTTTTTGCACCACTCTTTCTGCTTTCTGCACCCCTCTTCCCTCTTTCTGCACCTCTCTTGCCTGTTTCTGTATCTCTCTTGCATCTTACTGCACCTTTGTTGCTTGTTTCTGCACTTCTCTTGCCTCTTTCTGCACCCCTTTTGCCTTTGTCTGCACCCCTCTTCGCTCTTCCTGAACCTCTCTTGCCTCTTTCTGCACCTCTCTTGCCTTTTTCTGTACCTCTGTTGGTTCTTTCTGCACTTCTCTTGTCTCTTTCAGCACCCCTCTTGTCTCTTTCTGCACCTCTCTTGCTTCTTTCTACACTTCTCTTGCTTCTTTCTGTACCCCTATTTCTTCTTTCTGTATCCCTCTAGCCTCATTCTGCACCACTCTTTCCTCTTTCTGCACCCCTCTTCCCTCTTTCTGCACCTCTCTTGCCTGTTTCTGTATCTCTCTTGCATCTTACTGCACCTTTGTTGCTTGTTTCTGCACTTCTATTGACTCTTTCTGCACCCATTTTGCCTTAGTCTGCACCCCTCTTCCCTCTTCCTGAACCTCTCTTGCCTCTTTCTGCACCTCTCTTGCCTTTTTCTGTACCTATGTTGGTTCTTTCTGCACTTCTCTTGTCTCTTTCAGCACCCCTCTTGCCTATTTCTGCACCTCTCTTGCTTCTTTCTACACTTCTCTTGCTTCTTTCTGTACCCCTATTTCTTCTTTCTGTACCCCTCTTGCCTCTTTCTGCACCCCTCTTGCCTCTTTCTGTGCCTCTCTTGCCTCTTCCTGTACCTCTTTTAACTCTGGCAGCAGTTCTCTTGCCTCTTTCAACACCTCTGTTGCTTCTTTCCACACTTCTTATGCCTCTTTCAGCACCCCTCTGACCTCTTTCTACACCTCTGTTGGTTCTTTCTGCATTTCTCTTGACTCTTTCTGCATCTCACTAACCTCTTTCTGCACTTCTCTTGCTTCTTTCTGCACCTCTCTTGCTTCTTTTTTCAGCCCGATTGCCTCTTTCTGCACCCCTCTTCCCTCTTTCTGCACCTCTCTTGCCTCTTTGTGCACCTCTCTTGCCTATTTCTATACCTCTGGTGGTTCTTTGTGTACTTCTCTCACCTCTTCATGCACCCCTCTTGCCTCTTTCTGTACCTCGGTTGGTTCTTACTGCATTCTCTTGCTCTTTCTGCACCTCTCTTACAAATGTACGCACCCCTCTTGCCTCTTTCAGTACCCCTCTTCCCTAATTCTGCACCTCTCTTGCCTCTATCTGTACCCCTGTTTATACTTTTTGCACCTCTCTTGCTTATTTCTGTACCTCTGTTGCTTCTTTCTGCATCTCTGTTGCCTCTTACTGCATTCCTCTTTCTGCACCTCTCCTGCCTCTTTCTGCACCTTTCTTGTCTCTTGTTGCTGTTCTGTTTCCTCTTTTTGCACCTCTGTTGCTTCTTTCTGTACTTCTCTTGCCTCTTTCTGCAGCTTTCTTGCCTCTTTCTATACCTCTGTTGCTTTTTTCTGCACTGTTCATGCCTCTTTCAGCACCCCTCTTGCCTCTTTCAGCACCTCTGTTGGCTCTTTCTGCACCCTATTCCATCTTTCTGCACTTCTCTTGCCAGTTTCCGCACCTCTATTGCCTCTTTCTGTACCTCTGTAGGTTATTTATGTACTTCTCTTGCCTCTTTCTGCTCCCCTCTTGCCTCTTTCTGCACCTCTATTGCTTCTTTCTTTCTGCACTTCACTTGCTTCTTTCTGACCTCTCTTGCTTTTTTTTGCACCCCTCTTGCCTCTTTCTACACACCTCTTCCCTCTTTCTGCACCCCTCTTGCCTTTTTCTGCACCCCTCTTTCTGAACCTCTCTTGCCTCTTTCTGCACTTCTGTGTCTCTTTCTGCACATTTGTTGCTTTTTATGCATTTCTCTTGCTCCTTTCTGCATCTCTATTGCTTCTTTCAGCACTTCTCTTGCCTCTTTCTGTACCCCTCTTGCCTCTTTCTGCACTTCTCTTGCTTCCTTCTGCACTTCTCTTGCTTCTTTCTGTACCTCTCTTGCTTCTTTTGCACCACTTTTGCCTCTTTCTGCACACCTCTTCCCTATTTCTGCACCCCTCTTGCCTTTTTCTACACCCCTCTTCCCTCTTTCTGAACCTATCTTCCCTCTTTCTGAACCTCCCTTGCCTCTTTCTGTACCTCTCTTGCTTCTTTTTGCACCCATCTTGCCTCTTTCTGCCCACCTCTTCTCACTTTCTGCATCCCTCGTGCCTTTTTCTCCACCCCTCTACCCTCTTTCTGAACCTCTCTTGCCTCTTTATGCACCTCTGTTGCCTCTTTAGGTACCTCTGTTGGTTCTTTCTGCACTTCTCTTGTCTATTTCTGCACCCCTCTTGCCTCTTTCTATACCCCTCTATGCTCTTTCTGCACCCCTCTTGCCTCTTTCTGCACCTCTCTTGCTTTTTTCTGCACTTCCCCTGCTTCTTTCCTTATCTCACTTGCTTCTTTTAGCAGCCATATTGCCTCTTTCTGCACCCCTCTTCCCTCTTTCAGCACCCCTCTTGCCTATTTCGGCACCTCTCTTGCTTCTTTCTACACTTCTCTTGCTTCTTTCTGTACCCCTATTTCTTCTTTCTGTACCCCTCTTGCCTCTTTCTGCACCCCTCTTGCCTCTTTCTGTGCCTCTCTTGCCTCTTTCTGTACCTCTTTTAACTCTGGCAGCAGTTCTCTTGCCTCTTTCAACACCTCTGTTGCTTCTTTCCACACTTCTTATGCCTCTTTCAGCACCCCTCTGACCTCTTTCTACACCTCTGTTGGTTCTTTCTGCATTTCTCTTGACTCTTTCTGCATCTCACTAACCTCTTTCTGCACTTCTCTTGCTTCTTTCTTCACCTCTCTTTCTTCTTTTTTCAGCCCTCTTGCCTCTTTCTGCACCCCTCTTCCTGCACCTCTCTTGCCTCTTTGTGCACCTCTCTTGCCTATTTCTATACCTCTGGTGGTTCTTTATGTACTTCTCTCACCTCTTCATGCACCCCTCTTGCCTCTTTCTGTACCTCTGTTGGTTCTTACTGCATTCTCTTGCTCTTTCTGCACCTCTCTTACAAATGTACGCACCCCTCTTGCCTCTTTCAGTACCTCTCTTCCCTAATTCTGCACCTCTCTTGCCTCTGTCTGTACCCCTGTTTATACTTTTTGCACCTCTCTTGCTTATTTCTGCATCTCTGTTGCCTCTTACTGCATTCCTCTTTCTGCACCTCTCCTGCCTCTTTCTGCACCTTTCTTGTCTCTTGTTGCTGTTCTGTTTCCTCTTTTTGCACCTCTGTTGCTTCTTTCTGTACTTCTCTTGCCTCTTTCTGCAGCTTTCTTGCCTCTTTCTATACCTCTGTTGCTTTTTTCTGCACTGTTCATGCCTCTTTCAGCACCCCTCTTGCCTCTTTCAGCACCTCTGTTGGCTCTTTCTGCACCCTAATCCATCTTTCTGCACTTCTCTTGCCAGTTTCCGCACCTCTATTGCCTCTTTCTGTACCTCTGTAGGTTATTTATGTACTTCTCTTGCCTCTTTCTGCTCCCCTCTTGCCTCTTTCTGCACCTCTATTGCTTCTTTCTTTCTGCACTTCACTTGCTTCTTTCTGACCTCTCTTGCTTTTTTTTGCACCCCTCTTGCCTCTTTCTACACACCTCTTCCCTCTTTCTGCACCCTCTTGCCTTTTTCTGCACCCCTCTTTCTGAACCTCTCTTGCCTCTTTCTGCACTTCTGTGTCTCTTTCTGCACATTTGTTGCTTTTTATGCATTTCTCTTGCTCCTTTCTGCATCTCTATTGCTTCTTTCAGCACTTCTCTTGCCTCTTTCTGTACCCCTCTTGCCTCTTTCTGCACTTCTCTTGCTTCCTTCTGCACTTCTCTTGCTTCTTTCTGTACCTCTCTTGCTTCTTTTGCACCACTTTTGCCTCTTTCTGCATACCTCTTCCCTATTTCTGCACCCCTCTTGCCTTTTTCTACACCCCTCTTCCCTCTTTCTGAACCTATCTTCCCTCTTTCTGAACCTCCCTTGCCTCTTTCTGTACCTCTCTTGCTTCTTTTTGCACCCATCTTGCCTCTTTCTGCCCACCTCTTCTCTCTTTCTGCATCCCTCGTGCCTTTTTCTCCACCCCTCTACCCTCTTTCTGAACCTCTCTTGCCTCTTTAGGTACCTCTGTTGGTTCTTTCTGCACTTCTCTTGTCTATTTCTGCACCCCTCTTGCCTCTTTCTATACCCCTCTATGCTCTTTCTGCACCCCTCTTGCCTCTTTCTGCACCTCTCTTGCTTTTTTCTGCACTTCCCCTGCTTCTTTCCTTATCTCACTTGCTTCTTTTAGCAGCCATATTGCCTCTTTCTGCACCCCTCTTCCCTCTTTCTGCATCTCTCTTGCCTCTTTCTGTACCTCTCAGGCCTCTTACTGTACCTCCTTTGCACCTTTCTGTACTTCTCTTGCCTCTTTCTGTACCTCTCTTGCCACTTTCTGCACCTCTCTTGCTTCTTTCTGCACTTTTCTTGCTCCTTTCTGCACCTCTCTTGCTTCTTTTTGCACCCCTCTTACCTTTTTCTGCACCCCTCTTCCCTCCCTCTTTCTGCACCTCTCTCACCTCTTACTGCACCCCTATTGCCTCTTTCTGCAGTTCTCTTGCCTCTTTCTACACCTCTGTTTCTTCTTTCTGCACTTCTCATGCCTCTTTCAGCACCCCTCTTGCCTTTTTCTGCACTACTTTTGCTTCTTTCTGCACCTCTCTTGCTTCTTTCTGCATCTCACTAGCTTCTTTCTGCATTCTCTTGCTTTTTTCTTCACCTCTGCTGCTTCGTTCTGCACTTCTCTTGCCTTTTTCTGCACCCATATTGCACCTCTTTCTGCACCCTCTATCCTCTTTCTGTACCTCTCTTGCCTGTTTTTGCCTCTCTCTGCACCTCTCTTGCTTCTTTCTGCAATTCTCTTCCTTCTTCCTGTGTAGGAGAGTAGGATCTGCCTCTTATGTTGCCCCCACTTTTTTTCTGATGTTTACACTGGTTTCTGGCTATAGTCTGGCTGGGACCTTGCCAATCAGGGCCCCAGCCTCTCTGTTCTCTCTAAACGATTTGGAGTGCACTCTAGGTGCACTAGTGATTGGATACTGTGGTACCTTATGAGTCCCTAGTATATGGTACCTTAGGTACCAAGGGCATAGGTACTTCACAGGCCTACCAGGGGCTGAAGCATGTATTATGCCACCCCTGGGAAGCAGACTAAATCTGACACCACAGGCCTGCTACTGCAGCCTGGGTGAGGAAGTGCTAGCACCCCTCACTGAGATATAGGTCCCCTATATCTCTCCTGCACACACATTGAGACTTATTAGTCACCCCTAAAGCAGGCCCTATCAATCCTGAGGGCAGGGTGCTTAGTTTCCATGTGAGGGGGTGCCTCTGCCTGAGCAGGGCCCCTCTGCAGCTCTCAGAGTCCATTCTCTGGGGCTGTTTGTGGATGCGGTTAAACCATATACTCTTAAGTGCATTATATCCTCGCGGTAGAATGCTAACTTTGGAATGGCTGCATCAAAACATGTTGTGTTTGGTGTCAAACATCTTGGAATACTACCCCCCGCCAGTTCTGGCAGTGGGGGTAGCATTCCACCCTTCTAGAGGGATAGACATGTACCTACTGTGGAAACACGCTAGAATCCTGCAGAGCCCTGGCATCACAAAATGGATGCCACCAGTCACAGACACTGGGCTGCACTCCTGCTGATGACCAACACTCGCAGTGGAGGAAGCCCAACAATAGATATCCTGTCCCAAGGGGGTGTGACCACCTCCCAAACAGGGTTTAGTGTATTGGGGCTGGGTGGGTGCACTCTTAGAGTGCTTTGAAGTCCTGCACTGGGGGAGCAGAAGGCTCCTCTGTGCATACCCCAGTTCAAACCGGCTCAGGGGCTACCTGCCCCTGCTCTGGCGCAAAACTGGACAAAGGGAAGTAGGTGTAACCACCCACTCCCCTGACCCTCCCATAGGTGGGGTCATAGAGCTAGTCCCTCCCTTTCTTTTAGTATAAGAGGGGGAACCTGTGCATTGCAAACTAGATATCCCTGGACGACGCTCTGAAGAAGAATCCTGGACCTTCGATGTTCCACTACCTTTGGAAGACTGAAGAATCTCCCTTGGAGTCAAGGAGTGACTCCCCTGCTTGGCAGGCACCAAAAACTACAACCAACAGTCGCAAACTACGCCGCTCCTGCTGGAGTCCGAAGTCCCTGCAGCCCCAGAAGTGGATTTCCTGACTTCTCAGAGGCCATTGTGAGTCCCCAGCGAAGCTGAGGCCAGTGGACCCCAAGAGTGACGAGGAACCGCGACCCCAGGGTACTGTGCACTATTGTCAAGTGCAACCCCTTCACAACGTCCTACGACCTTGTGCTTTGGACCACGTGTGGTCCTATCCTCCAGCAGGAATCCCTCTGAAGATCAGAGGCCTACCTTGTCCCGAGTGACCGTGGGCTCCTGTTGAGCAAATACTCGCGAGGCATCTTTGTGATCCCTTGCCAGCCGGCTTATGGGTCCCCTGAAGGCTTTCCTACAGAACCAAAGGGCTCCCCTGATTGCGCCAGGCTTGCCCTGACTTACCTTCGCTGGGTGAGTCCCTCAGACCTTGCTGGTCTGCGCCATTGACTTTTTACACTTTCCCCAAGACTTGCTGTTACTAAGGCTTGTTGGCTCCAATCGAGTCGCCGACACCGCAGTAAGCTGCAGACATTGTGGGACACACCGAATCCAGCTCCTGGTCATCGTCAACACCTCCTGGACCTCGTGGCGGAAGGGTCAAGGCACCCAACAACGACCTGAATCTTGCGACGACGGTGGGCATCCATCTTCCTTGCCCCGAGTCACTGCCAAGTGACTTTGAACACTGTCCCCTCTGCTTTCAGGTCTTCCATCTTCTGAATCCAGGCTTGGATTCCTCCGGACACTTCTCCTGTCGCCGCAAGCAGCAAGTCTTCACTGGCTCCCATTGAAAACGACGCCGCGACCCGACACCAAAGAACACCTATGCACCCGGCTCCCCTGGGTGAGGTAACTTCAGCACTACCGTGCTCCTGTGGGTGTGGGCCCTAGAACTACTTACCCTGTAAGTGACTTGCTTGTAGCTACCCTAGAAGTGCCCTAAAACTCTTACTTTCCAAGTGTGACTATCGCGCTGACTCGTACATGGTTCGCGTCTGTGTTAGACATACCGCGTCCAACTCCCTTGCAACTCTATCAGTAACCGCGTCCTTCGACTCGTACAAGGACTGATCGGTGTGTTCGCCTCGAACACGCAAGGGACCTTTAACATTGAAATCTCAATCGCGTCTGTTCGCATAGACTCGTACAGGACTCGCACCGGTGCCAGGACACCGCGTCCGTCCCCTGTGGGTCTCCTACAACTACCTGGGGTGGTTCTTGGGGGTCCCTCGATTCTAGATGCCCTAGACCTAGGTCTAGCCAAACTCAGATTGTGATATTCGATTGTGCTAAACTTATTTTGATAACATTTGATTTGTACATATGTTCCTGACTTCTAATCTCATAAAGAGATTAGTAGAGAGTTGTTTATTAATAAATACATATATATTTGATATATATACCTGTGTGGTGTCTTTTCATTTGGTGATTCAAGAGATTGTGTGGTAAAACAAGCTGCTTTACATTCCTTCAAGACTTAGCCTGAAGGCTGCTCTCCACAGCTACCACTAGGATAGCTTTCTTATAAGGTTGTCTTAAACCTATCTACCATAAGAGTCGAATTGTTCTGGTGCAAGGTGTCCACTTTAATTAGTGAACAGCATATACCAGGCCAACTTCTCACATTGGTGGGCAGCGTGTGGGATTCCAGCTTGCTATTGTTTTACCAGAAAATCTCTATTTGAATTACTAACTGAAAACCACTATAGGTACTTAAGGTACATATAAAGTCAAGCTTAGTATCAATAAGTTCTACTGAACTCAGAGCTGTGTGCCAAGGGATAGCACACCCTTTCTACAGCTCAAGCTAGTATCAGTAGGCCACAAACTAGTGTAGGTAGTACAACACTGCACAACACTAGAATGTCCTTAAAGGGTGGAACCAGTGGATCCACTCAGACTCAGTATAAGGACATGGCTTTCTCTGACTTGAGAGCCATGTGTGTTGAAAGACACCTGAAGCTAGGACAGAGTCCCTCCACACTACACCTGATAGATCTGCTGACAGCAGATGATCTTAGATTGGCTCTAGGAGCTAATGGGTCTGAATCAGGGGGTGGGTCAATTACAGTGTCTGGGTCAGATGATGAAAATCAGAATGACCAAGACTCTGTGATTGAAGGGCCAGGCTCCAAGGGGCCTGAAAAGGACAGAGGAATTCTCCCTAAGAGAACTGACAGAGTGGATGAGAGGCATAGGTCCCCTTCCAGGGAATCTGACCACTCTTATCACTCTGGCAGAGAATTTGTCCAGCAGAGGAACTCATACTTTCCCATAAGAGAGAGCTCCTCTGACAGAATGTGCAAACTGCTGCAGTATGAGGAAGCAAGAGTTGCCCTCAGAACCAAGCAGTTGGCACTAGATAGAGAAGCCCTGGAGATCCAGAGAGCTTCTAGAAGAGAGGGGTTAGAACCCCTTGGTGGCAGCAACAGTGTCCCTAGAGGCAGAGAATCTATTCCAGACCATAGGAACCTGAGCAAGGTTGTTCCTCCCTACCACAGTGGGGATGATATCCACAAGTGGATAACTGCTATGGAGAGGGCCTGTAGAGTACAGCAGGTCCCCCAAAAGCAGTGGGCAGCAATCTTGTGGCTCTCCTTTTCAGACAAAGGTAGAGACAAGCTCCTCACTGTTAGAGAAGAGGATGCTGATAATTATGAAGTCCTGAAGAGTGCACTGATAGATGGGTTTGGCTTAACCACTGAGCAGTACAGGTTGAAGTTCAGAGACACCCAGAAGGCACAGACTCAGGACTGGACTGACTTTGTAGATTGTGCAACCAAGGCTCTGGAGGGTTGGCTGGTTGGCAGTAGGGTTACTGATTTCTGTGCCTACCCCAAAAAAATGAATGTGTCCTTGTGTAACGTAACCGGTGCTCATGTAAAGTGCTCCAATACCTTCGGGTCGAGTTCCCGCTATATAAATCTGCAAAAAAACTAAAAACTGTCATGTATTTTACATACTTTGCTGTAGTCAGTGTTTTAGCACAATGGTCTACCATCCTTTTACCCTGTTAGTGCTTATAATCATTTATATCTGTTACTGTCTAGTGGTTGTTTCAGCACACCTATTTTACACTAGAATGACGCTGGCTCAATAAATGCTTATTAAAAAATGTCCCCACCGTTTATTCTGTGTATCTTTCTGAGATGAAGTGAGCACGAGTGACTGGGCGAAAAGTAGTACACTGTTTCCACGAATCTGAGGGATCGGGGTTGTCATGTTCGATAGTTGCCAAGAACTATTCTCTCCTTGGTAAGAGGGGTTTTTAGTGGCACTGTGAGCTAGCTGGTATACAAGCTAACATACCCGGTAGGGGTGTCTAGAATCAGTCTGACACCAATCCTATAGTGTATGTTGTCTAAAGGTGCAGATCTTATATAGGTTTATAGGAACTACACGACAATACAAATACAATATATTAAAACAATAAAGACCACAATGCTCCATGAAGTTAAAAGAATAATACATTTAGGATAAATATTAGCCTACAGTGGTCAACACTCAGGAGCTATGTGTGCAATTATCAAACAGTAATAAAAGGAACATACATAAAACCCAAAGTGCATCCTGTTTCTGACTACAAACATGTCAGTCATTCAAATAGCTTTATTTCGATAACAAGTATCATAAAAGCAAGATCATTCATACATACAAAACAAGAATGAAAGATACGAGTTATCATAAAAACAGTGATCAGAGCAGATATGTACATTCCATCCATAAAAACACAGGTATTAAAAATAGGTATATACATTCCATCCGATTATTTATACAAGGGGTTAATCGTTTTGTTAATAATTATAGAACGTACATCAATTCAGGTAATTGATGACAGTCAGAAAAGTCTTTTTCCTTAAAAATACATTCACAGTATAAACTCATACCTCCCTGCGTAAAAATTTAGACCTAACGGACCAAATACAGCCGAGATACTTTGCCACCCCACAGGCAAAGAGGACTCTTGAATCTGATTTCAAAATACGCAAAGCAACGTGGTGATCCAAGGTACCCAGCTGTCTACAGATTGGTTTTATCCATCTTGTTCTGGCCCGCGAGTATGCTGGGCATACGAACATAATGTGGGCCACACTCTCTTTTGGGGCTTCACAACAAGGGCAATCCGCAATTGTCTGCCGGGGAGGACTCCATTTTGCAGTTAACTCACGAACTAAGAGCGAGCCAACCCTGAACTGTATATAAAGTGCTCTGTCTCTTGGGATCTGAATAAAATCTAAATATGGTTCTAAAAATATATGCAACTTAAACTGATAAAAATCATCTACCATCCTGCCTGCTCTTGGTTTACTAAGTTCCTGTGTATCAACCCAGGCCCAATATGCTTTTTTAAGGTTGTCCTTACAGGGTGGATTCTGATCTGCCCAAGAGACTTTAAAACCCAAAGCAAAAACTAGTTTCTTAACGTTGTTGATCCAGCTCACCCTGTGGCTGCAGTCTAAACTGATTACTTCTTTAAATGCAGCAGCATAATTTGTAAGTTCAGCAGTACGTAGCAATCGGGCCCAGTAAAACAGTGGTCTAGATCTGGCAATGTCTCTATAGGAGCGTCTTCCCATATCACTCATCAGAGGCTTTAGTGGGACATTTCGGGGAAGGCTCACTAACTCTCGCAAGAACTTATGTTCAGATGCACAGATTTCTTGCACATTGTTGAACCCCCACAGATCCGCGCCATAAAGGGCCGAGCTTACTGCCTTTGCAGCATAGATCGTGAGTGCTGGGGCAACAGGTCTACTCTGTGAGGAGCGATGTTCTCTGCCTATTGCGCCAGCTGCTCGTTTATGATTCAAGAGCATCTTATTAATGTGGGGATTCCAGTGCATTGTCTCGGAGAGTCGAATGCCTAGATAATCGAAAGTCTGGACTCTCTCCAATTGTATTCCACCCAGAGTAAAAGTGTATCTAAAGGGCTTGTAGGGGTTGAATGTCATCAGTTTGGTCTTTGTGGTGTTGATGATCAGCCCCCTTAAAGTACAGAAATCCTGAAACCTATCCAAGAGTTTCTGTAGCCCAACCGGGGTCTTTGAAATCAAGAGCGTATCATCTGCGAACAGAAGGGTAGGTACCCTGTCTCCTGCCAGGGCCGGGGCGTCAGCTGGAATTTCCCGAAGGAAGCTAACCACCCCGTTCACGTATAAGGAGAACAGGGTAGGCGCCATGACACAGCCCTGGCGAACCCCTCTGTTCACCGAAATCCTATCAGTTTTTTGCTCTTGTGACCCCCACCTTACTTGGGCATAGTTGCCCTCGTGCAGTCGGACAAGCATGTTAAGAATAAGCGAGGGAATGCCCATCTCACCCAAGACTTTCCATAATTGGCCCCTAGGGACCAGATCAAAGGCAGTCTTCAAATCGATGAAGGCAAGATAGAGGCTGCCTCCACCTAACACGACCACCTTCCAATAAAGGAGAAGCAACCTGAATGCCTGATCAACTGTCCCTGTTCTAGTCCTGAAGCCCGCCTGATATTGGGAGAGGATATTCTCGTCCTCAACCCAGGATTGAATTCGCTGCAACAACACCCTACCGACTACTTTTTGAATGGCATCGATTAAACTAATCGGTCGGTAGTTGGCAGGATCCTCCCTTGCTCCTTTTTTAAAAATAGGCACCACTTCGGCGCCCTTCCACGAGTCAGGTATAGGGCACCCATTAGAAATGGAATTAATTAGGAGCGTAATATATTTCGCCCAGTTACTAGGGTTTGCAAGGAGTAGATCCCCCGGAAGACCGTCCGGTCCAGGGGCCTTTGCTGGCACTATTCTTTTAATTGCCCCTTCGACTTCTTTTAAGGTGAAGTGGTCGCAGGTGTTTAAGGTAGGGCAGAGAATTAGCTGGTCAGACACCCTCTCTGGATGAGTTGTGTCTGTCCCCGTATAGTTTGCTAAAGTGGTCAAACCAATCTTGGCTCGATATGTGGTTGGGGATTAAGTCAGGGTCTTTCCAATTTGCCCCCCTGACAAGATTCCAAAATCGGTTGGAATCTTTTGCTAGACTAGCATCCCTTAGATCTTGCCAGTGGGATTCTTCCCACTGTAGCTTTGCACGATGCAGCGCTTCTTTATACTCTTTCCTGGCTAGTTGGACTCGATAACAATTTTTACTTTTAATAGCTAGGGCTAGGGCTTTTCTTTTTTGTCTACAGTCTTTAGTAAACCATGCCTGCCTACCTTTTGGGCATCCTTTGTGGGTGTTGGAACCAACAGCTACTTTAAAAAAGGACCCCATCTGCTCTACAGTTCTCATATAAATATCCAAAGCCTTCTCTGGGGCATCGGGATTAAGGGATGCCTCTTGGAGATCAGCTATGTTTTCTGCCAGGACTCGATTAATTCCAACCATTTTTGATTCATTAACAGCGACTTTGGGCCATTTAAGATATCTTCTACAATTAGAAGGGGCCACTTCCTTAGTCGCTAAATTAGTAGTTGCAGCAGGGGCATGGCCAAGAGAGGGCCAAAGGGCCTTCATAGTCAGACAAAGTGGGTTATGGTCACTGTCATTAGTAGGGGCTATTACCATGTCAATCATACTACTCCACAGTCTTACGTCTATCAAGATGTAGTCGATGCGGGACGGACAACTAATTCTATTATACGTGCAGGCCCCTTCGACATCTGACTCTGTTCTGCCGTTTGCAGCCCTCAACCCAAATTCTAGAGCAAGTGCCTTCAACTGGACTGCGACCCGTGACCATCTTTTGATGGGGGGGATGCTTAGGGGTGGGATACCCCATCTCGCATCGTCTTCCTCTAGCCCCAGCATGTCATTCACGCCAAGGGGCTCGAATGTGCAATTAAAGTCTCCCGCGATCACAAGTTGTGAGGCAGGATGGCAGCTGGATAGCTCTTGCTCCAAGGATGAAACAATGGCTGAGGAGACTCCCCCTCTTATCCCCCTTACGTATACGTTAAACAACTCAAGAGTTAGAGCTCCTTTATTTCCATGGATGGTAAGCCTCATTATGTCTGGGTTTGTGCAATTACGTTCAGTAATTTTACAACCCAAAGCAATGTTAATACAGACAATCAGACCTCCCGAAGGGCGCCCTCTCCCTGTGGTAACAGCTGGTACAAAGAAGCAGGTATAACCAGATTTGTAAAGAGCAACTAAGCTCCAAGTTTCCTGGAAGAGGCAGATGTCCTGGCCTTCTATTAGTTTATTCCAGTCGGGCAATAGCAATTTACTGCTAAGTCCGGCCACATTCCAGGAAATAATATTAAGTTGGGAGCAAGGGGCCAAAACAGGAGCTGACACTCGTAGAGGGGTAGCATGGGGCCAAGATGATAGGGCAGGGGAAACACCTATGGCCACCCTATCTGTAATCATGTTTGTGGCTACAATCCGATCCCTCGGCTTATTGGTACAGGGTTTAGTATGGGTAATATGATCAGTGAGGCTTGAGTTTGTTGGTGGTTGATCAAGAGCGATTGGGAGTTGTATGCTTGGGAGGGTACTTAGGTTGCTATTGGGAGGAGTATCCTGAGGCTCCTGATGTAAGGTGGAGGCAGTTCTCAGTCAATCATTGGCATCTAATGTTGGCCCCCCTTCTGCGCCCGGTTCTGGTGTATTGCCCTGCGCCCCTGTATCATCAATTAATAGAGAGCGTCTAAACTGAATGGCTGAAGACCCAGGTGGACAAGTCCGATATTCTAGTGCTAGCAAATTTTCAGCCAGTTCATGTTTGGCCAGAGTAAGTTCGATATAATCTGAAGGTTGATTATGAGGCGTACATCTCCGTGCCCTAACTATATCGTCCCGTATCAATGACCGGCAGCCCCTGACATGGCGAATCCAATGTATAGCCTTGTTTTTTAAAGAATCTTCATTTTCTCGGTCACCATGCGAAATGAGCTTAGGGACATTGACCATAAGGACTATACGTGTTTGCGCAAGTAAAGGGGTTGGAGGTTTTTCTAAATGGCCAGAACCTATTGGGCGCGAGCAAGAATTTGCTAATAAGTTAAAAGGTCTAATATACTTTGGGTTGGTTGAAAGAGAGAATTGTTTTACCAGGTTACTAGGGGCAGGGGCTTGGGAAGAGACCACCCGTTTATGATTAAATTCCTTGTGGGCCTGGTCCGTACGCGCATTGAGGGGTGGGAGAGGAACTTTGTGTGTAGAAACTCCTTCTTTGTGTGTATTTGTGGTTGCTCGTTGAGAATGGGAATTAAATGGCAGGCTAGCTGCTGGTTGATGTAGCATGCTTCCCCGGGGTATTAGTTTAACTATGGCCACTAGCTCCTCTATCATCGTCCTCATCGCGCCTACTTCTGACCTGAGCGCGATAACAATCTGCATAAGATCTTCTGGTGTAGGGGCACCTGAACTTACTAACTCGGGTGATCTTTCCGTAGGGCTTGGACTTGGAGTTAGGCATTGAGGTGCAAGCTCCCCCGAACATTCAGGGGCCTCAGCCAGCGCCGCAAAACGATTAGAGCAAATGATGACAGAAGGTTCTAAGTGATTCGGAGCATCGTTGGACAGTGAGTTGTCATACTGGGTGGGAGTGGTTTCCCATTGCCCTGTCGCCGGGTTGTCAATCTCACTACTGCTTAAGGTGCGATTATGGGGGGGTTTGTGGAACATGGAAGGTATTGTAGTTGAGCGAGGTTGTCTACAACTCTTTTCAAGGGGAGCTTTGATGACACCAGTAGTCGCCGGCATCTCAGCTACCAATATCCCTTCACATTCTGTGATTAAGGTCTCAATTCTGTCAATCACACAGTTATTAGCAGTATTCTTACTGGTTTTCCTTGCCTTTTTCACCTTACCTACCCCACCAGGTACTCCATTTGCCCCCCCCGTTCCTTCCATGGTTTTCCTTTTCCCCATGATTACGCTAAGAGTGGTCTAGAAAGGCACAGTGGGGGATCAGAAGAAATAAGGGAACAGAGCCACAAGGCAAAGGTGCAGCGCGAGCTGAACCGAGTGGCGAGAGTATAAGTGTCTTTAAAAGCCCAGTTTTCACTATGAGGAATAATACGTTATCGCAGAGTGACACAGTACCTTGTTTGGTATCCCGCAGCTCCTCTGGAGTCAATAAGCAACGTAAAAGGGGGGTGGCCCTGCCCTGCCTCTTCCTGGCGATGACGGGCGCAGGACGGGCCCGCCCTTGGCCCGGGCTTTGCCCGGGCACAGCCCGCGCGCGTCCCGCGCCGGGGGGGCAAGAGCAGCGCTTTATGCGCAGAATGGACCTAGCGCCTCCCCCTCATCAGCAGCAGCTGCAGGTGGCACTGTGCACCCTGGGCTTGGTGGTCCACTGCTCAGGTCGGTTGGAGATAAAACCTGCAGTGCACTGGCAGCGTATATGGATTTCTTCCGGTTCTCCAGCACCCTGTTAGTCCCTTGAGTGGAGCAGGCAGCAGCAGACGGAGGCAGAAGATGATGGTGCGTGTGCTAAACAGCGCGTCCCGCGCCGCGGGGGCAAGAGCAGCGCTTTATGCGCAGAATGGACCTAGCGCCTCCCCCTCATCAGCAGCAGCTGCAGGTGGCACTGTGCACCATGGGCTTGGTGGTCCACTGCTCAGGTCGGTTGGAGATAAAACCTGCAGTGCACTGGCGGCGTAGATGGATTTCTTCCGGTTCTCCAGCACCCTGTTAGTCCCTTGAGTGGAGCAGGCAGCAGCAGACGGAGGCAGAAGATGATGGTGCGTGTGCTAAACAGCGCGTCCCCAAACATGTAATTTAGCTGATAGATTTCCTAAGTTTTAGAACTCCGCGAATAAAACTTGTAATAGATAGCACAACAGCACAGTTCTGACTCTAGAGGTAAAGAGTGAGACAAACAGATACTATAAGATCTAACACTGAATAAGCACAGGACAGGCCGTAGGTAAAGCATTCAGGGTTGAATGTAGGACCCACAAAGAAACAGAATGTGGGCAAGCGATTGTTTAGCAGTGCCATCACAGGGACAGGGCAGGAGGCTATTAACCATGAACCCTGCTTGGGGTACGCTACCTGAAAATGGACCATACCTAATCTGAATCGGGTAAGATAAAACCTGTGTTATGGGATGGTTACCCAAAGAAGGTATCGTTTAACCCCCACTTCTTGTTTGAGGTCTAAATAACACAATACTGTAGCTGAGTAGCGTTGATTAAAAAGTCTTGCCTGGGTTCTGTATTGAAAGAATGCAGTTTATACCTTGTTATTAACACTACCAGTAAGTTCCTTCAGAGAGAGAAAAAGATTAGATAGTCCTAGGTCAAAAAAGGACTTTTTAGTATGGTTTAACCAGGGGATGGAGGCTGCATGTTCTACATTTACACAATCTTCCAGTATCTCTTTTGAGAACGTGGTAAACACGGAGCTCCATACTTTCAGCTACAGGAGCAGAGGTGCGACTGAAACTGTATCTTCAAGGTAAGGGAGGCTGGATTTCAAATGGGTAATTTGGCTAGCTGTGCATCTTGGTACAGCTCATAGCCTACACAAAAACTTGTTCTCTATCATTTGCAATAGACCTGGTGAAGTGTATCCCCAAACACCTGCAGCGTATGTCCCCTGGAATATGCATTTAGATGGATACAGCACAATCAACTCTTTAATAGGTTTCTGGCCTAGTTTCTTTGAGAATGGAATGATTGCCTTTATTGCCACCTCCATCTTACTAGCTCTCTTGGTCAAAAGATTTTTTCATTTTAAATCAGGTGACAACAATATCCCAAGATAATTTAAAAACTGGTCTATGATAATAGAAATCCCTGCAACATTATGGGGACAAGAAGGAGTCTTTTTGGGCCCACAAATCATTGTATAGGACCTTGTGCGGTCAATTTTCAAGTTTAGCTCTAATAAAAACTGGAACCTGTTTGCCGTGCGAGCTAAACGAATAGCATCTTCTGCGTAAAGAAGCATGGAGTAAGTAAGTAAATTTATTGTACAGTTAATTAAAACCATTACAAGCATTCGTCAATTTGCAGTTTCATAATAAAAAACATGTCAGGATGCATTACCATTGTGGCAGTTCAAGAATAAAAGAAAACACTATTAAATATGAAAGATAAAAACTGATAAAATATGGTTAATGGTTCATGGGGATAAAATTAGCCTATGCGCTGACTTGGTCCCCTTTTGTGAGTGCGACCATCGCAGCAGGGTATCTGAGGCCTGCGGAAAGCAAGAAAGTAAAGTGCCATATGCGCTAGTGGCTTGAAGCCAGGGTAGGGCAACCAGGAAAGCAAGGCGAACAGTTTTGTTATACAGAGCGCATGTAGTGTTGTGCTGTCCTTAGGAACAAGTAACCGGGTCTATATGCACAGAGTTGCCTCAAGGACAATAGTCAATAGAGCCAATGGAGCCATTAAAATTCATATTTGGCGATTACCGTAAAGTGCATGGTGTACTTAGTGTGCAAATATTTGTTGAGGATAAAGTTTGTGGCAAGTTAGGCCTAACATAAGTTAAAGGTAATGACTGGTAGCTATTGCAGGCTTGTGGTTTGCAGCATGGCCTAGCCAATCAGCCTCTTGATCGTATACTTAGCCACGGTCTTGTTCTGACAGCCGGTAACGGTGTACAAGTTACCGGAATAAGTGCTTAGTGCAAAAGCAGCATTGAGAGTGACCGGTTGCTGTGTGCAGATGTGCCAGGAAAGTGCTTAGTGCAAGAGCGGCATCAAGGGTAGATGCGGGACATCTGGGATTGGCCCACCGCATGGACTTGAGCTAACTTGTGCTCCATTTCAGTTCAACAAATGATTAAAACCTGTAATACAAAAGGACACGCAGTAGAACAGAAAAATTCCAAAAAGAGCCTTTAGAGGATTCGCAGAGCCAATTGTTCAGGATGCGGGAGTTTCAGAGAAGTAGCTAAGCCTTGCTAGATTGTTTGTGAAATTGTTGCCGCTGTCTCTTCGGCTTTGATACTTTGGACCAGTCATTAACAGTGGGGACCGACTTCCAGGCTGGACCCTCATTCCCTCCAAAGTACTTTGTCCTCTTAAAGAGTAGGAAGTGCGCAGGTTGTCGTCGCTATGCTTCTTGTTGCGACAATGGTGCGAGCGTAAGGCTTCTCGGAGAGGATCATGGTGCTATGTTCCGCACTGCATCCGGAACGCTATTAACTGGTGTACTTTCTTTCTGTTTGTTGAGGTGGACTTCCGTGGCTACAAGGAATTTTACAAAACGGCAGCTCAGTTGGACATCGTCGCCGAGGAAGCTTGCCAGCACCGCTTGCCTGCAGGACCGTAAGTGTTTTTTGTTGAAAAGCGGTCTCAGGAGGGTCCGGCGTTCCTGTAGCAGTTCCCTGCATACAGTGATGAGGTGTACTATGTTTTCTTCGCTGTCCCCACAGAGTCGGCACATTGCTGGTGTCGGAGGGCGTAGCCATGGAGTCAAGTGATTTGCGGAAGGCAGCAGCCCTAAGCGAATTTTCAAGAACTTCTCTTTCATATTTTTGGAGAAGCTAGTGTGGAGATATGCTTGGGGCAAGGGTTTAGTGTAAGATTGTATGGTGGCCAGCCGTGTGCACGCTCTGCCAGGGAGGCTTTATCCTGCAAGAGAGATTCTTTCTTGACTTTGTTGTTTACTGCTTTTTTAAAGCTTGCAAGGGTCCCTGGATGTTCCCATAGTTGTCGTAGCCCCAGCTGATTCAGAGCGGCCTCCAAGTATAGTCTTGCGGGGCAGGCCTCTTTGGCTTGTAGTTCTTTCCACAGAAGGGCATTTAGCGTTTCCGGTTCTCCCCTTCTTATTTTGTACCAGCTTTTTATATATGTTCCTTTGCGTGCCAGCTCTTCTCTTGGTAGCCCAAATTCTAGCCTCATTTGTGCAGGGGATGTATATCCCGGCAGGCCAAAGATCCTTCGCAGTACTCTCGCTACGGTGCCGTCTACAATATCAGCATCCCTCCCTCTCATCGCTTCGCTGCCATAGGTGATAGATGGAATTAATTTTGCCTGGATCACCCTTGTTAGAGGGAAGAAGCTTGGGCCAGTGATATTGTTTTTTAGATTCCTTAATGCCACCGCTGTCATTAATCCTCTCTTTTTTATGGCTTCGCATTGGGGCTTGAAGTTGCCCTTGTTGTCGATGATGACCCCCAAGTATTTGTATTCTCGAACGGTCTCCAGCTTGCTCGATGCCAAGTACCAATTATTTGTTGTTTTTATTTTGTGGGTGTTGACGCACATAACTTTGTTTTTTTCTTGGTTGATACTTAGCATGTTTGTTTGAGAATATCGCGACGTGATGTACAACAGCCGCTGCAGGCCTACCGGGGTCCGGCTGATAAGCATCAGGACATCCTCATAAAATAGGTTGGATAGCTGGATGTCCACTAGCTTGGGTGCGTGCAAATTGCTTTCATTCAACAAGGTTGATAGCTCTGCCATAAAGAGATTAAAAAGCATTGGTGCGAGCACGCAGCCTTGTTTTACCCCTGTGTTTGTTGGGATCTTCCTTGATAGACATTCTCCTGCACCTAGTTTGACTTGCACCCAGGTGTCGCTATGCAAGAGGATTAGTTGGTTTAAGAGCAGTGGTGGAATGTTCAGCTGTTTTAATTTTTGCCACAAAAGGTTTCGATTGATGTGGTCGAAAGCAGAGCTGTAATCGATGTAGCACAGGTATAGTGGTTGTTTTCTTGCGAGTGCGGCATCTATCATTAAAGATAGAGCTAGAATATTGGTAGTCGTCCCCATATTTTTGCAAATGCCAGTTTGGTTGAGTGGAATTGCTGTGACTTCTGCTGCCCAAGATGTTAGTTCCTGAAGTAGTAGGCCCGTGAAATATTTGGCCTCCTTGTCAAGTAAGGCTACTAGCTGGTAACTTCTTGGGTCGTTCCTATTTCCTTTTTTATAAATTGGGGAAATAATTGCACCCCTCCAGGATGATGGTATTGTTGACATTTGCAAGGTTTTTTCAAACATTGGTTTGAGTACTGCGGCCCAGAATTCCGGCTCCTGTTTAAACAATATGGGGGGGATCCCATTTGGTCCTGGCGCGCCCTCGCGTCTTCCCTTTGAAATTCTTTTGCAGATCTGTGCGTTCATGATTAGAATTTCCTGTTCTGGTGCTTGATTTTCGTTGAACTGCAGTTGTCGGGCTTCAGGGTCAAGCATGAGATTGTTTGCCCCTAGTCTGGTTTCTTGAGCTTTGTTAAAATGGGAGTCGAGGAAAGTTATCCAGGCCTCTTCCGTGACATACGATTCGATGCCCTGGCTCCGCTCGTTGGTCAAATTGTTAATCTTTTGCCAAAACTGTGAGCTATTGTTGGTTTTAGCGTCGTATAGAAGTTTAGCCCATAGAGTCTTATCTGCTTTTTTTTTATGTCGCCATGCCAGCTTTCTGCGATCGTCCTTTAGCTGTCTCAGCTCCTGTTGGGCGGCGGGGTCTTTCCTCAGTCTTCGAAGAGCTTGATTTATCAAGATTTTTAACTTTTTTAGTTGAGCGTTGTTTCTGAAATTTAGATATTTCCTGTGCTTCAGAGCTTGGGGCACTCCTTCAGGACGGAGGTTTCCCTTTTTTGTTCCAGTGTTGTTTCGTAGTGTTTTTGTGAACGCCTCCCAGCTCTCAATTATGTCTGGTATTGCGGCTTGTGCTTCACCTAGTGCCTGCTTTGCATGAGAGAGGAGACTTTTTGGATCGTCCGTTCTGCATTTTATCCGTCTCTCATTGGCGGTGTATTCTGCGCTGTGCACATTAGCTAACGGTGGGTATGATATTGAGAAAGCCTCAATCGTGACTTCCTGGGGCAAGTGGTCACTGTAATCTAATGAGCCAATGCTGAAATTCCTTGCCTTTAGGTACAGACTGTGCGAGAAGAATGTGAAGTCAATTGTAGAGCTGGCCGTTGCGTTGTGGAACGTTGCTACCTGAGGGCGGACTCGTGGGAATCTGCCATTGAGTGCTCGAAAGCCCAGCTCTTCCAAAATTGATAGAAGCCTCTGTGCTGTTTTCGAGCTTCTGCCTCCAGAGGTATTATCTTTAGTGCTTGTTTCCCATGCAAATGGGTCCTCCTCGCGATTGGTGTCTGTAGTTGAATTACCAAGCATATTTAGATTGAAGTCCCCGCTGATAATCAGGCTATTTGTTTTTTCCGCCATTAATAATTTTATGAGCTCTTCTTTCAACTGCTGGATTCCTCTGGTTTTTTCTCGCTGATGTAAGAAGAGATTTATCAAGATTATATCCTCCTTTTTATTCAGATCCCGGGTAAAAATTCATAAAGCTTGCATTGCATTTGGCGGAGCTAGCTTGTATGCCAGGGGCACTACTGCGTAGATGCTCCGTATGGAGCTGTATGTAGCGAGGCCACCCTTTTTGTGACCAAATGTTGCACTCTGTATGGCAGGAAGGAAGTTCAGGTTGTATCCCGGGAGTGCTGTTGGGGAGTCAGACCACGTTTCCTGGAATGCAATGATGTCGAACCTTTGCAGATAGATTTGTAGTTCCAAGTCCGTGAGCTTGTCTCCTAAGCCGTTGATGTTCCAAGAGCACAAATTAAGGGTGTTTATGATGTTCATGGCACTGGGCTTACTTTGTCATGGATTTTTGGTTTTGACGTTTATGGTCCTGGAGAGCCAGCTCCAGTCTTGCGAGATTGGACTTTTCGTCGTGATTGGTCTCTTGTTGCGCTGCTCTCTACGATCTGAGGTCTCAGGGGTATTACTGCGAGCCCCTCGCAGCACAGAGAATGATCGTGAGTTCGGGTAGGCCTGTCCATTCTCTTTCCGTTGCTCTCTGTCAATTGTCAGGGGGTCAGGGTATCTGGGTTTGGAGAGCGGTCGAAGCTTTATGCCCCAGGTGTTGAACTTGGCTTGTTCTTTTAGCACCCTCTCAGCTACCTCTGCTGTGGTCCATACTGTTTTTGTTGCTTCTGTTCCTGGATGCTCCGATGATACAATAAATTCGCCTGACTCCAAATCGCTGGTGGTTATATTTTTTAGGCTGAGGATGGATTTTAGTAAACATAGTATGTTTCCCCTGTTTAATGTATCTACTGTACCCTTTGATTTGTACTCCGGGTGAAACACGATTGTGGGGCTGCCTGCTGGTCCATTCTCGTGAGTTGGTCTGCTCTGCATAATAATAAACTCGTCCTCTGATCCAAGGAATTCCTCTGTTGGCGATCTCTGTCCCTGAGCGCTCATTTCCTTTGCCTGGGCTGTCTCTAGGCCAGTAGTGCTTGCTGCTATTGTGGCCCCTTGTAGGTCCCCACGAGGACTTCCAGGTTCGTTTTTATGGGTGGCACTGTTGGTGTGTTTTTTGTTTAGAGGGGTACATCTTTTGATTTTTTGCCTCCCTTCCTAGATCGGGAATTTTCTTAGGTCATGGTCCATGTCTGTCTCTTTGCTCGTTTGAACTGGCATGTCTTGTGTAGGTTCCGATGTCGCATTCCCAGTGCTGTTGTTCTTGCCCCTAAATATCGCGGGGAGTGTTATCTTTTGATTGCGACCCTTTCTCCTCTGCTTTCTCCCCTGTTTTGTGGGTCGGATGTGTTCCGACGGGTCTTTTTTTTGCGGAGATTCACCAGGTGATGTTGTGTTACCATTTGATAGCAGTTGGCATCCTCCATTCCGTGGGATGTTGTTTGGTCCTGGCTTTGTTATGTCCATGGCCTCCCTGTGCTGCTTTGCCTCTTGTGTCGTCTTTGGGGTCACCTGAGTTGATGCCTGAGTTCCTACTTTCAATGTCGGCCAAGCTTCATTTCTCGTCTGAGCAGGTCCGCTTAATGGTTTGTTTTTTACAGCCTCCCTTATATCAGAGAGAAGGTGGTCCATTGCCGTTGGGAGTGTTGCCAGTTTGTCCACAATTGTTATGCAGGTACAGTTAGTTTGTGTGAATTATGTCTCAGCTTGCGCCCTTCTGGCCAGATTATTAAGCTCTGCTAGCTTATCGTCGATGTTAGCAACGAAAATTGAGAGTGAGTTGAGGACAGACAATTGGAGATCCATCTTGTCCGATTGGTATTGGATAGCAATTCAATTCAATAAGTCTTTATTTCGATTAAAAATCATGAAAGACATTTACATTTGGAACAGAAAACTCCATTTCATTTCCATTACATTTTTACAAAATTTGTACAATAGAATAACAATCAAGAAGAAAAAATAGGTCCGTAATGTTAAGATACCTTAATATACAATAAATAATTAAAACTAATAAAACTTCTGACCTTGGTGCCGCAAAGATCATACCAGTAAATATCTTCTTATATATATATAAAAATAACCAGGTGAGTACACTCAATTCTAATACAACACAAAACAATGTGTACTACTCCCTCTTTATAAAATTCATCAAACTAACTATTGAATAGCATGTATGGACATTTGCATTGTGTACAACAGAGATGTCCAGATGTCTTCTTTTGCTTGTGGTTTTTCCTTGCCGAAATTGGACTTGGGGGCACTATTATTCAAACCTAGGAAGCTATAGAACCTATAGGAAGCTACCAGTTCTTCCCACTCCTCTGGTGTGAGGTACGAGGATTCAGGTTCCATGGCCTGAGATGATGTAGTGACTGGACCCAGCATGTGAGATTGGCCGGGAGCGCGACTTAATTCAAGTTGTTCGTATTGTTGATCATTGGTTTGAGCTGCGAGCCGTTCTTGCATTGTGGTTTGAAGTGTGTTTAGTGTTTTTGGTGACTTTCCCTCTGTCATATTGACCGCTTTGTTGAATCCTCTCTTCCCCATGTTATTCTCTTGCAGCACAGACATGCCTTCGAGCGTTGGGGATATATGCTTTCTTAGCGCGGGTTCTGCTTCTGGTGATGGGTTACCATACTGTGGGAGTCCTATGGGTAATATGTCTCCCTTATTCAGCATGGTGCAATTCCAAGTCACGCTGGATGCTTGTGCCTCTTGTCCCTCGTTGTTCACGAGTGGTCGGTGCCCTTCATCCAGAGGCTCATCTTTTGCAAGCCTGGGAGGGCTTTCCTTCCAATCTTTTTTTGTTGCAGTTACAGGGTTTGTGGTGCGATCTTGGCCCTCATTCTTGCTCCCATTCCCGCTATCCTTTAGTTTTAAGTCTGCCCGCCCCTGCATCTTAGGGCTCGTTGGAGCAATGTCCTCGGGTCCCTTGTTTGGATCTTCTTTACTTGTGTGGGTTATTCCTTCCCCACAATTCTCCCCTTCTCTGGCTTCGGCTGACTCTCCATTGGTCGCCTTCCGTGGCTGCTGGCTCGAGAGATGTACCTTGCTTGGTTGCAGCGGAGTTGGCAGGTTGCTTACGTTGTTACTGTTCAGACACAGGGCTGGGCCAGCATCTTTAATGAATGAAAACTTTGTGTATATTTTGGGTTGATAACCAGGCTTGTTCGGGGTAGACACGCTTGCTGCCCCTTTCGCCTTGTTGTTTATTAAAGGTTGTGGGCTTGTGAGTAGAGGCGAGATCAGGAGGGCTTCCCCCTCCTCCTCTTTTCCCTCCTTCTTCCTCAGGTCATCTTCACTATCCTTCATAAGGACCTTCTTATTTGCCCTCCTCGTTCTTTTGTTGGGGTTAGCATGTACCGGCTGGTCCCTTGACTTCCCTGACCTCATATCGATAGGTCCTGTTGTGGCCTTATTGTGGTCCTGTTGTTGTGGTCCTGTTGTGGTCCTGTTGTGGTCCTGTGGTCCTGTTGTGGCTACCTTGCTTTTACTATGTATGGCAGTTGACCGTATGGCAGTGTGGCGATTGTCCGTAAACAGTGAGCAGTGGGCAGTGGGCAGTGCGCAGTGCGTTGTTCGTGGTGGATTTTGTTCTAAACGGTGCTTAACAGATCCCCTCCAGGCCTTTTCTCTGCGAGCTCTAAGCCCCGCTCACCTGGTCCCCTCGTCCCTTTAGCTTAGTAGCTTAGTAGCCCTTGTCCTTTTTCTTTTCTTTGTCTCTTCTGTCTTTATTTTCCTTATTTCTTTTGTTATATTTTTTCTTTTTTCTTCGTTCTTTTGCCCCTCTGTGTTCTCTGTATTTTTTCAAAACCTCGGCCTTGACCTTGTCTTGGCTTGTCTTGGCTTAACTTGACCTTGACCTTGCCTTTGTGAATTGGCTTTTTGGCCTCCTCTCCACTTTATGCCTTTTTTTGCCTGTTTTAATCTTGCCTTTCAAACTTGTCTTTTAGTTTGTGCCTTTTAGCTTTAGCTTTTTTTTCCCTTTTTCTCCTTTTCTGGTTTCTCTGGTTTTTCTCCCTTCACCCCTTAGGCCCTTCGCCTCTGTTCGCCTCTGATCTCTGGGCTATCTAGGGCTGTTCTTTCGGGGTGCCGGAGGGCTGGAATTCTGCCACCAGTCTTGACGCCAGTCGTTCTCTGGCCGGGGGGCAAGAGAGGAAGGGAGGAATGACCAGAGCAGGCAACCTACCGAGGTGATCCTACCCCGCACTGCACCACAAGGAGTGACCAGCACCCTCACGGCTCTCCTGCCCGCTGTTTCTCCGTCCCCAATGCTGGTGCCGCAGCAGCTCAATGGTGCAGTGGGGTGGCGCTGGAGTCGGCGTTGGCGTCTGTCGTCTGACGTGGGGGTGTGGCGTCGATCAATCCAGCTCTGAAAGACCGCGACGAGCTAAGGCCGGTGGAAATGATCAGGGCAGAGGCAGTGACCGGCAGCGGCCAAGCCGGTCCGAGCCCTGGGGACGGCAAGAGGAGGTGTGAGGCGAGAGAAAAGGCTCGCACCCGAGGGCAGTGCAGCGGTAATTGTGGCCGTGTCCGATGACCCCCCTGGCCCCCCTGACCCCACCTGGGTGGGTGGGTGGCGAGGGTAGTGAGGGAGTGGCAACCGGCAGCAAGGGGCAGGCAGCAGTCAGCAGGGTAGAAAGGTAGAAGAAGAACCTGAGAGCAGGGCGCACTGGAAGCACCGCAAGCCGCACCGAACCCAGTTGGGCCGCTTCCGCTGGCTTACCTGGGCTCTTCACTCTGCGGCCACTGCTAAAGGCGGCCGCGCTCTCGTTCTTCTGTGCCTACCTCGGCTTGCTTCTGCGGGTCCGCGATCCTCTGCCTGGTACCGCGGCGGATTCGGCGGATTCCTCAAACCGCAGCGCTGAACCGCAACCAGCAGCTCTCTCGCTCGCTCGCTTGATGCTCTGTCTCACCGTGGACTCGCAGACTCTCCCAGAATGCAGTAGGCTATCACACAAAAAGAAGCATGGGTACAACGCAATTGCCAATCCATGGTAAGTCTTTACCTCTGGACACCAGTTCTTGAATAGGCAACATTGAAGGACTCTCCTTCTGTATGAAACTATCCCCCTCCTTCTCCTTCTCGGGGCTTCTGCTTTACAGGCCGCCGGACTGCTGCCATAGTGTCACACCGATACTGGCAGGTTACATCGCCCAGATATCTACTCGCTATGCTAACTTTACTGTCCTAGGGGACCTCAACCTGCATGTCCATGACCCCCAATGCACCCATAGTGTGAAGTTCATAACAACTCTTGCAGGCTTCAATCTTGTCCAGCTGGTCCCATCCCTCACCCATAAGGCTGGCCACACACTTGACCTCATCTGCACGAACATGAAGGAGCTGAGGGTCGATAAGCCGCTGCATATTATCTGGTCGGACCACTGTCTGGTCCCTTTCCAGTTTTCCCTGAAGACCACACCGATGGCCACTACTCGACCCATTGAAGTCAAAAGGAACTGGGGTAGGATCACCCCTGAGACCTTAGGTCCAGTGCTGGATGGCTCAAGGCCTCACCTCAAGGACAATCCCCACCACAACGCCGCTTGTTTCAACACATGGTTGATGGCTGCGCTTGAAAAACTTGCCCCTCTGAAATCTGTTAGCCTTTCCAGATCTGCCCCATGGTTCTCAGAGGAAGTCAGACGTGAAAAGAGCAAGTGTAAAAGGCTGGAATGCGAATGGAGGAAGTCCTACTCACGAGATGCCAAAAAGATCCATAAAAACGCCTAGAAAGCTTACCATAAATTACTTAACTCCAAGAGAAAGGAATTCCTGGCTGACGTATTGACAGTGCCAAAAGCTCCTCCAGGGAAGTTTTTAGGATAGTGAAATCCTTCACTAATCCTGCAGCATTAGAGCATGGCTTCCGACCATCCCAGGACCTCTGCCCTAGCCTTTCGAATTTCTTCAAATAAAAGATAATGCAGCTCTATTCCTCTTTACCCCCGGCTTCTGAACCCAGAGTTACGGGAGACAACTACAGCCCACTACAGCCCCCTCAATAACCAGCCTGTTTTTACATCCTTTCTCCTGATAATAATAATAATAATAATAATAAAAGATATTTATAGAGCGCACAGCTACCCCACATGGGGTCTCCCAGCGCTAACACGGACAACAACAGAGCAGTGGTGGTGCAAATCTAGTCATTACGACTAAATAGCCAGGTCTTCAAGGCCTTTCTAAATTCCTGTTCAGAGTGCATCATACGTAGTTGAACAGGCAAGTTGTTCCAGCATTTAGTGGTACCCACCTCAAATGTCCTACCCCCCATTCTTGCCTTAGCAAAACGGGGGATGGCGAGGTAGCGTTTATGATTGGACCTTAGTGATCTGCCCGGCTAGTAGGGGAGAAGTCTCTTCCTCAGGTAGTTGGGCCCTCTGCCCTGATATGCCCGAAAGGCAAACGTAAGGGCCTTGAATTCGATACGTTTGGCCACCGGGAGCCAATGGAGTTGTCTGAGATGTGGAGAAATATGCTGACGGAGAGGAACCTTGCAGACCAGTCTAGTGGCCGCATTTTGTATTATCTGGAGCCTACGGATCAGGCCAATCAGCAGACGCATGTAGAGTCCATTAGCGTAATCAAGGTGAGAGGTGATTAACGCATGGACTACGGTTTTACGAGCTGTCTCTGCCAAGAAATCAATGAATTTTCTGATAGTTTTCACCTTGCCAAAGCAGGCCGGGGATACCAGTTGAACATGGGTAGCGAGGGATAAGTCATTGTCCCACCTGACTCCCAAATTCTTGACAGAGTCCTTAGGTGTAGGGGCAGATCCCAGTTCAGTTGGCCACCACAGGGCTGCCGGGGGCGGTATAGCTTGGTTAAAAAACAAAACCTCCGTCTTATCGGCGTTGAGCTTTAAAAAAGTGCTGCTCATCCAGGCAGAAATGCTTTTAAGGCAGTCTTTGAAGGAGTCAAAGATAGATGCCGGGACCCCGCTAAAGGTGAACATCAGTTGGGTATCATCCGCATAGGATGTCACCTTGATCCCAGTCTTAGCAATGAGCTCCGCCAGTGGTATCTGTGAGAAGTTGGAATGGTATATGCTGTCCACTAATTAAAGTGGGCACCTTGCACCAGTCCAAACGACCTTTATTGATGATTAGGTTAAAGACAACCTTTATTGAAAGCTATCCTAGTGGTAGCTATGGAGAGCAGCCTTCAGGCTAAGTCTCGAAGGAATGTAAAGCAGCTTGTTTTACCACTATATAACCTCCTGAATGACCAAATGAAAGGAGAACCAAACAAGGTATATATAAAATATATGTATTTATTACTAAACACTCTCTACTAACCTCTTTATGAGATTAGAGAACAAGACACACAATATTAAATCACTAGAACGACAGTAAATAGCACAATACACAGCGGGCTCCAGGGGGAAACCGAACCATATACTAAGAAAGTGGTATAAGAACCACGACTTGACTAGACACAGTGCCTAGAGCACGTAGAATCGCTGGGACCCCAAGGAACCACCCAAGGTAGTGACACAGGGGACCCACGGAGGACGGGTGCAGTGTGGGAACACAGACACGAGCTCCGTACAACTCTATGGGAAAGTCGCGGTTGAGAATTTAAAGATTAAGGACACTTAGGAGCGGACTTTCAGCAAACCCAGCTAAACATAGAAGGTTCTAAGGCCAGCACCCTTGAGAGTACCAAGGTACCCGTGTTACCTATCCCAGAGGAGCCGGGTGCATAGGGGTCAAGTGGAGTCGGAAACCCTCATCGTTTTCAATGGCGTAATGCAAAAAAGTACTGCTGCCGTGGAGAAGAAAAGTGTCCGGTGTGATCCAAGCCTGTATAGGAGATGAGAAGAACCTGAAAGCAGAGGGGACAAAGTGTGGGTCACTTCACGTGACCAGGAGCGGAGCAATCGAATGCCCACCAATGTCGGGTGCTTCAGGTGAGATGAGGTGAAGCTTGACTCTGCAGCCAGGGGGACCAGGAGACGTCGATGACAACCACAGTCCGGATCCGAGCTGTCCCACGAAGGATGTCGAGTGCTGGGGGGTCAGTGTCCAGATTGAACACCAACAAGCCTTGGCAACGTCAACCAACACGCTCAGAGGAAAGATGCTTCTGCGAGGACCAGCAAGGTTCTGGGGACTCTCCAAGTGATGGAGAGTCAGGGCACTTCTGGAGCAACCAGGAAAGCCCACTGAAAGTTAAAGTTGCCTTCTCAGGGACCCACAGGCCAACGGACCAGGGATTGCGAAGGGACCTCGAGCTGAATCACGAAATACCAGCCCACGAAACACTCGTGGTGTGTTGGCCAGAAATCTTCAGTGGAATTACTGCTCGGGGTCAGGAATACAAGTAGCTCAAAGCACAGCTTCAGGGATTGCCGAAAAGCATATGCTGCTGCAATTGTACACAGTGCCCAGGGGTACGGGTTTCACGGTCCCCACGAGGGATACGGGCCTCAGAATTGCTGAGAGTGCAGATCGACCTCGGAGACCTCGGGAACCCACCTCATGTATTGCAGAAATCTTCGGAATCCTTCAGGAGCTTTGTAGCTGCAAACCGGTTCAGATGCATTTAGGTGCCTGCTCAGCAGGGGAGTAACTCCTTTACTCCAAGGGAGATTATTCAGTCGTCCAGCAAAGCGTAGATCGTCGAAGGATACTTGGTTTCTGTAGCAGAGTTTAGTCCAGGTAAATCTAAAGTCCTGTAGTCAGGGGTTCCTACTTTATACCCAAGAAAGGGGTGGGACAAACTCTGGGGACCCACCTATGGGAGGGTCAGGACAGAGGGGTGGCTACACCCATGTCCTTTGTCCAGTTTCACGCCAGAGCAGGAGCAAATGGCTCCTGCAACCGGTTTGAGCTGGACTATGCACAGGGACACCAAATGTGCCCCCAGTGCAGTCATCAAAGCACTCTGAGAGTGCACCCACCCAGCCCCAATACACTAAAGCCTGTCTGGGAGGTGGTCACACCTCCCTGTGACAGGAAACCTATTGTCAAGCCTTCCCCTGCTGGAGTTTCGTCCAGCAGCAGGAGGGCAGACTCATGTCTGTGGCTGGCAGCATCCATTTTGTGATGAAAGGGTTCTGTGAAGCTGGTACCGGGTGTACCGGTGTTGTCATATTTCTCCCTCTAGGAGGGTGGAATCATACCTCCCACACCAGTTACTGGTGTGGAGGTATGATTCCAAGTTGTTTGACACCAAACACAACATGTTTCCATGCAGCCACATTAAAGTTAGCATTTACCGCGAGGTTATAATGCACTTAGTATATATGGCTGGTTGCATCACAAACAACCCCGGAATATAGGTTCCGAAGGCTGCAGAGGGGCTCTGCTCATGCATGGGCACCCTCTCACATAAAACCCAGCACCCTGCCTTCAGGATTGATAAGGCCTGCTATAGGAGTGACTGATAGGTTTATATGTGCAGTGATTAGGATAGATATAGTGAACCTATATCTAAGTAAGGGGTGCAGGCACCACCTTACACAGGCTGCAGTAGCAGACCTGTGGTGTCATTTTGAATGTTCTCTCAGGGGTGGCATAATACATGCTGCAGCCCCTGGGAGGCCTCTGGGGTACCTATGCCCTGGGTACATAGTATACCATATACTAGGGACTTATAAGGGTACCCCAGAATCCAATCTGGAGTGTACCTAAAGTACATGTAATCAATTTAGAGGAGAAAGCAGATAGACTGGGGTCCTGAATAGCAGGATCCCAGTCAGACTAAGTCGAAAACAGTGAAACATCAGCAAAAAGTGGGGGTAACTATACGAAGCAGATCCTACTCTCCTACACAACCCCCCCCAAACGTCAGGACATTAAAGTAACCTTGACCAGTTGAGTCTTCATGTTCTAAGTGGAAATATCTGGAGAGTCCATCTGCATTGGCATGGTTACTCCCAGTTCTATGTTCCACTGTATAGTCCATCCCCTGTATAGAAATGGACCACCTCAAAAGTTTAGGGTTTTCACCCTTCATCTGTTTTAGCCATAAGAGGGGCTTATGGTCTATCTGAACAATGAAGTGAGTGCCAAACAAGTATGGCCTCAGCTTCTTCAGAGCCCAAACCACAGCAAAGGCTTCCCTCTCAATGGCTGACCAACGTTTCTCTCTGGGGGTCGGCCTTCTGCTAATAAAAGCTACTGGCTGATCCTGACCTTCATCATTCAATTGTGATAACACAGCCCCTACCCCCAACTCAGATGCATCTGTTTGGACAATGAATTGTTTGGCGTAGTCAGGACTTTGCAGAATGGGAGCAGTACACATGGCCTGCTTCAGGTCATCAAATGACTTTTGACAGCTAACTGTCCACTGAACTTTCTTTGGCATTCTCTTGGAAGTTAAGTCATTCAAAGGGGTCACTATGGATCCATATCCTTTGACAAACCTCCTATAGTACCCAGTCAGGCCCAAGAAAGCTCTGACCTGAGTCTGGGTGGTTGGAGCAACCCAGTCCATGATGGTCTGGATTTTGCTCTGCAATGGTTGAACCTGGCCTCCACCCACAAGGTGGCCCAGATATACAACTTGACTCTGCCCTATATGGCACTTGGTGACCTTGATAGTGAGGCCTGCTTTCTGCAGGGCCTCCAAAACATTTCTCAGATGGACCAGGTGATCCTCCCAGGTGGAAAGCAGTCAAAAACAGTGAAACATCAGCAAAAAGTGGGGGTAACTATAAGAAGCAGATCCTACTCTCCTACAGTGTCAAATAGATATTAAAGAGTAGCGGGCTCAGGGCTGAGCCCTGAGGCACCCCCCATCTTAGTGGTTTAGTGGAGGAGGTAAAAGGGTGGAGAGAGACCTGTTGTTCTCGGCCATGAAGGTAGGACGCGACCCAGTCCAGCGCTGTCCCCCGGATGCCAACCCGTTTAAGGCGATCCTGTAAGATGGGATGGGACACCGTGTCAAACGCCGCTAACAGGTCGAGGAGTACCAGCATGGCCGCGGACCCTCCATCCACCGCCCAGCGAATGGAGTCAGCCATCTCAATCAACGCGGATTCAGTGCTGAAGCCAGGGCGGAAGCCGGACTGGGAGTCATGCAGTAGCCCATTGGACTCAATAAAAGCCGCGAGCCGCTGTTGGGCTAATTTCTCTAGGACTTTTGCGGGGGCCGGGAGCAGAGAAATGGGTCTGAAGTTACTAGTGACTTCAGGGTCAGCGTTAGGTTTTTTCAATATAGGGAGAAGAAACGCGTGTTTCCAGGCCGATGGGAAAAACCCCAGTCTGAGTGAGGAATTCCAGATGGCATTAATGGATGGATTAAGCCACTCAGCCAGTAAACTATATTGTTTCGCTGGCCAGGGATCACCAGGTGACCCGGATTTGCATTACTGGAGTTCAACCAGGGATGCCTCCACGGGGATCGTTGCAAATTCAGAGAACACCGGCTGGTTGTGATGGAGGCTACCAGATGTGTCCACCCCGATAGGGTGGGGGGCTGTCGGGAATGAAGCATATATCTGGGAGACTTTCTCCTAAAAAAAATTCGAAAGCCTGTTGTACATCTCCAATGAAGGGGTAATCGGGTGCATAAGTGCTGATGGATTGGTGAAGGATTTCACAATCTTAAAAACTTCCCTAGAAGAGTTCTTGGCACTGGCAATGCGATCGGCCAGGAAATCTCTTTTCTTCATGATGAGAAGTTTGCGGTACTCTTTCAGAGCCGCTCAATAACCAATTTTGTCCTCCTGAGAATATGATGTTCTCCACTTACGCTCCAGTCTTTTGCAATCGCTTTTTTTGGCTCTAATATCCGCGGTGAACTAAGGAGCGGAAGGGGAAATTCTCAAAGAACTAATAGGCCTCAGTGGCGCAATTTTATCCAGGGCCTCTCTGAACCAGGCATTCAGGTTTGTAATGCTGTCATCAAGGTTGTTTGAGAGGAGGGGCTCAGAGTCCTTAAGTAGAGGAGTGAGGGACTCAGGGGAAACCCTACTCCAATTCCTCCTTAAATCCTTCGGCAAGGAAGTGGCCCTAGCCCCAACCTTCAGGTGTATCTGGAAAGGGACCAAGAAATGATCCGACCAAATCACCGGAGCGGGAGTATGTACTGTAACATCCGGTAGGTTAGAGCATATAAGGTCCAGTATATGGCCTGCTTTATGTGTTGGCGAAGAGACTAGTTGGGTCAAGTTAAAACCAGCAAGATCCCCGCAGAGGTGTCTCTGCCTGAACTACGGAACGCCTGGGGATCCCTGCTCGCCTTGGCAGTTCAGGCTGCTGGCCAAGTGGCTTAACCTGGTCCTAAATCATATCTTCTCTGCCGCGTGGAAACATGCTTACCTATTACCTCTCCTGAAGAAGGCCAACGCCGACCCGAAGGTTCCCTGCAACTTCAGGCCAATATCTCTATTGTTGGCAAAAGCCAAGGTGCAGGAGAAGCTGGCCCATGTACAACTAGCAAACTATGTGGGAGCCAATGAGCTGTATTCGTAAAAATAGGGGTACCCCTGAATATATTTCCTAAATCAGGGTCGAAGTACTTTATCATTGTAAAGAGACTACCCATATGCATAAACTTCAATATCCTGTGGTCTCTTCATTCTTCTCTTAGGTGCTCTCTCCAAATTAAATGCTGTAACCCGCTTCAACTTATTTCCTATTGTCAGATGATATATTGCATTTGACAAGGTAATAATCTTGATTATATAAATATAGAGCATCTTTACGAGTTCACTTGAAGTCATATGGGTGCTACATTGTTACTATATGATTTAACTCTTTAAGCTCCACCTTATGAACAAGGCATATTCTTGCATATACACGGCTCTTCTGTTTTCTAAGTGGCTTTTCCTCTTTATCCTCACGATTTCACAGTGGTTGGTCACTTAAGGTACGCTTTATCAGTCTAATCGGGAATCGGTTTTATAAATTCCACTTTTCCTTTTTCGCCTCTCATCTTTTTAAATAATTCTAAAATATTGAGTTCTCTCCTGTGACACTTTTAAAGAATTTCCTTTCATTTAAATAATGTTTCTGACTTATATTTAAGCAGAATATTTTAGTAGGACCCTTTATATGTGTTCAGAACATTCTCTTATATATGTGTGTTTTTTCCTTTAGACTTTATTAGACCAACATGGCTACCTGATGAAGGCATAATGCCCAAACGCGCGTAGACACGAATTACGTTAGCCATGACAACACTGTTTGTTTTGTCTAAAATAATATATGTATTTAATTTCTGTTGTGAATCTAATTCTTTATATAAGTTTATGTTTAAAACACAATATCATGTGTGACATGCTGTAATAATTTTAAAAACAAATATTATGTATCACTAGGCCATGTATGAATGAGTAAGCATGCCTGAATATTGTTAGCAACATCCATATACTCATCTTGTATTTAATACATAGGCCAAGAGAGAAATTGCATGTCTATTAGATTTATTATTGATGTATTTTTTCAAGTCTTTTCTCTTATTGTATAAAAGGATAAAATATTGAAATAATTACAAAAAAACACTGTTTTTCTTAAATAATAAAAAAATATATTTTTGATACTCTCTATGTTCTGGTCACACATTGTTCTTCCCATCATAGGTCCACTGTTTTACTTATTTCCTAAAAGGTTTTTTCACATACAGCCAATGAGCTGTTACATGACTTGCAATCTGGCTTCCGCACAGGGTACAGCACGGAAACGGCACTGCTTGAAGTCACAGACTCCATCCATCTGTCAGTGGATGGCGGCTCATCAGACATGCTGGTGCTAGTGGACTGGACCTTTCAGCGGCATTCGATACTGTGTCGCACGTGATCCTGCTGGATAGACTTAAGCAGACAGGTGTTCAGCGGACGGCACTTGAGTGGATTGCCTCCTATCTCAATGGCCGTGGCCAGCAAGTCCTTCTCCGCCCGTGCATTTCCTCCGTGAAACCGCTCAGATGCGGAGTGCCCCAGGGCTCAGCCTTAAGCCTGCTGCTTTTTAATATCTACATGACTCCACTGGCAGCTCTCATTGCTAGGAGAGGGGTCAAGGTGATCTCCTACACGGATGACACCCAGCTGGTGTTTTCCTTTAAAGATCACTCTGCTGCAGCTTTTGATTTTTTCAAAAACTGTCTACAAGACATAGCAGACTGGATGAATGGAAACGGCTTAAAACTGAATGTTGATAAGATGGAGGTCTTATTTTTTAATCAAGCTTCACCCCCTCCTTCAGGCCTTTGGTGGCCCGGGGAACTCAGCTCCCCAACAGTACCTAAGGACTCGGTAAAAAACCTTGGAGTCAAGTGGGACAAGGACTTAGCCCTGTCGGCTCAAGTCCGGCAAGTTTCGGCAGCCTGCTTCGGAAAGATGAGAACCACCAAAACATTTCTGGGCTTCCTGCTGGGAGAATGCCGAAGGTCCACGGTTCATACCCTGGTGACCTCCGACCTCGACTACGCCAACGGCACATATTTGAGCTTACCTGGGTTCTTGATCAAAAGGCTGCAAATGGTGCAGAACGCAGCAGCGAGGTTAATCCGCAAGGTCCCGCCACGCCAGCACATCTCCCTGCACCTCAAACAACTTCATTGGCTCCGAGTAGCCAGAAGGATTGAATATATGGCCCTAACTATTGCGTTCCGTGCCTACCAGGGTAGGGGCCCCAGCTACCTGAGGAAGAGACTTTGCCCGTACCGTCAAGAGCGGACCATACAATCCAACCTCTGACGCTACCTTACGGTCCCCTGCTTTTCCAAGGTCAGGCGGGGGGTAGGTCTTTCTCTGTGGGGACTGCCAAACTGTGGAATGACTTACCTCCCCACTTACGCATGTTGAACTCGGAGCAGGATTTCAGAAAGGTGCTGAAAACCTGGCTCTTTAAGCAAAGGGAATAGCTGCTCGGGTTCTACTTCTCTGCTGTCTGCCGCGCTAGCGCCAGGACACTTCGTTCGAAGTAGCCATGTGCTTTATAAATGCTCTTTATTATTATTATTCTTTCTCTAGGACCATTATATAGAAAAGAAAAAGAAAAGGAGCTAAGATACAGCCCGGTCTGACACCCTTGCTTGAAAACAAGAAAGGGGTACAGTTTTCATTGATGTCAAAACGGACCTGAGTATTCATCCCCTGATGTAACATTATCAACAGGTCAATTAGTGCTAGATTAACCCCGCCTTTCCCCATCATGGTCCAGAGCTTTTCCCTGTCGACCAGGTCAAAAGCACTGGACAAATCCATGAAAGCCATATGGATTGCCCCGTCCTTGGCTTGCACGTATTTGCCTGAGATCATAAGGAGGTTCAATGATTGTTCCACGGTACCAACTCCAGGATTTAAGCCATATTGGATGTCCGAAAAAAACTTGGTGTCACTAGCCCATTCCTCAGGATGATGAAGGATTACGCTCCCTAGGATTTTAGCGGAGGAATCCAGGAGGGATATGGGCCTGTAGCAGGTGGGCGTGTTTCTGTTGCCCTTTTTAAAAATTGGCACTATAGTTGAGCCCTTCCAAGAAAAGGGAATCTGGCCTAGGACCACACTGCAAAAAACATTTGTTACAAGTGGTGTCCAAAAAGCAGGATTTTGTTTAAAAACTTCAGTGGGTACCCCATCTGGCTCTGGAGCTTTACCTGAAGAAGATTTCTGAATGGCTGTCATAACCATGTCTACATCAATAGCAGTACTTAGGGCTAGGACTTCATCCGAGGAAGGTGGAACCACTTTAATAATTTGGGAAGTGCAAATATTACCAAAGAATTCCGAAAAGTGGTGAAGCCTCTCAGGGGCTGGAATATGGAATTCTATCTGGGGGGCATTATTATCACTAAAAAAGGCCTGTTGATAACTTCCCAAAAGGCCCTTGACCTAGAGTCTCTTGATGTTGATGCCATAAGTAGGTCGTCCCAGGCCTGGTTCCTGACCTGTTTTCTAGCAGCGAGAATTGCTTTATACGATGATCTATCCAGTTTAATTTGAGCAATATTGCATGGTGACTCTTTAAGGGCCTCCTTGAGCTGTTTTAAAGCTGCTGTGCAGTTTGGAGAGAACCATTTGAAGTGGTGGTGGTCCTTTAATTTAACCTGGACGACAAACTGACTGGAGGCCTGTTTGCAAATACCCTCAAAGCTCTTAACCATCTCACCGGAATTAGTGTTCACCAACACATGTCATGTATAAACGCGGATATCCTGTCTGCCATAAGCAGACAGTGACAAAAACGATGCACTGCAGTCCAGGGAAGGGAACAGAATATATATTATAACCAAAATATGAGTGGCAGGGCCTCACTCTTGCATAATCATTCACAAGTTAACATGCCATCAGTTTCCACGGAATATAGGACGTTTTTTCGCATGCGTTTACAACGCATGCCATAACAACGCGGTCGTTACAACGGCTGCATTGTTATTTCGCAGACCGTTACAATGCAAGTCGGAACAACGACTTGCTTTTAGGGGGCGCTGGATGTTGGAATAGTATAATTTTCTATTCCAACTCCAGTCTGTGCGGACACTAGGGAAGGTGTTGGATTTTAAATCCAACACCTTCTGCCCCCTAACGCAAGTCGTTGTTCCAACTTGCGTTGTAACGGTATGCAAAATAACAACGCGGTTGTTGTAACGACCGCGTTGTTATAGCATGCGTTGTTCAGCATGCAAACTAAACGCTGTTTACCGTTTCCACAATGCTCAAAGGATAAAGGAACGAGCTGCCACTCAACGTTCCAAGATTTGGAGACTAACAGCCCCAAATATCAAATACAAAAAAGTCCTTATCCTGAGCAAATGTCCAGTAAGATTCAGATCCCACAGGCATGCAGTTATTGCAACTTGTTCTTTTTATTCCAAACGTCCAGTATTGAAATTGTCGTGTTACAGCCAATCCTTCAAAATTATATATGGAATCATGTTGTTCAACACCGCATGGACACTCAAATCTATTTTGAAAAACAATTAATGTCGATGTAGCCTGTAGCCAGCACGTGTTTCGTTTGGGGTCAATCTCCCATTGACTTCCTCAGGGCACATTAGTCTATATGCATTCAATTCTCGTCACCAACGCAAGGCAAGTACCTCATCCAGTACCTATTGCCCAAAATGGTCCTTAGTCACAACCAATTATCGACATGTGACCTCCTAAATCCCAAGGAGAGTGCTCCTAACTGAAAAAGCGGTGTTTAGCAGCTAGATGCCGCTTTTTCAGTTAGGAGCACTCATGGAAGTCATGAAATATATATACATACATTACTTGGCCAGAAACATGTGGCACATGCCAAGAATGGATTTTTCAATTTTTTGGTATGCTGGGACAGAACTTAGGAACGAATAATCGAGTGAAGTACTAGTTGGAGGTGACTGATTGGGCACTGGGAAATACACCTTCTTTTCAGTTTGTAATGCATTGAAAACTTCATAATGGCACATTTACTGAAGCAGACGCTCATTGCATAGCCAACACTGCAGTGCCTAATTGAACCATGCTGCAGTTTGGTTGCGGGTGGCGAAATGCCATGGGCATGGAGGTGGTGAATGATAATTGGTGGGATAGCTCCCTCACTTAAAAAATAAAGTATACATACTTTGTCAATAAGCAAGCAATGTGACTTATCACCACCTGTCCCTGCCACCACTGGGACTCCTCCCCCTCCAACCTCCTTGGCCTCCTCCATCAGACTGGCACTGCCGCTGTTCCCGGCACTAGTGGTCTGTGTGGCTAGAAAAACCATTGCACAATTTAGATATCAGAATCACCTCCTAAATACTAATAATTTTTTTTTTTTAACAAAGTACAACAGCAATACCTCACAACAGATCGGTTAGCAGTATATTCTATTGAAACTATCACTTTGGGAGGTTTGTTGGTTGATATGTTAGAAAAGGCAGGTAGTCAGGCCACCAAAAAACGTTTCATAATTGAGGGACAGAGCTATGATGACTCTGAGGCGGTGAAATGGTCAATGAAGGACGTATGTTAGTTGACAAATGCAATGGGATCTCATACTGTCCTGTCATGCTGCACTGTCATGGACACTGTTGGTATTCTGTATAAATGAATGATATAAGACAACATTGGGCCACTCTCTCATGTTGACTGTTTGAGCATGATAAAGAAATCTTTTTCAACAACCATGTATGGTGAATAATAGCTTATTTGGGCCTGCAATCTTAACAGTACCAAATATCTGTTCTCTTAGTCTTAGTCTTACAGTACCACAAGGCATATAAGGGGAGAGGGAACGCTTACTAAAAAAGCAGAAAAAAGCTACAGACAGGAGGAAGACAGCTAGAGAAACATGAAATATAGAAAAAAAGTATAATTTAGGGATAACAAGACTTTAACAAACATTAGCTAGAGGAGTTGAAAAAAATAGACAGTATCAAAAAATACTGGGGCCATCAGAACCAACTGCTGCAGCTACCGCCCTGATGGTGGTGGTTCCACCTGCTGCGGCACTGTGATGGCTGCCCCTTCGACCTGCTGTGATGATACCTTCTTGCCCTTGGGTGCTGATGTAAGAAATAAAGAAGATTAAAAAAAAGATTAGTGGTAGAGTTAATCTCCCCAGAAATATTTGACAGGCAGGTGCAGTAGCATTGTACTTTTCTAATTCAGATAGCCTATTGCCCTATTTCTAATTTCTGAAACCTAAGCCCTATTCCTAATTTCCTAAACCTAAACTACATTTTGAACTACTAATACATTGCAACAAATGATCTTTGCTTCTCCACCCCCTTTGAGGGGCCAACTCAGTCTCCTTTTTCAAATGTTCAATGCATACCACACATCACTGGGAAACTGGGACTATATGAGCTACATAAAGAAATGCACAGAGAATGCTAATTCCCTGATGCACTACTATCTTAGTGACTGGACAGAGGAGTCTGCATCACTTCTTAAATATTCATCCCAAGTGAGCGCCAATGAGTATGAGTAGGTAGTGCCTGCCTAGCTCAAGCTGGATCAGATATTATTCGTAATATAAACTTTTTTTTTTTTTATAAACTTTATTTTATTAGATTTTGTTTGTGACGTAGGAAAACAACATATAAGACATTCAGCATACCGGCAGCATTTACAGCACTTAACATTAGGTCAGATTTGTACTACATGCATAAACCACCTATCGCATTTCAACAGAGGGTGGGTCTGGAGTTCCCACGTGTGTGCAGCGTATAACGAGGCTTAGTCCACTCTCACTTATCGGTGTGGTTCACTACTCAAGCGATTGTAAAATCCACAAGTAAGTAAGTCCGTTTTTATATAGCGCAGCTACTCACCCTTACGTGTCTCAAGGCGCCTGGGGCCGTCGTGGAGATTAAGTGAGCTATTGCCCAGAGTCACATGGTGCTGAGCTGAGCTGCCGCCGGAGCCGGGGATCGAACCGTGAACCCTGTGCTCCGAAGTCAGCTGCCCTGGCCGCTGCACCACACCTCAAGTGGGGAACAGTTCCGCATGGCAACATTACCAAGTGTCCTCCACAGATGGCCACACCACATAACTTCGCAAGCAATCCCAAGTGTGCAGCAATTAGATCAATAGTGCCCTAGTTCACGTCACATGAGTCTGTTTACCCCATAGCAATCCCATTCACATCTGTTTTCAGAGTTATAATCTCCTCATCTTTCCCCCTGCGCCGGTATGTTTGTGTTATTTTCAGCAGCCTGTAGTAGGAGATAGTGCTTAAGGGGGCCCCAGATGTCTTTGGGTCTGGACTTGCGAGGTAGTGTTTCTGCGTATATAGCTCCCTGATCCTGGTTGTATATCAGATCATCTAACCACTCCTTGAATTTAGGGGCACGGCCCCTGCCCCATCTGCATGCCACTCTGCGCTTTGCTAATAACAGTGCAAGTGTGACATATCTGCGACAGGGATTGGGGAGCTGCTTTGTGTACCCAAGGAGTGCAATGAGTGGACTGCATTCCAGTGTAGTGGATGTCATTTGTGTTAGTGCCTCGAACACCTGCTCCCAGTATCCCAGCACCTGCGGGCATTCCCATGCCAGGTGCAGAAAGCCAGTACCTGGGCTACCACATCTGTCACAGTTATCTGTATCTCGCAATTTGAAACGGTATAGTTTGATGGGAGTGCAGTACATACGCTGTAGATATTTGTAATGAATAATGCGCAATCTGCAACTGGCGGAGATGTGTGCAACTTGTGAACAGCAGTATGTCCATTGCTCGGGCGTGATGACAGAACCCAGGTCTACATTCCATTGTACTAATGCCGCGTGTGTAGGCTCTGGTTGTTGGAGGCATATATTACGGTAAAGGGTGGACACCAGGTGTCCTGGATTCTCAACACGCAACATGCAATGCAGCGGCACCAGTGATGCAGGCTCCTGTGGAAATTCCGGGTTAATGGCTCGCAGTCCCTGTCGCAGTCACGTGTATAAGAAGTTATCTAACGGGGTGGGAGCCCTGTGTCGGAAGAATTGGTCAGGAGAGCAAAATGTCCCATTGAGGAAAAGATCTCCCCATGTGGCAACATGTTCTCGGGTACATAATTTACAAAACCCCAGTTCTTGGAGTAGCGGCATCTGAGGGTGGTAGGAGAGGGGTAATAACGGCGAATAGATGAACATGGTGTCAAGTCTCTTACCAATTTTATGCCACGCGGCTACCGTACTAGTGATAGTAGTAAATGGCACATTTCGGGTAGGGGTTGGCATGTGAAGTATCCCATCTAATGGGAGAGGGTCCGCCAGCCAGTGCTCCGCCGCTATTTGGTGCATGTATCGGGGGGGGTGGATCCAAAAGTAGGCGTAATGCGCCTGTGCACATTCATAGTATAATTCAAAGTCTGGTATATCGAACCCACCTTGCGTATAAGGTCTCGTAAGAACGGACCATTGTAAGCGAGGTTGTTTACCGCCCCAAAATAGCCTTAGCAATTCAGTTCGAAGAGATGTGAAAAAATGGCGTCCAGGGTGGTACGGGATATCATGAAAAAATATAATAATTGTGGGAGGATCACCATTTTTATCAATGATGCCCTACCAGCCATCGACAGCGGCAGTGTGATCCAACGCGTGACATTGCGCGCCAGGCGCTCCATTGCCGTGCCATAGTTAAGTCGGAGTATCTCGTCTCTGGTGCCTCCGATTTGAATCCCCAGATAGCGCAGATCGGTGTCACACCATTCCAAAGGGTAATCCAGTGCAAATTTCTCCACTGCCGGCGTAAGGGGCAAGACCTGCGACTTAGCCCAATTGATGTGGACTCCAGAGAGGTGCCCAAATACTATAAATTTGCGTAGCAGCGGATTAAGGTTCGTCTGCGGTTCTCTGACATATAGTGTCATATCGTCAGCATATAGGGATATCAATATTTGTCGTAAATTGCAGTGCAGCGCGCGTTCCTGGTGATGTTGACGCAGCCGACTTGCCAATGGCTCGACCGCGAGGGCGAACAATAAGGGCGATAATGGGCACCCTTGCCTAGTGCCTCTCGAGATGGGGATGGCTGAGGTAGTGTGACCGTTTATGAGTATTATTCGTAATATAAACTTAACTTACCACTGAGTGTGAGCAGCAAGCTTTTTAAAAACTTTTTTTTAACATTGCTAGAAAACAAAAAATATTTAATCACTCACTGAGCCCGCAACCTCGACAACCAGCAGGTTGAGCAGGTCTTGTTCCCTATTGATTAGGTCCACCCAGCTGCTGTGTGATGCGCTGCACCCCTGTGCTGCGGCTCATGCACTAGCTCACTCTCCCCCACAGAAGCTGATGCTCCCGCAGGGCATCCCCTCTCCCAGGTCTGCCGCTTGCTGCCAACATGGTGGGAAAGTGGCGCTGTACCCAAAAAACCAGCATGGCCACCTCCACCTTGGAAAAATGGGGCAGGACTGCACCCCTGAACGGTGCCAACGACCAGGTGGTGTGCAACTTATCAAACTGGCATCACCACTTGCTATCTGTTGTTCTTCCATGGGGCCAGGTGAAAAAAAAAAAAAAAAGTAGTAGGACAAAACAAAGCCGAAAGGAAGGACTGAAGGAAGTGGAACACAAGGGAGGAAGGGAAAACAAAAAAAAATGCAAAAAGTATTGAGAAAGTAAAAAAAAGACAAAAATTTAAAAAGCACGCACAGAAAGACACACGGCTAAAAAATAAGTAAATGAGGTGTGGATGAGTGGTATAGGGGAGGATTGGCACAGATTAACAGTAGATTGAAAAAGGTGTAGCATCATTCACAGACCAGCATAGAAACAGGTAAAAAAATGGCCACGCCCATGCTCAATGCTTGGTGCTGCCCGCACTGATTTTCAGTGTGAAATACGCTACAGGTGTGAAAAAAAGCCTAAAGAGCTGGATGAGTAGTTTTTCTACCTGTTCGCTGAGTTTTGCAGAATCTAGTGAAGGTTTTAGTAACTCTGCAGAGTTCCAAGAGCAACACTCCACAAGTTCTGCCCAGGCCTAATCGTCACTTTTGTATCTAAAATAAGCACATTTAGAGCCATTCTCATGCTTTTAGCAGGCTAATCACAACGTTTTGATTTGGAGTCAAGGTGTATCAAAATGGTATAATTGGTCACTTTAAGGTCTTTAAAAGTGTTTATTCAGTATGGGGTCTGACACACATAACATATGGATTAATTTTCTATTCAAGCGAAAACATCAGATTTTTTAAATGAAAATTGATGACTGTAGACATTCCGACATTCCTCAAAATGCCCAAAAAGTATTGCTTTCAAATGATTAATTTTTTGACTATTTGAGTTTTGGATGTGGAGCATCACTTTTGGAGCTAAAATATGCATTTTAGTGCTATTTCCTTAATCTCAGTATGACATTTTCTGGAGTGTCTCAAAAATGTCAAAAATGAATTGCTCTTAAATGATGCATTGGTTGAGAAAATATGACTTTTGTTGTGGATCAAGCACTTTTGGAGCTAAAATTAACGTGTTAGGAGCCTTTTTCATAATCTCAGTAGGGAAAAACCCATGATTGTAAGTAGTGAATGCGTAAGTAGGAGTGACATTCTATGAAAATGCTCCACTTTGAGGACTTAAAAAGTGATTATTCACTATGGGTTGTAATGTAAAGAATATTTGGAGTTATATTCTGTTCATGGGAAACAACTGTTTTTGCTGAAAGTTGTTAACTCAAAATAGTCAGCAATATTCCCTCACAGGGAGTTGGTAGGCCATCGGTATAACTTTGGTGACAAATTCAAGAATGTAATAGTTCTACTAATGTATTCATTATTATTGTTTATGGACTATGACTTACACTGGGTAGTGGAAACACCCAGTGAATGGATTATATTAGTATGTATATTGGTAGGGAGACTTGCTGTGGTGTGTTTTAATGTTTTTTGTGGGAAAAATGGTTAATGGGTGAATGGGTAGTGTAGTACAATTTGTATGTATAAAACATCATTGGTGATATGTATGTTTTAAATGTTAGGCCCTGATGAAGTCCCACTGGGACGAAACGCGTTGGCTGGGCCGAATGGATTGCTTCTGTCAAATTGGCATTTTTTGAATAAAATTGGATTCAAAGGAGCTCGCAAGACTCCTAAATAACTTTTATTTGTCACATCATGACTACTTGATCTATTGTTGGAGAACAGTTTAACCATCTGTTAATTTTGGAACAGATAATCCTGTATAGAATTGAACGCTCCTTTTCATTTGTTAATACGAAGATCATATCATAGCATAGTGGAATAGGGCCAATTGCTGCCAACCAAGCGGTGGCCGCCCCCAGGACCGAACTGGGGTAATTACATAGGCTAGTACTTTTGTAAGGGAACACCAGCATTTTTGTTACTGGACCTTCACTCTTTGAGTGGGGACGAGGGGTGGGCCTGGTGGTCGATCAAATTTGGGGGAGCAGTATTTAAATGGGTGTTGGGGTGCATTATGAAAGTTGTGATAGGAGGCACAGAATGATGTGGCTTGTGGGGTTTTTGGGGGGCTACCCATAGCTTCTTTATTGCTCTACCTCTTCCATGGGGGTACCCCAAAAGGGTATGGTCAACCGTGGGCTTGGTGAACAGGCTTGTTACAGTTCCTATTACCAACTACAAAGGGGCATCACACAGGCCTACTGAGGTTATGGTATTGAGAGGGACAACAACGAGCATGTGGTGGGATTCTAGGGGATGGCAGGACTCCCCAAGATTTGGTTTCACCCCGCTGGCATTTTATAAGTTCTCCTTGAATGGTTGCATTAAAAAGAGATGTACAGCCACTGCAATGAAGTGGTATGTTGAGAAGTGTGACCCTTATTGTTTGTTTATTTCCTCTCCAGGGGGACACTCAAAAATGAGAGATGCAGTTGACAGTATTGAATGAGGTCTTAAGGGTGTAGAAGGATTGGGTGCATGGGGAAATTTTGTATGTGGTACTCTCTTGTTGATTCAGCTACCACAAGGGGACACCTCAAAAATGACAATTGGAGTCGTGGTATTGAAAGGTGCTATATAAGATAGAGAAACAGAAGGAAGGCGTGCTTGGAGTGACCCTTGGGGGAGTGGCCATCTGAACACAGATGGGCTACTCACAGAGAGAGAGAGAGGGAAAAGTGGGTGAACAGCATGCGGAGATGCCTGCTATTACATCTGAGAGCACTAAAATTTGGAAAATAAAGGAGAGCAGGGGAGTAGATGAATGAAGTAGGGAAAGGGTATATGTGGCAGTTGGGTGGCTGGGGTGTAGAGAATAATCATAGCATGCAAATTGTCAGCAGTGCACAGACTGGTAGCATCTGCAGACAGTTTGAGGTGCTCAGCAAGTATTTTGTCCTTCTTGAATTGGGTATATGTTCCACCGAGGGAAGGCCAGGACTTTTTGTGAAGCAGATCATGTATATTTGAGTTAAAGAAGTGTACCCTGTGTGTGCTTTATAAAGTGGTAAGTACCTAAAATGTTGAGTAAAGTGCATCCAACGGATCACTGGAATCTGAAGAGACACACGACACCCTCATGCAGTCACTCAGCAAAGATATACGCTTTGATCCTTTCATCTTGCTGTTTTCCTTCCAAATCTCCCACCTTCTCCACAAGTGCAGGCCAATCAGTCCTCATTACTCATTCACTGAGTCAATACAGTCCTCGGCTCCATAGGCCCAGCAAAGACCAACATGAACAAGTGGTATATCAGTAAGCAGATATAAAGCCTCTCTGTTCTCTTATGTTCATACTGCTGCCCTATAGTAATGTTACATGGCAACTGCATCATAATAATGGGATTGAAAAGAAGCGTACCCTATATAAATAATGTCCTCCCATGCTTTTTTGGTCTGAGATGCTCGCTGACTTCTGCAGTGATCTGTTCTTCAAAATATGGTCTTCAGCGGAATTCTATAGCTCCCAATCTGTCTTACGCTATGGATTCTGCCACTTGAAGGCCGCACATGGGGATGCCACCCTCATTTAGCGGTATTCTAAATTTCCTGCCATCATCCTTTATACAGAACCTGGGTGCTTGTGAGCTTGTTTTAAAGGCTATCGACTGAGACTGGGGTGTTTAAAACCCCAGCCCCCATGCCAGGGCACACCAGGCCCTGCCGTTCCATCCCTTGTCTTGCTGCAGCAAGCATGATAGAGGCCTAGTGAAGTCTGACTTTGCCCTTCTCTGTCTCCTGAAAAAGATGTGTCTAGCATCTGATTGCACCTAATAAAAAACAGTTTGACCTACCCCCAACTTTATCCATCATTTCATGAACGAGAACTAAATTTGACTACCCTTTGTCCCCACTCAGAGAGTGGACTGCATTAAAAATAATGTTAGGGTTCCCTACCAAAAGTTCCATCCTATGTATTCACCCCATCTTTTTGCTGATTGGGTCACTGCTTGATTGCCACAATTGGCCCTATTCCACTACGCTCTTCGTATGACCCCCTCCTACTCTCCACCCACACTTGCTCAATACCCAAGACTCGTCATATATCTATGACACCTTCTTCTTCTCAATTCTTGGTACTGCTTTTTCTCTGTGACCCCACTCAACTTTGCTCTCCCCCATAATCCTGTTACACCTATGCCCCTTCTCCTCTACCTTCCTGGTCTCTCTTTCTCTCTGTGACACCACACACTCATGCTACCATCCGAGGATCCTCCCACATCTATTCCCCCTCCTATCTGCAACCCCACTCACATCACTCAGCTTGCCATTCTTGCCCTGACCCGTCTTACTCGACACCTGTGCCCCCTCCTCTCTCCTATGTCACTATTGCTGCCCTCATACTCTGCTTGGATGCACCTTTGTTCTACACAGACACACACACACACACACGCACACACACGCACACACACATCTAGAGCAGGTGCATTTACTTGGTTTGCTTGTTTACTTGACATCTTCCATTCCATCTACCAGGATCAGAATAAATACCCTTCCTGCTGCACCAGGTACATTAACCCACCAGCATTATAAGAAATATACATCTTGTTTTATTCCACCCACTTGAACTATTCACAGTACTCAACAGCCTACAAGTTTGCTGTGAAACTTTTCTTAATACAAGAGTTCCCTAGTACCAGAAAGTGCATATGTTATTGCTGAAGATGTATATCTGGTGATTTTGTTCATTCTTGAACCTTGTGTTTGAGAGCGCATCAAAACAAGCATGATAACATAAAGTTAGCAAGATTTGAATTTATTGGTGGCTCCTTATTGTGGTTTTGACATAGCAACTGCTACACACAATATCGTATTTTCATGCATAGAGGTGGGAAGTTGAATAAAGCAGTCTGATTTTCAGTCGCTGCTGGCTCAAAAGCGTCCCTTGGCTGATTCAGTGGTATCCGTGGCCCAAGGCATGTGACACTCCCTTCATCAGCTTTTCGAAGGCCAGCTGCTTGTGGCAGCTGAAGTCGGTTTGCAGGGTCAGGGCCAGGCACACAATAACGATCCCACTAAAGAGCTGTAAGAAACAAATACCTTATGTGATAAAGGGAACACAATAAGCAGCTTCTTGTCAAGATTTCAAATAATGAAGCTAGTGGCGGCTGAAAGATATCGATCATCGTTTTATGGACAGTGAAGCAAAAATGTGCTGCGCATCTCGGGGCAGATTTACAAGAAGGTGCTGTAGCGTGGCACCGCAAGCCCTTTGGCTGCGCCACGCTGCGGCACCTTCAGAGCACAGGAATGCAACATATTTACAAGGATATGTCGCATTCCTGTGCTCTCCCCTGCGCTGGCGCACAACCTGCTGCCATGAGCCAGCGCAGGCACCCTTGCACCTGGTGCAAGGATGCCTGCGTCATGGGGAGATTGTTTTTGTGCAGGAAGGGACACCTTCCTGCACGAAAACAATCACTACAGGCATTTTCCTCTTTCAATGCGTGCTGTAGAATGCAGCATGCATTGAAAGAGGAAAAAAACGAGGAGAAATGAAAACATTTCTCCTCGTTGCGCCTCGCTACGCCACTCCCTAGGGTGGCGTAGCATACTGACGCATTTCCAGGTCTACGAATCCTCGTAAATCTGGAAATGTGTCTGGTTCCATGGGTGTTGCGTGGGAACTCCCACAGCAACACCCATGGTACGCCCCTTTCACGCAAAGTGCTGCGTGTAAAGGGGCCGTATTTACAAGGACAGGAAAAGCCACGCAGGGGGGCTTTTCCTGTCCTTGCAAATATGGGGCAGCGCAAGGGGCTTGTAAATCTGCCCCCTCATTTTCTATACTACGCTCCTAAATGTGCATTTAATATTATAGCATTTTTTAAATGTAATCAGCGCGCACCTCTTACTACCACAACACTGTTCTGGCTACAGCACATTCATTTGCATTTTCATCTTAATACCATCATAGTTCAGAGCTCTTATTCAGAGCATTGCAAAAGCAGAGATGACAGATAACATGTATCAACTTAGAAAGATGAGGATCTATACAGATAACATCAGGGCACAAGTCGAGGTACGCATGGTTAGGTGGCGCCTACCCGCTATTTTCACAGGGTAGACATCGTTCACCCTGCCAAGAAGTTGCCCCCCCCTGAACTATACTGAACTTGTACTGGTGTAACTTTCAGACTCTAGGACATGTTCAGCAGTGTCTGCACGTTGTCTGCTTTCCATTCCCAGCCTCAATGTGCAGGCAGCAAGGGGCTTTGATATTTTTACCTCTAGCTGGGCCAAAGATAAAGGCCGAAGTTATGGTGCCATCATGCCTCCTTTTGTTCCTGTATCCTGGCTGGGCACGGTCTGGTGCCTCACACGTAGGGGTTTATTTATGAGAGTCCTGTGCCACTTTTGCACCACATAAAGTGGTACATGTGTGAGGGAACCCTAACATTATTTTTGAGTGGAGAAGTGTGGCTCAATGGTTAGAGCGGCAGACCCTGATGCAGAGATCTGGCCCGGGACCAGGGTTCAATTCCTGCCTCGGCGGGTCTTGGGCTCAACTTCCTCGGACCTGATAATTCTCGCCTCGGTGCCTATTCTAATCATGGGTGCAACTCTGGGCAATAGCTTGCTTAATCTCCACAACGGCCCCACCAGCGCTGGGATGCCTGGCTTCACCTTGGGGGTGCCCAGGAGTGGACATTTCACAGGGAAAAGCCAGGAAGGGTTCCACAGCGGTATGCGTTCAGCGCCAGGATGCCTCAGGTAGCAGTGCGCTTTACAAGTACAAATTCATTTCATTTCATGCAGGGCTCTCATAAAGATATATAAAGCCACCCTGCGTGGTTTGAGTAGCCTCATAAATGATGAGTAAGGCGACGCAGCGCATATCACTGCTTCACCTTATTCTGCACCTGGGAGGCGTTCCATGGGCATTGCAGGGGTTTTCCCACGCAACACCCATGGAATCTGATGCTGCCCCAGATTTACTAAAACATATATACCTGGGGGTTCACTGACAGAATATCGAACAGAAAATATCGTGTGGACAGAATATCGTGTCCAAAATATCGAGGACAAGAATATCGAGTAGGTAAGTGCAAATAGATAGGTATAAATTTACTATTCTTAACTCCAGATCTACGTACCTTGAAGATATATATATCGTCAAAGTACATATATGTGGAGTTATATATAGTAAAACTTTACTTACCCATAAGAAATGACCTTCACGATATTGTTGTCCTCGATATTTTTGACACAATATTGTGTCCGATGATATTTGTGCTTTCGATATTTTGTCCACCCACCATACCTGGGGGAGCGCCAAATCTGTACACCTCCTGAGGTGAGGCGTAACGAGGAGAAATAACTTCATTTATCCTTGTTTTTTCCTCTTTTGATGTGTGCTGCATTCTGCTGCACACATAGAAAGAGGAAAACGCAAATTAGGATTGTTTTTGTGCAGGTAGGAGCCCCTTTCTGCACCAAAACTATCCTGCCTGCAATGCAGGCACCCTTGCAGTACTGTGCAAGCGTGCCTACGTTGGAGCTAGGCTGCCAAAATGGCACCAGTGCCGGCAGAAAGGACAGGAATGCACCGTAATGCAAAAAATACAGTACATTCCTGCCCTTTGATTTTGGCGTAGGGCAGCGCAGCAATGAGCCTTGCTGCACTGCCCTACAGCAAAATGCCATAAATGAGGCATTGAGATTCAAATGCAATAGAGAGCAAACAAAAGGCCCACAGCTTGTTATCACTTCACATGGTACTTAAGAGAGGAGTGCTTTTGACTTTGTTCAGTTTCTTTATATAAGACATATGCATGCACTGTACGAAAGTCAGATGTGTTGATCTGTCCCAGTATTTACTCAAATAAGAATTTAAATACCATTATTATATTTCTTTTATACCGCTATTCACCTAAATACAGGGTGTCAGAGCTCTTTACATCACACATAAACATTATACATTGACTATAAACAATGTGAATGTGTAAATCAATGTACAAGATGTGTTTTATAAGACAGTGACGGTTACAAGGTGTAGGAGTCACATGACCTTCATAGCCAACTGTGCTATATTAGAAGGATTACAATTTATGAACTGCAAATAACAAAAGGCTATCTGTGTTAAAAGCAGTAACCCACATACCTATCTACATAGAATAAAAATCTGACATCTGCATCTTACAGGATGTGTTTAGCAGGTGACACATTAACCCTCTATGCTACTTTGATTCAAAACTGAGACTAGACAAAGCACAGATCTCTCCAGCAAATGCATTAACTTCCAGAGTTATCTTCCCTGAGATTTACTGGGTACACCAAGATCTCCCATAAAATATCATAAAATGCAGACTTTGCAACCAATTAAGCAGGACAGATCGAATGTCATGTTTCTCCATGTTGCCAATTTCTTTGTGGAATAGTTACAAAATAAAAATAAAGGGCATGTTTATGAAAATAGTCACCTTGCTGCACTGCCCTGCTTTACTCGGAAAGGGCAGGAATGCGCCATATTCAAGCAATACGATGCATTCCTGTCCTCCCCCTTGCGCTGGTGCCGTTTCGGCAGCCTAGCGCCAATGCAGGCATCATGGTGCAAGGGTGCCTGTGTTGTGGGCAGGATTGTTTTTGTGCAGGGAGGGGCACCTTCCTGCATAAAAACAATCCAAAGAGGCATTTTTATCTTTCTATGTGTGCTGTATTCTGCAGCACATATGGAAAGAGAAACAAATGAGGAGAAATAAACATATTTCTCCTCGTTAGCCCTCACCTGGGGAGGCGTATCTTTTTGCTGCATTCTCAGGTTAATCTGGTTTGGTAAATCTGGGAATGCCTCAATAACCATGGGATTTGCGTGGGAACCCCCACCGCAACGCCCATGGAATGCCTCCCTTGCGCAAGGTAAGGCAACGCAGCGATTTGCGCTGCTTTGCCTTACTCCAGATTTATGAAGCCATTCAAAGTCATGGAATATGGCTACATGTAGCTTCATAAATCTGACTTAGAGGCTTGTGTCACTCATGTAGCACTTTGTGTAGTGCAAACGTGATGCAAGCCTCTCATAAATATGCCCCCAAATGTATTCGTTGAGGCCCAAACTTTGCTTGGGTGTAGCGCCCCTTTTTTGGCGCAACCCCGACACAAAATCTAATTTGTTAAATCTCATAATGCTCTTATATATACTCATGATAGAGCTGCTAAACAAATGTTTGAGGTCTTAATATCTGATGTCACTTCTCGTGAGGTCACTTTCTGTGATGCCATGTGCGATGTCAGCCACTGTGACGTCACGTGCCATGATGTCACTTGAATACTGCCTATCTTGGTCAGTACCCCCACTTCTTTTTTTAGTACTTGTGTCCTGAGTAACATATTACTCTACGCTTACACACACGGAGAAAGGGAGAATAATATATATTAGATGGGCTCTATTGTCTACAAATACGTGTCAAATTTTGTTTCTGAATGTATTATATTCACCTTGAAGTTTTCGGGATCAACGTAGAACTTGAGGGAATGAGAGGTGCTCAGGTCGGCATAGTATTCTCGTAGATTGTCTAAATGTTTGGTTGACTCAACGATGGACCTCAGCACTTTGGCCCCATGGGCAAGAACCTTGGGATTGCGGCAGATGGCGTCACAGCTGCTCAGATCACCGAAGTCGTGGAAATATCTTCGTGACCAGGGGTTTACAACAAGGAGTCTGGTAGGGCAAAACACGTGCACACGAGCATGCCATTAATATTTTAGGTTTCAACCAAACAATCTCGCTTTTTGAAGCTTAAACACACACTCTTGGTAAATTTTAATAGGGTCATTGAATATCTTTAAATTGCTTACCTGGAAAGACATTGACCACCTAGGCTGTCTACATTAACTTTGCTTAAAATGGCAGCGATTTCTTTGCGATCGTCGGCTGTCAGGTGAACCATGGCGGCTGCGACAGTAGGAACTCAGTGAGGGATCCTGCAAAGAGAAAATGATGCTCTTCAGGCTGATATGAGTGGGACTTAAATACTTGGCTTGAAGGTCCGCCTCATCTCCTCTCTCATCGAAATTGGCTCGAATTTGTGAACAATGGGCGGGTTTTTACTTGCTTGGCAACTATCAGCCCCCATCTGTTCAGAGAGGCTTCCGGACTCCCATCAGTTTCACAGTCTACACCAAATGACGAACCGTTTCTTTCAAAATGCCAACAGACAATAAATACCACAGCTGTATATGAATTACTTATATTTTTTTATTAAGTAGCATGTACTGCGACACAGATCTTACTCTTACTACTGCTAATTATTATACTAATTAATTAGCTACAAAGTAGTTGGTCTCTTTGTCTTTACTGACATTTATTATGATCACCTAACATAATTATGTTCATGTTATTGACGTCACTATACGACCACAGTTCAGAAAATGTGTTGTGGTTTTGTGTGCTGTTTATCACGGCCTGTGAGTTGCAAGCTAGTTAAGACATTTATCTACTAACATTAGGACTCAAAACCCTTGTGATGAGGAAGGCACTTGTAGTATCTACTTAATGCAAGACGAAGTCACAACTGAAGACAAATCGGAGAAGATCCTACCTCTCCAACGCACTCTAACGAGCTGTAGACGTGAGCAAGCAAAAGACACACAATTGATGGACGGAATGCAGAACAAATCAAAACATTCACCCCCAGTCAAGAGATCTGGGTTAAATCCATCATTCTTTTGCTCACCATGCCACCCCAGTTTAGACCTGTTCTGCATTCTGTCCATCAATTGTTGTTTTTGCATTTGTCACCCCGAGTGGGACGGGTATGCCCAGACGTGGGTCCCGTGCTCTCCATGCCACTGGAGTCAAGCTATCCTGGCTGATGAGGGCTGAAAGCCCGAAACCGGTCCCGAGGATGCTTGTTTCCAGTCCAGGGAGGACCTGGCCTGGCAGTTCGGGCTGGACTGTTCCCATTGGGCGCAGGGTCAAGACTGATTTGCATATGGCTGGGTCCAAACTGGAATGGCATGGTGAGCAAAAAAACGATGGATTTAGGCCCAGATCTCTGTACTGGGGTGAATGTATGACATTGTTCTGCATTCTGTCCATCAATTGTTGTTTTTGCATTTGTAGACGTGAGCAAAGCTGACTGTACTTACAATATTTTGTGCCGGGTCACAAACTACTTTTGGCTGGAGTTATTTAAGGTCCTCGGTGATAAGTAAGAAGGGGCTTAATGCAAAAACCTTTGAACACCATATTACGAAAGCAGATTTGAAGTGGTTATCACTTGTGGCAAGAATATTTGTGCTTATTTAAGTAGACATACTGCAGTGGAAGTACAGCCACACCATAACACAATATTGTAGTAACATACCAAAATAATAACAGCAGTACAACACAACATAATGAAATAACACAACAATACAGAATACACCCACAAAATGAATTAAAACAACACAATGCCACAAAGACAAGTCAATAATACATCATACCAATACAATACAGCACAACAAACAATATGGTAATACTCTAACACAAAACAGTACACTGCAGAAATTTTGTTTTGTTAGGCCCGGTTCTCAATGTGTGTTCCGGTGCTGTGGTGCTATTTTGCTGGGTTGTGGTTGTGTATTTGTTCTGTTTTGTAGTTTTTTGTTGCCTTGTTACACAATTTTGTGCTTTTGTGAAAAGTGTGCTATTGTGTTGTGGTGAATTGTATTGATGTATTTGTTGTGTCACTGTAATCTGTTCCCATTTTTCCGTTGTTTTGGGGTATTTCTGAGTTAGTAAGGTTGTGCCATTATATTATTTTGTGCTGCATTGCTGTCTTCTGGTTTTCTGACAAATATTTAGGTTATGTTGCTGTTTTGTTGTGGTGGCGTGTTGATGCTATATTTTATATATTGTGGTGCTGATGTGTTGTTCTGTGATGTTTTTTTGTTGTGTTAGTGCATTGTATTCTCATGTTGCACAGTGGATGTTGTGCTGGTTACTATTTTGATTGTTGTGTCTGCCTATTTTTTATTGTGCTGTTATCTTGCTTTCTTTTATGTTATAGTGTAATGCCACTCTGTAAGTGGCATTAAAGATGTTGACAAATGCTGTTACATTTCGGGAAAAAAATAAAACATTTTTTTAAAGTTACAATGTCAAACAACTATTTACCCATACCAAAGACGATAACACTCTACTCCTTTCTTCAACCTCTTAAGACACTAGGGGGCATATTCTCAAGCCCCCATCGCCACCACAACGTCACTTTCAGTGAAGTTGTTGTGGCGATAGGGGCTTAACCCTATTCACAAGGCAGCGTTAAGCCACGTTAAATGGCTTAACGCGGCTTAATGCTGCCTTGTGAATAGGGCCCCCTTCATGCTGTTTTTAGCGTGAATGGGGAGTGCAGTGGGTGTTGCGGTGGGCGATCCACCACAACACCCATTGAGTTTGACGCTACCTCCTATTCACAAGGGCAGCGTAAATAGGAGGTAGCGCCAAACTTAAGACCAGGAAAAATCTGGTCTTAAGGTGGCGAAACGAGGAGAAATGCTTTATTTCTCCTCGTTTCTGCTTTTTCCATGTGTGCTGCCTTGTGCAGCACACATGGAAAAAGCAAAATGCCATGTTTTGTTTATGTACAGGAAGGTGTCCCTTCCTGTACATAAACAAACCTTTTTTTAAAATGCAGTTTTGTAACTTACATGTGTGCTGCATGAAGCAGCACACATGAAGTTACAAACTGGCATTTAAGGTTTGTTTATGTGCAGAAAGGGACACCTTCCTGTACATAAACAAACCTCCCTGCTTGCAGACACCTGTGCACTCTGGTGCAAGGGTGCCTGCGCTGGCGCTAAGTTATGAAACTTAGCGCCAGCGCAGGGGGAAACGCGAGGCTGCACCATATCCTTGACAATAGGGTGCAGCCTCGCGTTTCCGAAGTGGCGGAGAGAGGCGTTAAGCCAAGAAGGCTAACGCCTCTCTCCGCCACTTCCTTGAGAATATGGCCCTAGGGGTAGTAACACATAAAGTGAGCACTGGTAGTGCTACGATTCATTTCTGCCACAGTTTTGGGCTGTCTAGAGCCTTACAGATTTGAGGATCTGGAGCAGTGCTATTTTACCACCTTGGAAAGTGGCAACTGGTTGCTTATGACAGTAACTCTCAAGGCATGCGCCACTTTTGCCTGGAAATGTAGCAACATTTGTTGACATTTCTAAAGTAAACAACAGAACATAACACACTGACCTACACAAAGCAACAAAACAACACAAAGCATAATGGCACATCACGATAAAATATTAAAAAAGAACACAACACAACTGCAATACAACACAACAAAATCACAACGATCAAGCAGCACAAAAATAGAGGAGCACAAAAAAAAGAGCACATCACCACTATAAAAAAATGCCACACAACAAATATGCACACATTTTCTTGTCACATATTACCATCTCAAGAATCCTGTTTTTATAACACACTGGTGGAGTGTTGTGGAGAGGTGTGGTGCAGCGGCCAGGGCAGCTGACTTCGGAGCACAGGGTTCACAGTTCGATCCCTGCCTGCGGCAGCTCAGCTCAGCACCATGTGACTCTGGGCAATAGCTCACTTAATTTCCACTACGGCCCCCAGTGCCTTGAGACCCGTAAGGGTGAGTAGCTGCGCTATATAAAAACGGACTTACATTTTTTTTTAATTTTTTTTTTTACCGGTAAGAGTTATTCGGAGCAAGCACTGCTTTAATTTATCACTGAGGATGTTAAATGGCACCAGTCAAAATATTTTATGAGCTGGACTGTCGAGACATTTCACATAAAGTGAGTGGTGCAAATGCAAATTTAAGATCTAGTCTCTCCCTCTGTCTTTGGGCTGCCTGTTGTCTTATATAGTTGAAAACTTGAAGTAACACTACTTTACCAGGTTAGATAATTGTAAATGAATGCTTGTGACAGAAACATTAAAGGAGTGTACTGGTTTTGGCTGGCCATGTAGAAGCATTTGTTGACATACTTAAAGTAAAGAATATAGTATAACAGAATAACCTAGACAAGCAACATAAGAACACAACAAAAACATAACAGAATGCAACACAACACGCACCATAAAAAACAACAAAATCACGTTGCAAGAATGCTGCACAAAAACAGAACAGAACTGCAGAAAATACTACAGTATTCATCACTACCACAAGATTATGCCACATAACAAATATGAACAAACATTATTGTCAAACATTACCACCTCCAGAAACATACATGTTGTGGTAAAAGGTGTTTGCATCAAGTTCTGTCCTATTTACCGCCAAGGACATGCAAAAATTCCAGTCTAAAATGTTTTATGATCTAGTTCGAATCTGCCAGAAATTGTGGCACAGATCATGCCTTGAATTAGCACTTCAAATGCTCACTTGGTCCAGCCCTTGGAGCACTCTGATGTAACTGAAGGAGGAATGCAGTGCTTTTTAAAACTCCCAAGAAGAAATAATGCAGACTGTATTCCCTCTTCGTTTCCTTTTTAGGGCACATCTTTCCTTGCAATCACTAGAATGGGAGACGCAAAACATACACAAAGTACTGGATAACAAGAACTTAGCACCGTCCCTTAATGCAAATATATGCCAGGATTAGTATTAATAGTGCACTCTTGTGCTTCTTCTTTAGTGGAAATATTCAAGACCCCAATGTGTAAGTTACATGCAGTTCAAATGTGTTATCAGTTGTGTTTTAGTTACATGTTTAGGGGCTTATTTATGAGAGCCCTGCATCACTTTTGCACAACATAAAGTGATTATTATATGATGTAGGGGTCACGCAAAGCCACCCTACATGGGTTTGAGAGGTCTCATCAATCATAAGTTAGGCAACGCAGCGCAAATCGCTGCATCACCTTACTCTGCGTCCGGGAGATGTTACATGGGTGTTGCAGTGGGTAAACCTGGGGAAGCGTCAAATCCGTATGCCTCCCGAGGTGAGGTGTAATGAGGAGAAATAGGTTTATTTATCCTCATTTTTCCCCTTTCCATGTGTGCTGCATTCTACAGCACACATAGAAAGAGGAAAATGCCTCGTATTATTATTTTTGTGTGGGAAGGTGCCCCTTCCTGCACCAAAACAATCCTGCGTGCAATGAAGGCACACTTTCACCATGGTGCAAAGTGCCTACGTTGGCGCTAGGCTACCGAAACGGCACCAGCAAGGCAGAAGGACAGGAATGCACCATATTGCTTAAATATGGTGCATTCCTGCCCTTTTGCTTTGGCATAGGGCATCGCAGCAAGATGCCTTGCTGCGCGACCCCATGCAAAAATGCCATAAATGAAGCCCTTAAAATTGTTCAGTTGGCAGAAAATATATTTCAAACAGGAAAATGTGGAAATTGAAAATGAAATACACTGTTGGAAGATTTTTCTAAAAAAGTTAAAAATAGAATATTATGGGCCAGATTTATCAATATTTGATGCAGCGCAAAGCAGAAAGACAACTTGCTACGCTACATCAAATGGATAGGACAAGAATGCCCCATACTTACCAAGATATGGCACATTCCTTCTCTCTCACTGCGCTGGTGCACTATGTGCTGCCTAGTGCCAATGCAGGCACCCTAGCCATGGTGCAAGGGTACCTACATTGCAGGCAGAATTGTTTTTGTGCATATAGGGCTGAATTCCTGCACAAAATCAATCCTGAGAAACTTTTTCCTCTTTCTAAGTGTGCTGCAGAATACAACAATGAAACGTCAACCAATACTGCTACATTTGCAGTCAAGAGCAACACATTATTTTGAAGTTTTAGCGACAAACAACTATTTATAACTTTTTAGGGTGGTAAAGTACTGCTGTTCAAGCTTTTCAACTATTGAAGAGCTCATTTAGCCCAATATTGTGGCAGAGACCTGTTTTAAATTACCACTTTTAGTGCCTTTTTTATGTGATAAAGCTTATGGTCCCTGTCACAGTTTTGGTCAGAAGAATGTTTTAAATAGTTGAAGAGCTTCCGCACTGAGCGAGATGGCGACGGACCTCTGAGCTCCGTCATGTCACAGAGCAAAAAGGACTACAAATATACACTTTTATGGCAGAATTTTGCAAGCCTGGGCATACCTTCTAGGTAGTGTTTACTCCTGCATCATTTTTGGCCGGCGTTTATCCCAGAAGAGGCTTCCTATATGCCCTCGAGATGCGGCGGTGAGTTCTGACAGACACGAGCGGCAGCTATTTTAGCAGTGCACCACTCACTTTCTCTGACACCTGCTGCTTTCTCCTGCCACTTCGGAAATATATTCACCATAAGAACATATGCCCAGAGAATTCAGCACTTTTATTATCATTAGTTGCCATAATTTCTGGAAGATTCTGTAGGCTTTTGCCTACCTTGACTCTATTGCACATTTGATGTCCAGTGGGTAAATGACCGCCATCTTGTCTGCGTGCCATTTGTTCTTCAAAACTCTCTGAAAGCACAGTTTGGAACAAGCTCTTCAACAGTGTCACTTTTGAATTCTGCAGCCTTACTGTTGCTATTTATAATGGACCATTTCTACAATTTCAGCACAATTTTGTGTGATATTGTCTTCTGCTCTTCACACAGAAGTAATTTACCTTTCAGATGCAACATATATTATATTGTGGTCCTGAGAATGCCAAGTCTTTGAATTTTCTAGTTGTGACACTAGTTAATTTCTGTTTTACTGCTATTATATATTTCTTAAGGTTGTTGCACCACAATTTTACTGACTGTGCCTGCTAAAGGTGTCATCACCCTGTATGGGTAGCACGGGGTCCTTCCAAAGATCTCAGCTTTAATCTTCATACTGCATCACAATAGTTAGTTATATACTTACCTCTATGAAACCTACTTCTTCTGGCACAAAACGTAAAAGGGCAAAAAATGACTCTCTATCACCCATTATGTCCTCTTGTAATCCTTTTTTAGACACTATTCTCAATGAGATAAGGGGTCTCAAACTTTTCATGTGTGCTACTAAAGAAAACCTTCAACAAATAGAGGCCCATTGGATCATCAAACGCTACAATGGGGTGATTGGTTCCCACTAAGGACAATTGTGGACCTATCACTTGTACGGGCCACACAACTAATACCCAATTCCCTACACAATGAGAGGCAATGCAAGGCATGTTTCTTTATTGCAAAGACATATTTTAATAAAGCAGTCTTTTGCACATGTTAAGGAATCCATTAACATTCTTGTCGTCCTGACCAAGTAGTGCCTGGGGTAAAGGAGCCTGTTGAGGTATCCAGCTAGGATTTTTCACAGACAATTTTTGTGTTTCCTCTGAAACACCTGGGACAGTTTTTAGAGCTTGTGTCCTACGCTCCACCAATACTGAGAATTTTTGCTGATTTTTTGTTTCATTTTACTTGTACCAGGGAAAGACTGGGTATTTGGGTAAGTTTGTTAAGGGGAATGTTTAGGGAGTGGGTGGTGGTACAAGTCCGGCCATTTTAATGCCAGGCTTTCATGAGCCAAGTCTGCAGCAATTTTACTTTCCTGTTGAGGTACGCCGCTGTATGCCGATACCAATGTAAGACTGGTATCTGGTGCAGCTTTGGACTGACCGCTGAAGCAGTGCTACTTTACCACATTAGACAGTGGTAAATGGGTGCATAAATTGGAGCTTGAATGTTAAGCAAAAGTGTTGCTATTGACTGAAATTGTAGCTGCATTTGTTGACATCGCTAAAGTAAATCCAAAGCATGATGATCCTTTTGTAAATACAACTACTCATTTTAAATGTGATATAGATCCGTCTGGTTTAATGTAGATGGAAGGTTGATTGTGTTTGTATGAAATGAGTGTAATGGAGTTTACATAACTTTTATGATCTTTCAGTTGTTTTTGTCTGTTTTATGAATTTGAGACCAAATAAATTAATACTGATTGAATGTTTAAACTAACGATGTTATTCCTGTGAATTACGAAGAATAAATCATATGTATGAAACAATTGGGAAACATAGGTTATGAAACCATTAAAATTAGCCAAACACATAATACATATGATAATTACACAAAGCAGACAAAGATACTGGCAGCACCAATTTCCATTCAGGGGTCTTTAATTTTGTTTTAGCCAAGACACATCAATCAGAACGGCTCCTCCTAAAGTTCAAAGGGCTGTTGTTTTGCAGTGCTTCACATATGTCACATTGTTTTTGCATTTGTCACCCCGAGTGGAATGGGTATGCCCAGACGTGGGTCCCGTGCTCTCCATGCCACTGGAATCAAGCTATCCTGGCTGAAGAGGGGTGAAACCCCGAAACCGGTCCTAGGATGCTTGTTTCCAGTCCAGGGAGGACCTGGCTTGGCAGTTCGGGCTGGACTGTTCCCATGAGGCACAGGGTCAAGACTGATTTGCATATGGCTGGGTTCAAACTGGAATGGCATGGTGAGCAAAAAAACGATGGATTTAGGCCCTGATCTCTGTACTGGGGTGAATGTATGACATTGTTCTGCATTCTGTCCATCAACTGTTGTTTTTTTGTTTTCACATATGTCTTCGGCACCCTTCACTCTTCTTGTCCAGGATTCATCCTCTCAGTAGTGAATCCAATCCTTCAAACACCCCACTAAGTTGTCTCTATCCTTCACACCAGCGGCATACCTCAACAGGAAAGTAAAATTGCTGTAGACTTGGCGCATGAAAGCCTGGCGTTAAAAAGCCTGCACTTGCACCTCCGCCCACTCGCTGTTTCCCATACAAACTTACCCAAATACACAGTCTTCCCCTGGTACAAGTAAAATGTAACTAAAACTCAGCACAATTCTCAGTAACGGTGGTGGGTAGGACACAAGCTCTAAAAACTGTCCCATGTGCTCCAGGGGAAACACTAAAAGAGTCTGTAGGAAAGCCCAGCTGGATGCCTCAACAGGCTTCTTTACTCTAGGCACTACTTCGGCAGGACAACAGGAATATTCATAAATTCCATAAAATGTGCTAAAGGCTACTTTATTAAAAAATGTCTTTGCAATAAAGAAACATGCCTTGCATTGCATCTCATTGTGTAGGAAATTGGGTTATTAGATGTGAGGCCTGCACAAGAAATAGGTCCACAATTGTCCTTACTCGGAACCCATCACCTCATTGTAGCATTTGACTCTTTCAAGGTAGCAAGGCAGAGCCGTCCAAAGCCTAGTCAGGGGAGGTGGTATGGGCTAGTAATCACCATTCACTGGCACACAATAATATCACTCAACATATGACTGTCCAATCAGTCCTTTTCTTTGGAAAAAGGAGAAGTATATTTATTATACACACACAACTAAATACTACTTAATAATTTACAAATATGTACATTAACAGATGAAAAATACCATAGATAATATCTCATGTTCACCATTGACCACCTCAAGGAGTCATGCTCACATATCAAGTAAGTCTATTTGATTTGTTAAGGTTCAAGAGAAACAAACCATATGTTAAAATCATCATTTTGCATGTAAATGCAATCATCAAACTATAATCCTGTGTAAATGCATTTATTAATGCTAGTAAAACATATACACTATGCACAATAATTCTTGTCAAACCAATAAAGAATTTAAAATATGCAAGGAATGTGTTTGTGTATTTTTTATACCTTTTCCAGCTATAAACCTGCAATTATAAAAGCAGCCCCTATAGGGTATCACATTGTAATACCATTGCATTGCAACCATACATTCGCCTCCTAGAGGGCACTTCAAATCAAGTATCACCTTTAGCCACTTTTAAGCCTTTAAGGCCACCACAACTGCAACCATAAACATAACCCCTTGAGGGTGCAACACTCCCAGCTGTAGAGCAAAAGCTCCAGCCTGGAGAGTGCTTGAAAGTCTGCTACAAATTCTAGGTTAGTCAGTCAGTCTTTCAATAACACTTTATTCGGCCAAAGAATGACATAAAAGCACATGTAAACACCCACAGGTCAGATCATATTACAGCTGTACTTACAGACATATCTTGACATAAGTATGCAAACCGGTATATAAAACACGAACGTGGCGCAGGATAAAAACAATTACAATTTAATTCCTGGCAAAACCACAAGACATTCCATGATAAAATGTGCAAAGCACAAGTTAAAAAGAAAAACATCTAAAACAAAAAAGTAGTGGTTGTAAATAAACAGTGTAGAGGCTCATCCTAATAAAAACCTGACAACAAAATCCTCTTGTTTAGGGTCTGCTATGTCAGCAGGAAATATTCGGGGCCACCCAAAACTTTTAATCTAGTTACATTGATTAAAAAACAGTATAAAAATGACGATATGGCGCTAGGCGTAGGCTACATCAGACAATCGTGTAGAGTGCAAAAGCATCATTACAGTACCAGATACATAAAGTGCAAACACAAGGTCGTCCCCTGTACTAACCCTACATGGCACTGTCTATTATGATTAAAAATGACCTCTAATCAGTAAATAACTATACCCTAAGTCTAAGTGCTCCAGAGAGGAAACTTGCAACCTCAAAGCAAACTTTGGGGGATGACAGCATTTGTAAGTATATCAAAGCTGTCCTTACTTGTGCGAATTGATTATTTCTTACCAGCTGAAGAATATATCTGGACCTTAAGGCCTGATAAAAATCACACAAAAAAACATAAAGTGTAAAATGTCTTGATCCGAAAAGTTATCGCAGGAACACGGTTTTAAATCACTCAGCTTATAAAATCCTTTGGGAACAGCTAAAGACCAATGAATTAAGTTAAACCTGAAACCTTTTAATAAAAAACGATGGTGGGCATTGGTGACAAATAAGGTTCCTCCTAGGGGAATGTTTTCAGCAGAATATATTGTTTCACTGTAGGTTTAAGTACCTCCTTATCCTCTCTTTCGTGTTGCCACCTGGTTAGGAATATGGGGGCATATTATCAAGGGCTTTATCGCCGCTTTAGCGGCACTTTTTGCCGCTAAAGCGGCGATAATTTTATCGCCCTATTAGCAAGCTGTCGCTAACAGGCGTTAGCGACAGCTTTCAGGTGTTAGAGGCCGCGTTTTCCATCGCCTTGCATGTCAGCGATAATTATCGCTAATGACATGCAAGGAAGGCGTTCCCTACTAAAAGCGACTGGAAACAGTCGCTAACTCCACTACCCCCTATTAGCAAGGCAGGCGAAGCGATAAAATAATTCTTGCTAAGTGCGTTTATCGCTATATTTTATCTCCTGCTAGTGAGGATGACTTACCTGTTTAAAGTATAGGAGGTGGATTCTAATGCTGAATCCACCTTAGCGATAATGCGAGAATATCGCTGCTTTTCCAGCGATATTCTCACATTTTGCCGCTATCGCTGGAAATTATATCGCTATGGAGATAAACCTTGTTAATAGGGTGTTATCTCAGCGATATTTTCCAGCGATAGGCGGCGTTAACCAAAGTCGCGCTAAGCGCGGTTAGCGATAAATATCGCTATTCCTTGCTAATATGCCCCATGGTTTTTATATCGTGCATCTCCCCTGGCCATAGCTGTGTAGGGTTGGTAAACAGATCTATACATCCCACACTCTTCAACATCAGCTAAACCACGGTATGTCAAGTGCGCTGGCAAGTGCTCTACAGTCCTCAATCATAAGCTGATTTAATTTAGGAGTGTGTTGTTGGAGGAGAGAGGGCACAGACCACAAGCCCCACCACCCATTGCGGCAGGAAGCCACCAATGCAGCCAGTCCACACTTGGAGTTGCTGTTAAAAAATCACCCGGGGCTCCCACTACGTGAGACGTGCCCGGGCACGTGCCGGGAGAAGATCGGGCCAAGAGCGGACCTGTCTGTGCCCGTCCACGGCCGGATGAGGCTGGGCTGGGCCACCCCCCTTGGCTGTGGTTCTTGGCAAAGGAGGTTGGTGAGTCCTTTCTATTTTGGACATCAATTTTATAATCACTCTGAAGATGGTGGAACTGAAAAATGTGAGGGACAAGGAAGGTTCCCCCAATAGACCCCATGATACTACTATTGACTCTTTCTTGGTGCGTGCTGCAAGGGTGCCTGAGAATAAAATTACGCTGGCAGAACATCGATTATCGTTGGAAATGGGCGACATTAACATAACTCCTGCAGATTCTGTTCCTTGCAATGATCCTGTAACCGTCCAAAATGAAATTACTTGAAGGGATGAGACTGTCTTCGAGGACCTGCTAGCTGCTCCAATTTTGCCCCACCTGTCCATATCCAATGCGGGTGGACCCCCAATGAAGAGGAAAAAGAAAACTAAATATATGGATACAAATCAAGCACCACGTACTATATCAAAAAAGGCCCCAAATGCACAACACGGGGGGGGTCATGACCAATCCATCCTTGTTTACTAGCACAGATAAGACTGTAACCTCGACTTCTGCTACTCCGCTACGGCCTAATTTGGACTTGGATTATATAATCAGTAAATTTGAGTCTGTATTGATTGCTAGTCTTTCAACTTTATTGGCTAGACACAGTAAACTGTTAATTCTTCAGAATTCATTGGATAGCATCAGAGTGCAAGATGGTTCAGAGAGGCCCACAATTTGGAGCAACAGCACTATTGAAGGAGATCGTGAGGCTGACAGACCAATTATTAAGTCTAGCAATCAGTCGTTTCCTCTATCTCCCCCGCTACTATTCGTAAAAGGGGCTATGGTACTGGCGTGAGAGAGGCCCGGGCTGAGAGTACTTTAAAAAGCAGTATTCATAAAGCAGGTGAATCTAAAAAAAAGTGAACCAGGGGTACGGAAGTCTGGGTCCAACAAAGAGGTAGCAAAAGGGGCTCCAGACCAGATCTAGGGGATCCCATTAAAGTTGATGACCGAACACAAGTCAATTCCAAACAGATGACGCTGGATCTTCCCCCTGAGTGCTGCCCTTATGTGGCAATTTTAAATAATGTCCCACTCTCTGCCTGCTAGAAGAATTGAGTCCACGGACCAATTGAAAAACAAAGTTTGTCATTGACTAGCACGTAATACTGATTTTACGAATTCTAGTTTTCAAGATATTTTTATCTGTTAGAAGAGTGGGTTGGGTTGGAACATCTCGTAAACATACACATGGTGATTGTGTTGTGGTTAATTATAGAATACCTGATCTTGCTGAACAATTGATTAAATGTGGTGCTAAGCTACGCTGGAAGGACACAGGCCATGGTTTTGGCATTATGCCCTTGTGGTACTTTTAGCCACCTTATGTTCACTCATGCAATCATACTCGATAGTGGTTGTCTAATTCAGAATACGCACCGGGGCCAACAGAACTATGTAATAGCAACCCGTAATAGGTTTCAACCACTCACTGATCTTGATAGCGTAGACTGACTTCAGATCAGTGCCGATGAATGCAAGAAGAAGTCTCCCAAAGAATGAACTCATTGTCTACAGAGGGTCAATTTCTGTAGAAATAACACCCTAGCCACCCCTCAAGTAAAGCCACCCGGTCCCAATTACATCAAGAGCCGGGTCATAACTTGGGAGGGAATAGGATAACAGTGGGTCCTTTAATCCTAGATATTACGTCTGCTGGCCAGCATCTTAAAGTGATCTCATGGAATGTCACTGGGCTAAGGTCCAAATTGAGTGACTCTAATTGGAGTAAATTATTGGATGGGTGTCACATTTGTTTGTTCCAGGAAACGTGGGCAGTTGAGCCCATCCAGAAGGTACTAATTTTAGTGTCCAAGTTAGACCATCGCCTGCAGGTCATCCCGCTGGTGGCTTACTCATCTGGGTTTGCCTTGTAATCTCTGCAGGTTAAACAATGAATCAGCTGGCATACTGGGACGTGACCTACAATCCCTAAAAGGGAATTTTGCATAAAGGTTGATTAATATTTACAATTGTTTCAGCAATCAGAACCAGGAGTCTTGTGGTGTTCTAATGTATTACCATGTATTATCACACACTGTATTTCATGTGTCCTCTCTTGCCTCATTTATGGTATGGAATGTTGGGATTGTTATGCCCTTATACTTAGGGGTCGATTCCGATCCCGGTCGGAGGCGCATCTAATACCATTCGGTCGGGAAAAAATCCAGGCGAATGCCTGTTTCCCGACCGATCCGCACATACGTCCGAACGAGCAAGTACGATGCGCACAACTGCCCAAATCCCGACCCAGTCGTACTCACCCAATACAGGACCTGAACTCAGACCGAGGCGGATCCGGAATCGCAGAATCGAGCCACACGGAAGCAAAAATGCAGCCCCGTCCGGCCGGACAAGTACGATGCGCTTCCCGTACGCGCCGAACCCGTCGCTACGCACGGCACGTCAAAGCATCCGGGAGAGGCGCACATAAGCTCCGATTCGCGCCACAACACGATCCACGGCTACGAGACGAACACGCCAGCGACGAGGACGAGGCGAAGCAAAGAGAAAGACGAACGAGACGAACCAACCATGAATCCCTTCGTGCCGATCCTACCAATATTCTACCTCTATTACCGGAACAGGCACGGACGCGTACGGCGCAGAAGGTAAGTCAGACACCAACAACAAAAACAAACTACACGTACCCGACACATCACACACAGAGGGATGCAGAAATACCTACACCAGCAACAGCAGCACCATAGGGGCGGGATGGCCCTCACCAATGCCACACATACACATAGGGGCCTGTATGCCTACCACTACTACCACCCCTACCCAGGGTGGGCTGGATGCCTGTCACTACAACCACCTCTACCCATGGGGGGCTGGATGCCTACCACTACTACCACCTCTACCCATGGGGGGCTGGATGCCTGTCACTAAAACCACCCCTACCCATGGGGGGATGGATGCCAACCACCACTACCACCCTTACCCAGGGGTGCCAGATGCCTACCACTACTACCACCTCTACCCATGGGGGCTGGATGCCTGTCACTACTACCACCCTTACCCAGGGGTGCCAGATGCCTACCACTACTACCACCCTTACCCAGGGGGTGCCAGATGCCTACCACTACTACCACCTCTACCCATGGGGGGCTGGATGCCTGTCACTACTACCACCCTTACCAAGGGGGTGCCAGATGCCTATCACTACTACCACCCTTACCCAGGGGTGCCAGATGCCTACCACTACTACCACCTCTACCCATGGGGGGCTGGATGCCTGTCACTACTACCACCTCTACCCATGGGGGCTGGATGCCAACCACCACTACCACCCTTACCTAGGGGTGCCAGATGCCTACCACTACTACCACCCTTACCCAGGGGTGCCAGATGCCTACCACTACTACCACCCTTACCCAGGGGTGCCAGATGCCTACCACTACTACCACCTCTACCCATGGGGGCTGGATGCCTGTCACTACTACCACCCTTACCCAGGGGGTGCCAGATGCCTACCACTACTACCACCTCTACCCATGGGGGGCTGGATGCCTGTCACTACTACCACCTCTACCCATGGGGGGCTGGATGCCAACCACCACTACCACCCTTACCTAGGGGGTGCCAGATGCCTACCACTACTACCACCCTTACCCAGGGGGTGCCAGATGCCTACCACTACTACCACCCTTACCCAGGGGATGCCAGATGCCAACCACTACTACCACCCTTACCCAGGGGGTGCCAGATGCCTACCACTACTACCACCTCTACCCATGGGGGCTGGATGCCTGTCACTACTACCACCCTTACCCAGGGGTGCCAGATGCCTACCACTACTACCACCTCTACCCATGGGGGGCTGGATGCCTGTCACTACTACCACCTCTACCCATGGGGGCTGGATGCCAACCACCACTACCACCCTTACCTAGGGGGTGCCAGATGCCTACCACTACTACCACCCTTACCCAGGGGTGCCAGATGCCTACCACTACTACCACCCTTACCCAGGGGTGCCAGAGGCCTACCACTACTACCACCTCTACCCATGGGGGGCTGGATGCCTGTCACTACTACCACCCTTACCCAGGGGGTGCCAGATGCCTACCACTACTACCACCTCTCCCCATGGGGGGCTGGATGCCTCTCACTACTACCACCTCTACCCATGGGGGGCTGGATTCCTACCACCAACACAACCCCCACTCATAGGATGGACAATGCATGACACAACCAGCACACTACAACCTAGGGAATGCAAGAAAAAGACATCCCCCAACACCATGACAAGCGTGTGTAGACTGTGTCAAATGCCTACAACACTGAACATGACTTTGAACATACAATGTGACCCCCTATCACATGTGCCACACATATATGTGTGTGGCCCCCACAATGCAAGCAGGCCATGACCATTGTGGCAATGGGGATCAAAACCCCATCATCACAGTGAACAAAATGTAAGTGTGGGGGCCCATAGCTGAAGCACATTTCGAACATTGTGGCAATGGGGTCTAAACCCCCATCATCACAGTGACCAAAATGTAAGTGTGGGGTCCATAGCTGAAGCACAGTATGAACATTGTGGCAATGGGGTCTAAACCCTCATCATCACAGTGACCAAAAGGTAAGTGTGGGGTCCATAGCTGAAGCACATTTTGAACATTGTGACAATGGGGTCCAAACCCCATCATCACAGTGACCAAAATGCAAGTGTTGACAAAGAAAAAGCTGCAACTGCCAAACTGCATGGATGATTCCTGGTCACAGAACATAAAACACATCAGTGGCAAAGTAGTGCATGTGTCCCATTGCAACATAGATTGGGGGAGGCAAATACTGCAGTACAAATAAGACATACCTTTGGCCATGTGCAGACAAACATCACCCATGGGGGCTGACACTGTCAACATTCATCAATGACACAATGACAGAAGTGACCATCAGAATGCAGACCCACATATTTGCACCAATGGGCACACAAATGCAGATACCCTGTGGAGACTGTAGATGTGAGGTGAACAGATACCATACCATGGCAGCAATGGGACACACAAATCATGATCATTGTGCTGACCGATGACCTAGGAGTCCCAGGGACAGCAGGGGAAACCCACCAAACAACATACAGCCAATGGCACACCAAAGATATGCCCATGCAGTGGTGCAGATGCACAAACACAAACAGGCAGACCCACACTGCACATGGAGGCAGGGGTCTAGCCGGGCAACAACTCTCATCTGCACACACTCAACACCACACACCTCGACCTCCAACAATGTGCAGCAGTGAAGCACACATGCACTGGTGACATTGCACATGCACCCATGACAATCCCAGGGTGGTGGGTGGGAACCAAGGTGCAGAACCACATCACACATGGCCACTCAACAAGACTCCTGAATGTCTGACACACTGCACACTACGCTGTACATGGACATGACGGCAATACCACACCAACCAATGGGATCCCAGCCACAGTCCCACACCAATGAAGAAGCCAAGGTCACCCACAAAGAACACACATAGACAACTACCAACATTGCAGCCCGGACCCTGAGGAGTGCCAGCAGTCACACACACAACATGTCACAATCACTGAAAGATAACACAAACTGGAAATCACATGACAGGTGTAAACAACAAGTGCCAAGGGGAATCCTGACTGTGACTCATCTGCGTCTGCACACAAACTCAGCCCTGACAGCAAACACACCTATGGGTGACACCCTGATGACCAGTAATGTGCCATGCACCCACATCACAGAGAATCCAGGGAGAAGACTTTGGGGGGAACATAGGTCAACTCAGCAAGCATCACAAACAGGAACAACACTAGGGATCCCAGCATGCACAGCAAAACGGAAGTGAACACACAGACATGCTCATACAACACACACCATGGGCGCAGGCAATGTCACAGGAGTTCACACTGCCATGAGGGGATTCCACTCCTGTGTGAGGAAAGCTGTGCCATATGTTGCCTCAGTAGGGCTCCATCATGTCAGCTGAGCACTTGGTCACACAGTCAACAATTAGCACCAAATGAAGGCTCCCGTCACATCAGCCTGGTCATGGGAGTGCCAACGAAATCATCAGCACACATCCAACACACTTGTATAGCAATGTTGCACTGACAACACAGATGAGTCCTTCCCCATTGATGCCCAAACCTGCATGTCCAGTGGAGATGGCCACACGGTCAGGGAAGTAGACTAATTGAACAATGTCAGGCACAACAGATGTGCAGGGGTGGAAGCCACAGATGTGAAATTGCTAATGAAAGTAGGAAATCCCATTGCCAAATATTGAACACATGACACCCTCAGATGCTGCTAAGGATGACATGGATACACCACAGGATAGGACACATTCCCCCTGGACCACATGTGTTCCTGCACAGTAACACTTCATTATCATGAGACCAAATATCACCATCACTGCAGCAAGGGCATGGTTAGCATCATCAACAACATGTACATCAGAAGCAAAAGCACTAGAGAACAGAAAGGTGCTTTATTCAGCAGATGTGTGTCTAACAGTTGATGTCCAGCAAAAAATTAACAAAGGCCAATGGCCAGTCCAACATGAAAGTCAAAACAGGGTGACAGTGGCAGATGTCACCCTACGCATGCCTGCACTGATGAAAACCAGGGACAATCCCCTCGGAGGGGCATATGGGGGGCAGGCCAGGCACTGGAGGGACAGGATCATGGCTCACCAGAAGGAGGCAGGGAAGGGGTGGTGGGTGCTGGAGAGCCACTGACAACTGCAGTGGAGGTGTCTGACATGGTGTGTGCCGGCACAAGTGGGGGGCATGACTCTGATGGTGTGGGTGCCGGCAAGACTGCAGGGGACTGTGCAGATGCAGTGGACAGGTTCCCCACTGCAGTGCCCAAGTCAGACAGGGTGGTAGTGGACTCCACTGCAGTGCCTACCTCCAGGGGAGGAGAATGGGGATCAGGTAAGGTGGGCAGGACAGAGGGGGAGGACACCGTCTCCACACCAGTGGCACAGACAAGCGCAGCGGGGGTGTGGGGCCGGAAGAGCAAGTGGCAGGGGGAGAAGGCCTGATCCTTTTGGGGATGGTGTATCTGTGGGTGGGGGAACCTGGGGCAGGGTGTGGTGGGGGCACCTGTGGAGTGGGGGCCTGAGGGATGGAGGAAGGAGACTTGGTGCCTGAGCTGCAGGGCGGCGGTGGGGTCTTGCTCTTCCGGGTCCGGGGGGACTTGCGGATGGGGGCGTCAGTCGGTCTGCGCCTGGGGGAGGGTGTCCGGTGGCGAGGGGCACTCCGCTCCGTGTGGGTGGGCTTCCTCTTCCCCCTGAATGCTGTATCAGCTGGATCGGAGGGGAAGAGGCCGAGGTCACTGAGGAAGAGCCGCTGGGTCTTTGGGGTTGCAGGTGAGGCAACGGAGGGGGCTTTGGAGGGAGATGCAACTGTGGACTGCGCAGTGCTCGTGGATGCGTGTGTGTGTGACTGGGCCCCATCCCCTGTGAGTGTGGTTTCAGTCCCCTGACTGTGCGTGCGTGTGCGTCTTGTCTGTGGCGTGTGTGTGTGTGTGCTGCTCGTGTCTGTGCTGGTGTGTGCCTGTGCCGGTGTGTGTGTGCTTGGGACAGGTAAGGTGCTGGGGAGTGTGGATGGGGCAGAGACAGGAGGGGTGAGGGACTGTTGGAGGAGGGACACTGCTGCCGTCAGGGAGGAGTCCATGGACCTATTGACCCTCTGTAGGGCAGACATGCCCGATGAGATGCCCTCCATGAACGACACCAGCTGAGTCAACAGAGTGGTGTGTGCATGGAGGACACTCAGCATCGCTGTCTGCCCTACATGGAGCTGGCGAAGGAGGTACACAGACTCCTCACTCAGGGCAGCAGGGGACACAGGGGCAGGGGGGTGCGGTGCCTGGCCCGAAGGAGACACGCTCCCGAACATGGGAGCCTCCACGGACCTCGGAAATGGGAGCCGATGGGAGGGCGGTGGTGGTGGTGGTGGCGGGGACAGCAACACTAGCTGTGGTGTGGTGGCTGCTGACACCCGCCTCCATAAGGGAGTCATCCTCCGAGCTGCTGTGGTCCTCAGCTGAGGTGGATGGTGCTGAGGACTCCTCGGTGTGGCTCCCCTCGCCCTCCGTGCCACTGGGTCCCTCCGACCACTCCTCGGCTGCTGACCCAGTCTGGCTCTGCGGCTCCTCCTGGTCCGTGGAGCTGTCCCCTCCTGTGGCCGTGGATGTATCTGCAAACAATAGGGAAACAGACAGACATCAGTCACCTGCACCGAACGCACACACCACAGTAAGTACAGCACAATACAGAGCAAGGCCTGGCATCCTTAGTTGAACATTGCTAAAAGTGCCCAAACAGAATAGGAGAAGCCAATTGTCAGTCTGATCGTCAACCATGGCACTCACATCCCAACTGGCCTTGCACCCATCTGTCTGGCGTCCGTTGGCTGGCAATACCCCAGTGTGGACACATGCACCACCTACACAGTAGTTGGACGGTGCAGAGAACACAGTGAAGCATGTGAACATGCACACATCACAACTCTTGCCACTGAGTCAGTACAGGTGTCCGGATGAAAGTGATGCCCCGAGTCAGATATATGAAATGCATGTGATGCATACCAGCGACAGACACCATGATGCACCCATGTGCTGATAGCCATTGCCACTATGGTGTGCATGTAGCACATGTCACTCCCCTGCAGGATCACTCATAGGAAGTCACATGCCATGGCACAGGCATGCCTGCTAAGTCATACATCACTGTCTCCAGTCACATGGGCAGGGCAGCCACACAACAACAGTCTGCACTGTGTCACAATAGTAGGTCATGGGGAATGCAAGTCCTGGAGCTGAACAAGTGCACATGTACATCCCCCACACACCACATCATCTGAACCCTTATCTGTCCAGGTCATACTGATTGGACATATGGATGACCTGTAACACAAGCCTCTGAACCTGAGCACCTCAAAATCTGCTGTGAATGGGAAACAGCTGCATGGACTTCACATTCGCATACCCCAGTCTGCACGGTCAGGAGTTCAAACACCTATGTGTCACACAAGTATCGTCTCCTATGGTCACATCTCCGGTGGCATGCTCAGCCCCAACCGATAAACACCCCAGCAGTCCTGACATCGAAGCCACAGCACACTGACACAGAGGCTGACACCTGAGGGGACATATCACTGAGCACAACGTGTCAGCTGATACACGGGAGTGGGAGTACAGAGTGCATTGCATGGCCTGGAGAAGGCATGACTGTCCTGCCCCACATGAATGAGGGATGAACCCTGGACAGTAGGCAGCTGGCTAAGTATGTGTGACACACGTAATATACACACTCCTGGGGCCCAAACATTGTTCCCACCCGCAGCTTGGGTGTGTGCCAGTTACCCCAGGCACATGTGGTGGATCAGCTCAGCAATTGGACCACATATCAAAGTAACACGCAGATTACATGTCAGAACACAGGCATTGTGTAAGCAATGGACCCACCCATGATGCCCACCACAGTTAGGGGAACAGATGCTGTCCCCCACCTTGAGTCAAGCAAACTGCAAGGACACAGTACCCAAGTGACACAATTCCCTGACTGCAAGGGCCACACCTGGGTATCAGATGAGGAGTGGGCAGTGCACAATCGAGGGACATGGGTCCTGGACCACATGACTGATGTGCTGTGGAAGTTTAACCAGGCCAGAGGAGGGCACATAGCATGGCAGACAAAGTTCACAATGCAGTCATGGACTCACCCCCTCCGTGCTGCTCCCTGGCCTTCAGCTGCCCATCCAGATCAGGGAAGACCACCGCCAGGATCCTGAGCATGTGGGGGGTCAGGGTCCGGTGTCCGCCCTCTTGCGAGGAGGCGACAGCTTCAGCTAGACCCGTGCGATCCTCCGGGTCCAGCCCCGAAGGTCCTGCCACCTCTTCTGGCAGTTGCGGATCCGGCGCTTGTAGTCCCCCACGGATCTCACTGCCCGGACGATGGTCAGCCATATCTTCTGCTTCTGGTGGGCATCAACCTGTGAGGATGACAAAGTGAGAATGCTATTACTACACATGCAACATATCCGTGCATTACACAGTTGTGTATACATGTCTCAATCACAGGGGCACATGATGTACACAGGCAGTGCAACGATGGCCATGGACAGTATGCCAGCAGTTACTACATGGTATCATTGCCTGGGAAGTAAAACCTTGTTTAAATGCACTGTCACTGCACTATACCTGTCCAGTGCATGTAACTACACACTATGGGGGTGACAACTACTCAGTGAGCCTGCTAGCCAGTGGCGTGCAGACTGTTAGCCTTGCTAGTCAGACAACATGCACATTTAGGAAGGCAGTGGACAGAACACTCACCTGCTCCCCTGCTTTCCCATACAGCTTGCTGTACTGTGGAAGGAGGCTGTCCAGCAGGGCCTGGTTCTCCTCAGTGCTGAAGGCTGGGGCTCTCTCCACAGTACGTGCCATTGCAGGGTCCAGAGGGTGCAGATACAGCAGCAGTGGTGGTGGCAGATGTCGTCCTGGAGCATGTAGTGCAGGCAAGGGAGCTCTCAGGGGAACAGCCAGCATTATATGTGTGCTGCAGAGGCAGTTACTGTCCCATGTGTCCAAAGTGATAGGTCCAAGTCGTTAGCATCTTCTGAATCTGGCCAATCCATGGAATTGCACCACTTACACACGCCCACAGCATCCTTCAAAAGTTCAACTTCATGACACCCATGAATTTGCAACATTGTTGTGGGTGACCAACTGAATTTCCAGCATCAGACTCGTTCAAGATTTGAAAAGCGTCCGTTGCCAGGCCAGGCCATAGCCAATGTGTGCGCACCGATCGGTCCATTGCTGTTCAACGCGTACCTAGGATACAACGCGTACCCGCACACATTGAATGCAATGGGCCGGCCGGGCACACCGATCGGTCCATTGCTGTTCAACGCGTACCCAGGATACAACGTGTACCCGCACACATTGAATGCAATGGGCCGGCCGGGCACACCGATCGGTCCATTGCTGTTCAATGCGTACCCAGGATACAACGCGTACCCGCACACATTGAATGCAATGGGCCGGCCGGGCACACCGATCGGTCCATTGCTGTTCAACGCGTACCCAGGTTACAACGCGTACCCGCACACATTGAATGCAATGGGCCGGCCGGGCACACCGATCGGTCCATTGCTGTTCAACGCGTACCCAGGATACAACGCGTACCCGCACACATTGAATGCAATGGGCCGGCCGGGCACACCGATCGGTCCATTGCTGTTCAACGCGTACCCAGGATACAACGCGTACCCGCACACATTGAATGCAATGGGCCGGCCGGGCACACCGATCGGTCCATTGCTGTTCAACGCGTACCCAGGATACAACGCGTACCCGCACACATTGAATGCAATGGGCCGGCCGGGCACACCGATCGGTCCATTGCTGTTCAACGCATACCCAGGATACAACGCGTACCCGCACACATTGAATGCAATGGCCAATGTGTGCGCACCGATCGGTCCATTGCTGTCCAATGCGTACCTAGGATACAACGCGTACCCGCACACATTGAATGCAATGGCCAATGTGTGCACACCGATCGGTCCATTGCTGTCCAACGCGTATTGCGAATACAACGCGTACCAGCACACATTGAATGCAATGGCCAATGTGTGCGCACCGATCGGTCCATTGCTGTCCAACGCATCCCTGTACATGTCACTGGCATATGTCACCATGCCTGTCACAGGTGAACATATGCCAGCCACATATACTTCCCAGGGAGTGAGGGGCACACCTACAACACCACAGCCTGTCCAAACTGTATCCTAAGGCATGTAAGGCTGCATTACCTATTCCGTGTATGGGGGTGAACATGTTGTTCTGTGGGTGTCACTTGGGGCAGCCACCCCCAGGCTGTGCACGTGTTCATGGGGACAGTATCCTTGGTGTTTCGTGTACATGACCACTGTGATGTGCAACTGTTCATATCTGAGCATGTGGCATGGTCACATTTCACGGTGGTGTATGTGTATGTCATGTCACATGCCCCCTGAGTCCCATGTGGGACGGTATGTTTAACCCAGGGTGACCGATTGGCACAATAGTGATGGTACTCCACAGTCTGTGTGCATGTTGTGTTTACAATGTCTCGGATTTCATGTGCACAATGGGAGACAGTCTCCACATCCACGTTGTTTGTGCATGGACTTTGATGTTGTGCGTGTGTGTGTCACAGACGTCCATGTCTGTCCTGCCGAGGCAACAGGGACCACTACCTGTGGGGGTCATGGTTGTTTTGCTGTGGTGTATACATGATACACCATGTCATGCCAGTGTCCATGTGGCAATACAGGGTCCCTGGGAATCTACCTGTCGTTGAGCTGTGATGCCTGGGGCACATCTGTCCTCACATGTCACTGTGGGGTGTGTTTGTAACGTGGCAGCAGGAGATGGGAAATGTGACACGTCCTCATGATACCCAATGGCACAACCTGGGACTTATTGATGCCACTTGTTGAACTGTGATGTTGGATGTTGGCCATGTATGTGCCATACATGTCCTTACGGAACTGCACACATCATGTACTTGTGCCTCATAATGATGTATCGTGTGATATTGAGTGTGTACAATGCCACATATGTGGGGTGAGTGACAATCTTTCTTTCTTCACCTATGCACTGCAGGGCACCAGCTGTCCATAGACCATTCCCTGACCTGGCAACGATGGTGGAACGTGACAGCATCCGACGGTACCGCTTCACCAGGCAGCTGATTGATGATTTGGCAGTGCGCTTGGCACCACACCTGCAACCTGGCCGGCCGTACCCTACAGCGCTGACCCCCAAGGTGAAGGTGATGGCAGCCCTACACTTCTTTGCCACCGGTACCTTTCAACACACTGTGGCGACTGCTGGTGGGATGTCACAGACCATGTTCAGCCGTGTGCTCCGCGATGTATTGGAGGCTATGTTGATATACCTGAACCAGTACATCTATTTCCCTAGACTCCAACAACTCACTGACGTGAAGAGTGACTTCTATGCCCTGGGGAGGATGCCGCATGTCATTGGCTCCATTGATTGGACACATGTGGCTTTGGTACCACCACAGGCCCAGGAGCAGGCATACAGGAACCGCAAGCACTACCACTCGGTCAATGCACTGGTGGTCTGTCTTGCAGATATGACCATCTCACACGTGTGTGCCCGTTTCCCCGGTTCTGCACACGATGCCTACGTGATGAGGAGTAGTCGCATCCCGAGGATGATGTCACAGATGCGGAACCAGCGTGCCTGGCTTGTTGGTGTGTACTGACTTTGTATCATTGTGTGTGTTCTGCAATGTAGTGTTCCACCCTCTTTTCCAACTCAGCTAATGTGCAATTGTCTGTATGTAGGTGACTCCGGATATCCCAACATGCCGTGGTTGCTGACGCCCCTCAGGAACCCTGTGACACCAGCCCAGATGCGCTACAATGAGGCACATGGTCGGACGAGGAGAGTGATTGAGCGGACATTTGGTCTCCTGAAGAGCCGCTTCCGCTGCCTGGACAAGACAGGAGGGTCCCTCCCATATGCCCCGGCAAAGGTGTGCAAGATTGTCATCGTCTGCTGCATGCTACACAACCTGGCAGTGCGGAAGGAGTTGCCTCTCATCCTGGATGACGATGACCAATGTCCGCCACCTGTGGAGGATCCTGGCCTGGACCACGATGCCAGTGATGATGATGATGATGATGATGATGGTGATGTCCGCACACAGCTCATCACCAACTTCTTCAGCTGAATGTAAGTATCCAGAGATGTCATGTAACTGATGTGAGTTTGCATGATATGTGTTGGTGGTGCTCTGGTGCTGTTTGAGTGTGTCCATGTGTTACATGACTGTATGCGTGTAGCGATGTGTCCTTACAGGTAGTCTGTACTCCCCAACAGTGTTGACATGCTTACTTGGTTCTGGGTGGGTCTCTTGTGACATGTATTGGGCATGAGTATTGCAGTTCTGTCCTGTTCTTCAGTGCTTTTGACTGTGTGTCATTTCTGTCCTTCACAGGGTACTTTCAGAGTGGTTTGGTCAACTGTGATCCCCCGACACCGTGAATCGTCTTCCAGGTTGGTAGCTGTTGTGTCCCTACAGGTGATGTGCGCCACACCCATGGACTTCCTTCCTTCTACACTTGTTGACTGTGTGCCCGCTGCCAGGTGGGATTACCTTGCATCTGTAGTGGTTACAACATGTTGCAAATGTGTAATAAACCTGTGCTTCACTTTGTGATGTGCGTTGTCTGTGGTCACACATTTGACTGACATTTTCTTACTGCACCAGTGGGCTAGTTGACTAAGACTGGGAATAGGTGTTGTGTCTGTGCATTGCACCGTATTTCCTGGCAACATCAGTGTAGGCAATGAGTCAGATGGCCTAGGTGTGTATTTGTTGTGTAGCCGTGGTGGTGAGTCTCCCTCATATGTGTCATGTTGCCATGACTCACATGCCTGTGTTGTACTTGCTGTAGCAGTTAGCATGCACAGTGTAATTTTGCTGGTCATCATCTCCATGACAGTAACCACGTTGGAATCACGACAGAGGCAGGTATGGTGTATTAGTGTGTTTATTGTAATACATGTGTGCGAATAGTGCACAGGATGGTGAGTGCTGTACATTTTGATTGCAATCCTAAGTTCCTAGATGAATTAGAAGTCCTGGTAGCAGAAATGTCCTGTATCAAGTCCACAGTCATCTGAGACATTGGTCCAACTTGTACTCCCCATGTCATGTGGGGGGTTGTGTTGCAGTCAACAGGGTGAACAGTTTGCGCACAAAGGTGATTATCCAGAACAGGTGTTGGCTTCCTGGGGGTTGCACATGGCCATCGGCCTCTCAGTTGCCCCTCCTCGGATGACCCCTCTTCTTTGGGGGGGACCCTCAAGTGCAGGCTGCTGCGGTGCAGGGGACTCTCCGCCAGAGTCATCCTGCCTCCCTGTGGCAGTTGCAGTTGTTTCAGCAGCAGATGTTGTGGGCACACAGGGAGGTGTTGACTGGTTGCTGCTCATCTGGCGGAGGCATTGTAATATGTCCCTATGCACCGCCGTCATCTCTTGCAGTGTGTCCCACTTGGACTCCACGCGGGACATGTGTGAGTCCAAGCGGGCATGATGGGCAGCCTGCTGCTGTTTAATGTCCCTGAGGAGCCCCACTACCTGGCTGAGCTCTCCGGTGCTGGACTGGTACGCATCGGCTATGCGTGCCAGTTGTGGGTCATCATGCAGTCCAGACCCCTCTGCGAGCAGCGACCTATGTCTCCCACCCCTCCCACCACCCCTGGCGACACGTGCAGTACCTGAGGTGGCACGCACAGGTGACCCTGGGCCCCCTTGGGGGTTGTTGGTGGTGTTGGTGTCCATGGCCCCACGTTGGTCCAGGGTCCCTGTGCTGGTGGTGGTGGTGCTCCTTGGTCTGTCCATGTCGGCAGGGGTGGTATGTGTGTTGACAGTCGTTGGAAGGGTGGGTGCAGGGGGTGCAGCTGGTGGTCCTTCTGGTGCTGCATGATGACTTGCTCCGGAGGTGCCAGGTGGGTATTCTTCATCCGAGGAGGGCAGAGGCTGTTCCGCACCAGTGAGCTCCGTATCCTCTTGAGCCTGGGACGGGGACTCCTCAGCGTCTGCTGCTGTGTCCCCATCATCACCTGTTTTTGGGAGACACACACAATGTATGTTATGTTTCTGCAGGCATCAATGGTTGACACACCTGACAGTTGTGACTGTGCCTCTGGATGCGGGCCTGTACATTGCATTGTCCTAAGTTGTCACAGTCAGGGGTTGATATTGGTGTAGCACATTGTCCTGCATTATTTGGGCATTTCTATGTGAATGTTGGGGTGTGTACATGGTCTGCATTGGTTGTATTTGGTTGACATCCGGCCCTCCTTCCCACCCAGCCAGATATTCCACCATGGAACGTGCTTCCATTGCAGGGAGTGCAAGTTGTCTTTCAGGATGTCAGTCAGTGGTGTCCTGCTGTTGGTTGGTGCACAGTTGCCAGCAGGGCCTTGTGCTCCCCACAGCAGTAGCCAGTGTCAGCCATCTTGTCAGTTGTTTTCCACTCCCTGTGATGTGTGCATGGTTCAGGGTGGTGTTGATGGGACAGTTGTGGGGGTGACCAATATCTGTGACTACCACTCCCATCATGCTATTGCCTCCACCCCCCTTCCCTGCATGCCCATGCTTCCTTCCCTTTGACTCTGCTTCCCTGTGGGGTTGTGTGCCTGTGCTGACAAGATGGCTGACAGTGTTATCTTGGGGTTAGTTTTGCTACAAGTCCCATGTGTGTCCCTGTGCTTCACTCAGCATGACCCAGGGTTGTGGTTCTTTGTGGGATATTTGATTGGAGTGTGAGGCAATGCATTCTCCCAGGTGAGTTTTGTGGAGTTTGTGTTAGGGGTGTGTGTGAGAAACGCTGCTGATAACTATGGTCAGGGCTGTGAGTCCTCCTTCCCACCCAACCAGATATCCCACCATGGAACGTGCTTCCATTGCAGGGAGTGCAAGTTGTCTTTCAGGATGTCAGTCAGTGGTGTCCTGCTGTTGGTTCGTGCACAGTTGCCAGCAGGGCCTTGTGCTCCCCACAGCAGTAGCCAGTGTCAGCCATCTTGTCAGTTGTTTTCCACTCCCTCTGATGTGCGCATGGTTCAGGGTGGTGTTGATGGGACAGTTGTGGGGGTGACCAATATCTGTGACTACCACTCCCATCATGCTATTGCCTCCACCCCACTTCCCAGCATGCCCATACTTACTTGCTTTTGGGTGGACTTCACTGTGTGTGAGTGTGACAGCAATGGCAAGATGTCAGTCAGTGGTGTCCTGCTGTTGGTTGGTGCACAGTTCCCAGCAGGGCCTTGTGCTCCCCACAGCAGTAGCCAGTGTCAGCCATCTTGTCAGTTGTTTTCCACTCCCTGTGATGTGGGCATGGTTCATGGTGGTGTTGATGTGCGCATTGTGAGGGTGAGCAATATCTGTGACTACCACTCCCATCATGCTATTGCCTCCACCCCCTTCCCAGCATGCCCATACTTCCTTCCTTTTGAGTGTACTTCACTGTGTGTGGGTGTGACAGCAATGGCAAGATGGCTGACAGTGGTGTCCTGCTGTTGGTTGTTGGCCAGTTCCCAGCATGGCCTTGTGCTCCCCACAACAGAGCACAAGTGTCAGACATCTTTGAAGTGGCTTTTGACTCCCTGTGAGGTGTGCATGCTTGGGTGTGTTCTTGCTGGGCCATGTGGGTGGGGGATGTTGGGCTGTGACTACCACTCCCATCATGCTTTTGCCTCCACCCCCCTTCCCAGCATGCCCATGCTTCCTTCCTTTTGACTCTGCTTCCCTGTGGGGTTGTGTGCCTGTGCTGACAAGATGGCTGACAGTGTTATCCTGGGGTTTGTTTTGCTACAAGTCCCATGTGTGTCCCTGTGCTTCACACTGCATGACCCAGGGTTGTGGTTCTTTGTGGGATATTTGATTGGTGTGTGAGGCAATGCTTTCTCCCAGGTGAGTTGTGTGTAGTTTGTGTTAGGGGGGTGTGTGGGTGGAGCTGCTGGTGACTATGGTCAGTGCTGTGAGTCCTCCTTCCCACCCAGCCAGATATCCCACCATGGAACGTGCTTCCATTGCAGGGAGTGCAAGTTGTCTTTCAGGATGTCAGTCAGTGGTGTCCTGCTGTTGGTTGGTGCACAGTTGCCAGCAGGGCCTTGTGCTCCCCACAGCAGTAGCCAGTGTCAGCCATCTTGTCAGTTGTGTTCCACTCCCTGTGATGTGGGCATGGTTCATGGTGGTGTTGATGTGCGCATTGTGAGGGTGGGCAATTTCTGTGACTACGACTCCCATGATGCTATTGGCTACACTGACTTGCCCAGCATACACAGTATTCCTTCCTTTCAGTGAGCTTCCCTGTGAGGTGGTGTTGTGGTGGTGGCTACATGTCTGACTGTGTTTGTTGGTTAGATTTGTGCCACTGCCTAGCTCTATTTGTTGTTAGGTTTGTACATGTCATGACACAGTTACATTTCACTATGAGCTGGCATGTATTGTGTTTATCTGGCTGACATACACATTTTGGGATGATCTGTTTTGGTTGGTGTGTATTTGCTAAGGGTGCATGGTTTGACTCTCCCCTTGACAGTGATGTGGGTGTATTGTGGCACAATATTGTGTACATTTGTTGTGTACTCACCAGGCTCTGGGATATTTTCTAGTCCATAGACGCTCACTGGTGGTAGGATGGACCGCACCTTCTCCTCCCAGGGCCTGAGGTATACTGGTTTGGCAGAAGGGCCACTGCCGGTGTGTTGGCTCACGATGTAGTCCTTCTTCAACAGCTCCTTGACCCTCCTGCGCACGTCATACCACCTGTTCTGGATGTCTACCTTTGTGCGCAAACATGGTGATTGTGCGTTCACCCTGTCGACGATCCTCTCCCACATCTTGGTTTTCTGCGACATGGGTGTCTGTTGGACCAATGTACCAAACAGCTGTGGCTCTACCCTGAGGATCTCATCTACCAGGACTTCCAATTCACTATCTAGGAACTTGTGATTCTTCTTTGGGGGCATGGTGTTGGGTGGTGCTGGTGTGTGATGTGTGTGTTGGTGTGCAAGTGAGGGTGTGTGAGTGTGTGTTTTGCTGGGTGTATGTGAGGGTGCTATTTGTTGTGGTGCTGCTGGTGTGTGGCTTGTGTGATGGATGAGCTGTGAGTGTGTGTGTGGTTGCTGTCTGTTGGTGTTGAGTGCTGGCAGGTAATTTGAATTTGCAAAGGATCATGGTAGGGATTTGTGTCCTTTATATGGGTGGAGTTGTGGGTGTGTCTTTGTTCCCTGTTTCCCCACCCAGTATTTATTTGCTTTGTGATTGCTTGTTTGGCCTTTTTTTGTGGGTTTTTTTCCTTGGTTCTTTTTGTGCATGTAGGAGACGTTCTTTTGACCGAGTCGGACCCTCCAGTTGTCTCGTGCGAGCCTCTCAGATTCGTTCACGCTGTGTTTGTGCTGTTTTCTGTGCTGCGTACGTGTCGGTCGCAGGGTTTTTGGTTGCTTCGGCTCGCAGTTTTGTATGCGTGTCGGTCGTGCGGCTTGGGCCCCGTGCGACTCGGTCGTGTTTTCCACGTGTTGCATCGTACTTGGCGGGTGGGAGTTCGCGGGTACGTTTCGTTCGGGATTCTTCCTGGTGCGTGTCGGTCGGTTTGTTTCACGTGGTTTTCCGGCCGGATGGCTGTTTTCCGCGCGGTTCGGTCGGTCGGCTTGTGTTCCGTACGCGTCGGTCGTATTTTGCACGCTTCTCATCGTACTTTGCGGGTCGGGCTGCACCGGTACGTGTCGGTCGGTATTTATTCCGGCTCCGAGTCGGTCGGTACGTTTTCCGGCCCGAATCGGAATCGGCCCCTTAGTGTTATGCTGTAATAGAATGTTGGGCAACAGTGGATCAGAACATCAGCTTCAGTTGGTGCTGATCCTCTGGGCCTGTTAGACCTGTATACTAACTGCTGGAATAAACCTTCCTGCTTTACTCAACCTGTGGTGGATGTCATCTCTACAATTGGCGACTGACTAGGGATCTGGACCTGCTTTCCAGGAAAACACTGTGCTTCTCAAGCTCTCCTGCTTTATTAAGGTACTGCGCATTTTTTTTTTCCCAACGGGCCCAGAGGACATTTCTCCAAGACTCCGCGCTGCTTCCCTTGCCTCTATTTTAATTCCTGGACTAGCGCATGGGCTCTCAGCACCTGTTTTCATATGGTTTTCGTCCAGATTTAAAAACCAGTTCAGCGCTCCCACGCGCCCGTGTTTAAAAACCAGCTCAGCGCTCCCACGCGCCCGTGTTGATTTTTAAACTCCCTGACTACACTCTCTCGAGCGAATCCTCGAGCGTACCTTTGTTTATCCACTCCGTTGAGATTCACTCCGTCACTTACCTGGGTTTCCCTGGATACTTGTGCCTGACGCCACAATCTCCTGTTGTCCAGGAAACCAGCCTCAGCAAGTTGGCTTTTCTCTGCGTGCTCGTCCGTGGGATACCGCTCCGGCGCCTGCGCATTCCAACCCTTGTTCACGTTGTTTTCTTCAACGCGCACAGCTGTGGGACATCGCTCCGGCGTCTGCGCACTCCAGCCCTTGTTTATGTTGTTTCCATCAGCGTGCACAGCCGTGGGATACCGCTCCGGCTTTTTGACCCACTAAAACCGTCTTTTCCCGGTTCTTGGATACAGGATATCCATTTCTCTTCACGCTGCTGCTCCATTCTGATTTCTCTTGCTTCTGTGCTTTGAGTACTGACTCTGTGACATCACTTCCTGTCTACAGGGAAGTGCACCGATTAAAAAGTCTAGCATGCTAACTTCTACAGCTTGTGGATCCAGTGATTCACACACTTCCTGGTAAATGCTAGCAACGTTACAACTTGTATACCATTTGGATTTTTACTACTGCATTTACTTTATATAGTATTTACCACTAGGTATTCAATTTAAAAAAAAAAAAATGTTCATACTTCCACTCATTCTTCATCTATTCACCATTTTTATTCTATTTCCTCCTTGTTTTATATTTCATTTCTTACACCATGCAAACTTACTCCTCCTAATTATTTTTTACAGGATCCTGGAGAACCACCATTAAAATGGCGATTGTGGTTCAGATCATTTAATGCTTACCTAGGAGCTATTGATGGCATGAAGTTTAAACCGGATAGAAAACGCAGCCTTCCTTACTATTATTTAGGTGTTGAGGGGCAAAATGTTTATGATCATTTACCTGTTTATAATGGCCATGACAGCGGTGACATGGACGAATATCAATTAGCTCTCAAACAACTGAGTACCTATTTTGAAGGTAGAGTTAATTTGGTTGTCCATAGACACAAATTCTTCACTCGGGTTCAATGTCCGAGTGAATCCATAGACACCTATGTTACTGCTTTAAAGGTGTTAGCTAGTTATTGTGATTTTGAGGATTTCACTTCTCAATTAATAAGAGACCAAATTGTGTGTAGGTGTTATTCTAAAAGAATCCAACAGAAATTACTTTCCTGCAAGAACCCCTCTTTGGATGAAACTATTGACATCGCTAAAAGTATCGAGCGGTCAGAGTTGGATACCAAACAATTGGAGTCCAATACTTGTTCAACAGTAGCTACTACTAACCCCTCCGCTAAACAGCATTTCAGTGATGTCAAGCCTAAAAAAGGAAAATATATTTTTGATAGGAATAAGTCTTCTGCACGTGCTCCTTCTGGTTTTTATTGTTACAGATGTGGTTCACCGTCTCATCTTTCCAATTTCAGAAATTGTCCTGCCATTTCTCAAGAATGTCACAAGTGTAAAAAATCTGGCCACTTTAGCAAAATGTGCAGAGGGGGCAAACGTTTCCCGGTTAGAAGTGTTCAAGATTTACCTTCCAACGAAATTCCTGATGAATTAGATAAAAACATGGAAGAATTGTCTCTATCTGTTGATTCAGTTGAGTATTTAAATATTAACAATGTACATTCAGATAAAAAGTTTGGGGATCCCTTTGTTCAGGTATCCATACAGTCTCATGATATTTCGTTACTCATAGATTCAGGTGCCAGAATTACCATTATCTCTATTGATAAATTTAAACAATCTTGGTCCAAAATGGTTTTGCTACCTCCTGATGTCATTACTACTGCATTTGAGGGTAGCAGGATTGAGCTTGCAGGCTATTTTTGGGCTGACATTACTTTTCAAAACAAAACCATCCATGGCAAAGTTTATGTCGCTCTTAAAGGCATCAATGTTTTAGGATGGTGGCACCGGGCTGAATTTGGCATGATCATAAGACCTGGTCAGAAGAATCCTGTTTCTTTGATTAATTCAGTCTCTGATTCTTCTTAATGGAAAGATAACTACTCACAAGTTTTTGCAAATAGAATTGGAAAAATAAAAGATTTTGTGCATTCTATTAAAGTTAAAGAGGGTTAATCCCCAGTCAAAAACAAACTAAGGAATGTTCCTCATAGTATAAGGAGTGATCTTACTGTTATGCTTAACAAAATGATTGATGATGGCATAATTGAACGTGTTGATGCCACTCTCTGGTTATCTCCTATTGTTTTAGCCACAAAAAGGTCTGGAGAACTTCGTCTCTGTATTGACTTAAGATCGGTCAACAAGGCTATTTGGGTAGAGAATTTTCCATTACCTCGTATAGATGATCTTATCACTGCTGTAGGTCAGTCCAAATGGTTCTCCAATTTGGACTTGCGATCTGCGTACCATCAGGTAGTTCTTGACGAACATTCCCGTCATCTTACAGCTTTTGTGACACCTGATGGTACATTTCAATTTTGCTGGATGCCATTTAGACTGGCCTCGGCCGCTTCTGTTTTTCAGAAAGTTATGACTATGATGTTTCAACATATTCCCAATGTTGTAATTTTCCAGGATGATATTCTTGTACATACAAACACAGAACTTGAACATAACCAAGTGTTGGATCTTGTTTTTCAAACTCTTCAGAACAACGGTGTCACTTTGAGAGAGGATAAGTGTGTATTTTCGGTAAATGAAATAAAATGAATATCTTGGTCACATGCTCACCAAGGATGGTGTCAAACCCAAACCTAGTATAGTTGAGGGCATTGTTAATGCTCCACATCCTCTAGACAAAGACCAATTGCGATCTTTTCTTGGTCTGTGTGAATTTTATTCTAAGTTTATTAGGAATTTTTCCAGTCTTACTGAGTGTTTTAGAAATTTATTAAAAAAGGGTTCGAATTCATTTGGACAGCTACATGTCAAGAACACTTTATTTTAATCAAAGAGTGTATTTTATCAGCACCAGCTCTTCAAGCTTACGTGGAAGGTCGTGACACATTCATTACTGTTGATTCCAGTGCTTATGGAATGGGTGCAGTTTTATCCCAGATGGATGGTGGAAGGAAAATTACTGTAGGATTTGCATCCAGGAGAATGAGAGAAGTTGAATTAAGGTATTCAGTAATAGAGAAAAAGATGCTGGCCTGTGTATGGGGAGTTGAAAAGTTAAAATCTTATGTACGGGGAAGGAAATTTTGGCTAAGGACGGACCATAAACACTTAGTAGACATTCTTTCTGGTTCCAAAATCAAAAAGTCTACAGCCAGACTTGCTAGATTGTCCACCAAACTTCTAGAATTTAATTTTTCTGTGCTTCATATTGCTGGTGGTAAAAACGTCAGGGCGGACTTTCTATCCAGACTCCCGATGGACAATCCTCCTGCTACTACTGACATTCCAGATGACATTGAGGAGTGTATCATTGCCAATGTGGATGATACTGTGATTTGTACTGATATGTCACTTTGGCAAGATGCTCTATCCAATGATCCCATCTTGAGGCAGGTGATGGATTTTGTTGTTAAGGGATGGCCCAAAGAGAAAGCTCTTTCCGTTGAATTACAACCATTTTGCAAAATTTCTAATGAACTTTCTATTGAGAATGATTTGCTGGTCAGAGATAATAAACTTATTCCTCCTGTTGTATTCAAAGTGAGAATAATGGAAACAGCTCATTCTGGTCATTTGGAGATGAATGCTACCAAGCGCAGAAATAGAAATGACTTCTGGTGGCCCAGTATGGACCGGGACATTGATAATTTGGTCAAGAATTGTGTACAGTGTTGTTACAGTGATAAGCATCTCACTACCAATACTCCCATACCCAAACCTGTCCCGTGTCCAGCCAGGGTGTGGCAAAGAGTTTCTGTTGATCTTCTTGGTCCATTTCATGTTTTGCCTAACTGCATGAGGTATTTCATTGTTCTTATTGACAATCTTTCCAGGTGGGTGGAAGTAAGAGGTGTATCTGATTCCAATTCCAAAGCCGTCATTCGGTTCCTACAGGATATTTTCTCGAGAGAAGGGGTTCCAGAAGAGATTTTAACTGACAATGGAGTTCAATTCACTTCTCTTTCTGTGCAAGAGTTTCTGGCTAAATTGGGGGTAAAACATTTACGCACCCCTCTCTATCATCCCCAATCTAATGGCAAAGTTGAGAGGTTTAATAGGGTTCTTGTTGAATGTGTGCAGACTACTCTCAATAGTCATGGTGATTGTGAAACAGCTGTACGAAACATGATTTGGGCGCATAGGACTACTCCTCATTCGGTTTCAGGTTCCATTCCTTTCGAATTGATGAGGGGCAGAAACGTTTCTTCTTATTTGTGCCCCTTCTGGAAACTCAATGTTTTTAATGATCATTTTTCTGTCTCTGATGAAGCTTCTAAAGCTAAAATGGTTTCTGACAATTCTAATAGTCTTACATTTGATAAACTTTGTTAATCTGGTAAAAGGAAAGTGATTAGGTTTACTGTTGGTGACCTAGTGAGGGTTAAAGATCCTTTGTTATTACAAAAAGGAATGTCTAAATTTAGACAACCTCATTATATTGCTGAAATTAAGGGGCATGCTGTTCGACTTGAGAATGGTCAGTGGTGGAGTTTTTCTCGTCTTGCCAAGGTCTCACAACCTAACATTGCTTCTGATTTGCAGGTTTCACCTTCTTCTGATGTCAACCTACGACGAAGTTGTAGAGTAAGAAGGATTCCATACAAACTTCATGATTCATTTTCATCTAATTTTTATTGCATTGTTTTTTTATTATTTTATTTTTATTCTTATTTTTTATTAAAGGGAGAGATATGTGGTGTTCTAATGTATTACCATGTATTATCACACACTGTATTTCATGTGTCCTCTCTTGCCTCATTTACGGTATGGAATGTTGGGATTGTTATGCCCTTATACTTAGTGTTATGCTGTAATAGAATGTTGGGCAACAGTGGATCAGAACATCAGCTTCAGTTGGTGCTGATCCTCTGGGCCTGTTAGACCTGTATATTAACTGCTGGAATAAACCTTCCTGCTTTACTCAACCTGTGGTGGATGTCATCTCTACAAGTCTTCTACAATTTCGACCCTGATAATTTTTTTAGAGAATTCAGACAGGGGGTATTATCTTATTGTAGCGGGAGATTTTAATGTAACTTATTAGCCAGTTGATTTTGTACAGGATCTTGTCCAAGAGGAAGAGTCAGCAAAAGGCATTAAAAAATTGCAGATCCCCCTCTTAGAGATGTAAGATGGTCAGACAGCAAGTTCCGTCCTTTACCCTAACCCATGCTGTCTGTGCTTGTAATGGGGGCATGCTTTCCGATTTAGATGCAACCTTTACTTCCCAAAGGGTGAATATATGAAGTAGAATAGATTATATAATGGTCGATTTAGATCTGTAGCCACATGACTGTCATAGACAGACACAATAGTGACCACAATGCACTGGTTATGGGGCTAGTGGATATCCCCTTTTTGACAAATAGTACTGGTACCATGGCTCCGCCCATAGTTACTACATATAATGATAGGCAGATTAAATGGCCTTTTATATTATCAGATAAGAAGTCTCTAGCTGGCATCTATGTTGAGGTAATTTAAACTTTAACCACTTTTGAGAATCCCAACAGTGATGAGTTAAGAACCATGATTAGTTTTTCTCATCTACTTAAGGCCATGAAGGGCTATTTTTATAGACAGTGTCAAAATGCCTCTACTATGTGGAAAGACGCACCCTGGTATAATGGAAACTGTAAACAGGCTAGATAAGCTTTAATTACTGCTGTGAAGAGTGGAAATAGTGTTGCCATAGCAGAGAGCAGAAGGCCTTATAGCAAGAAGCAGTTAGAGGCTAAGAAATGTTGTGAGGAAAAGACCTGGCGTACATTAGTTGAGATGCCTAAAATTAAATATTCCCAGTTATTCTGGCACCTATTAACTAAAGGTGCAGTGCACATGGCTAAAAAGAGGATTTTTTTATTCAACCACATGTTTGGGAAGAGCATTTTATGAAATTATATTCATGGGAGGGAAGAAGATAGACAATGAGTTCACTAAGGAAGGTCAATAGTACCCTACTGGAATAGAGGCAGGGAAATCAATCACCTGCACATGGGAAGAAACTGTGGCCACAATTCGTAGTTTTGAAAAGGCCAAATCCCCAGGGGTGGACAGAATACCCAGAGATCTTCATCGATCTGAGACACTTATATGGGGCCATATACTCAACCCAATTTTTAATGCTGTTGCTCGTGGGGGATATCCCAAGAACATGGAAGGGTGCTGAAATCATCCCAAATTTTAAAACCCTTCCATGCTTATGACGGAATGGTTCCGTCATGATCACAAGTGCTAGTGTACTCATGATGGAACCATTCCGTCATGAGCACACTTGCAAAAAATCCCTCTGCTGTAAACAGCAGAGGGATTTCCCTTTTTTTGCCTTGGGAGGTGGGGAAGAGCTTCCCCAACCTCCCAAAGCATGGTTTTGGCATTCCTTGTAATGACGATTGCACGCATGGCGCGTTGTCGTCATTACAACGAAAACTAAACTGAAACTTAGTTTCAGTTTCACAGCTTTGGTGCTTGTGGGGCTATCTCAGCCCCCCGAGCACCGAAACACATGGGAGAGGTATTGTTGGAAAGGGGAGAATCTCCCCTTTCTAATGGTATCCTTCCCTAGTGGATCCCTGCTTGGGTATTGACCCAGGAGTGTGATCCCCAAGCAGGGATCCAACCACTAACACCAGGGAGGGGGGAGCGGCCCCTTGGGCAAGGGCCTTTGCTCCACCCATACATTTTTGCCACAGACAGGCTTTCTGCCCCCCCATGGGGGGCATATGGGGGCAGTAGCACCCAATCTGCCCCCGGGAGGGGGCAGAAAGCAACCTAGACGCCAGGGATTATTTTTTTATAGGCCAGGGGTGGGGGCTGCCCAGAATGGGCATCCCAATGCCCCTACCCTACCCCCCAAAGAAGGCGAAAGACTTTCTGTCCCCCCAGGAGGCAGATGGGGCAATAGCCCCTGATATGCCCCCCGGGGGGGAGAAAGCTCACAAGGCACCAGGGATTTGTTTTTTTATATACATAGGGGTAGGGGCTGCCCAAAATGGGTATGCCAATGTCCCCACCCCCCAAAAAAATGCCACAGTCTTTCTGCCCCCCAGGAGGCAGATGGGGCAGTAGCCCCTGATCTGCTCCGGGGGGCAGAAATCTCACTAGGCACCAATGATTTTTTTTATACATAGGGGTGGGTGCTGCCTAGAATGGGCATGCCAATGCCCCCACCCCCAAAGAATTGCCACAGTCTTTCTGCCCCCCCGGGAGGCAGATGGAGGCAATAGCCCCTTATCTGCCCCCTCAGGGGGCAAAAAGCCCACTAGGCACCAGGGGTAATTTTTTTTTTCAAAATTCAGGGGTGGGGCTGCCAAGAATGGGTATGCCAATGCCCCACTCCCCCAAAAGAGATGCCACAGTCTTTCTGCCCCCCTTGGGGGCATATTGGGTCAATAGCCCCCGATTCCCTCCTCCCCAGGGCGGCAGAAAGCCCTTTAGGCATAGACTTTTTTTCGGAATGTGCCTACCTGTGGATTTTGGGTCCTAGTACAGCTGGTACCCAAGGAAACCTAGCTAACCTATACACTTTTGAAAACTAGACACCCAGGGGAATCCAGGATGTGGTGACTTGTGTGGCTCTCTCTAGGTTCTGTTACCCAGAATCCCTTGCAAACCTCAAACTTTGTTAAACAAAACACATTTTCCTCACATTTCTGTGATGGAAAGTTCTGGAATCTGCGCAGATCCACAAACTTCCACCCACCCAGCATTCCCCAAAGTTTCCCGATAAAAATGGTACCTCACTTGTTTGGGCAGACCTACTACAGTGACAGGAAACGGCCCAAAATGCAACGTGGACACAGAACATTTTTACTGTGAAAACTGACCTTTTTTTTGCAAAGTGCCTAACTGTAGATTATGAACCCTAGCTCTGCTGGCACCTAGGGAAACCTAGCAAACCTATACATTTTTGAAAACTAGACACCAAGGGGAATCCAGGATGGAGTGACTTGTGTGGCCTCACCAGGTTCTGTTACCCGGAATCCCTTGCAAACCTCAAACTTTGTAAAAAAAAAACACATTTTCCCCACATTTCTGTGATGGAAAGTTCTGGAATCTGCGTGGGTCCACAAACTTCCACCCACCCCGCATTCCCCAAAGTCTTCCGATAAAAATAATGCCTAACTTGTGTGGGTAGGCCTAGCGCCTGCAGCAGGAAACGGCCAATAACGCAACATGGACACACCACATTTTTACAGTGAAAACTAACCCTTTCTTGGCAAAGTTCCTAGCTGTAGATTTTGAACCCTAGTTCTGCCGGCACCTAGGGAAACCTAGAAAACCTATACATTTTTTAAAACTAGACACCCAGGGGAATCCAGGATGGGGTGACTTGTGTGGCTCTCACCAGGTTCTGTTACCCAGAATCCCTTTCAAACCTCAAACTTTGGGAAAAAAACACATTTTCCTCACATTTCTGTGATGAAAAGTTCTGGAATCTGCGTGGATCCACAACATTCTACCCACCCCGCATTCCCCAAAGTCTTTCGATAAAAATGATACCTCACTTGTGTGGGGAGGCCTAATGCCCGCGACAGGAAACCGCCCAAAACGCAACATGGACACACCACATTTTTACTGTGAAAACTGACCCTGTCTTGGCAAAGTGCCTAGCTGTAGATTTTGAACCTTAGCTCTGCCGGCACCTAGGGAAACCTAGCAAACCTATACATTTTTGAAAACTAGACACCCAGGGGAATTCAGGATGGGCTGACTTGTGTGGCTCTCACCAGGTTCTGTTACCCAGAATCCCTTGCAAACCTCAAACTTTGTAAAAAAAAAACAAATTTTCCTCACATTTCTGTAATGGAGAGTTCTAGAATCTGCATTGGTCCTGCATTGGAGGAGGGCAGCCTGGGCACGCCGCAGTACAGGTAAGTGGGTTTTAATTTATTTTTAAGTACTAAAATTCATTGTTAATATAGGGGGGGTGGAGGCGGGGGCTGGCCAACTCCGCTACGCTGCAGAGTGTGTGGAGATTTGCATTCTCCGGGGAACGCGGAGAAGGCAGATCTCCGCACACTCCACGGGCGGGCGGAGGTCTCCGCCCAGGCCTAATTTTGAACTCACCACAGTACGATTTGGGCGATTTCCTGTTGCAGCCACTATGCCTACCCACACAAGTGAGGTGCCATTTTTATCAGGAGACCTGGGGGAATGCTAGGTGGTAGGAAATTTGTGTCAGTTCGGTGATCCCACAACTTTCCCACACAGAAAAGTGAGGAAAATGTGATATTTTCAGCTAAATTAAAGGTGTGCAGGGGATTCTGGGTAGGGAAACATTGGGGGATCCACGCAAGCCATACCTCACTGGACTCCCCAGTGTGTCTATTTTTCAGAAATGTGTGGGTTTGGTAGGTTTCCCTAGATGAGCCCGGGGCCAAAAATCCAGGTGACCCCCCCTGCAAAAACAGGTCGTTTTATGATAGGTAATTTTGAAGTCTCCACAATATGTTTAGGGCCCTTGCCTGTCGCGGGTACTTGACCCAACCACACAAGTCTGGTACCATTTTTATCGGGAGACCTGGGGGAACGCTTGGTGGCAGGAAATTTGTGTCAGCCCGGTGATTCTACAACTTTCCCACACAAAAATCTGAGAAAAATTCGATTTTTTTAGCAACGTTTGAGGTTTGCAGGGGATTCTGGGTAGGGAAATGTTGAGGGATCCATGCAAGCCATTCCTCCCTGGACTCCCCCGGGTCAATAGTATTCAGAAATGTATAGGTTTGGTAGGTTTCCCTAGATGGCCGCTGAGCCCGTGGCCAAAAACGGAGGTGACCCCCCCTGCAAAAGCAGGTCATTTTATGATAAGTAATTTTGAAGTCTCCACAATACATTTAGGGCCCTTGCCTGTCGAGGGTACTTGACCCACCCACACAAGTGTGGTACCATTTTTATCAAAAGACCTGGGGGAACGCTGGGTGGTAGGAAATTTGTGTCAGCCCGGTGATCCTACAACTGTCCCACACAAAAATTTCAGAAAAATTAGATTTTTTCAGCAACATATGAGGTTTGCAGGGGATTCTGGGTAGGGAAACATTGGGGGATCAATGCAAGCCATACCTCCCTGGACTCCCCCGGGTCTCTAGTTTTCAGAAATGTGTGGGGTTGGTAGGTTTCCCTAGATGGCCACCAAGCCCGGGACCAAAAACTCATGTGACCCCCCTAGCAAAACCAGATCGTTTTGGGAGAGGTAATTTTGATGTCTCCACAATATGTTTTGGGCCCTTGCCTGTCGCGGGTACTTGGCCCACCCACACGAGTGAGGTACTATTTTTATCAGGAGACCTGGGTAGGAAAACCTTGGGGTGTACACGCAAGTCACACCTCCCTGGACTCCCCTGGCTGTCTAGTTTTCAGAAATGTGTGGGTTTGGTAGGTTTACCAGGATGGCTGCCGACCCCGGGACCAAAAACGCAGACGCCCCATATCTATCAGAAAACGTCCTGGTTTTGCAAGGGGGAGCATCTGCGTTTTTAGTCTCACGCTTGGGGCCATCGGTGGAAACCTACCAAACCCAGACATTTCTGAAAACTAGACACCCGGGGGAGATCAGGGAGGTATGGCTTGCGTGGATCCCCAAATGTTTTCCTACCCAGAATCCCCTGCAAACCTCAAATGTAGCTAAAAAATCACATTATCCTCACATTTCTGGCAGGAATCACCGTGCTGGCACAAATGTCCTACCACTCAGCGTTCCCCTCAGTCTCCCGAGTAAAATGATACCTCACTTGTGTGGGTGGGCCAAGTGCCTGCTACTGGGAAAGGCCAAAAACATAGGTATTTTTTAAAAGAAATACATTTTTATAAGATTCTGAATTTGACACCCACACAAGTGAGGTATCATTTTACTCGGGAGACCAACAGGAATGCTGGGTGGTAGGACATTTTTGCAAGCGCGGTGATCCCACATAAAATGTAAGGAAAATGTGATTTTTTTTCTAAATTTGAGGTTTGCAGGGGATTCTGGGTAGGACTGTGGCATCTTTTTTGGGAGGGGGCATTGGCATACCCATTCTGGGCAGCCCCCACCCCTGAATTTTGAAAAAATATACCCCTGGTGCCTAGTGGGCTTTCTGCCCCCCCAAGGGGGCAGATAAGGGGCTATTGCCCCTATCTGCCTCCTGGGGGGACAGAAAGACTGTGGCAATTTTTGGGCGGTGGGGCATTGGCATGCCCATTCTAGGCAGCACCCACTCCTACGTATAAAAAAAAATCATTGGTGCCTATTGAGCTTTCTGCCTCCCCGGGGGCAGATCAGGGGCTACTGCCCCATCTGCCTCCTGGAGGGGCAGAAAGACTGTGGCATTTTTTTAGGGGGTGGGGTCATTGGCATGCCCATTCTGGGCAGCCCCCACACCTACGTATATAAAAAATAAATCCCTTGTGCCTTGTGGATTTTCTCCCCCCCGGGGGGCATATCAGGGACTACTGTCCCCATCTGCCTCCTGGGGGGGCAGAAAGACTGTGGCATCTTTTTTGGGAGGGGAGCATTGGCATAGCCATTCTGGGCAGCCCACACCCCTGGATTTTAGCAAAAAATATACCCCTGGTGCCTAGTGGGCTTTCTGCCTCCCCTGGGGGGCAGATCAGGGGCTACTGCCCCCATCTGCCTCCTGGGGGGGCAGAAAGACTGTGGCATCTTTTTTGGGAGGGGAGCATTGGCATATCCATTCTGGCCAGCCCCCACCCCTGAATTTTGAAAAAAATATACCCCTGGTGCCTAGTGGGCTTTCTGCCTCCCCGGGGGGCAGATCAGGGGGTACTGCCCCATCTGCCTCCTGGGGGGCAGAAAGACTGTGGCATTTTTTTGGGGGGTGCGGCATTGGTATGCCCATTCTGGGCAGCCCCCACCCCGAACTTTGGGAGAAATAAATCCCTGGTGCCTAGTGGACTTTCTGCCCCCCCCCCCGGGAGGCAGATAAGGGGCTATTGCCACATCTGCCTCCCAGGGGGGGGCAGAAAGACTGTAGCATTTGTTTTTTGGGTGGGGGCATTGGCATGCCCATTCTGGGAAACCCCCACCCCTCCGCATATAAAAAAATAAAATCCCTGGTGCCTTGTGGGCTTTCTGCCCCCCGGGGGGCAGATCATGGGCTAGTGGTCTTAGGTACGAGTGCTGCATTGTGTATGCTGGACATATCGCGCCTTGCTTTTACTAACTGCTGCTCACCTTTTAATATGAAGTCTTTAAACTTTACGCTGCTAATTCGTTTTTAAAAATTGAAAAGTACTTTGAATTTGATTTGCTCTACCTTGTTTTGTGCGCTTGGCCCCTAGAGCGTTCTCCCAGTTTCCTGGTTGCTGGACCGGATATCCCGCTTTCCACCCCTACAGCCTATCATTTCGGGTGGGGGGAAGAGCCAATCTCCGCAATTGGCCTTAAATGACGGCCGCAGCGCGAGATCGCAGCAGGCGCGCCTATGGTGCGCCGAAGGCGTGCAAAAGGCAAGCCCGTCTGCGCCCGTCCGCGGCCGGCCGGGGCCAGGGGCCATACTCCATGCCCAATTTTTTTCATTACTCCGCTAAGGAGCTGAAATCATTACGAGTTAGCATGCCTATTGATATTATTACCCATGCTAAACTCGAGAAGGTAGGGATTCTGAAATACAGAGATACTTACCCAGAAATTAATTCAAAGCTTCCTGGCCCAGAGGATCATATCAGACAAGAGACCTCACCTGAATCTGTCACCCCCCAGCATCAGGAGCAAAAGGGACTCACAGTCAGTTATCTGAACACTCGCTCGCTGGTCAAACACCAGCTCGAAATCTTTCAGCTTCTAGATTCGGACAAACCGGATATACTCCTTCTCACTGAAACCTGGCTTACTGAAGAGTCTGCCCCTGACATCTTAGTAGCAGTGCCCGACAGTTACTATATTCTTCAGGATAATAGGACTACAGGTAAAGCAGGGGGAGGAGTTGCGGCTATCATACATCAGAAACTACAGTTCACTTCACTAGCGGTTACGGGCCTACCCTCAGTTGACAGCCTAGTTTTAAAATTTGAGTCTCGCAGTCTCCTTTTATCTGTGCATTATTTTTTAGACCTCCTTGTCATATGCCAACATTCCCCCAGTTACTGGGTGAAATGATCTCCCATCTAGTCATTAACTATGCTAGAATCCTTATAATCGGAGATTTTAATTATTGGCCGAATGATGTTCGGGAGAGTGCTAGCTCTGTTGAACTGGCAGATTTACTTTCTGGGATGAATTGCACTCAGCATGTGAATGCCGCTACTCACATAAAAGGCCACATTCTTGACCAAGTTTGGACTTCTATTCTGACAATTTCTAAGTTACTAATCTCCCCGTGCACTTGGTCTGACCACCATTTTATAACATTTATTCTCTCCAGAGTTCACTTAACCAAGCCCCAACGGATGGGGAACCGTATGGCAAGAAACTGGAGACGCGCTAATTTAGACGACTTCTGCACGTTGCTGACTACCACGGCCCCGCCACAACAGGAGTCACTAAACAATCAAGCAGAAAGTATTAAAATATGGCTTGAATCTGCCAGTGACAGCGTCACCCCTATCAAGAAAACCAAGATCATGAGACCTCATGATGCCCAACGCTAGTTTTCTGACGATTTAAAATTAAAACAACTCGATCTACGTCAAGAAGAATGCAACTGGAGACGACATTACTTCCCAGATAAGAAAGATATATTCCTAATTCAGCTCAAGGAATATAAAAATGCTATTTTACAAACTAAGGTGGATTATTTTTCCAATAAAATTTTAAACTCGGCTAATAAGCCCAAGGATATCTTTTCTATAGTAGACAAACTATCCAAGCCAGATAGAGTCACTGTGAAACCTGTCCCTTCTCAAACTCTATGTGACTCTCTCAACTCCTATTTTATCGAAAAAAGTGCCACTATTAAGTCTGGCATCCCTATCAATACCTCTCCGACTAATTTTCCGCCCAAATGTAGAAACCCTCTTTTGCTAGACCAGATCCCTTTGATTTCTAGGGAAGTGTTCTTTGGCTTGCTAAGGAAGGTCGGATCCGGCTCCCCTACTGACTGCTGTCCCCCTCACATATTACGGGAAGCTTTTCTCACCTGCCCGGACCCTCCTCTTTCGCTCCTGAACAACTCTCTTAAGCAGGGTATAGTCTCAAATATATTTAAAGATGCGGACATCGTCCCAATCCTAAAGAAACCAGGCTCAGACCCTCTAGCCCTAAGTAACTATCGTCCCATCTCCCTGCTGCCCTACTTAGGCAAAATTCTTGAGGCTCATGTAGCCAGTCACCTCAGCTCCTTTATCAAACACTCCCACTATCTCGACCCCCATCAGGCAGGTTTTAGACCAGTACACTCAACTGAGTTGGTTATCCTTACGGTCATGGACGAGCTCAGAAGGGGTGCAGACAAGGGCATCACCCAGGCCCTGGTACTTCTTGATCTTTAAGCGGCCTTCGACACGGTCGATCATGATATTTTGATTGACCGTGTCAGTAATGCCGGGATCCAGGGCCTGACTCTTAAGTGGCTCTATTCCTTTCTTAGTAGCCGGTCTCAAGCGGTTTGCCTTGCCAATTTCTCCTCCACTAAAATGAAACTGACCTGCGGGGTACCCCAGGGTTCCTCTCTCTCACCACTTCTCATTAATTTGTACCTATTGCCCTTGATACGCTCTCTCAGAGAAAGAAAGTTTGGAACCTTCAATTATGCCGACGATCTTCAATTGGTATTCAATATCGATCAATCAGCATCTTCTGTTTCCAACTTTCAATCCACCATGAAATTTATCAGTGAATGGATGAACAGTAACCACCTAAAAGTAAACCCAGAAAAAACTGAGCTGATCCTAACGGGTGGGCCAGCCAACCCCTGGAACTCCAACTTCTGGCCACCCCAAATGGGACACCCTCCACTCCCAGCATGTTCTACCAAAAGTCTGGGTATTATGATCAGCAATGACCTGTCTATGAAAGCCCAGATTGGGTCAGTGGTCTCCTCCTGTTTCTTCCAATTGCGTAGGATTAGGAAGATCAGCAGATTTTTGACCACTGAAGCCCTGACCCTAGTCATCCTGGCTTTGGTAATCTCCCGTATAGATTATGCCAACTCACTTTATGTAGGTATCCCGGCATATCAATTAAATCGCTTACAACTGGTGAAAAACAAAACAGCCAGATTAATCTACCACCAGCCCAAATGGCACCATGTTAGATATCTAATGAAAAGCCTACACTGGCTCCCAGTGGCCAAGCGCTGTGCATTTAAGCTGGGGTGTATTACCTTTAAAGCCCTTCATGGCAACAGCCCAGCATTTATTTCCTCTAGGATTCAGTGCTACGTCCCTTCTCGGGACCTCAGGTCCCCCCATTTGAATCTGTTGGTCATCCCATCCTTTAAACGTAAGAAACACGGGGGACTAAGATTTGCTGTCCTAGCCCCTCAATTCTGGAACTCTCTTCCTGTGGAGTTGAGATCAGAGACCTCTTACACGCAGTTTAGGAAACAGCTAAAAACCTGGCTGTTCTGCCAGGCGTATGACTAATGTAATCCTCTCACTGTTGCAGCCTCCCCTGGACTCTAGCGCCATGAAACGCCTGGTGTACTTGCGCTTAACAAATTCCCTTAACATAACATAACATAGTGCCACCATCTGGCTCCTGGGGGGGCAGAAAGACTGTGGCATTTTTGGGGGGGCATTGGCATGCCAAATCTGGGCAGCCTCCACCCCAAAATTTGGAGAAAAAAATCCATGGTGCCTAGTGGGCTTTCTGCCCCCCCCGGGGGGCAGATAAGGGGCTATTGCCCCATCTGCCTTCCTTAGGGGGGGCAGAAATACTGTACCATTTTTTTGGGGTGGGGCATTAGCATGCCCATTCTGGGCAGCCCCCACCCCTATGTATGAAAAAACCCCAAAAAAACTCTGGTGCCTAGTGGGCTTCTGCCCCCCTGGGCTATTACCACCATCTGCCTCCTGGGGGGGTGCACAACGTCTTTTGCCTTCTTTGGGGGGGTAGGGTGGGGTCATTGGGATGCCCGTTCTGGGCAGCCCCCACCCCTGGCCTATAAAAAAAAGAATCCCTGTCATCTAGGGTGCTTTCTGCCCCCGGAGGGGCAGAATGGGGGCTAGTGCCCCCATCTGCTCCCCAGGGGGGGGCAGAAAGACTGTCTATGCCAATAATTTATGGGGGGAGCAACGGCCCTTGCCCAAGTGCTCGCACCCCCCTCCCTGGTGCTAGTGGGTGGATCCTTGCTTGGGGATCGCCCTCCTGGGGTGATCCCCAAGCAGGGATCCACTAGGAAAGGGTACCATTGGAAAGGGGAGATTTTCCCTTTTCCAACGATACCTCTCCCATGTGTTTCGGTGGTCGGGGGCTGAGATAGCCCCACACACACCGAAACTGTGAAGCTGAAACTAAGTTTCAATTTTGTTTTCTTTGTAATGATGACAGCGCGCCATGCGCGCGATCGTCATTTCAAGGAAAACCAAAAACAGGCCTGTGGAGGTTGGGGAAGCTCTTCCCCACCTCCCAAGGCAAAAAAAAAAAGGGAAATCCCTCTGCTGTCTGCAGCAGAGGGATTTTCTGCGCCTGTACTCATGACGGAATGGTTCCGTCATGAGCACTGGTGTTCATGACGGAACCATCCCGTCATGAGAACCCAAAGGGTTAAAGCAATATACCGTTACATCAATTGGACCGTTCTGGTTGTGGGGATATATAGGACTTGCAGGTTCACCAAAGACCCAAGGAACCCTGAGCCAATAACTGAGCAGCGTCTTGCAATGGTTTTTTATTGTGTACGTGCTATATAGCAATTCATTTGGGAAAATATAAATAGTGAAAAATCGGTATGAAAGACACTTATGTATTGCTGAAATGGGAACAAATTATAGAGTTTAGAAACAGTAGCTATATATCTCCGAAATTGTGGGTACCCATACTAGCATGTGAATTATAAGACATTTTTCAAAGTGACTTCTTTTTTACACATTGTCTTAAAATTGGAAGGCAGAAATGCATCGAAAGTCAATAGGTAGTAACAGTTGCTATACGATTCTATGTTCCCCTAAGTCTCCCGATAAAAATGGTATCTCACTTGTGAGGGTAGGCCTAGTCCCCACGACAGGAAATGGCCCAAAATGCAAAGTGGACACACCACATTTTTACAGTGAAAACTGACACTTTTTTTGCAAAGTGCCTAGCTGTAGATTTTGAACCCTAGCTCTGCCAGCACCTAGGGAAAGCTAGCAAACCTATACATTTTTTAAACCTAGACACCCAGGGGAATCCAGGAGGGGGTGACTTGTCTGGCTCTCACCAGCTTCTGTTACCCAGAATCCCTTGCAAACCTCAAACTTTGTCAAAACAATCACATTTTCCTCACATTTCTGGCTGAAATCACTGCGCCGGCACAAATGTCCTGCAACTCAGCGTTTCCCTCAGTTTCCCGAGTAAAATGATACCTCACTTGTGTGGGTGGGCCAAGTGCCTGCGACTGGAAAGGCCAAAAACTTAGGGATTGAAGGTATAGCAATGCGAAATCTAAGTGCTATATTTAAAAAAAAAAAAAAACATTTGTATGCAATTCTGCAGTGGACACCCACACAAGTGAGGTAACATTTTTATCGGGAGACCAAGGGGAATGCTGGGTGGTAGGACATTTTTGCCGGCGAGGTGATCCCACACAAAAAATATAAGGAAAATGTGATCTTTTTAGCTAAATTTGAGGTTTGCAGGGGATTATGGGTATTAAAATATTTGGGGATCCACACAAGCCATACCTCCCTGAACTCCCCCGGGTGTCTAGTTTTCAGAAATGTCTGGGTTTGGTAGATTTCCCCAGATGGCCGCCAAGCGCGGGACCAATAACGCAGGTGCCCCCTTGCAAAACCAGGTCATTTTCTGATAGATAGGGGGCATCTGCGTTTTTGGTCCCGGAGTCAAAGCCATCTAGGGAAACCCACAAAACCCACACATTTCTGAAAACTAGACACCCGGGGGAGTCCAGCGAGGTATGGCTTGCATGGATCCCCCAATGTTTCCCTACCCAGAATCCCCTGCAAACCTCAGATTTTGCAGAAAAAAATCACATCTTCCTCAAATTTCTGTGCGGAAAAGTTGTAGGATCACCAGGCTGACACAAATTTCCTTCCACATATTCGTTCCCTCAGGTCTCCCAATAAGAATGACACCTCACTCGTGTGGGTGTGCCAAGTACCCGCGACAGGCAAGGACCCAAAACGTATTGTGGAGACATCAAAATTACCTATCACAAAACGATCTGGTTTTGCAAGGGGGGGTCACCTGGATTTTTGGCCCCGGGCTCGGCAGCCATCTAGGGAAACCTACCAAACCCACACATTTCTGAAAGCTAGAGACCCGGGGGAGTCCAGGGAGGTATGGCTTGCGTGGATCCTCCAATGTTTCCCATACCCAGAATCCCCTGCAAACCTCAAATTTGGCAGAAAAAAATCACATTTTCCTCAAATTTCTGTGTGGAAAAGCTGTGGGATCACCAGGCTGACACAAATGTCCTTCCAAATAGCGTTTCCTTATGTCTCCTGATAAAAATGGTACCTCACTTGTGTGGGTGTGCCAAGTACCCGCAACAGGCGGAGGCGGAGCTTGCCAGGCTCCAATATGGCTGCGTGTTAAATCGGCTCCTCGAGCTGTCTACAACTATCCGGAATTATCTGCTTTTCCCCTGGGGCCCGCTGTGCGCTTTTGAGTGAGAGGGGTGCATAGAAACTGGAGCTACGATCCGCCGCTGTGAGAGAGCAGGAACACCCTTCCCCTTGTGTCGTGAGCACGAGCGAGCTGAAGCGGCCTGTGGCGTGGCTGTGGGGCTGCGGCTGATGCGCGGACTTCCCGCTGATGGCATGGGATCTACTGCGCATCTCCGGCGGGGCACTGTCGAGGCCCACCCAACGAGCTGCCTCTTGCCCCAATTGGTGAGATCTATCTGCGGGGTTAGTCTGCTCCCCGCTGCCGAGAGAGTGCTTGAGAACTCTTCCCCTGCAGCACAGAGTGCAGGAGCGGCCTTGGCGCGGCCGGGAGAACATTGTTGTGACTCAGCCTTCCCTCTGACACGAGACATTATCGGCGCTGCTCTGGTGGTGCACTACTGGGGCTCATCTATTTCTTGCTGCCTCGCTCCCTGTTTGGTGCGCCAGAGTCCGCGAGTTGACTCTGTCTTCCGTTTTTGTCATTCTGCACGCCGCACCCACACGCGGCCGGATAACGCTCTTTGCTGTGTGGAGACCGCCCCTGCCAGGGATTGCTGCTGGACTAGAGCTGCAATCGGCTTATCGTGCAGTCGGCTGAGAGTTTGGCAGTTTTCTTCTGTGGTGCCGACTATCTGCGGTGAATGCTATGTCTTTACTTCCCCCCCTGCTGATTACATCGAAGCCCCGGCCCCTTCTCTGCTCTGTCAAGACTGCTGGTGTTGGCCCCTGCCCTCGACTCTACGTGTTGGAGGCTGCGCGTCCACACCGGTTCCAGGTACACCGGATCCTGGTCATATCCTGAGAGCTGTTGGGGGGCCGGGGGGGAAGTCATTTGGCTGGGAGACTCTAGCAGTGGGGAAGAGGGTTTATCCCCTGATAGCAGTTATACCCCCACTTCACCTGTGGAGCAATTGATAAGATCGGTGCGGCGACACTTGGGGAGTTGAAGTTTTGTGTTCCCGAGAGTTGCTGTGGGCCTGTGAGGTGTGCGCGTTTTTACTGTGGATATTACTGGTTGGTTCCATACCTGTACTGATGGTGTGAAGTATTCTCACAGAAAGGACTGCTACTGCTGCCGCAGTGCTTTGCTGAAGGTGTTCACTGGCCGAGTTGGAGTGCATTGTGATCGGGGTGGGCTCTAGCGGCTTGCTCCTATAAAGCGGCTATTTCCTGTTTCCTGCCCTGAATAAGGCCCACAAGTGTTGTTGAGTGGAGGCAGTGTCCTTTTCTGTTCGCTTGGAACATTTCCATCATGGGCAAGCCGTATAAAGCTCAATCTAAGCTGAACTTTGAATTGCGCAAATCTAGACAAAGAAAAGAGGCTTCTGGGACATCAGCTCCTGGATCTGGCAATGAATCTGAGGTCATAGGTAGCGAATCTAAGCATATCCTGGCCACTATCCAAAAATGCCTTTCCACAATAGATGGTAAGATTGACTCCTTATCCTATAGAATGGACTGCATGTCTGAAAGGCTCGATAAACAAGCAGAACACCTTGATATGTCCGAGCGGCGCATCTCGGAAGTAGAGGATGCGCAAATGGAGGTGCATAATGTGCAGAAACAGATGGAGAAGGCGTTAACCATGATTCCGGATAAGGCTGAGGACCTTGAGGCAAGATCTAGGCGCAGTAATCTGCGCATCACAGGTCTTCCCGAATCTACCGCTACAGGGGTCATGGAGGTATTCGTGGGTGGAGAAACTGCTCAGAGACCTATTGGGCGCCGAGATCTTTTCCTCCATGTTTGTAGTGGAAAGTGTGTACCGCTCCCTTGGTCCCCGTTTTCCACCGGGCGCCATCCCGCGCCCCATCATCGCTAAGTTATTAAACTATCAAGACAGGGTTGCTGCTCTTAAGAAGGCAAGAGAATTGGGGGAATTAAAATTTGAAGGCTCCACACTCTCGTTGTTTCCTGACTTTATGCTTAAGGTTCAGGAAGTCAGAAGGCAATTCGTCCCGATGAAACGCAAGCTAAAGGAACAAAATATAGAATGTTGTATCCAGCTAGATTCAGGGTTGTGGTAAATGGATCGCCGAAGATTTTTACAGACCCTAGGGCCCTTCAAAGAGCTCTCAAAGACTGGAGAGGCATTGATCGGAGTAAGGATCCCGCACGCTCGGAAGAGGCGGCCGCAGGCACCAGTGGTAATCTGGACGATAACGATTAACTTTAGCTGATGGTTCAGGAAACCCAGGGTCTGCTTTTTTTTCTCCCTTTGTTGTTGACCATTGTTATACAGGATTCGAATATAATAGAGATGCTTCAGTTATTTTTTTTCCTTTTAAGATCCCAGATTGCCTTCATTTATTCCCACTATGTTTCAGTTGGTCGAGCCTGATCAGCGACATGGCCACTCAGTCAAGCACTCACACTTGGCAGAATAAGGTTATATTATCATTGTTGGGGGTGGCATCTCCCCTGGGTGGAAAATCGATTCTGTTTAAATGGCTATGTTTTTTGTTTGTTCAATACTGAAATGTCTGGCCACATCCGCCTCCGTGGGTTACCCCCTAGAAGTTTCATGGCTTCTTTCTGTTTTTTGACTATTGTCACACATTGTTGTTGTATTCTGTATTGTTATGTAGGCTGGGAAATAGGCCGTAAATGCCTTGTTGGGGTAGGCATTGCGTGGGTGGGGGGAGTTGGTATTTTGTTTTGTATCCACAGTAGCTGTACATGTTTAGGTTGTGCAGGGACTTCATGCGAAAGTTCCAGATGACTACATCCTGGGGTCGCTATGAGTAGATTACGGCAGCCACTAGACAATGCTCCCCGATGCCTGCCGGGGAAAGTTAGGTTGATCACTTGGAATATCCGGGGGCTAAATGATCATAGGAAATTGCGTAAAACACTAGCTTATTTTAAACGCCACGAAATAGATGTTGCTTTATTGCAAGAAACTCACTTAGCTCTTAATAACAGTCTCTTTAACAACAAGAGGCTACAGGGAACATTTCATGCGGTGGGGTTCACCTACCATGCTAGGGGGGTCCTCACCTGGATCAATCCCAGATCCGGCATCTCCCTGACAGAGTTAAAACTGATCCCAATGGAAGATATGCTGTATCAAGGTGTCGAGGCACAGGGTTAGATATTCAAGTTGTTAATATATATGGCCCCAACTATGATGACCCTTTATTTTACAGGTCGCTGCTGGCCCAGATTTCAAATGACCTGACTATACCGCAATTATGGGGCGGAGACCTGAACTGTATTCTGAACCCCCTCCTGGACAAGTCTGTTGGGCAGGGATGCCGTATCTCGGCCGCAGCCAAAGCCATTACTGATGTAGCGCTGCAGCTAGATCTGGTTGATGTATGGAGGGCGAGGCACCCTGAGGCAGGCGGTTTCACCCATTATTCAGCCCCCCATGACACACACACTAGAATTGATTATATCTTGCTGGAGAGATCGCTTCTCCCACGTGTCCGTAACTACGTAGTCATGCCCGCACTTTCTCAGATCATTCCCCAATTATTCTTGAAGTTGAGACGCCTCCACGGAGAGTAGCCACGTTTACATGGAGGGTTCCCCCATATTCGCTACTGGACACTGTGTTCAAAGCTGAATTGGCTACCGCCATCTCTGATTTTTTCACTATCAACATAGACTCCGTGAGGCAATTCACTACAGTCTGGGAGGCATTTAATGTATATATCAGGGGGGTCACTATTAGCAAGCATGCTGGGGTTTTGCGTTCGATTAGGGGTAGACTTACCACCTTGGAACAAAAACTTGGTGAGTTGGAATCGGATCCCAAGGGGTGTTGCGATCCTCAGATTGCTCAGGCTATTAAAGAATCGCTTGAAGAGTACAGTGCAGAAGCCGACAGTGAAGTTAAGCATATGGGGAAGTATGCTATCGTCAAATCCTACGGTGAGGGTGACAGACCGGGTGCAGTGTTGGCTGCTCTAGCCCGACGCCAGAGGAATATGAGGGGGGTTTCTGAATTAGACAAAGGAGATGGCATCACTCTTACAGACCCTGCTGATATAGCTAACGAATTTAGTCTGTACTATAGGGAGCTGTATGGTTCGCACATCATGGTTGACAAGTCCGCTATACTTGACTACCTGGAGCATTTGGAACTGCCAAACCAACCAACTCTCACAGAGAATACTTGATGAGGCCACTGGATGCTACCGAAATCCGCATCGCTTTTAATTCCATGCGGGATGGTAGCACCCCGGGTATGGATGGTCTTACGGTCCCCTTCTATAAAGCTTATATAGATCTCCTGCTTCCCTATCTCAGTAAATTATTCGGGGAAATAGCAGACACTGGTATAATGCCCCAATCAATGAGGGAGGCGCTCATAGTCACACTATTAAAACCCGACAAACACCCCCGGTTGTGTGCATCCTATAGACCTCTCTCACTCCTTAATGTGGATACAAAAATATTTGCCAAAATTCTTGCTAATAGGCTTTCCCCTATTCTCCCTACACTTGGTGGGCAGGAGCAGGCTGGCTTTGTGCCAGGACGGACGCTTACCCGAAATTTACGGACGGTATTCAGAGTCATACAGCATGTCAAACCTGAACTTAAGGCTGCCGCTATTTTTTTAGATGCCGAAAAGGCATTTAACTCTGTGGAGTGGACCTTTATGATGGCAGTGCTGCGTAGGATGGGGTTGGGGGATATTTTCATAGGTTTGATTTCTGTACTATATAACCAGCCGACAACTAGGGTCAGAATTAGTAATCATGTTTCATCTTCATTTCCAATATCCCGGGGCACGAGACAGGGGTGTCCTCTTTTTCCGTTATTATACGCCATAGTCGCAGAACCCTTGACACGTGCACTGAGGGAATACCATGGGCATTGGGGCATTCGTTTCCCTACCTATAATTTAATCATGTCCGCTTACGTTGACGACATGTTATTATATGCTAGGGATCCCGCCACCAACCTTTCCCCTTTAATTCGTGAAGTTATAAAATTTGGTGGAATATCGGGGTTAAAAATTAATTGGAATAAATCCATCATATTTCCACTAACCCCCTCAATGGTCCCCTTTGATTTTGACTACCCTTTACAATGGGCGAAAGATTCGGTCAGATATTTCGGTATGCAGGTTCACACTGATTCAGAATTGGTACTGCGTGACAACTATGGCAGGGTGTCCACTCACACGGAGGGGGCCCCTGAACAGAATAAAGGTAGAGAAAAACAGGGGAAATCAGTAGTACACTCAAAAAACAAATTCTCTACCTGTGCGGATCATATGAGGCAAAAAGTCACTAATTCGAGGTCAACTAACACCACAGGCCTATAAATGTGACCAGACCACACAAGTTAATAAATTGTATCAAAAAGTTTTTTTTATTATTGTTGTCAGTTCAACAATTTTTGTTTTTAAATATGTATATCATAGCGCGGTAAGTTGCGGTAAGTTGCACCGCATATTGGAAGTCCCTACATTATTTATCATCTACTTATTACTTGACTTGCTGGACTGTGTTTACTCTTTGTGTCTTTCGCATTTATCCAGGCGCTGCTTTTATCGTGCCCTTGATGATATCCCGTTGTTACCTCCTGTGTGCCTGCCCTGACTTTCAGGTACCTCGACTCATCTTGTTTGCTGCCACTACTTTTCGTGCTTGATTTATTTCTAAACTTATTTCTGTTTTTCTAAATCTTGCTTCTTTCCCCTAATACTATCTGGTCTGAGATTTTTGTGATTCTTTTCCTTTGAAACTACGTTCTTTTGTATTTCTTATTAGAAATCCTGGAGTTTGTATGTGCTTTGAACATATTATTTATGTTCTTGTGGCTCGACACGAATGGATAGCATCGTTTATTTATTCACTCTCTAAGTTTGTGAGTGCTTTCCTGTATGTTCTTCTCAGTGTGCACACGCTTTCATTTTCCATGTATCAGCATATCGAACTTTCAACCAGTGCCTTTGTGACCACACTATATGACCTTTTAATATGAATTTGTACATTGTGTGTGACCTATGTGACTATATTATGTAAAATGTATGTAACTGTATTCTGTACTGTGAGTATATCAAATGTTGTTTATTGCTTGTTCTAGGCACATGCCACTACCACTGTCTTTTGGTACATGCGCCCTGAGGAAGGTGAGACCCATAGTGGGGTCTAACACCGAAACGCGCGTCGGCGCTGCAATAGTGACGTGGACCCTCTTGATCAAATTTATTCCCCCCGAGGATTACCTATCACGTTATGGATATAAACTTTGTTTATTATTTGACCATCCAGTAGATCTTCATTGATTTATTCTCCCTACCTCTCCTTTAGTTACACTGATGCCTTGTATTAGGTGGATAATACCTTTTGTGTAACTGTCTCTCTGGGGGACTTTCTCACGTTTATTTATTTATTTATGATCATTGTATTATGGGATGCCTGAGTTTATTGGACGTGTGAGTATGTGTGATTATGAATTCGGATGCCTGACCTTCTGAGTGTGTGTGGTGTGGGATGTGTTCAATGCTCACTTTATTTCTATACATATTTAAAAACAAAAATTGTTGAAATGACAATAATATTAAAAAAAAACGTTTTGAGACAATTTATTAACTCATGTGTGGTCTGGTCACATTTATAGGCCTGTGTTGTTAGTTGACCTCGAATTAGTGACTTTTTGCCTCATATGATCCGCACAGGTAGAGAATTTGTTTTTTGAGTGAACTATGGCAGGGTGCTCACTAAACTAGAAAGTGATATTGAAAGGTGGATCAAGCTACCTCTCTCCCTGGTGGGTCGCATATCTCTTATGAAGATGATAGTATTGCCTAGACTGTTGATTCTCTTCACTAACATACCTATGGTGGTTCCCCCACACTTTTTCAAAAACCTCAAGGCCCTGATGGTGAGATTGGCTTGGGCGGGGAAATCCCCTAGGGTCAAGATGGATACACTTACACTTCCATATTCAATGGGTGGACTGGGCGCCCCGGATCTTATGCTCTACTATAGAGCTGCTCAGGGCTCGCATGCTTATTCCTGGTGCCATGGACCACATACTCTCCCGCACCTTCTCATAGAGAGAGTTGCGTCTGATCCGTCCCCGCTCCCCAGGCAACTTACTCAGCCCCCCAATAGGCACTATGGCGTTCTTGATTCTATAAACTTGATGGTCCATGCATAGGGCGAATTATTGAAGAGGCAGGCGTGCACTCTGCTTTACTCCCCACTACTCCCACTGGATTGGTGTCAATGGTTTTCATTGAGTTCTGAAGTAGCGGTCACAAAAGCGCTTGGGAATCTCCAGATTCATAATATGGGTGTTTTCTTTTTAGACGGCAGAGCTCGGACTTGGGAAGAGGTTTCCACTGCAGAGCATGGTGCTAGCACCTTAGTGCAATTCCATTATTTCATGGCGCGGCATGCCCTGAGAGCGCTATTGGGAAATGAATATTTGGAGCCCCCTGCTCTCTCGTTTTTCACTTACCTTATGCGTGCCAAGTCCGCGTATAAGTTGGTCTCCAATATATACACTATGTCCCAGGAATATTGCCGTGCTAACTACTCCCCGCCAAGAGCGCAGTGGCAGACGGACTTGGAGTCTCCCATCGATGATAGTCAATGGAAGTACTGCTGCGAGGTTACTCAATCAGTGTCATTAAATGGCAGGCATAGATTAATACATTTTACGTTTAAATAGAACATTTTATACACCTGCTCGTCTCCATAGATACGGCTTACGAGACTCCGACAGATGTGAGCGTTGCGGGGCAAGCGGTGCAGATTTTTTCCATACGGCATGGATATGTCTACAAATTGCGGCTTTTTGGACCCAGATTTTCCAGGAACTGGGGAACATTGTGGGAATTCCGCTTACACCAGACCCCCTATTGGCCCTATTGGGATACACTAAACCACAGCCTAAAGGAGTTAGGAAGCTTTTGGGTCTGGGCCTCCTTCTGGCTAAGAGGCGGATAGCTATTTGCTGGGCGCAAGGTCCTCCACCCTCTATATTGGAGTGGGAGAAAGATTTGATTTTTTGCAACACGCAGTCCGAAACATATAGCGAGCTCATGCCTCCACAAAGTCGCCCCAATCATTTCTGGGGGTTGTATAAACAGTATTTGCTGTCGAGGGAGGAGAATGGTACAGACGATGTGTAATCTCACGGTGCCGTAGCATTCCGCTCAAACCCAAATGTGTCACTATGGGTAATATTGTTGTACGTCATAATTTTTTCAATTGAAGAGATGTTCGTTACAAAACATTTATGATTGGGATGTGTTATTTGATAAGCCACTACTGTGCCTATTGTTTATTTTTACGGGTTTACACCCTTGGTGATGTTTTCATCTATGTTTCACTGCTTACACAATAATTCCCTTGTTATAATGTAATGGATGCTGTAATATGTACACTGCTGTGGACTGTTAAATAAAATTAATTAAAAAAAAAAAAAATCCCTCAGGGATGAGTGCTGAAGAGAGTGAGGGGAGGTGCTTCTCAGGGCCCTAGGGGTATAACACAGACTGCACATCTATGAAGGGTCTTTGTTTTGGGTACTTGTTATCTGAGGAGGAGAATTATAGTATCAGCACTTCCTCGTGTATTCAACATGTGATCACGTAGGTGCAACTGCCTACTTTTGTGGTTGTGAATACAATCTTTGCATCTTTATTTAGTATCCACAATTGTGTAGCCTATAATTAGTACTGGGTGTTGTAATATATATTGAATGTTTGCAACAAAAAAAAAAAAAAGTACCCGCAACAGGCAAGGGCCCAAAACGTATTGTGGAGACATCAAAATTACCTATCACAAAACGATCTGGTTTTGCAAGGAGGGTCACCTGGGTTTTTGGCCCCGGGCTCGGCCGCCATCTAGGGAAACCTACCAAACCCACACATTTCTGTCTGAAAACTAGACACCCTGGGGAGTCCAGTGAGGTATGGCTTGCGTGGATCCCCCAACGTTTCCCTATCACAAAACGATCTTGTTTTGCAAGGGGGGTAACCTGGGTTTTTGGCCCCGGGCTCGGCAGCCATCTAGGGAAACCTACCAAACCCACACATTTCTGAAAACTAGAGACCCAGGGGAGTTCAGGGAGGTATGGCTTGCGTGGATCCCCCAATGTTTCCCTACCCAGAATCCCCTGCAAACCTCAAATTCTGATGAAAAAAATCAAATTTTTCTAAAAATTCTGTGTGGAAAAGTAGTGGGATCACCGGGCTGACACAAATTTCCTTCCACCCAGCGTTTCCCCAGGCCTCCCAATAAAAATGGTACTTCACTCGTGTGGGTGGGCCAAGTACCCACGACAGGCAAGGGACCAAAACGTATTGTGGGGACATCAAAATTACCTATCACAAAACGATCTGGTTTTGCAAGGAGGGTCACCTGGGTTTTTGGCCCCGGGCTCGGCCGCCATCTAGGGAAACCTACCAAACCCACACATTTCTGAAAACTAGACACCCTGGGGAGTCCAGTGAGGTATGGCTTGCGTGGATCCCCCAACGTTAGCCCTACCCAGTTATTGGCTATGGGTTCGTTGGGTTCTTGGTGAACCTACAAGCCCTATATATCCCCACAACCAGAAGAGTCCTGCGGATGTAAGGGTATATTGCTTTCAAATATCTGTCATTTTTAGAAGAAGTTACAGGTGAAAACGTTGGCACAAATGGCTGTTTTTTTCAACTCATTTTCAATTTTTCTTATTTTCAACTGTTAGTTTCTATAAAAACAAAACCTTGAAGGATGTACACAAATGACCCCTTGCTGAATTCAGAATTTTGGCTACTTTTCTGAATTGTATAGCTTTCCAGGATCCATTATTGCTTTCATACCCATTTCTACCACTAAGTGGAAGGAGGTTGAAAGCACAAAAAATAGCAAAAATAGGCTATGTCCCAGTAAAATGCCAAAACAGTGTAAAATGTTTTAGTTCTCTGACAAAAGTCTGTCAGTCGCTGAAAGCTGGGAAGATGGTGATTTCAGCACCACAAACCCTTTGTTGATACCAGCTGTGGGGAATCTTGCTGGATATGGGAGTACCACCATACCTCTGCCACCAGTTTAAACGCCTCCACGAGGGAACATTTGCTAGGGTAAGGTTCGGCAAGAATGGGAAATTAACGGCTCCTTTTCCTGTAGGAAAGGGGGTGAGGCAGGGTTGTGTGCTTGCACCAACCCTTTTCTCACTCTTTCTCAACGGTTAATAGGAGACCTTCTTGCCGTTAAGGACATTGATTCCCCAAAACTAGCCAACGGCAAATTTCCTGCCCTAATGTTTGCGGACGATACCCTGCTCCTCTCGAAATCACCAATGGGGATGCAGCGTGTATTAGAGGAATTTAGTCGGTTTTGTAAAAGGAGGAATTTGGTAGTAAATATTAAGAAAACAAAATATATGGTCTTCCACGCTGACTCTATAAACTGTCCGCACCCAAGAATGGATGATGGACCCTTAGAAAGGGTTCCTATCTTTGATTATTTGGGCCTCACATTAAACGATAAAATGGGGTGGGGACCCCAAATCAACAAAGCTAATTTAAAGCTAATTCAGGCAGTCGGGAGGATTTTAAAGGTTTATAAGAGATGTGCCCTAAAGGTTATAAGCCCGCCTGTAGAAATCTACAAGGTCCAAGCTAGGGGGGCAACTATGTATGGGGCCGAACTTTGGGGACATAGTTTAGTTAATGCCCTCACTATAACAGAAAATAATTTTATGAGACAAATTCTGTGTTTGCCTAAAAGTACTCCTTTAACGCCACTAAGGATGGATCTGGGCATCCTTCCCATTGCAGACCTAATTGCTTCTCGCCCACTGCTTTACTGGCGACGGCTGTGGAGTACGCCAGAGCTAGGACATTATAGAGAGGAATTAAAAGCTGTAATGTCCACTCTGGGGGCGGGTAATATCCTGTGGTTCTCCTTTATCAGAGACTCATTCCGTGCGATAGGAAGGGAGGACCTATGGTCGGCACCGGAGGAGTCATGCTCAGCTATCTCAAAAAATCCTTGGTTTGTGTACTGAAGGGGTATAAATTGTCATGCATTTTACAGACCGCTAATTCTTCTAGTTTAACCTATGGGTTCCTGGATATAAAACAGCAATATAAATTGGAGCAGGTGTTGGATTTTATTCAACCGCCAACAGCAAAAAAACTGTTTTTGCAATTTAGATATGGGACGCTGCCGCTCCATGCACTCACCAACAAATGGGCAGGCGCTACCACCCGCCTTTGCCCGGGGTGCCTAGTAGAGGAGGAAACTGTAATTCATGTGTTGTTCTTCTGCTTGGCATATAAGTGGGCAAGGTTAAAGTGGGTTACTCAATTGTGTAGGAACCTAGGTATTAGAAATTATAAGGAATCCTACAGGGTTTTAAAATCTGATACTAACCCGGTTTTTATTGTTGCAATCTCTAAGTTTCTCTTTGCAATGTGGTGTAAGCGAAGGTATCTATTGAAAAATCGATGTGAGAATTAGTAATACCCACTCCCGTCTGTCAACCATTGTGACCCTAGTTTTGGCAAAAAACCTAGCCTGTAAGCGTAGGTATTTTATCAAACAACTGATACGAGATCTATTAAGACCTGCTTTTAATTGGTTGCTACCGCGACTTAGGTTTTATATAAAAACATAGGCTGTGAATTTTCTTTTAATATTTTTAGTTAAATTTATATTTTTTATGATTGGCTTGCCGTGATTATATTGCCCATAGTGATGATTATCATTTTTATTTCCCTGTTTCCCAATGAGCGATCATTACTGCTATCTATGCTTGTACTATTTTATAATAAGTGGTTCTTACGACATCGTACTTTTTCTTGATATTAATTTTAAGTGGTTGTGTATATGTATGTACTTTTATGGCCGTAATAGCCGAAATAAAGTTTCATGAATGAATGAATGATACCATTTTCAGGGAAAAAACCAGATGCTTTGATCTGCACCACTTTTTTCCCATTTTTCCCCAAAAAACAAAATGTTGCTGTATTTTGGCTAATTTTTGGGTCCCCTCCAGGGGAATCAACAAACCCTGGGTGCCTTTAAAATCCCCATGATGTTGGAAGAAAAGGACGCAAATTTGGCGTGGATACCTTAGGTTGTCAAAAAGTTACAAGGGCCTAAGCGCGAACTAACCCAAATAGCCAAAAAAAGGCTTAGCACAGGATGGGAAAAGGCCTAGCAGCGAAGGGGTTAAAAAATCTGTCATACTTAGAAAAAGTTACATTGAAAAAACGTTGGCACAAAGGGCTGTTTTTTTCAACTCATTTTCAATTTTTCCTATTTTCAACTGTTAGTTTCTATAAGAAAACCTTGAAGGATCTACACAAATGACCCCTTGCTGAATTCAGAATTTTGTTTACTTTTCAGAAATGTAAAGCTTTCCAGGATCCATTATTGTTTTCATACCCATTTCTACCATTAACTGGAAGGAGGTTGAAAGCACAAAAAATAGCAAAAATAGGCTATGTCCCAGTAAAATGCCAAAACTGTGTAAAAGTTTTTGGTTTTCTGACAAACGTCTGTCAGTCCCTGAAAGCTGGGAAGATGGTGATTTCAGCACCACAAACCCTTTGTTGATACAATTTGCAGGGGAAAAAACAGACACTTTCATCTGCAGCACTTTTTTCCCATTTTTCCACAAAAAAAGAAATTATGCTGTATTTTGGCTAATTTCTGGGTCCCCTCCAGGGGAATCAACAAACCCTGGGTACCTTTAAAATCCCCATGTTGTTCGAAGAAAAGGACGCAAATTTGGGGTGGATACCTTCTGTGGTCAAAAGGTTACAGGGGCCTAAGCGCGAACTACCCCAAATAGCCAAAAAAAGGCTTAGCACAGAGGGGGGAAAGGCCTAGCAGCAAAGGGGTTAAGAAAGGGGATAAAGGGGACCCCTCCAACTATAGGCCAATCAGCCTTATATATACTGGACAGAATGTTTTCTGCAAAATGATCCTGACACACTTACATACATGGATCGAGGAAAATACCATATTGTCACATCTGCAAGCTGGTTTTAGGGCATCCAAAAGCACTGTCGATCAGGCGTTCCGCTTCCTATTGCTTTTATGGAAGGAGGTTATTATTGGGAAGGGACATCTTTTTGTTTTGTTTGTGGATCTTAAAATCCACCCTTGATTCCATTCAGCGGACTAAACTGTGGGTCGCTCTGAGGGATGTAGGGATGCCCAAGGGTTTGTTACAACTTACAGTGCATTTCCACCAAGATAACTTTGCACAAGTCAGATGGAGTAAAGGTGGTGATCTCACTAGGAACATAAGTGTCCTAAAAGGAGTCCGCCAAGGATGTGTCTTAGCCCCTACCTTGTTTATCTTCTACATGAACAAGTTAATTATTGCACTCTTTGACTGTGGGGGGGATCCCCCCCAAATTAGCGGGAAGATTGATTCCTTCACTTCTTTTTGCTGACGGCAAGCTGTTGATTTTGAAAACACCAATAGGCATGCAGAATGTTTTAAATAGGTTTGCAACAGCTTGTAATGACTTTGGCCTTGAGATCAATTGTTCAAAGACCAAATTTATTATTTTTAATCCTCATCGATCTTTCAAAGGGAAGCTGAGCCTGGGATCAAATATTTTAGAGCAGGTTAGGGTTTTTGATTATCTAGTGGTTAGACTGACTAGCAATATGACATGGTCTTCCAAGATCCAAAAGAGTAGCTTTGCATTACAGCAAATAGACACAGCAGTTGTTAGAAAACAAAATCAATCTGTTTTCCACCTTATTTCTCCCGCTATTGAAATCCAGCAAGCTAGAGGGCTGGGCACTGCTTTCTATCGGGGGAATTGAGGGGTTTAGAACAGATGAAGAGCTTAGAGTTGGTGGAGAACAAATTTATAAGATCACTACTAAATCTCCCAATAAATATGCCACTGCTGCTGGTTTGTCTAGATCTTGGGTTAAAGAGTACTCCCCATATTGCTGCATTGAAGATTTTAGTGTTCTGGGTAAGACTATGGACTTACAAAACTCAGATTCCTGTTAAAGAAGCTGCAGCTGAAGTACAAACACTAGATAAAGCAGCTGGTCGAGTTGTGTGGTTTAAGGAGGTCAGGCAATGGTTTTATAGACTAGGGCTGAGGGACCTGTGGGAGGATCCCAAGTCCTTGTCGAAAGAAGTGCTATCCTTCTTAAAAGCAAGGTTTTAGAATTATATTCAGGATTCCTGTTTTAACGGTGTAGCACTTGGCACTTTAACTGAAAGGTTCTCAGATTTTAAATGTTCCTCTTGTTTGAGACATTTATGGATGAGATTGAGCCTCCACATGCACGGGCACTTTATCTACAATTCAGGTATGGATCTTTGCCTTTAAATTCAAGTAAAAGCAATGGAAGCATCCTAATGTAACCCCATTGTGCCCTACGTTTAGCCTCTTCTCTGAATCTTTAGATCATTTTATGTTCTTTTGCCCTGCATATGTCCAGATTAGAAAAAGGTAGATAATTCCAGCATATTTTCCTTTATCTTTTTCACTACCAGCAGAAGCTCTCTGAGTGCTAAGATCTGATACCACAAAATGGCTAGTGTTTAACAAGATATTTGCTCTATGCCTGGCATACTAGGATCAAAACCATAGCCATCATTAAGTAGCACGGAATTAACATGAGTAGTTTTAGAAATGTTAATATAAACAAGAGTTTAACATGATATATTTTGCATGGGAGGATTAAAATTGAAGTGACATAGCCTTAATCTTAGGGATGCACTTAAGAGCATGGTTACAAGAAGTAAGATATATGACTGGATGAATTAGGATAAGAACTTGTAAATTTTAGAATTTGTTTTAATTAAGGCTAATAAGCTTTTAGGATCCAATAGTGTTGTTTCTATAAATATTCTTATATTAGATGAAGTATGATATGTTTTTACGCTATGCCTATTTTATATTATTGTATAATGTTTTTATGGTAGTGTTCTCATGTATCGTTATATTGTGAAAGATCATTAATTGGTCAAATAAAGTTACTACTACTACTACTACTAATTTAAGAGTTGGGCTAGACCAAATTCTAAACCACCGCAAAATGGGTGCCCGAGCAATGAGGTCAATGATGTAACCTAGACACACTTCTTCATGACCCGAAAACCATGGAGTACTGGCTGGAATGGTGAGGAGACTACGCAGGAATTTGTTTTGAATCACATGGAGCTCCTCAGCATCTTTGTACCCCTGGACATAACACCTATAAGTTGCCATTGGAAGTCACTTCTCACGGTACACCTTAACCATAGATCGCACCAGTTTAGCCCCAAGCCTCTTGGCAAAGTCCATAGTCGCACCTACTGCCCTCATTAAAATGTTCTTTTTAAGGGATTTTTGTGCTAGCTGGGACCCTCTTTCATCGAAGAGTACTCCGAGATAAGGGAAGGTCGATACTTTTGTTAGTATAATCCCTTTACCAAAAAAACTTGGACCTGGCGGCCTTCCGACAGCCAATTGTCATTGTGTGTGATTTTGTGTAGTTAGTGGACAGGTCTAGATAATTCATAAAATGTATGTAGGCATTCAAAAGGTTTTGTAGACCCACAGCAGTCCGCACAATCAGAACCACATCATCTGCGTATAATAAGGCATGTATGAATTTGGGTCCCACTCTAGGCATGTCCCTACAGGCGGCTGTCAAAACCTCCCCCAATTCATTAATGTAAAGGGTAAATAGCAGGTATGCCAAAATGCGCCCCTGCCTTACCCCCCTTTATACCCCCAGAGTACCGTTCTCATCATACGTCACAGAAGTAGATAAGTTAGAATGGGAGCTATGTAAAAAGGCCACTAGCTCAGGTTCAATGCCCATGTCCAGAAGAAAAGCCCAAAGCTTGGATATATTGACTCAGTTGAAGGCCGAAGTGAGATCCATAAAAGCAAAATGTAGGAAACCCCTTTGGCTACAGTATATTTACCCATGATCAAATGCAGGTTGACACACTGGTCCAGCATCTCTCTCCCCTGTCTGAAACCATATTGCAACTCAGATATCAAATTGGTATTCTCCAACCAGGATGTTAGGTGCCCCAGAACAGCCTTCCCCATAATTTTGGCTGCAGAATCTAAAAGAGAAATGGGGGATAGCAGAGTGGGTCATCCCTTGCCCCTTTTTTAAAAATAGCCCCATTTACAAGCCACATTAAAAACCAGAGTCAGCACCTTGGTCGAGGTTTGGGGGTCAGCTTTGTAAAAATCTGGGGGAACCCCATCTGGGCCTGGCGTTTCCCCCCTTCCATAGCAGAGATTGCTTTATATACTTCATCTGTGCTGAAGGTCAGTGGTTGAATGTCACTCCCAGGCACCCACAGGGTATCTGGGCCCTCCATGTTATGCCCACTATACATCCCCTCAAAATGGGTAACCCATTTGTCGAGGACGATGGTGCAGTTCACCCTGGAGTCTGCTATTCCTGCAAATATATGTCTATTCACAATCTCCCAGAATTTGGAGCTGTTGGTTAACATGCAAGTCTGCAGTAGATCCTCCCATGCCTGCTCCTTAATTTCTTTTTTGCTCCACAGTGTTGCTAATTTATATGCTTTCCTGCATGCCCTAATATTTACTTCATCCCTGGGCCGCTGCTTCAGGGCATAGATTAGAATTCTATGAGTTCTGGAGGAGCTACAGTCAAACAACTTTTCTTCTTTAATGTTCTTATGTTTACCATGAGACGAGAGGTTAGTCACAATCAGCTCACAGAGTCTGCCAAAGGCATCAAGAACCTCCTCATCCTGCGAGCCATTTTCTAAACAGAGTGCAATATCTCCCACATTCGCTGTGTAGAGTTTTTCTAAAAATGCCCATGGTATCCCCCTGTCCCACTTCATCCTACCGGCTTGGTCTTTAGTACCAAGGATTTTATTAGACTGACCTTTTTTTCCTTACCATCCATGTCAAAATTCCAGGATAGGTCCAACATTATAGGTTTATGGTCACTGAAATTGTTACAAGTTACACTCAGGGATTTGGTTGCGGTAGCCAGAGGGGCATATAAGATAATGAAGTCAATTGTAGAGGAGCAACCCCTTGTCTGCTCCAGGCAGTACAGGTTTTTGGCCGCCAATAACTCCTCCAGCAGGTTACCTTGCAATGAATGTTCAAAGTGCATTGGAACAAGAGTTGCGTCAAATGGGCCTTGCAAAAGGACACAACCTTACTGCCATAAATGTATGCTAAAGTCACCCAGTATCATAACCTGGTAATAGGTGACCATTCCCTCCCCATAAAATTCAAAAGAAAACTTCAGGGCGTGAATATGTTCTGTTTCTGTTTGCCTGCCAAAGGAGTTATAAAAATTAACTACCAGCAAGCGGGGTTTGTTATTAAACATCAACTCAACTGCTAATATATTTGGCAAGGTATATTCCACCAAGGTGGTGGTGCAGGAGGTCTTGAGGGAAACTAGGATAAGAAGACCCTAAGGGTGCTTAGCTCACTCCGCAGGAGAAGGGAGCGCAGCTTCAAAAACGGGCAAAGATCTGTCTATAAAGTAAGAGTTTTCAGTATCCCATATTTCCTGCATGGTTATGATGTGATATCCCCTTAAGCATTCCAACCACCTTGGGTCATCCCTTTTTGACTTCATCCCAGCAATTTTTCATGTCATGACTTTAAATATAGGGGTATGCGAACTCAGGCTTTTGGATAAAGCAGCTTTACCCTCCAAAGGAATCTGATGCCCAGGGCTAGTGGGGGTCAACTTGTGGTGGCACCAACCAGTCATTCTCATCCAGCCCACACAATGGTGCAAACCTATTGTCTAATGATAGGTCCTTCCCTGGAGCCTCCCTCTGAGCCATCACTTGATGCCTTATGGTGGTCCAACCTGTGCCTGCTAGCCTAGAAGAGTGGGGAGAGGGTTGAAATATTATAAGGAGATAATCCTGATCCTTGTATCCCTATCCTGTGTATGAAAACTGCTCTGTATAAGTGCTTTAGTGAATCTTTGGTGCCTTAAGTTAACAACAACGCAAAGCCCCTCAATGTTCTTCTCCATGTACCGTCCCACCCAGCCAACTCTTCTTGCCATTATGATATGGGGGGACAGAAGAGGCCCATTCACCAGGGTGTTGTCGATACAGTGCTTTACCTTAGCATGAAGTCCACCGTGGTCTCCCTCTCTCCCTACTTAATAGGTGGTACCCCTGTTAAAATACTGAACAGGGGTGCTGATTCGGGTGGTAGATGAAATAATGTAACGTCATCCGCCCGTGCTATATGAGACCCATTCGAGGAAGATGCACTTTGGACAATACCCCTCGACTGATCAGACACTAGGAGGGAGCCCAGTAATACATTTGGCCTGGGTAATTTGGAATGAAGCAATCCCACTCCGACCCCTCGATGGACCCCTCATGTCATTTTACTCCCCTATCGTAGTCTGACTGGGTCCCTCCATTGCATACCCTGTGGCTGTATTAATGATTCCTGTGAGACCACCCTGTCCTTTGGTTACAGAATCCACTTCCTTTGTACTAGTACAGCCTGTGTTGGGGCATAAGTGTTGACATAACTTTGCCTCAATACCCACTAAGCGTAACATAATGGGTGCCAGCAAACCTTTTAACAATGCTTCAAACCTTGGGAACAATTTGTCAACAACCTGGGCCATTAAATAGTTAGCCCCCGCATCCGGAGAAGCACCCTCCCCTTTCTGTATTAATGGTGCCCCCTTTTTTTTAACCGGTGGCTCGTCAGGCGGGATATTGGCATTGACAAAAGAGTCCTTCACAACCGTTTTGTGGCTAGCAGCGAGAGGCAGTGGTTCCCCTGTTGGTATAGTGACCACCACCTCGGTGTCCATGTGGGGCAGCAGACCAGGTTCACCTTTAGTGGTCTCCAAGAAGAAAATAAATATATGGTTGTGATAGTGTCTCCTCCCACAGTATCTGCCCTCATCTTACTTTTCCCCATATTAATCTTCGTTTGACAGAAGTGCAGTACAAATAGCCTTTACCTTGTGGGTGAAAGGGGGGTGGCCCGGGCCAGCCTCTTTTGGGCTATGACAGGCTAAGACAGGAGCCCCAGGAGAAACTGCAGGAGCCCCAGCGGGATTTGAAGGCACGTCCAGGTGCAAACGAACAGCGTTGGTGGCATCCTGCCCTAAGATTTACCGGGGCTTGTGGGCCGGCACCCAGCACAGTTAGCGTTGTCCTGTCGACAGGATGGGTTAGTCATTCTTGTTGAGTCCCACTCAACTTAGGGTGGGGATTCCTCAAATCCATTTTGGGGGAGGCTGTGCTGCTCTTACCGCTACCCCCAATCTTTAACATTGTTAGTGGTGTCCCCGCCGTCTTAAGGCCACCACAAAAGGAGAAACAACCAAAATCCGGGCCAGAAACAGTGCACCATGACCAATCCCCATAGGGCAGTATGGGGAGCTCCTCTTGGAGCAGTGAATATCTTATTAGCAGCTCTCCCACTGGGCTGGGGAGAGCTGCTGCATTTTCAGTGCCTCGTGGCTTCACACTGCATGACGTATGCACCTTGATTTGGGGGTGCCTGGTCTCAACCGGGCACCCTCATGCTCCCACATATTGGGGGCAGCTGAGGGAACCCACACCTCACTGCCTTGCAACTTCCCTGTGACGTGCACCTCCAAGTGTGGCCACAGAGCTGGCAGCTTCCTTCTCCCTCCCTGCTTCTGTGGGCAGGCTGCAATCTTCAGCTGGGCAGGGTGCAGTCCCCCAGACATGGGCATGGGGAGCGGGGGTGAGACCACTGCCATTGGGGGGGCATGATGATGCTTCAACATCTGCTTTTGCTATGGGGAGCCAGGGCTTCCCCCATTTTTAGTGAAAATGGCCCTGTGGATAGGGTCCCCGTGCCAGTGGGAACCCCATACACACCCCCTGCCTCGGAAGAATAAACTGTGCAATGATCTCCAGGCCCTGGTCCACCCAGGGGGGTTTCCAGGATGATGTAATGGAGCCCTGAGTGCTCCGTGGCAAAGAAAGGTTGCCAAACTGTAAATTGTTATAACTCGGGCCCAGTTGGGCGATTTCTGACAACCATGGGGTCATTTTACTCCTGTTGGTGAGCTCTAGCCACCAGGAGCAGTTGCAGCCTCCTCACCTCCAAAGTGGTGCAGTCCTCAGGAAGCTGGTTCTCCTGGCTCCCTGCACCAGTCTTCCTCCTGGTCTTGGTTACTGGACGTAAAAGTCCAGGGCTTTCCCCCAACTGGTCCTCAGGTGGTGAAAGGGGGCAAGCCTCACTGGCCCTTGAAGAGACCCAATGGTCCTGGGGTCAACTGGGCAGAGTCCTTAGTCTCTTCTCGGCATCAGGGGGTTCCTCCTTCCAGTTCTCCATGGTGGTTCCAGGATCCAGCAGTGAAGTGCAGAAAAATCATCAAGAAAGAGAGAATCCTCCCTTGTGCAGGAGTTTTTAAAGGGGATAGGAAGGTTCCAGAAGTCAGACACCCCTGGCCAATCCTAGGGTGTCTACTCACCTCTCCACCCCTGTCCCAACCCTCCTGCACAGCATGCTCGGACAGTTCAAAGTGGCGTTATCCAGGAGTCACTGGTCACTTCGGGTTCTGGGTTCTTAGCTCCACCGCTCACTGACAGGATTTTGCACATCAAAGTTAAAAGAGAACCCCCTCCTGAGTTGACTCCAGTTGTCTAGTCTCCCTCCTTTGCTCAGTGGGTTTGGGCAGGCCCATCCCTGGTACAGCGTGACAGTAAATTGATGTAGATCATTTTGTGCCACCCCTTTCCTCCTCAGGAGTTGGGTAAAGGCACTGTTAATTGCTCCATTTGTGTGGGGAGGCCTCTGTTATTGCTGCTGGAGAGAAATATAAAAACTGGGCACAGCAGGGTGACAAAAGGCCTGAGCTCTGATCCTGAGCTGACCCAGGGAAATATGACAATTCCAGATGAGCCATAAAGTGTACAGATACCATTTTTGAAATTGCAGAATTGATTTTCCTGCCCCAATTCGATATGTCAGTGGTCTCTGTAGGCCAAATGGAAGTGAAGCTGCACTCTAAGGCAGTTCTCTTCCTATTTGTATAATAAAGTGTCACCACAGAAAAAACAGTAAATCACACTAATTTTCCCTATTAGTGTGGACTAACATTATAAGACCTACCCCAGGCCAATACATAATCCTGCAGAGTCCCCGTTGTGCCAGGCTACCTGTGCATATGTACGGGCTGCGCACTACAGTAGCCTCCCCATGACTAACAAGTGGCACAATCTTGTCTTGGATCTGTTGTGGCCCTGACTTATTTGAGCCCCTGCCATCCTTCCTAGTTATGAGACTGGCACAGATGTAAAAAAACTGGTGAGGAACAAGGAGCACATAGGAAAATAGATCCAGGTTGCTCTGCTCCTTAACAATGGCATATCCTGCATAGGATCCATATCTGTTTTTGCTACAGTTTCAGCTCCTATCCTTGGGCATTGTGGCCTACCTTGCTTGTAAAGGGGCTCTCACATCTACATTTAGGGCCTGGGCACCTTTCCATTCTACCACTGGCTGATCTTATGTTTTCTGATTCAACTTGTGGGCCATTGACAGATCAAGTTGAGGGAGAATCAGCTGGCTATACTTGAAGCTTGGGCTGCATATTTCACCCTTATAACGTCCAAACATCAGTTCAATGCACTGTGAGGCTGGGCCACCTCTCGTAGCCCCTTGATAATAGAGGTACTGCTATCTTTAGCTAATTTTATGCAAAATATTATTTTGGACTACAAGATCCTACAATCAATTAATCAATCAATCAGCATCTGTAAAGCGCAGCACTGTCATCCTTAGGGGTATCTGGGCACTGTGTCTCCGCTGAAGAACCAGGTCTTGAGTCTCTTTCTGAAGTCTGCCAGTGATGAGGATGAACAGAGATGGAGAGGCAGGCCATTCCAGGTCCTGGCAGTATTGTAGAAGAAGGAGCTGCCACCTCTACAACGAATGCAGGGGTGTGTGCTAGGGCAAGGGTGTCGGAGCGCAGGTGTAGGAAGGTGGAATCTGACTATATGGTTGCCCCCACTTTTTTCCTGGTGTTTTGCTGGTTTATGACTTAGTTGGACTGGGACCCTGCTATTCAGGGCCCCAGTCTATCTGCTCTCTCTAAACGACATGGAGTGCACTCTAGGTGCACTAGTGATTGGATACTGTGGTGCCTTATGAGTCCCTAGTATATGGTACCTTAGGTACCAAGGGCATAGGTACTTCATCAGGCCTACCAGGGGCTGCAGCATGTATTATGCCACCCCTGGGAAGCAGACTAAATCTGACACCACAGGCCTGCTACTGCAGCCTGGGTGAGGTGGTGCTAGCACCCTCACTGAGATATAGGTTTCCTATATCTCTCCTGCACACACATATAAACCTATCAGTCACCCCTAAGGCAGGCCCTATCAATCCTGAGGGCAGGGTGCTTGGCTTCTATGTGAGGGGGTGCCTCTGCCTGAGCAGGGCCCCTCTGCAGCTCTCAGAGTCTATTCTCTGGTGCTGTTTGTGGATGCGGTTAAACCATATACTATTAAAGTGCATTATATCCTCGCGGTAAATGCTAACTTTGGAATGGCTGCATCAAAACATGTCGTGTTTGGTGTCAAACATCTTGGAATACTACCCCCCGCCAATCTTGGCGGCGGGGGTAGCATTCCACCCTTCTAGAGGGATAAGACATGTACCTGCTGTGGAAACGCGGTAGAATCCTAAAGAGCCCTGGCATCACAAAATGGATGCCACCAGTCACAGACACTGGGCTGCCCTCCTGCTGATGACCGAAACTCGCAGTGGAGGAAGCCCAACAATAGGCATCCTGTCACAGGGAGGTGTAACCACCTCCCAGACAGGGTTTAGTGTATTGGGGCTGGGTGGGTGCACTCTTAGAGTGCTTTGAAGTCCTGCACTGGGGGAGCTGAAGGCTCCTCTGTGCATATGCCAGTTCAAACCAGCTCAGGGGCTACCTGCCCCTGCTCTGGCGCGAAACTGGACAAAGGGAAGTGGGTGTAGCCACCCCCTCCCTTGACGCTCCCATAGGTGGGGTCATAGAGCTAGTCCATCCCCTCTTTTTAGTATAAGAGGGGGACCTTGCCATTGCAAAGCAGATAACCCCTGGACGACGCTCTACAGAAGAATCCTGGCCCTTCGACGTTCCACTACCTTTGGAAGACAGAAGAATCTCCCTTGGAGTCAAGGAGTGACTCCCCTGCTTGGCAGGCACCAAAAACGACAATGACGGTTGAAAACTACGCCGCTCCCGTCGGAGTCCGAAGTCCCTGCAGCCCAAGAAGTGGATTTCCTGACCTCTCCCAGGCTATCGTGAGTCCCCAGCAAAGCTGAGGCAAGTGGACCCCACGAGTAACGAGGAACCGCGACCCCTGGGTACCGTGCACTATTGTCGAGTGCAACCCCTTCACAACGTTCTACGAACTTGTGCTTTGGACCACGTGTGATCCCGACCTCCAGCAGGAATACCTCCGAAGATCAGAGGCCTACACCATCCCGAGTGACCGTGGGCCCCTGTTGAGTGATTCCGCCCGAGGTGTCTTTGCGATCCCTTGCCCGCCAGCTTGTGGGTCCCCAGAAGACTTCTTAAAGAAACCAAAGGGCTCCCCTGGTTGCTCCAGGCCTGCCCTGACTTACCCTCGCTGGGTGAGTCCCGCAGACCTTGCTGGTCTGCACCATCGACTTTTCTTCATCTCCCCGAGACTTGCTGCTGCCAAGGTTTGTTGGCTCCAATCGAGTTGCCGACACCGCAGTCAGCTGCAGACGTCGAGGGACACACCGAATCCAGCTCCTGGTCATCGTCGACACCTCCTGGACCACGTGGCTGAAGAGTCAAGGCACCCGCAACCGACCTGAATCAACCGACGACGGTGGGCATCCATCTTCCTTGCCCCGGGTCACTGCCAAGTGACTTTGAACACTGTCCCCTCTGCTTTCAGGTCATCCTTCTTCAGAATCCAGGCTTGGATTCCACCGGACACTTCTTCAGCTCCCGCAAGCAGCAAGTCTTCTTTGTTCGCCATTGAAAACGACGCCGCGACCCGACACCAAAGGACACCTATGCACCCGGCTTCCCTGGGTGAGGTAACTCCAGCACTACAGTGCTCCTGTGGGTGTGGGCCCTAGAACTACTTACCCTGTAAGTGACTTGCTTGTAGGTCCTCCCGAAGTATCCTAAAACTCTTTATTTCCAACCGCGACTTGCCCCATTGAAGTCAACGGCGATCCGCGCCTGTGTAACCACACTGCACGCGTCCCCCGTGGGTCCTTTACTTACCTGCCTTGGGTGGTTTTGTGAGGCCCCAGCACTTCTGAAGGCCCTAGGCCTTGTCTCCCTGCAAGTCGTTGTCCCTAAGTCTCTTACTTAGTATATGGTCTGGTACGCCCCTAGGGCCCCAGCCATATTTTGTGCTTAACTTATTGTGAAACGTTGATTTGTGCATATGTTTGTCTTCTAATCTCATAAAGAGATTAGTAGAGAGTTATTTAGAAATAAATACATATATATTTGATATATATACCTGTGTGGTGTCTTTTCATTTGGTGATTCAAGAGATTATATGGTAAAACAAGCTGCTTTACATTCCTTCAAGACTTAGCCTGAAGGCTGCTCTCCACAGCTACCACTAGGTTAGCTTTCTTTAAAAGGTTGTCTTAAACCTATCTACCATAAGAGTCGATTTGCCCTGGTGCAAGGTGTCCACTTTAATTAGTGAACAGCATATACCAGGCCAACTTCTCATAGCAGGTGTCTGGAGGGTTGGTGGAAGTTGAGTCGATGTTTGATGTAGGAAGGTCCTAGTCATGGAGGGCTTTGTAGGCATGTGTGAGGATTTTGAACTGGCATCTGTTCTGGATGGGAAGCTGGTGCAGGTTTCTCAGGTGGGAGGCAATGCGTGTCCATTCTGGGGAGGTCCAGGATGAATCTGGCTGCAGTGTTCTGTATGGTCTAGAGCCTTCTGAGGAGCTGGGTGGGGATCCCAGCATAGAAAGTATTGCTGTAGTTAAGGCGGCTGGTGATGAGGGCCTGAGTGGCAGTCTTTCTAGTTTTGGTTGGGGTCCATCTGAAGATTCTGCAGAACATCTGAAGTGTGTGGAAGCAGGGGGAGGCGACTGCTTTAACTTGTCATTTCATGGTCAGTTGACTGTTGAGCATGTTCACTAAGTTACGTTCATGGTCTGTAGGTGTGGGGGCTGGTCCAAGTTGAGCTGGCTACCAAGTGTGTTTTCGAGGACCAGTAGTTCTGTTTTGCCGGAGTTGAGTTTGAGGCAGTTGTCTCTTTTCCAGTTGGCTACGTCTGTCATGGCGTTAGAGAAGTTGGTCTTGGCATTGGTGGGGTGCTTCGTGAGTGAGATGATTAGCTGAGTGTCGTCTGTGTAGGAGGCTATGGTGAGACTGTGAGTTCTGACGACGTCTGTGTCTGCGAGGGAGGTCATGTAGATGTTGAACAGGGTGGGGCTGAGGGATGATCCTTGGGGTATGCTGCAAATTATGTCTTTGGGTGCGCAGGTGAAGGGAGGCAGCTTGATGCTCTATCTGCATCCTGTGAGGAAAGAGGCGAGCCACTTGAGGGCATTTTACTGTATGCCCATGTTGCGAACTCTGTTGATGAGGGTGTTGTGGGAGACAGTGTCGAATGACATCGCCTGAGGAGGTTGCTTCAGCACGTGGTGGACCCTCTTCGACAGACGCCGGTGGCGGAAGGTGAGCAGAGAGCCTTGTTTCCGCAGCAGCGAGCAGTCACCTCTGGGCGGTGGGAGTGGATAGTGTGCAGCACCCTGGGTGCACAAGAGCGGGCAGACACCTCCGAGCAGTGGAAGTGGATGGGGTGGAGCAGCCTGGGTGCACAGGAGCGGGCAGACACTTCTAGGCAGTGGGAGTGGATGGGATGGAGCACTCTGGGTGCGCAGTAACGGGCAGTCACCTCCGGGCAGTGGGACTGGATGGGGTGCACCAGCCTGGGTGCACAGCAGCGGGAAGACACCTCTGGGCAGTGGGAGTGGATGGGATACAGCAGTACGGCGGTCACGGGGCAAGATATGCTGAAATGACATTGTGTGCATATTAACACTTGTTTTCTTTTCTTTATAGTATCAATTCCTGAACTTTCACATCGTGACCAGGCCAATATGTCCGCCAGCTTTTTGGATTAAAGTAATATGTAGTCCTTTGTTAATGTTGGCAACTGGAGGCATTTGTACATTTAAATAAGGAAGCTACAATGACGTCTTGTATCGTTATCAAGGTTCGGACGAGCCGAAATGCGTGGATCGCATTTCGCATTTGAGATGTCATCAGTGATGTCATCAATGATGTCACTGATCATGTCATGAGTGATGTAATATGTGACGTCATCAGCAGTGCATTGCGGGGGCGTGAGTTATTTATATATATTATATATATATATATATGGCGATCGAAACGCGTCTGGGGTGGACACTTGTCTGTCAAAACATGCTGGAATACGAATAAAATATTCATCAGCAGAACCCGTGGTGATCTGGATTCTTTTTTTGGAAGGTGTCAGAGATCCGTACCTGTGCTTATTCCCTCTTGGAGCAATAGGAGGGATTGGGACTTTGATTTGATATATATATATATTCACTGAAAAAAACATAGGTTTCAGGGACGTTATAGTTAGGTGGACATTTCACTCGTACAAAACCATAGAAATTCCACCGTTATAGTTAGTTCAGTTAACTATAACTCGCGCCCCCGCAATGCACTGCTCATGACGTCACATATTACATCATTCATGGCATGGTCAGTGACATCACTGATGACATCTCAAATGACATCACTGATGACATCACTGATGACATCATCCAGTGACTGTGTGTTTCTGTAAAGTTTAAATATGTTTTATATATATCTGGCAAGGTGTATTGAAGAATGAGTGGGTGTATAAGTGTCTGGATGGAGGATTTAGCCGGTATGTAACTGATTGTATAAGTGACTGATTAAACGTGTGTTACTGTGTGTGAATGTCTGTATCAGTCTGTTTGTTGTTGTGTAAGCTGCTACATGGGTTGGTCAGTAGCTACATTAGTGTCTATATGGGTTATTGATTGTTTGCTTGAGTATTTGTATGGGGGACTGAGTGTGTGTGTGGGTGGGTTGGAGGTGTGTGACTCTGTGCATAGATGTGTGAGTAGGTGATTCACTGGGTGTATGGGTTCAAGAGTGCATCTGTGAAGGGCTGTATGGGTGGCTAAGTATGTGTATGGGTGTGTTGGTGAGTGAATGGATGTCTCAGTGATACATATGTGAGTAACTACATATGTAAAAGGAAGTATATGTGAGTGATGGTGTATATAAATAACTATATGTGAGACTGAGTGATTGTGAGAGTGGCATGTATGGATGAGTCTGTACTTGTTTCAGTGATTACATAAGAGAGTAACTATGCATTACTGTCTGTATGAATTAGTGAGGTGGTGTGTGTATAACTGTTTAGGTGAGAAAATGGGAGTGTGATTGATTCTTTGCATGACTGACTAGGTGTGTGAGTAACTCCATGGATGAGTGGCGGTGTGTGAGTGTCTGAATAGGTGTATGAGTGCATATGATAGTGTTGTATTGATAAGTGACTGCATGTATAAGTGATTGTATACGTGAATGAGTGGATGTGTGTGCAGACCTAGCAATCAGTGAGTGAGTATGTAGTAACTGGTATTGGTGTGTGGATGGTTTCGAAAATGGTAGTGTGTATTTTACAGTGGGTGCATTAAAGGTTATATTAGAGTGTGATGAGGTGCATCAGATTATCACGTGGATGATGTCATCAGTGATGTCACTTGAGATGTCATCAGTGATGTCATCAGTGATGTCACTGACCATGTCATGAGCGATGTAATATGTGACGTCATCAGCAGTGCATTGCGGGGGCGCGAGTTATAGTTAACTAAACTAACTATAACGGTGGAATTTTTATGGTTTTGTACGAGTGAAATGTCCACCTAACTATAACGTCCCTGAAACCTATGGTTTTTTCAGTGAATTTCAAAGGTTTTTTAAATGCTAATTTCTAACTATAACGTCCCTGAAACCTATGGTTTTTTCAGTGAATTTCTAAGGTTTTTTAAATGCTAATTTCTAACTATAACGTGCCTGAAACCTATGGTTTTTTCAGTGAATTTCAAACGTTTTTTAAATGCTAATTTATAATTATAATGTTCATTAAACCTATAGTTTTTTAAGTGATTTTAAATTATCATTCCATTCTCAACCTAGTGAAAACAGCCGATATCGCCAGTTTTCCAACAATAGCTTCCACAAAAAAATTTGCCACAAATGAGAGCAACAACTAACGCTAATAATATGCAGAGTTGGCGTTCCTGTGCAAAAAAAACACGAAAACACCAATTCCCGATATTTTCAACAAGCAGCCAAATCTGGGGTGCGATCCAAAAACAGGCGATAAGCTGCGTTAGCAGTAAGAATTTAACATCTGCCTTTTACTGGTGTAAAGCAGGACGACTACCTACAGTGTGAAAGGGAGCCCAGCCCATAACCACATCTATAGACCAACACATACCATAGAGCTACTGACCATGCAGCTCCGACACCCAAGAAGGCCACAACACCCACTGCCATCACCCTCAGGACCTCCCCCCCGGACCACCCCCCTCCCTACTACCACCGAGGCAGCACAGAACAGGACAGCGGACCCTCCAAAAACGGCATGGTCCCTCAGCCACACAATAGCTGAATGTTGGGAGATGTGGCAACCAAGTATGTGTGAAGGACGCAAGTCACCCATCAATAAAAATGCACACAATACCAAGTGTAGCGGTGATGTGGTGGACAGACCTCACTATGCAGAGCACAAACCTCTCCATGTGGACATATACTGCTGGTACTTGTAGTGTTGTGGACAATAGACGCAACCATGTTACCTCAGGCAGGGGGGAAGATCTCGGTCATGTAGCTGTGTTGTCCCCCCTGGAAGCGGAAGCGGAGTGGGCTGGTCCAACGTATCCCACTCCAGCGTAGGAGTATGAATAAATAGGCTGGGGCTCTGGGCGTGGTTCAATTGTGGGAAGGCCAAAACTTCTGCCAGTGCGGCAGCCCTCACCATGCCACGAGGCCTCCGCCGTGACCGCCGGCCTCCTCCATACAGGCCCCCTGCGAACCCAGCAGCAGAGCACCATAGACTTATGTCTGTACAGACTACTGCCTTCGATCTACACTGCGGACAGCAGGGCTCACAATTCAGATCGAGTCCCGATTGCAGATGACGCAGTCCAGTAGGCAAGAGACATTGCTCCCAGTGTGGCCCGCCCGGACCACGCATCATCGCAGGCTGCACACACGCTGAGTGCTTCAGGTGCCACTAACTCAGTGCACCACAAGTCATCGCCACGTAGCCTTATTAAGGCAGAATTCATTAGACAAAAGACATTGCTACCAGTGTGGCCCGGCCGGACCACGCATCATCTCAGGCTGCGCACACGCTGAGTGCTTCAGGTGCCACTAACTCAGTGCACCACAAGTCAACGCCACGTGGACTTATTAAGACAGAATTCATTAGGCAAAAGACATTGCTACCAGTGCGGCCCGTCCGGACCATGCAACATCGCAGGCTCCACACACGCTGGTTGCTTCAGGTGACACTAACTGTACAGCTCAACTCAACGCCACATGGCTGTGGGCCCTTGCTGACCGCTGCCTCCGGCCTACACCTCGGTCATCAGGGCTCACATTTAAAATTGACTCTTGATTCAATAATTGTAGAGTCCAGTAGGCAACTAAGTATTACGTCCCTAAAACCTACATAATATCCTTTTAGTATCCTTGCTTCAAGAACTTGTTTTATATCAGTTATAGCTTTAGTACAATGACCAACTTCATCTTGCAAGTCCAAAGGAACACTGAATGGCAGTCTACACTGTGGACAGCAGAGCTCACAATTTGAATTCAGTCTTGATTTATTAATTGCAGACAGAATTGTACTCTATGTCCTCGAATTTTGGCAAGAGGAAGTGACAAAAAGCATTCCTTGATGTCTGTGCTGACTACTGCCTTCGATCTACACTGCGGACAGCAGGGCTCACAATTCAGATCGAGTCGCGATTGCAGATGATGCAGTCCAGTAGGCAAGACACATTGCATCATCGCTGGCTGCGCACATGCTGAGTGCCACACCTACCACTAACTCTATGCAGCTCAAGTGAACGCCACGTGGCTGTGGACTCTTCCTGACCACTGCCTCCGGCCTACACTGTGGTCAGCAGGGCTCACAATTCAGATCGAGTCGCGATTGCAGTTGACGCAGTCCAGTAGGCAAGAGACATTGCATCATCGCTGGCTGTGCACACGCTGAGCGCCACACCTACCACTAACTGTATGCAGCTCAAGTCAATGCCACGTGGCTGTAGGCCCTTCCTGACCGCTGCCTCCGGCCTACACTGTGCTCAGCAGGGCTCACAATTCAAATTCAGTCTTCATTCATTAATTTCAGAGTCCAGTAGGCAACTAACTATAACGTCCCTGAAACCTACATATTTCGACAGCGTATTCCATAAATGTTTCATCTTTTGTTCCATACACCTACACTGCGGTTAGCAGAGCTCACAATTTAACTTGAGACATGATTTAATTATTGCAGACAGAATTGTACTCTATGTCCTCGAATTTTGTAAACAGGAAGTGACTAAAAGCATTCTTCGATGTCTGTGCTGACTACTGCCTTCAATCTACACTGCGGATAGCAGGGCTCACAATTCACATCGAGTCGCGATTGCAGATGACTTAGTCCAGTAGGCAACAGACATTGCTCCCAGTGCGGCTCGCCCGCACCACGCATCATCGCTGGCTGCGCACACGCTGAATGTTTCTCATGCCCCTATCTCAGTGCAGCACAACTCATGAACCCTTTATGATACAATGTTTTCTGTATAATTTCACATCTGCTGCCCCTACCTCAGTGTACCACAAGTCATGGACCCTTTACGATACAATCTTCTATGTATTATTTCACATCTGTTTCCCCTACCTTAGTGCAGCACAAATCATTGACCCTTTATGATTGAAACTATGTGTCTGATCCAATGATTACTGTTGTACTTGTTGCCAGCACCAACCATTCCCGGAGGGCTGGATTACACTCACCCCAGACGCATCCAGCACAGACGTCACTGGACATGTGACCCTGGTAATAAAAATGAGTCGAGCGCACATGCCCGTACCCAGTTCCACTATCTATCTGTGTCCGTGTGTTCATTATGTATGCAAGATGCCGCCCCTGGGCCCTACCACATTACATTGTGCTGTGGACAGCGTATGCAACCATGTTACTCTGGCAGTGGGGATATCTTCGGTTATGTAACTTTATCTCGGTCATTGTACAAGTACGTACGTAGAGACTGGATCATTACAGTACTGCAAGGAGAGTGTATAGTGAATTTATAAGTGCTTGGGGATTGGCGGAGTAATTCTATAAGTACATATGTTGGCGCAGCCTAACCCCGAACACAAGCTTGGCTCTAATTGGCTGCCCTCCATGTGCCAAAAACTGAAACTTAAACTTTCCATGGCCCTGTATTGCTACAGATGCAACACTCCACTGAATGTGCAATAAACATTCATATCCACACAGATGTGTCATGTCCACCATCTTTCATGTGTGGAACTATGGATGAATGTAGGGTCAGTGATTCCCCGTACCTTCCATGTTGGCCATGTTTTGGGACTTGGCTCACAGAGTGACACATTGGCGCTTGCGACCCGGGTGACGTCAGCACTACAACAGGGACACCCGCATCAGTTGATTCCTCAAACAGACCAGGACAGAGCCACGCCCATAGCTCCGGAGTCATTCTTCACAGCCTCACGCAGGACTGGCATAGGCCAAGCCAGCCCACTCCGCTTACGCTTACAGGGAAGAACAACAACGCTACATGGCCCAGATTTTCATTACACTGATCTGCTGGTCACACCCTAGCTGTCAGTACGCCACAGCCACTCCCTCACGGCTAGTATATACCCACACCACACCCATCCAGCACACGCGTCACAAGACACGTGACCCTGCCAATAAAAAAGACCGGGCGCACGTGCTCAACGCCATTTCAGAGTTGCTCGCACCGGATACACTGCGGCCGGCACAGGCACACCGGCACGGGACGGTGACTTTCGGTCCACTGAGGTACGGGTACCATAACTGCTGAGCGGGTGTGCAGCCTGTGGTGATGGCCCGTCCCGGTGGCCTGGACAGCTCAGGTTTTGTGTGCCCTGCTGGTCCGCAGTGTAGGCCTGAGCCATCAGACAGCACAGGCCTACTGCCACGTGGCGTCGCCTCGCTGATCACAGAGTTAGTGGCACCGCAAGGGCTGAGCGGGTGTGCAGCCTGCGATGAAAAGCCTGGTGCACTGGTATGTCCTCTGCCATGGCAAAATCAAGACCCAGCACCAAATGTGAGACCTGGTGGCCTGTGGAGAGGGGCTGCATGACATTCAGGGTGCTTCTCCGTGGGCCCAGGGCTTTGGGCTTGCAGCGGCACAAAGTAGGTCCTCTTTTCGACACGCAAGTTGCGAAAGGTGAGCAGAGAGGCTTGTTAGTGCAGCGGCGGGCAGTCACCTCCGGGCAGTGGGTGTGGATGGGGTGCAGCAGTCTGGGTGCGCAGCAGTGGACAGTCACCTCCGGGCAGTGGGAGTGGATGGGGTGCAGCAGACTGGGTGCGCAACAGCGGGCAGACACCTCTGGGCAGTGATAGTGGATGGGGTGCAGCAGCGGCGAGCAGACACCTCTGGGCAGTGGAAGTGGATGGGGTGCAGCAGCCTGGATGCAAAAAGGCGGGACAGAGAATTAGGCGAGTGCAGTTGTATGTACTCTGCCATTACTGATCCCATACTACGTTTCAGATGACTAAGCTTGAGGGCTCCACTATGTCCCAGCACGTGGTTGGAGACACACCGGTGACGGAAAGGTGAGCTGGGAGGGTTTTGTCCACAGTGTCGGCACTCACTGTCCCTCTCAATCTCTTCCTTTCTCTCCCTCACACTCTTTCTCTCTCTCTCCCTTCCTCTCTCTCTCACTCTATCTCTTCCTCTCTCACACTGTTTTTTTCTTTCTCTCTCTACCTCTCTCTCTCTTTCTCTCTCTCTCACTCTTCCTCTGTTTCTCTCTTCCTCTTTCTCACACTGTTTCTCACTTTCTCTCTCTCACTGTTTCTCTCTCTCTTCCTCTCTCTCTCACTCTTTCTCTCTTTCTCCCTGTCTACCTCTCACTCTAGCTTTCTTTCTCTCTCTCTTCCTCTCTCTCTCTCCTTTGATGGACACATGACGCACAATCTTATCTTGCTTTTTGTCTAGCAGGCTGTGATTCACAGATTGACGACCCCCCCCCGACACGGACCTCCCGCCACGAGGCGATGACTTCAGTTCCACTGAGTTAGTGCCACCAGAGCTGAGCGCGTGTGTAGCCTGCGATGATGCGTGGCCATCCTGCAATCAACACCCGCTCTGAATTGTGAGCTCGGCTAGACCGCGTGGTGTGTAGAGGCGGGCAGACACCTCTGGGCGGCGGGAGTCGATGGGGTACAGCAGCCTGGGTGCGCAGGGGAGAAACAGAGAATTAGGCGTGTGCAGTTGTATGTACTCTGCCATTACTGATTCTATACTATGTTTCAGATGACTAAACTTCAAGACTCCACTATGTCCCAGCACGTGGTTGGAGACACACCAGTGGCAGAAAGGTGAGCTGTAAGGATTTTCTCCACAGTGTCAACACTCACTCTCCCTCTCCATCTCTTCCTTTCTGTCACTCACACTCTTTCTCTCTCTCTCACTCTGTATCTCTTCCTTTCTCTCTCACACACTCTTTCTCTCTTTCTATGTCTCTTCCTCTCTCTCTCATTCTTTCTTTCTCTCTCTCTTCCTCTCTGTCTCACTTTTTCTCTCTCTACCTCTCTCTCACACTGTTTCTCTCTTTCTCTCTCACTTCCTTGTATCTCACTCTTTCTCTCTTTCTCTATCGCTTCCTCTCTCACTCTTTCTCTCTGTCTCACTCTTTCTTTCTCTGTCTCTTCCTTTCTCTCACTCTTTCTCTCTTTCTCTCCTTTCATGGACGCATGACGCACAATCTTATCTTTCTTTTTGTCTTGTAGGCTGTGATTCACAAATTGTCGAGGGATGACACGCCATACCTGTACCTACTTTTATTTTGTTGTTTTGTTTAAATAAAATGTTTTATGTGTAAATCCATAGATGACTGAGATTCTTATTTGTCCATCCTCACATGCATCTTCTTTACTAAAATTGTGCAACATCAGCCAATTTGTTACGTTCCAGATTTCCTAACGTTGCTGTCACATTTGTTTGTGTGGGGGGGAGGTGAGGGGGTGATGGCAGACAAGGGGCTGGTGGCGGGGGGTGTCGGAGCAGTGTTGGGTGTCCGAGCTGCATGATCGTTGGCTCCATTGCATCTGCTGTCATTCACGTATGGCTCTGGGTGGGCTCCCTTTCATATTGTAGGTTGTAGTCCGACTTTACACCAGCTCAGAGCAGGTGTAAACTTTCTGCTACTAACGCACCTTATCGCCTGTTTTGTACTCTCTTCGACGATCTTGCTGGTGGTTGAGACACTTGCAAAGTGATGTGTTCGCTGCTTTTTGCACGAGAACTCCTACTCTACATCTCATTTTAGCAATATTTGCCGGACTCATGAGTGACAATGCTTTTTGAGGCTGCTATCGCTGGTAAACTGGTGATATGGGCTGTTTGCTCCAGCTTGTGAATGGTGCGTTAAATTTATCACTATTTTGGTTGCGATAAAGTGCCGTTAACTCGGCGATATGTCCTTGAGAGTATACCCCTCGGTGTTTGAAAGACTTAAGAAGTACTCGAGTGCCGCGCTGAGAGCCGCGCACCCATCGCTTTCACAAGTTTGCTATGACAGGGCGGGAGAGAGCGAGGGAGAGAGACGGAGTGAGATAGCACAAGCAGCGCAAGGCCGCACGGGCACCTGGCTCCACATACCAATATGTGAGTGTGCATCGCCATCCATGCACAGGCAATTCCCCCACAATGCAGCTCACACACATATCAATCACAGAACATCAGCAATGAAGGCAATGTGGTGCAAAACTCCCCTCATATGGGTTCTGTGTCCGGTGTGTGTGGCGGTGTGATGGCTGCATGGCTGTGTTCCCCTGACACATCAGACTGCGTAGGTGATGGCGCTGCATCAGATGTCGTCCAGCACCTATGCAAAAACAATGTCTGGCTCACAGAGGCGGAGCTTGCCAAAGGGATACACCCCCGCACATAACACACCTTCTTAATTTCTAATTTACCTTCCTAGTTGGTATGCAGATTTCAAATGTCACAAATGCATGCAATTCTTTTCTTGTCACATAGTACATGTAATGCACCGCTTTCATCAAGAATGGAACCAGTAATGGCACAATTTCCCTGTTGCTCCACACACAAATCCATGTAAAGAACAAATCAGAATAGTTCCTTATTTTTTTTAGATTGCAAAACCTCTCTTTATTGCTTATTTTTGAACTTTCCATATAAACAGTTTTTTTAAGGACACATACAGGTGAAAAGTTCAACGTATTGTATCAACACTTTCTAGAACATTGTACGACATGTGCAGGTTAAAAGTTCATCATTTTTTTAAACCTACCGATATATTTTTTTGCAACATTTTCTCCAACATTTAACGGCACTTGCAGGTCAAAAGTTCACCATTCTTTCAAGTTTGAACTGCACCTTCCAAATACAATTAGCAGCCGTGGTTGAGCTGAGCAAATTTCATCCTATAATATGTACTCCACGTATAAACTGCTTTTTTATTAATCAATCACAAAGATGCTTTTCATCAAAACTAAAATACACCCTACTTTTTAGGACACAATACATTTCATCTCCCAATCGGTTAACGTTTTGTATGTGAAAAAAAAAGTAGTTCCCCATGTTTAAACATATCTTTCATTCTACGAACGGACTGCATGAGCTACAGACATTTGTCCATATCTTCTAGCCATACCTTCAAAATGCTAGTGTGGATTGTAGGACATAGCTATGTTTTCTGGTGCAAGAGGTATGCAGAACAGAGACGTATTGACTTAGACCTAGGTTTACAAAATGTGCACATTAAATGGTTTGCACAGAGAGGATTGAAGTGGCACCAATTGCTCCCTTTGGTTAAAACCTGTTTGCATCTCCAACACCCTGATCTCATGATTGTGCACTGTGGTGGTAACGACTCTAGGCACATTGACTGGGGAAGGTTTGGAAATGCTTATGAAGGACACCTTTGGACAATTGATGTTACTTTAGCCTCAAACTGTCTTTGTATATTCCAATATATGCCAAAGACAGAAGTGGAAATGGTCAAACCAATTTTGTCATAAGATTGAAAAATCTAGGAAGAATGTCAACAAAGCTGTGTCTGCATACCTCAGAGACCATAGAATGGGGTCGATCTACAACAACAACATACGTTTTGATATGGCTGATATCTACAGAAGTGATGGAGTACACTTCACAGATGAGGGAAACCGAGTTTTCCTGATTAACCTGAAGCTGTGCATCCGCACTTATATGTAGCTCCAACTAATAAACACAAGGGCTCTTTTTAGAGCCACCTTATATTCCCAATTTCGGCTCGCAGAGTGTCCGCTGCGGTTTGGCTAGCAGAGGGACACCTGCGGGCCGTCGGGCAGGCTTGCAGAGGAAGAGCTGCGGCCCATGGGCTCAGCTCGCAGAGGGAGACCTACGAGCCGTTGGCTTGCAAAAGCACAGCACCGTACTGGCTCGCAGAGGGAGAGCTGTGGTCTGACTCGCAGAGGGAGACCAACGGGCCAACAGGTCTGCTAGCAGAGACACAGCTATCAGTTAACGGGCTGGCTTGCAGACATACAGCTGCGAGCCCTCCGAGCTGCAACCCGACGGGCCTGTAAGCACAGACACAGCTACGAGCTAACGAGGTGGCTCACAGAGGTAGAGCTGCGGGCCCGACGGCTCGCAGACACAGAGCTGCGAGCCGACGGACTGGTTTCTAAAGGCATAGCCACGAGCTGATGATGTGGGGAAAGGGAGCGTAAAAGGAGTATCTCGCACAGACAGAGCTGTGGTATATTTTCAGTGTTGCCTCGCAGAGGTAGAACTACGGACCTGATGCCTTGTAGAGGGAGAGTTGTGAGCTGACAGACTGAATCACAAAATGGCTGCCAACACTTCCTAGTTTCAACAGTTCGCAGCCAATGAGCCGCAAGCTCATGCGCATAACGCCTCAGCCAATGAGATGTCAGAATTTTTAAATATCGATATCTGGAAAATTGGATATTTCTCTAAAACTACTGAACGGATTTATCCGATTTAAACAAAAGCGTGCTTTCTGGACCAAGACCTTTCTCTGTGCCAAATTTGGCGTAATTCCGTTCAGCAGTTTGACCTGTAGCCTTGACCCAAGTCAAAAGCAAAACAGGCAGCGAAAAGCACACAATCCAAAGGCACCCCGTCTCAAGGGGAGAAGGCTACACGAAATCAGAGCTGCAGGGGCAATTCCCCCACAATGCAGCCCACACACATAGCAATCACAGAACATCAGGAATGAAGGCAATGTGGTACAAAACTCCCCTCATACGGGTTCTGTGTCTGGTGTGTGTGGCGGGGTGATGGCTGCATGTCTGTGTGCCCCTGACACATCAGACTGCGTAGGTGATGGGGCTGCATCAGATGTCGTGCAGCACCTATGCAAAGACAATGTCTGGCTCACAGAGGTGGAGCTTGCCAAAGGGATACACCCCCGTTGCACATGCGACAGTCAGTTCTTCCCTGTGTTGGGACGAGGCTCATTGTGGCACATGAGTGGACAATCTTTACAACACACCTCACAGTTAGACACCAGTGGAGTGGCATATGCTTTATTGGCATGTGCGTGTGAGTACGGACGAGGCAACGGCCACATCAGGCACGGACATGCTTAAGACACTTACCCGCAGCATGGGTACATGTCGAGGGGCAGATGATGTTGGGGCTGAAATGGACAATATTTATCACATATGGCAACGCTCACAGCCCACCTTGCCTTGCTGGATGAGTCATGTGGTGTTTGACGTCTGCACAGTGCCCCGTGTGAGGGGGCACGACTCACTGTATGTGGGGTCTGCATGGTGCTCTGCCTCCGGGGTGCGGCAATGGTCTGCTCTGCCGACAGTGATCAGGTGTCAGGGTCCGACAGGTTCACATGTCGTGCTACATCGCCATGTCGGTGCTCTCACCGAGCAGTGTGTCCGAATTGGCAAAGTTGCCAAACAACGCTGTGTTGCTCGGATCATGGACCTGCGTCGCCTTGGACAGCTGTGTGTGCACACGTGTTATTCCACGCACATGCATCCAGAGCTCGACTGAAGGGAGACGTGTCCTCTGTTTTGGTGGGATGTGTGAGCAATCCCCACTGTGCAACAAGTTGTTGGGCCATGTGCTCTGGGTGGCAATAGGATGTGGCTGCAGGTACGTAGTTACTCGTCCATGAATGCCCGTGCAGCTTCATGTGCAATGTGTTCCAATAGTACGTCGTTGTCGTGTTCAAGGAACACTAGGGTGAGCCAATCCATTAGGTGGTCTGGGCAGGTGTGCTCAGCCCACGCCGTCTCACCGATCCGCAACACAGCCCAATAGGGAGCGCCTCGATGTGGTCACTGCACACTAGAAATTGTGCAATCTCCCAAGCACAACTACCAATACATACGCAGTATGTCAAGGCATCCCATGCACGGCTGTCTCGGTTACACTCCTGTTCGTGATCCAACAGGGGGCGAAAACACAAGTCATAGTCCAATTCATCAACAGTTGTGTTGGATAGGCAGACATCCATGGGACACTCGAATGTGCATGTTCGGCAGTGGAACCAGGGCTGGACGCAGGTGACGTGGGCAATGCGGAAGCTGAGCCTGTAACTGATCCGCAGCACTGCCAGTGCGCCCAGTAAATGCAGCACACGTGCACTGTACTGTTCCACGTGATGGGGGTTGTGCATGTGCCCGGTATGACCTGCCATTGCGTTGCTGCGTCTCGCGAACAGGCACTCTTCTGGACTGCGGCTGTTGTGTGGAGGATATGCCACAGCTCTGAGCAATGATTTGAATGTGTGTGCAATGTTGTGGGACATGGGTTGCTGTTTTTGTGGGTATCAAGGCCATCCCATGCGGGGGTACCACAGGCAGGGGCTTCTATGTGTGGGCTGTGGGTAAGTCGGATGGTTTATTTGCGGAATGTGTGGTGTGGGAGTCATCCCCATCTGCCATTGTATCTCTATCAGGGTGTTCCAGCTGCGTTTGGGACCAAGGTCAGAGGTGCAGGTGTGCTCCCGGCTTCTGCATTGGGACAATGGTGCTTTCATCCCTGATGTTTGTCTCGCTACTACTTTTGTTTTGGGAATGTGATGTGGCTTTGGCGCTGAGATTGGGACACAGCCTTGGGCTCATGGTGTACGGATGGCGATGCACACACACATGTTGGCATGTGGAGCCAGGTGCCCGTGCGGCCTTGCGCTGCTTGTGCTATCTCACTCCATCTCTCTCCCTCGCTCTCTCCCTCTCTTTCCTTTGTTGCGCGCATGGCACACCTTCTTCTCTTGGATTTGGTCTACTGGGCTGTGTGCTACGGATTGTCCAGTGGGAGCATCTAGGACTCATCCTAGGGGTTGTTTCTGCTTTTGTTTGTCTGGGGTTTTGTGTTGGTGGTTGCATTGATGTATGACTGATTCTCCATTTTCTGGTCATGCATGAATGTTTATTTTGCTGCTTGTGCGACATGAGGCAAGATGTTTGTTTTGGGATTCGTGGTGTTGGTGTGCAATTTCTTAGTCCGGGGTTGGGGGTGGTGCCGGGGGGGGTGTTCCGGGTGTGGAATGGGGTCCTGGGGTGTTGGCGGTGGGTGTTGTGGCCCTGTTGGGTGTCCGGGCCGCATGATGAGTTGCTCCTTGGCATCTGTTGCCCTTCGGATGTGGCTCTGGGCTGTGCTCCCTTTTGTGGTGCTGGCTGCCATCCGACTTTACACCAGGTCAGAGCAGGTGTAAATTTCCTGGTGCTAACGCGCCTTATCGCCGGTTTTGTGTTTTTATCGTGGATGTGGCTGGTCGTTGTGAATGTTGAGGTGTGCTGTTGTCTCTGCTTTTGTCACGGGAATGCCTACTCTGCATCTCATTAGCGATATTTGCGAGGGTCCTCTGTGGCGATGTTTTTTGCGGCTGCTATTGCGGGTAAACTGCTGCTGTGGGCTGTTAACACCGGCTTGTGAATGGGGGGTACATTTATCACGAGTTTGGCTGCGATAAAGTGCTGTTAATTCGGCGATGACTCCTTGTGAATATGTCCCTTAATCTTTCCCCCCTCTCCATCTCCATGTCAGTGGTTTTTGTTGCTCTCTAACAGTTGATCTGTACTTGTTTATGTACATCCAAAATAAAATGTAAGCCTGTACCATATCTTTGCTAATATGGTGCAGTGTTATGCTTGCTAAGTTGCCGATAGAAGTGTTAAACTAATAAGGGTAACGTTTACATGTGCCATTTAGTTGAGAATATCACTCTAAGTATACAGATAACAATTTTACAAAATAGTATCTACAAAGTTATCTGTAGTGGGTTGCAGAGGAAGTGGTGTGGGATGGTGGGGTGCATGGGACGGGGGGGTGGGGTGGGGGGGCGTGGGGAAAAGTAGGAGGTAGTGGAGTCACATATAAAATGCGAAGGTGAATCTAAATAATTCAATAAATACGTGCTGTATGTCGGATGACACTACCTGCCACCCTACTGTTCCCTTGTTCAGCTCCAGTACCATGCAGCATTTCCTCTGCAAGCCGCCACTGGAACTTATATAATTGTATGTGATTATTTTGACATATTGAACAGATATAACAAATAATTGAAACTTTTTTTTCATTCTCAGAAAAAAAAATTGTTTTGATTAAAAATTGAAAATGCCTAGAAGAACTGAAAAAAAAAGGAAAAACAAAAAGGCAATCTACTTAAATAAAAGTCAAAAATGTGGATTAGAAGAAAATGAGAGTACTACAAAAAGAGTTTCTTCTGGTAAAAACACTAGACAATTTCCTTAAAAAATATTACGAACATTTAATGAAAATAACATCACACATAGGAAAAAGAAAAAATTTTCAAGTAAGGAGAAGCAGACTTGGACTTCAAATTGCAAGAAAACAAAACATGATAAGGAAAGAGTATTTGTTACCCGTAGACAAAAACAATTTCAAGAAATTCGCCAAAGAGTTTTTCGAAATAGAGTAATTCAGAATTTTATAAAAGGATGCCGCAAATATAAAAAGAAAGTGCTGCAATTGAAACAGAAACAGCGTGTTGAAAGCATAGTGGATACTGCTTTTAAGTTAAAACAAAAAATATTCATTTTCATTTTGAAGAGGATGAAAGTGTTGGATAAAACAATGAAGATTCTGAAAGACAAAAGTAAAAAAAAGACGTGTGAACAGAAGCAACTTTTGTAAAATCTTCAGTGGAAAATGGAAACATACATCTAATAGTGAACCTTTTTTTAATGAAGAGAGTTACATCCAAGAAAAAAGTTTACCATTTGCAGTTGATACTGGAGGTCGTTGCTACAAAGTTCAGAATGGTTGTCCTGTTCCAAAAGAAGAAATGGTTACTATTAGTGCAGAACAGTTAATAGCTGAAGAAGTGCAAGGGAAACGCACACAAGCTCCTGTGTATAAGTGGGGTTGTAGCAGTATTTGTAGTATTCGACAGGAATCTATTGATATAATGCAAAATTTGTTACGAGAATATACACAGAAAAGTGTAAAACAGAAGATTAGGTTGTTACAAACACTAGATCATTGTAATGTAAGAAAATATACTGAGAAACATGGGCATTCTCTGGCTTGTCTTTAAAGAAAAGTGTGTAAAAGTGTTTTTCATCACTTAAGGATGTTAGCAGTACACCATTCAGAAATGCGGACGTTTGTAAGGAAACTGTACTATGTAAAAAGTCCTGCATTATGTTTAGGTGAACTAAATACAGCTCTTTTACACGGTTCTTTATCAGATGTACAAAAAAAGTGTGATGATATTCAGTTCCGATATTTTGGTTCAGAAGAGCAGTGTATAGAAAGTGAAAGTTTGACAATTACAGATGTTGAAGAAGATGGGAAAGTGATTATGATTGATCAGTTTGAAGAAGAAATTGGAAAGTTTAACATAGTGTGCTCTGAAATTCCAAACTATGTTTGTGTTTGTTGTCAACGTACTAATTATAAAATTCAAACTAGGAATGTTGATTTGAATTTGAAATCAGAAAAGAAGAATAATGATAAATGGAAAGAATTTGCAACTTACTTGTTAGTGGAAGGTCAATTTGAGTTAGGCAGTGATCAACGTATTTGTAAATATTGTTATAACAAATTAGAAGAGAACAAAATGCCCGCTAGAGCAGTACATAATAAGTTAGAATTAGTAGCTATTCCGGAGGAACTTGCAGGTTTGAATACATATGAGTCAGTTCTAATTCAATCTGTTCATCCATTTCAAACTATAATTCACATGGAGCCTAAAACAGGTAAATTGCCACCAACAGACTTACAAAGAGGGCTGAAAGGAAGAGTAGTGTACTTACCTTTGGATTTTAAGAAAAATATTGAAATTGTTGGTGGAGACAAAGATGAAAATGAAGCAGTAGTCATTCTAGTAAATGGAGTACCAACAAAGAGTCGGAAAATAAGGCAAGAATTTGTGGATGTTAAAAAACTTCAAAAGGCAACGTTATATCTTGTGGAGAATAATATTTATTATAAAAGTGTAAATGTGGAAGAACAGGTAATAAGTTTGGAAGATGAATCTGAAATTTCAAGTGGTCAAATAGAGAAAGTGGACAAGTCAAGGAGTGAAGAGATTTATGAACATTACACAATATGTCCTCTACATTCAAAAGAAGTAATAGGAAACAGTATTGAGTTATTTCAAATGAAAAAGCAAAGGGAACTCCAATGAGTGTATGGGAGAAAAGCTTAGAAGCTTGTTGTTTTCCACAGCTGTTTCCTACTGGAGAAGGTGGACGATATGATGACCGACCTGTACAGATTCCAGCTTCAGAATATCGCTCAACAAGATTATACTCTGAAGATCCTAGATTCCGGCAATGTATACCATATATATTTTACCTTTTGTTTGAAAGTGATCTGTCTTCTCTGTCCTATGCAGTGAACCACATACTGAAAACTGGAGTTCATCAGTCACTTCTTTCAGCGAAATAATTTGTGGAGAAAGTTCAGCACAGCTAATTAATTTGATGGCATGTCAACGAGGAACAAATGAGTACTGGTATCGTCGTCATAGAGAACTGAAGTGTATGTTACGGAACTTAGGTACACCAACATGGTTTGTGACACTTAGGAGGCGCACCCAATACCATTCGGTCGGGAAAAAAGCCATGCGAATGCCTGTTTCCCGACCGATCCGTACAGCATACCGAACGAGTAAGTACGATGCGCACAACAGCACAGAATCCGGCCGAGTCGTACTCACCCAATCCAGGTCCTGTTCTCCGACCGAGGCGAATCCGGAAACGCTGAATCGAGTCGCACGGAAGGGAAAATGCAGCTCCGTCCGGCCGAACAAGTACGATGCGCTTCCGTACGCGCCGAACCCGTCGCTACGCACGGCACGTCAAAGCATCCGGGAGAGGCGCACATAAGCTCCGATTCGCGCCACAACACGATCCACGGCTACGAGGCGAACACGCCAGCGACGAGGACGACGCGAAGCGACGAGGACGACGCGAAGCAACGAGAAAGACGAACGACACGAACCAACCATGAATCCCTTCGTCCCGATCATACCAATATTCTACATTTACTACCGGAACAGGCACGGATGGGTACGGCGCAGAAGGTAAGTCAGACACCAACCACAAAACACATACAACACGTACACGACACATCACACACACACAGAGGGATGCAGAATTTACTTACACCAGCAACAGCAGCACCATAGGGGCGGGATGCCCATCACCAATGCCACATATGCACACAGGGGCCTGAATGCGCACCACCACCCCTACCCAGGGGGCTGGATGCCTACCACTACTACCACCCTTAGCCAGGGGGTGCCAGATGCCCACCACCACTACCACCCTTACCCAGGGGGGCTGGATGCCTACCACTACTACCACCCTTAGCCAGGGGGTGCCAGATGCCTACCACCACTACCACCCTCACCCAGGGGGGCTGGATGCCTACCACTACTACCACCCTTACCCAGGGGGCTGGATGCCTGTCACTACTACCACCTCTACCCATGGGGGCTGGATGCCTACCACTACTACCACCCTTACCCAGGGGGGCTGGATGCCCACCACTACTACCACCCTTACCCAGGGGGTGCCAGATGCCTACCACTACTACCACCCTTAGCCAGGGGGCTGGATGCCTACCACCACTACCACCCTCACCCAGGGGGCTGGATGCCTACCACTACTACCACCCTTAGCCAAGGGGGTGCCAGATGCCCACCACCACTACCACCCTTAGCCATGGGGGTGCCAGATGCCTACCACTACTACCACCCTTAGCCAGGGGGGCTGGATGCCTACCACTACTACCACCCTTACCCAGGGGGGCTGGATGCCTACCACTACTACCACCCTTACCCAGGGGGTGCCAGATGCCTACCACTACTACCACCCTTAGCCAGGGGGTGCCAGATGCCTACCACCACTACCACCCTCACCCAGGGGGCTGGATGCCTACCACTACTACCACCCTTAGCCAGGGGGTGCCAGATGCCTACCACCACTACCACCCTTACCCAGGGGGCTGGATGCCTACCACTACTACCACCCTTAGCCAGGGGGTGCCAGATGCCTACCACCACTACCACCCTCACCCAGGGGGCTGGATGCCTACCACTACTACCACCCTTACCCAGGGGGGGCTGGATGCCTACCACTACTACCACCCTTACCCAGGGGGGTACCAGATGCCTACCACTACTACCACCCTTAGCCAGGGGGGTGCCAGATGCCTACCACCACTACCACCCTCACCCAGGGGGGGCTGGATGCCTACCACTACTATCACCCTTAGCCAGGGGGGTGCCAGATGCCTACCACCACTACCACCCTCACCCAGGGGGGGATGGATGCCTACCACTACTACCACCCTTAGCCAGGGGGGTGCCAGATGCCTACAACCACTACCACCCTCACCCAGGGGGGGCTGGATGCCTACCACTACTACCACCCTTACCCAGGGGGGGCTGGATGCCTACCACTACTACCACCCTTAGCCAGGGGGGGCTGGATGCCTACCACTACTACCACCCTTAGCCAGGGGGGTGCCAGATGCCCACCACCACTACCACCCTTAATCATGGGGGTGCCAGATGCCTACCACTACTACCACCCTTAGCCAGGGGGGCTGGATGCCTACCACTACTACCACCCTTACCCAGGGGGTGCCAGATGCCTACCACTACTACCACCCTTACCCAGGGGTGCCAGATGCCTACCACAACTACCACCCTTACCCAGGGGGCTGGATGCCTACCACTACTACCACCCTTAGCCAGGGGGTGCCAGATGCCTACCACCACTACCACCCTTACCCAGGGGGGATGGATGCCTACCACTACTACCACCCTTAGCCAGGGGGTGCCAGATGCCTACCACCACTACCACCCTCACCCAGGGGGGATGGATGCCTACCACTACTACCACCCTTACCCAGGGGGCTGGATGCCTGTCACTACTACCACCTCTACCCATGGGGGCTGGATGCCTACCACCAACACCACCCCCACTCATAGGATGGACAATGCATGACACAACCAGCACACCACAACCTAGGGAATGCAAGAAAAAGACATCCCCCCAACACCATGACAAGCGTGTGTAGACTGTGTCAAATGCCTACAACACTGAACATGACTTTGAACATACAATGTGACCCCCTATCACATGTGCCACACATATATGTGTGTGGCCCCCACAATGCAAGCAGGCCATGACCATTGTGGCAATGGGGTCTAACCCCCCATCACCACAGTGACCAAAATGTAAGTGTGGGGTCCATAGCTGAAGCACATTTTGAACATTGTGGCAATGGGGTCTAACGCCCCATCACCACAGTGACCAAAATGTAAGTGTGGGGTCCATAGCTGAAGCACATTTTGAACATTGTGGCAATGGGGTCTAACGCCCCATCACCACAGTGACCAAAAGGTAAGTGTGGGGTCTATAGCTGAAGCACATTTTGAACAGTGTGGCAATGGGGTCCAAACCCCCATCATCACAGTGACCAAAATGTAAGTGTGGGGTCCATAGCTGAAGCACATTTTGAACATTGTGGCAATGGGGTCCAAACCCCCATCATCACATTGACCAAAATGTAAGTGTGGGGCCCATAGCTGAAGCACATCTTGAACAGTGTGGCAATGGGGTCCAAACCCCCATCATCACAGTGACCAAAATGTAAGTGTGGGGTCCATAGCTGAAGCACATTTTGAACATTGTGGCAATGGGGTCCAAACCCCCATCATCACAGTGACCAAAATGTAAGTGTTGACAAAGAAAGAGCTGCAACTGCCAAACTGCATGGATGATTCCTGGTCACAGAACATAAAACACATCAGTGGCAAAGTAGTGCATGTGTCCCATTGCAACATAAATTGGGGGAGCCAAATACTGCAGTGCAAATAAGACATACCTTTGGCCATGTGCAGACAAACAACACCCATGGGGGCTGACACTGTCAACATTCATCAATGACACAATGACAGAAGTGACCATCAGAATGCAGACCCACATATTTGCACCAATGGGCACACAAATGCAGATACCCTGTGGAGACTGTAGATGTGAGGTGAACAGATACCATACCATGGCAGCAATGGGACACACAAACCATGATCATTGTGCTGACCGATGACCTAGGAGTCCCAGGGACAGCAGGGGAAAGCCACCAAACTACATACAGCCAATGGCACACCCAAGATATGCCAATGCAGTGGTGCAGATGCACAAACACAAACAGGCAGACCCACACTGCACATCATACACAACAGGTGAGGGGGGGTGGCAGTGTCCCCAGGCAACCACACAACACATGAGGAGACCTGAATACCAATCATACAGATGTGCATACAGTGCCACACAAAGGTAACTCATGGATCCAAATCCCCTATGTGGGCAAGCAGGCATTGTCAGATGAGAGGGAGCACAAATCACACATGTCACACAGGCACGTAGGAACAGCAACTGACACAGCAAGACACAGATCACACCACAGCACTACCCCCAGGGCCCCCACAATGTGGTGACCCTGGGCTGCATTACAATCCCACTGTGATGACAAAGCTAAATGTCGTTCACACTGTGAACCACAGTCATGTGTCCTGAGCAACAAACTACCATCACACCTACACAAGCACAAATCAATCAGCATGGCCAGTAAGCCAAGGCCAACATGGAGGCAGGGGCCTAGCCGGGCAACAACTCTCATCTGCACACACTCAACACCACACCCCTCGACCTCCAACAATGTGCAGCAGTGAAGCACACATGCACTGGTGACATTGCACATGCACCCATGACTATTCCAGGGTGGTGGGTGGGAACCAAGGTGCAGAAACACATCACACATGGCCACTCAACAAGACTCCTGAATGTCTGACACACTGCACACTATGCTGTACATGGACATGACGGCAATACCACACCAACCAATGGGATCCCAGCCACAGTCACACACCAATGAAGAAGCCAAGGTCACCCACAAAGAACACACATAGACAACAACCAACATTGCAGCCCGGACCCTGAGGAGTGCCAGCAGTCACACACACAACGTGTCACAATCACTGAAAGATAACACAAACTGGAAATCACATGACAGGGGCAAACAACAAGTGCCAAGGGGAAACCTGACTGTGACCCATCTGCGTCTGCACACAAACTCAGCCCTGACAGCAAACACACCTATGGGTGACACCCTGATGACCAGTAATGTGCCATGCACCCACATCACAGAGAACCCAGGGAGAAGACTTTGGGGGAACATAGGTCAACTCAGCAAGCATCACAAACAGGTACAACACTAGGGATCACAGCATGCTCAGCTAAACGGAAGTGAACACACAGACATGCACATACAACACACACCTTGGGCGCAGGCAATGTCACAGGAGTACACACTGCCATGAGGGGACTCCACTCCTGTGTGAGGAAAGCTGTGCCATATGTTGCCTCAGTAGGGCCCCATCATGTCAGCTGAGCACTTGGTCACACAATCAACAATTAGCACCAAATGAGGGCTCCCGTCACATCAGCCTGGTCATGGAAGTGCCAACGAAATCATCAGCACAGATCCAACACACTTGTATAGCAATGTTGCACTGACAACACAGATGAGTCCTTCCCCATTGATGCCCAAACCTGCATGTCCAGTGGAGATGGCCACACGGTCAGGGAAGTAGACGAATTGAACAATGGCAGGCACAACAGATGTGCAGGGGTGGAAGCCACAGATGTGAAATAGCTAATGTAAGTAGGAAATCCCATTGCCAAATACTGAACACATGACACCCTCAGATGCTGCTATGGATGACATGGATACACCACAGGATAGGACACATTCCCCCTGGACCACATGGGTTCCTGCACAGTAACACTTCATTATCATGAGATCAAATATCACCATCACTGCAGCAAGGGCATGGTTAGCATCATCAACAACATGTACATCAGAAGCATAAGCACTAGAGAACAGAAAGTTGCTTTATTCAGCATATGTGTGTAATGAAAACTGAAAGTCCAGAAAAAACACAAAGGCCAATGGCCAGTCCATTGTCAAAGTCCAAACAGGGTGACAGTGGCAGATGTCACCCTACGCATGCCTGCACAAAACCAGGGACAATCCACTAGGAGGGGCAACCGGGGGGCAGGCCAGGCACCGCAGGGACAGGATCAGGGCTCACCAGGAGGAAGCAGGGAAGGGGTGGTGGGTGCTGGAGAGCCACTGACAACTGCAGTGGAGGTGTCTGACATGGTGTGTGCCGGCACAACTGGGGGGCATGACTCAGATGTTGTGGGTGCCGGCACGACTGCAGTGGACCCTGCAGATGGAGTGGACAGGTCCGCCACTGCAGTGCCCAAGTCGGACAGGGTGGTAGTGGACTCCACTGCAGTGCCTACCACCAGGGGAGGAGAATGGGGAACAGGCAAGGTGGGCTGGACAGAGGGGGAGGACACCCTCACCACATCAGTGGCACAGACAAGCGCAGCGGGGGGTGTGGTGCCGGGAGAGCAAGTGGCAGGGGGAGAAGGCCGGATCCTCTTGGGGATGGTATATCTGTGGGTGGGGGAACCTGGGGCAGGGTGTGGTGGGGGCACCTGTGGAGTGGGGGCCTGAGGGATGGAGGAAGGAGACCTGGTGCCTGAGCTGCAGGGCGGCGGCGGGGTCTTGCTCTTACGACTCCGGGGGACTTGCGGGTGGGGGCCTCAGTCTGTCTGCACCTGGGGGAGGGTGTCCGGGGGCGAGGGGCACTCTGCTCCGTGTGGGTGGGCTTCCTCTTCCCCCTGAATGCTGTATCAGCTGGATCGGAGGGGAAGAGGCCGAGGTCACTGAGGAAGAGCCGCTGGGTCTTTGGGGTTGCAGGTGAGGCAAGGGAGGGTGCTTTGGAGGGAGAGGCAACTGAGGACTGCGCAGTGCTCGTGGATGCATGTGTGTGTTCCAGGGCCCCATCCCCTGTGAGTCTGGTTTCAGTCCCCTGACTGTGCGTGCGTGTGCGTTTTGTTTGTGGCGTGTGTGTCTATGTGCTGGATGTGTGTGTGCTGGTGTGTGCCTGTGCCGGTGTGTGTGTGCTTGGGACGGGTAAGGTGCTGGGGAGTGTGGATGGAGCAGAGGCAGGAGGGGTGAGGGACTGTCTGAGGAGGGACACTGCTGCCGTCAGGGAGGAGTCCATGGACCTATTGCCCCTCTGTAGGTCAGACATGCCCGATGAGATGCCCTCCATGAACGACACCAGCTGAGTCAACAGAGCGGTGTGCGCATGGAGGACACTCAGCATGGCTGTCTGCCCTACATGGAGCTGGCGAAGGAGGTACACAGACTCCTCACTCAGGGCAGCAGGGGACACAGGGGCAGGGGGTGCGGTGCCTGGCCCAAAGGAGACATGCTCCCGAACATGGGAGCCTCCACGGACCTGGGGAATGGGAGCCAATGGGAGGGCGGTGGTGGTGCTGGTGGTGGCGGGGACAGCAACACTAGCTGGGGTGTGGTGGCTGCTGACACCCGCCTCCATAAGGGAGTCATCCTCCGAGTTGCTCTGGTCCTCAGCTGAGGTGGATGGTGCTGAGGACTCCTCGGTGTGGCTCCCCTCGCCCTCCGTGCCACTGGGTCCCTCCGACCACTCCTCGGCTGCTGACCCAGTCTGGCTCTCCGGCTTCTCCTGGTCTGTGGAGCTGTCCCCTTCCGTGGCCGTGGATGTATCTGCAAACAATGGGGAAACAGACAGACATCAGTCACCTGCACCAAACGCACACACCACTGTGAGCACAGCACATTACAGAGCAAGCCCTGGCATCATTAGTTGTACATTGCTAAAAGTGCCCTAACTGAACAGGAGAAGCCAATTGTCAGTCTGATGCCAACCATGGCACTCACATCCCACATGGCCTTGCACCCATCTGTCTGGTGTCTGTTGGATAGCAACACCCCAGTGTGGACACATGCACCAACTACACAGTAGTTGGACAGTGCAGAGGACACGGTGTAGCATGTGGACATGCACACATCACAACTCTTGCCACTGAGTCAGTACAGGTTTCCGGATGAAAGGGACGCCCAGAGTCAAATAGGAAATGCATGTGATGCATACCAGCGACAGACACCATGATGCACCCATGTCCTGATAGCCATCGCCACAATGGTGTGCATGTAGCACATGTCACTCCCCTGCAGGATCACCAATAAGTAGACACATGCCATGGCGGAGGCATGACTGCTAAGTCATACATCACTGTCTCAGTGATGTATGACTTGGCAGCCAGACAACAACACTCTGCACTGTGTCACAATAGTAGGTCATGGGGAATGCAAGTCCTGGAGCTGCACAAGTGCACATGTACATCCCCCTCACAACACATCATCTTAACCCTCATCTGTCCAGGTCATACCGATTGGACATATGGGAGACCCGTGACACTACCCTCTGAACCTGAGCCCCTCACAATCTGCTGTGAATGGGGAACAGCTGCCTGAACTTCACATTCTCATACCCCAGTCTGCACGGGCAGCTGATCAAACACCTATGTGACACACAAGTATTGTCTCCTATGGTCACATCTCCAGTGGCATGCTGAGCCCCTACCGAGAAACACCCCAGCAGTCCTGGCAACAAATCCACAGCACACTGACACAGAGGCAGACACCTGAGGGGTCAAATGACTGCGCACAATGTGTCAGCTGATACACGGGAGTGGGAGTACAGAGTGCATTGCATGGCCTGGAGTAGGCATGACTGTCCTGCCCCACATGAATGAGGGATGAGCCCTGGACAGTGGATAGCTGGCTATGTATGTGTGACACACGTAATCTGCACACTCCTGGGGCCCAAACATTGTTCCCACCCGCTGCATGGGTGTGTGCCACATACCCCAGGCACATGTGGTGGCTCAGCTCAGCAAGTGGACCGCATATCAAAGCAACACGCAGATTACATGTCCGAACACAGGCGTTGTGTGAACATTGGACCCACCCATGATGCCCACAACAGAGTTAGGGAAACAGATGCTGTCCCCCACCTTTAGTGAAGCAAACTGCAAGGACACAGTCCCAAGTGACACAATTCCCTGAATGTAAGGGCCACACCTGGGTATCAGATGAGGAGTGGGCAGTGCACAATAGAGGGACATGGCTCCTGGACAACATGACTGCTGTACTGTGGCAGTTTAACCAGGCCAGAGGAGGGCACATAGCATGTAATACAGAGTTCACAGTGCAGTCTTTGACTCACCCCCTCCTTGCTGCTGTCTGGCCTTCAGCTGCCCATCCAGGTCTGGAAACACCACCGCCAGGATCTGGAGCATGTGGGGGTCAGGGTCCGTGTTCCGCCCTCCTGCGAGGAGGCGACAGCTTCAGCTGGACCCATGCAATCCTCCGGGTCCAGCCCCGAAGGTCCTGCCACCTCTTCTGGCAGTTGCGGATCCGGCGCTTGTAGACCCTCACGGACCGGACAGCCCGGATGATGTCCTTCCAGATCTCCTGCTTCCGATGGGCATTAACCTGTCAGGATGACAAAGTGAAAAGGCCATTACTACACATGCAACATATCCATGCATGCACAGTTGTATATACATGTCTCAATCACAGGGGCACATGATGTACACAGGCAGTGCAACGCTGCCCATGGACAGTTTGCCAGACGTCACTACATGGTATCATTGCATGGGAAGTAAAACCTTGTTCAAATGCACTGTCACTGCACCATACCTGTCCAGTGCATGTCACTACACACTATGGGGGTGACAACTACTCAGTGAGCCTGCTAGCCAGTGGCGTGCAGACTTTCAGCCTTGCTAGTCAGACAAAATGCACATTCAGAAAGGCAGTGCACAGAACACTCACCTGCTCCCCTGGTGTCCCATACAGCTTGCTGTACTGTGGAAGTAGGCTGTCCAGCAGGGCCTGGTTCTCCTCAAGGCTGAAGGCTGGGGCTCTCTCCACAGTACGTGCCATTGCAGGGTCCAGAGGGGCAGAGACAGCAGCAGTGCAGTGGCAGATGTCGTCCTGGAGCATGTAGTGCAGGCAAGTGAGCTCTCAGGGGAACAGCCAGCAATATATATGTGCTGGAGAGGCAGATACTGTCCCTTGTGTCCAAAGTGATAGGTCCAAGTCGCTTGCATCTTCTGAATCTGGCCAATCCATGGAATAGCAGCACCAATACACGCCCACAGCATCCTTCAAATCTTCAACTTCATGACATACATGATTTTGCAACATTGTTGTGGGTGACCAACTGAATTTCCAGCAACCGACTCGCTCGAATTTCGAAAACGCATCCGTTGCCAGGCTAGGCCATTGTCAATCGGTGCGCACCGATCGGTCCATTGCGGTACAACGCGTACAGGGGTACAACGCGTACCCGCACACATTGAATGCAATGGGCCGGCCGGGGCACCGATCGGTCCATTGCTGATCAACGCGCATAGGGGTACAACGCGTACCACGCACACATTGAATGCAATGGGCCGGCCGGGGGCACCGATCGGTCCATTGCTGATCAACGCGCACAGGGGTACAACGCGTACCCGCACACATTGAATGCAATGGGCCGGCCGGGGCACCGATCGGTCCATTGCTGATCAACGCGTACATGGGTACAACGCGCACCCGCACACATTGAATGCAATGGGCCGGCCGGGGCACTGATCGGTCCATTGCGGTACAACGCATACAGGGGTACAACGCTGCACTCGCACACATTGAACGCAATGGGCCGGCCGGGGCACCGATCGGTCCATTGCTGATCAACGCGCATAGGGGTACAACGCGCACTCAGCACACATTGAATGCAATGGGCCGACCGGGGCACCGATCGGTCCATTGCGGTACAACGCGCATAGGGTACAACGCGTACCCGCACACATTGAATGCAATGGGCCGGCCGGGGCACCGATCGGTCCATTGCGGTACAACGCGTACAGGGGTACAACGCGTACCCGCACACATTGAATGCAATGGGCCGGCCGGGGGCAACGATCGGTCCATTGCTGTTCAACGCATCCCTGTACAAGTGACTGGTTTATGTCACCATGCCTGTCTCAGATGGACATATGCCAGCCACAGATAGCTCCCAGGGAGTGAGGGGCACACATACAACACAACAGCCTGTCCAAACTGTATGATAAGGCATGTAAGGCTGCATTTCCTATTGTGTGTATGTTGGTGTACATGTTGTCCTGTGGGTGTCACCTGGGGGCAGCCACCCCCAGGCTGTGCAAGTGTTCATGGGGACAGGATCCTGGGTGTTACGTGTACATGACCACTGTGATGTGCAACTGTTCATATCTGTGCATGTGCCATGGTCACATTTCACGGTGGTGTATGTGTATGTCATGTCACATACCCCGTGAGTCCCATGTGGGACGGTATGTTTGAGCCAGGGTGTCCCAGTGGCACAATAGTGATGGTCCTCCACAGTCTGTGTGCATGTAGTGTTTACAATGTCTCTGATTTCATGTGCACAATGGGAGACAGTCTCCACATCCACGTTGTGTGTGCATGGACTTTGATGTTGTGCGTGTGTGTGTCACAGACGTCCATGTCTGTCCTGCAGTGGCAAGTGGGACCACTACCTGTGGGGGTCATAGTTGTTTTGCTGTGGTGTATACATGATACTCCATGTAATGCCAGTGTCCATGTGGCAATACAGGGTCCCTGGGAATGTACCTGTCGTTGAGCTGTGATGCCTGGGGCACATCTGTCCTCACATGTCACTGTGGGGGGTGATTGTGACACGGCAGCAGGAGATGGGAACTGTGACACGGCCTCATGATATCCAATGGGCCAACCTGGGACTTATTGATGCCACTTGTTGAACCGTGATGACAGATGTTGGCCATGTATGTACCATACATGTCCTTACGGAACTGCACACTTCATGTAGTTGTGCCTCATAATGATGTATGTTGGGATATTGAGTGTGTTCAATGCCGCATATGTGGGCTGACTGACAATCTTGCTTTCTTCTCCTCTGCACTGCAGGGCTCCTGCTGTCCATCGACCATTCCCAGACCTGGCAATGATGGTGGAACGGGACAGCATCCGACGGTACCGCTTCACCAGGCAGCTGATTGAGGATTTGGCAGTGCAGTTGGCCCCACATTTGCAGCCTGGCCGGCCGTATCCTACAGCGCTGACCCCCAAGGTGAAGGTGATGGCAGTCCTACACTTCTTTGCCACCGGTACCTTCCAACATACTGTGGCGACTGCTGGTGGGATGTCACAGACCATGTTGAGCCGTGTGCTCCGCAATGTTTTGGTGGCAATGTTGCTATTCCTGAACCGGTACATCTATTTCCCTAGACTGCAACGACTCACTGACGTGAAGAGTGACTTCTATGCCCTGGGGAGGATGCCGCATGTCATTGGCTCCATTGAAGGGACACATGTGGCTTTGGTACCACCACAGGCCCAGGAGCAGGCCTACAGGAACCGCAAGCACTACCACTCGGTCAATGCACTGGTGGTGTGTCTTGCAGATATGACCATCACACACGTGTGTGCCCGTTTCCCTGGTTCAGCACACGATGCCTTTGTGATGAGGAGTAGTCGCATCCCCAGGATGATGGCACAGATGCAGAACCAGCGTGCCTGGCTTGTCGGTGTGTACTGACTTTGTGCCATTGCGTGTGATCTGATCTGTAGTATTCCGCCCACTTTTCCAAGTCAGCTAATGAGCACTTGTCTGTCCGTAGGTGACTCGGGATACCCCAACATGCCGTGGTTGCTGACACCCCTCAGGAACCCTGTGACACCAGCCCAGATGCGCTACAATGAGGCACATGGTCAGACCAGGAGAGTGATTGAGCGGACATTTGGTCTCCTGAAGAGCCGCTTCCGCTGCCTGGACAAGACCGGAGGGTCCCTCCCATATGCCCCTGCGAAAGTGTGCAAGATTATCATCGTCTGCTGCATGCTCCACAACCTGGCAGTGCGGAAGGAGTTGCCTCTCATCCAGGATGACAATGACCAACATCCGCCACCTCTGGAGGATCCTGGCCTGGACCACGATGCCAGTGATGATGATGATGATGAGGGTGATGTCCGCACACAGCTCATCACCAACTTCTTTAGCTGAATGTGAGTATCCTGAGGTGCCATGTCAATGATGTGAATTGGCATGATATGTGTAGGTGGTGCTCTGGTGCTGTTGGAGTGTGTCCATGGGCTACTTGACTGGATGTGTGTAGCGATGTGTGCTTACAGGTGGTCTGTACTCCCCAACAGTGTTGACATGCTAACTTGGTTCTGGGTGGGTATCTTGTAACATGTATTGTGCATGAGTTTTGCTGTTCTGTCCTGTTCTCCATTGCTTTTGACTGTGTGTCATTTCTGTCCTTCACTGGGTACTTTCAGATTCGTTTGGTCAACTGTGTCCACCGACGACGTGATTGTACTTCCAGGGTGGTAGCTGTTGTGTCCCTACAGGTGATGTGCGCCACACCCATGGACTTCCTTCCTTCTACAGTTGTTGACTGTGTGCCCGCTGCCAGGTGGGATTACCTTGCATCTGTAGTGGTTACGACATGTTGCAACTGTGTAATAAACCTGTGCTTCACTTTGTGATGTGCGTTGTCTGTGGTCACACATTTGACTGCCATTTGCTTACTGCACCTGTGGGCTACTTGACTACAACTGGGAATAGGTGTGGTGTCTGTGCATTGCACCGTCTTCCCTGGCAACATCAGTGTAGGCAATGAGTCAGATGGCCTAGGTGTGTATGTGTTGTGTAGCCCTGGTGGTGTGTCTCCCTCATATGTGTCACGTTGCCTTTACTCACATGCCTGTGTTGTACTTGCTGTTGCAGTTCGCATACACAGTGTAATTTTGCAGTTCATCATCCCCATAACAGCACCCACGTTGGAATCACAACAGAGGCAAGTATGGTGTATTAGTGTGTTTATTGTGATACATTTGTGTGAATAGTGCATAGGATGGGTAGTGCTGTACATATATCTTGCAATCAGAAGTTCCTAGGTGAATTGAAAGTCCTGGTAGACAAAATCCCCAGTATCGGGGCCACAGTTGTCTGAGACATTGGTCCAACTTGTACTCCCCATGCAATGTGTGGGAGTTGTGTTGCCGTCAACAGGGTGAACAGTCTGTGCACAAAGGTGAACATCCAGAACAGGTTCAGGCTTCCTGGGAGTTGCGCTTGGCCATCGGCCTCTCACTTGCCCCTCCTCGGACGACCCCTCTTCTTTGGGGGGGCCCCTCAAGTACAGGCTGCTGCGGTGCAGGGGACTCTCCGCCAGAGTCATCCTCCCTCCCTGTGGCAGTTGCAGTTTGTTCAGCACCAGATGTTGTTGGCACACAGGGAGGTGTGGACTGGTTGCTGTTCATCTGGCGGAGGCATTGTAAAATGTCCCTGTGCACCGCCATCATCTCTGCAGTGCGTCCCACTTGGACTCCACGCGGGACATGTGTGAGTCCAAGCGGGCATGATGGGCAGCCTGCTGCTGTTTCATGTCTCTGAGGAGCCCCACTACCTGGCTGAGATCTCCGGTGCTGGACTGGTACGCATCGGCTATGCGTACCAGTTGTGGGTCATCATGCACACCAGCAACCTCTGCAAGCAGCGACCTCTGTCTCCCACCCTCCCACCACCCCTGCCGACATGTGCAGTGCGTGCAGTGGCACGCACAGATGACCCTGGTCCCCCTTGGGGGTTGGTGGTGGTGGTGGTGTCCATGGCCCCACGTTGGTCCAGGGTCCCTGTGCTGGTGTTGCTCCTTGTTCTGTCCATGTCGGCAGGGATGGTATTTGTGGTGACAGTCGTTGGAAAGGTGGGTGCAGGGGGTGCAGCTGGTGGTCCTGCTGGTGCTGCAGCTGGTGGTCCTGCTGGTGTTGCATGTAGACTTGCACCGGATGTGCCAGGTTGGTCTTCTTCGTCCGAGGAGGGCAGAGGCTGTACGACACCAGTGAGCTCCGCATCCTCTTGAGCCTGGGACTGGGACTCCTCTGCGTCTGTTGCTGTGTCCCCATCATCACCTGTTTTCGGGAGACACACACAATGTATGTTATGTTTCTGCAGGCATCAATGGTTGACACACCTGACAGTTGTGACTGTGCCTCTGGGTGCGGGCCTGTACATTGCATTGTCCTAAGTCGTCACAGTCAGGGGTTGATATTGGTGTGGCACATTGTCCTGCATTATTTGGACATGTCTATGTATTTGTTGGGGTGTGAACATGGTCTGCATTGGTTGTATTTGGTTGACAGCCGGTCCTCCTTCCCACCCAGCCAGTCAGTTATCCCACCATGGACTGTGCTTGCATTGCAGGGAGTGGATGTTGTCTCTCAGGATGTCAGTCAGTGGTGTTGTGCTGTTTGTTGGTGCACAGTTCCCAGCAGGGCCTTGTGCTCCCCACAGCAGTAGCCAGTGTCAGCCATCTTGTGAGTCCTTCTCCACTCCCTGTGATGTGAACATGGTTCAGGGTGGTGTTGATGGGCCAGTTGTGAGGCTGAGCAATATATGTGCCTACTACTCCCATCATGCTATTGCCTCCACCCCCCTTCCCAGCATGCCCATGCTTCCTTCCTTTTGACTCTGCTTCCCTGTGGGGTGGGCTGGCTGTGCTGACAGGATGGCTGGGAGTGTTGTTCTGGCAGTTGTTTGGCTAAAAGTCCCAAGAGTGTCCCTGTGCTTCACACAACATAACCCAGGGTGGTGGTTCTTTGTGGGATCTTGAGTTAGGATGTGAGGCATTGCATTCTCCCAGGTGGGTTCTGTGGAGTTTGTGTTGAGGGGGGTGTGAGGGGAGGTGCTTGTGACTATGGTCAGTGCTGCAAGTCCTCCTTCCCACCCAGCCAGCCAGATATCCCACCATGGAACGTGCTTGCATTGCAGGGAGTGGAAGTTGTCTCTCAGGATGTCAGTCAGTGGTGTCCTGCTGTTTGTTGGTGCACAGTTCCCAGCAGGGCCTTGTGCTCCCCACAGCAGTAGCCAGTGTCAGCCATCTTGTGAGTCCTTCTCCACTCCCTGTAATGTGAGCATGGTTCAGGGTGGTGTTGATGGGACAGTTGTGGGGGTGAGCTATGTCTGTGACTATGACTCCCATCATGCTATTGCCTCCACCCCACTTCCCAGCATTCCCATACTTACTTGCTTTTGTGGGGAGTTCAGTGTGTGTGGGTGTGAGGGCAATGGCAAGATGGCTGACAGTGGTGTCCTGCTGTTGGTTGGTGTGCAGTTCCCAGCATGCCCTTGTGCTCCCCACAGCAGTAGCCAGTGTCAGTCATCTTGTGGGTCTTTATCCACTCCCTGTGATGTGAGCATGGTTCAGGGTGGTGTTGATGGGCCAGTTGTGAGGCTGAGCAATATCTGTGCCTACTACTCCCATCATGCTATTGCCTCCACCCCCTTCCCAGCATGCCCATGCTGCCTTCCTTTTGACTCTGCTTCCCTGTGGGGTGGGCTGGCTGTGCTGACAGGATGGCTGGGAGTGTTGTCCTGGCAGTTGTTTGGCTAAAAGTCCCAAGAGTGTCCCTGTGCTTCACACAACATAACCCAGGGTGGTGGTTCTTTGTGGGATCTTGAGTTAGGATGTGAGGCATTGCATTCTCCCAGGTGGGTTCTGTGGAGTTTGTGTTGAGGGGGGTGTGAGGGGAGGTGCTTGTGACTATGGTCAGTGCTGCAAGTCCTCCTTCCCACCCAGCCAGCCAGATATCCCACCATGGAACGTGCTTCCATTGCAGGGAGTGGAAGTTGTCTCTCAGGTTGTCAGTCAGTGGTGTCCTGCTGTTTGTTGGTGTGCAGTTCCCAGCATGCCCTTGTGCTCCCCACAGCAGTAGCCAGTGTCAGCCATCTTGTCAGTCGTTTTCCACTCCCTGTGATGTGAGCATGGTTCAGGGTGGTGGTGATTAACCCTGGGCGTAGTTCGTGAAGTTGCGCTACGCGAAGCTACGTGAAGTGCACCTCGCACTACGCGAGCTACGCGTAGCTACGCGAACTGCGTAGTGCACTGTGCAAAATGCTGTTCGCACTGATTGCACAGTGCCGGATGCTTGTCCGCACTGTGCAATCATTGAAAACGGCATCTTGCACAGTACGAGCTGTCTTTTACTGCCGCTCGAGTAGATTTTTACTCGAGCAGCAGCTTCCTCAACGCGGACTGGTAGTTTCTCATCGCGAGTGGTCGCAAGCATGCGCAACCACTCGCAATGAGAAACCTGACCTCCCCGCGTTGAGAATCTCGCCAGGAGGTTTTTTTTCCACGCTCGCGATCGGCAACTTGATGTTGCTGATCGCGAACGAGGAAAAAGTCTCGCCGGGATCTCATTTTGCTTGCTCGCGGTCGCCAACTTGACGTTGAGGACCGCGAGCAAGCAAAAAATGACCGCTACGCTACGCGTGTTTGCACTGTGCTACGTGCAATTCGCATAGTGCGAAGTAGCGCAAACTTCACAAACTACGCGAGCGTAGCGTAGTGCTTTGCCCAGGCTTAGTGGTGATGGGACAGTTGTGGGGGTGAGCTATTTCTGTGACTATGACTCCCATCATGCTATTGCCTCCACCCCACTTCCCAGCATTCCCATACTTACTTGCTTTTGTGGGGAGTTCAGTGTGTGTGGGTGTGAGAGCAATGGCAAGATGGCTGACAGTGGTGTCCTGCTGTTGGTTGGTGTGCAATTCCCAGCATGCCCTTGTGATCCCCACGACACAGCAACAGTGTCAGACATCTTTGATGGGCCTTTCCACTCTCTGTGGGATGTGCATGCGTGAGTGTGAGCTTGCTGGGCCATGTGGTGGGGGATGTAGAGCTGTGACTACGACTCCCATCATGCTATTGCCTCCACCCCCTTCCCAGCATGCCCATCCTTCCTTCCTTTTGACTCTGCTTCCCTGTGGGGTGGGCTGCCTGTGCTGACAGGATGGCTGGGAGTGTTGTCCTGGCAGTTGTTTGGCTGAAAGTCCCAAGAGTGTCCCTGTGCTTCACACGACATAACCCAGGGTGGAGGTTCTTTGTGGGATCTTGAGTTAGGATGTGTGGCATTGCATTCTCCCAGGTGGGTTATGTGGAGTATGTGTTGAGGGTGTGTGTGAGGGGAGGTGCTTGTGACTATGGTCAGTGCTGCGAGTCCTCCTTCCCACCCAGCCAGATATCCCACCATGGAACGTGCTTCCATTGCAGGGAGTGGAAGTTGTCTCTCAGGATGTCAGTCAGTGGTGTCCTGCTGTTGGTTGTTGCACAGTTGCCAGCAGGGCCTTGTGCTCCCCACAGCAGTAGCCAGTGTCAGCCATCTTGTGAGTCCTTTTCCACTCCCTGTGATGTGCGCATGGTTCATGGTGGTGTTGATGGGACAGTTGTGAGGCTGAGCGATATCTGTGACTACGACTCCCATGATGCTATTGGCTACACTGACTTGCCCAGCATACACAGAATTCCTTTCTTTCAGTGGTCTTCACTGTGTGTTGGTGTTATAGTGGTGGCTACATGTCTGGATGTGTTTGTTAGTTCTATTTGTGCCACTGCCTAGCTGTAGTTGTTGTTGTGTTTGTACATGTGATGACACGGTTAAATGTAACTTTGAGATGGCATGTGTTGTGTTTATCTGACTGACATACACATTTTGGGATGATTCTGTTCTGGTTGCTGTGTAATTGCTATGAGTGCATGGTTTGACTCTCCCCTTGACAGTGATGTGTGTGTGTATTGTGGCAGAATATTGTGTACATTTGTTGTGTACTCACCAGGCTCTGGGATGTTCTCTAGTCCATATACGCTCACTGGCGGAAGGATGGCCCGCACCTTCTCCTCCCAGGGCCTGAGGTATACTGGCTTGGCAGGAGGGCCACTGCCGGTGTATTGGCTCAGGAGGTAGTCTTTCTTGAGCAGGTCCCGTACCCTCCTGCGCACGTCATACCACCTGTTCTGGATGTCGGTCTTTGTGCGCAGACATGGTGATTGTGCGTTCACCCTGTTGATGATCCTCTCCCACATCTTGGTTTTCTGGGAGATGGGGGTCTGTTGGACCAGTGTGCCAAACAGCTGTGGCTCTACCCTGAGGATCTCGTAATTCACAATCTAGGAACTTGTGATTCTTCTTGGGGGGCATGGTGATGGGTGGTGATGGTGAGTGATGTGTGTGTTGGTGTGCAGGTGAGGGTGTGTGAGTGTGTGTTTTGCTGGGTGTATGTGAGGTAGGTATTTGTTGGTGTGCTGATGGTGTGTGGCTTGTGTGAGGGATGAGCTGTGGGTGTGTGGTTGCTGTCTGTTGGGTGCTGGCAGTAGAATGGCATTTGCAAAGGATCATGGTTGGGATTTGTGTCCTTTATATGGGTGGAGTTGTGGGTGTGTCTTTGTTCTCTGTCCCCACCCCCCCAGTATGTATTGGCTTTGTAATTGCTTGTTTGGCCTTTTTTTGTGTAATTTTTCCTTAGTACTTTCTGTGCATGTTGGAAACGTTCTTGTGACCGAGTCGGACCCTGCATTTGTCTCGTACGGTCTTCTCCGTTTCGTTCACGCTGTGTTTGTGCAGTTTTCTATGCTGCGTACGCGTCGGTCGCAGTTTTTTGTGTTACTTCGGCTCGGTTTTGTATGCGTGTCGGTCGTATGGCTTGTCCTCCGTACGACTCAGTCGTGGTTTTCGCGCCTTGCATCGTACTTTGCGGTTTGGAGTTTGCGTGTACGTTTCGGTTGGATTTGTTCCGGGTGCATGTCGGTCGGTTCGATTCGCGTGTTTTTCCGGCCGGATTGCTGTTTTCCGTGCGGGTCAGTCGTTCGGCTTGGGTTCGGTACGTGCCGGTCGGATTTTGCACGCCTTGCATCGTACTTGGCGTGTCGGGCGCCACAGGTACGTGTCGGTCGGAATAAATTCCGGCTCCGAGTCGGTCGGTGCTTTTTCCGGCCCGAATCGGAATCGACCCCTAAGCTGTGCAGAGTATGCATGGGAAGATTTGCTTGAATTTTTACGAGAAGCAAATTCCAATGTAAAGAATGTTGAAATGAAGACACCTGGAGAACTGTGTACTTTGGATCCTGTAAATGTGTGCAGATATTTTAATCATAGGTTTCAAGCTATGATTTCTTTCATCTGCAATAAAAATAATCCACCTCTTGGAAAAGTTACCGATTTCTTTTGGAGAAAGGAGTACCAAGCAAGAGGTGCTCCTCATATACATATGCTATTGTGGATCAAGGATGTACCTAAATTTGGAACTGATTCAGATGAAATAGTATTGTCTTTCATTGAACAGTATGTGACGTGTTAGATTCCAAGAGAAGGAGGAGATAGAAGCTTGAGACTGCAAGTTTTACTTTTCCAAAGTCACCGTTGTGGAAAGTACTGCAGACGAAAATACAAGTGTAAAGGAAAATTTTATACCAAGTGTCGGTTTGGATTTCCACGTCCAGTAATTTCTAAAGGAAGAGTAAATTCTTTTTTTCTTCTGTAAGGCACACAATAACTCGCAAATCTCCAAAGAATACCTACAACTTGAAAAGAAGAGAACTGTCTAAGTATATTAATGACTACAATCCGGTTATTTTAAAAATGTGGAATGCAAATATGGACATCCAGTATGTTGCAGACAACTCAATTGTTGTTGCACGCTACGTTACATCATATATAACGAAATCAGAAAGAACCGAGATGAAAGAAATGTGGGAAGAAATTGCACAAGAGAAGAGCCTTAGCAAAAAATTGTACAGCTTTACTTTGAAAATGCTTTCCCACAGAGAAATTGGATCGTATGAATGTTCAGACCGCTTCAAGTTTATATTCAAAATCACAAGGGATCATTTGGGTAAGTTTAGGTCTTGCCTGCTCACGAAATAGAGTGTTGAAATCATTAGAAGAAATTGAATACTTAGCAGCAAATGAACCAGACAGTACAGAAATTCTTAAAACTAATATGTTGGATACATACTATCCGAAAAGGAGTCGACATCTGGAACAGCTATGTCTGTATGAAGTACTTCAACATTACAGCTTCAAAAGAAATGTTAAACAGAATTTAAAACAAGGAAAATATGCAGTACTTGGATGTCATGGATGTTTAGTAAAACACAAAAAAGTTAACCTTATCAACCACAAGAAACATAGGGGCCGATTCTGATCTCAGCCGTAGGGCTCCGAATCGGATTCGGCTTAACCGGATCCGATTCGAGCCCTATTTCCCGACCGATTCGTACGCGCGTCCGGGCGAGCGAGTACGATGCGAAATCGCCGACCGACTCGTCCGGTGCGTCCCGACCGCTCCGACCGACTCGTTCCCGGGTCCAACCGCACCGACCGACTCGCTCGGACACGACTCGCACCGAGCAATGGAGACGTTCCCCGGCCGGGTAAGTACGATGCGCGCCGCGAGCAGTCCGACCGAGCCGCGCACTCCGGCTCGAAAGAGCAGTCGGAGCCGTACTTTGGGGGTCCGTGTCGGACCCCCCTGTACGCGTAGCCGCGCGAGACGCACCTACCTGTGCGTGTACGGCGCGAGACGCACCTACCTGTGCGTGTACGGCGCGAGTCGCTTCGCCACGTACACGCTGTAGGGGGCGCCCTTGTCCGCCTCGCACTTATTGAGTCAATGGGAGCCCGCGTCCGCGTTGTACGACAGGCTCCCATTGACTTCAATGGGAGTCCGACCGAATCGAGTCCGATGGCATACGTGCGCATCGTACTCTTTCGGTCGGGCTGCACGGGTCCGATTCGGTCTGAAATCTCTCCGGGTCCGGCTCGGTCAGAGAGATTTCCGGCCCGAATCGGAATCGGCCCCTTAGTTGTGAAACTCCAGACAAGCGAGAATTTTACTATTTAGCACTTCTCCAACTGTTCAAACCATGGCGTAGCGAAAGTGAATTACTTGGAGATTTCGACTGCTACCAAGATTCTTTTTAATGCATGTAAAGATAGCATTGCATGTTCAATTTTCCCTACATATTTAAAAATGTTGAATGATGAAGTTGAACAGGAAAAGACTATTACAGCTGAAGTTGCAAATGAAAGTTCTCAAGATAGTCAAAGTTCTGGTCCATGTAGTCAAGATCCACTTGGAGAACCAATAGTGGAAAATGAAGCAGCGATTGCTATGCATGAAGTAGAAATTGCAATGCAACAAGCACAAGAGGAGAATATTACATTGGAAAGTTAGAAGAACAAGTAAATATTGAACAGAAAGAAATATATGTACAAGTGAGAGAACAGATAGAACATGGTTTGTTGCATAAAAAAAGAATGTGTATGTTCATCATTTAAACCTATTCTGATGTACATCAGTGGTCAAGCTGGAATGGGTAAAAGTTTTTTAATTAAAGTTTTGACCAGTTATCTTAAAAAAACTACTGGTTCACATTTATCTTGTGTGGTAACAGCTCCAACTGGATTTGCTGCGCCCAATGTTAAAGGAATTACTTTACATAGATTACTAATGTTACCAGTTGAGCATGATAATAAATTAGAATATCAGAAGTTGTCTGGAGAAGCTTCTTATGAAGTGTCAAGAGTACTGAAGAAGATGAAAGTTTTAATTATTGATGAGGTGAGCATGGTCTCAAACTTAATGCTTGCTTTTGTGCATTTAAGAATGCAACAGGTATTAAAAACAGATTACGACGTTCTCTTTGGAGGAAAACATTTAATTGTATTTGGAGATCTGCTACAACTAACTCCTGTAAAAGGAGAACCAGTCTTTAAAACTCTTCTACATGAAGACACTAGGAAATCTTTGGGAAGTATTGGAAATGTGAATCTCTGGTTAAGTTTTGAATATAAAGAACTCACTCAGAATATGCGACAAGCAAGTGATGAAGATTATGGAAATATTCTGAAAGATGTAAGAATTGGTGTTCTAAGCAAACATGGTAAACAAGCTTTACAAAGTTGTCTACTAAAGAACTTGTTTACAACTGAAAACACACCAGCAGCAGTACTGTACAAGAACATTGCAGAAAAAGTCTATACTTTGCTTAATGCCTACACTGGAAGAGTGTTATACATTTAATCAAGAGCTTCTGAAATTGGAAAATCAAGAAATAGTTCACATTGAAGCTATTGATAAAATCGAGCATCAAGGAATAACAATTCTTCTTTCAAATAAACTACAGACTAAATTGGATTCTTTGGAAAAGTCTGTATCAAAAACTGCTGGCTTAGAATTTTTTTTAGATGTATGTATAAACTGTCAGGTAATTTTGAGGCGTAATTTGAATATAGAAGAAGGTTTAGTGAATGTAGCAATAGGGAAAGTTGTTGAATTTGTAAAATATCAAAACAGAAATGCAATTGAATTCTTGAAAATTAAATTTGATCAGATTACAGAGGTAAAACAAATTGGGCGTTGTGCTCTACGTTTTTTGCTGGTAAAAGAGTTGTATGTTCGTAGAAAACAGTTTCCTTTCTGTTTAGCATATGCAATAACCATTCATAAATCTCAAGGTTTAAGTGTAGATAATGCTTTAGTAAATGTTGGAAGAACTGTGTTTAAAGAGGGAATGGCATACGTTGCATTATCTCGAGTTAGAACATTGTCTGGTTTGTATTTAATTGATTTAGATGAAAACAAGGTTAGTGCTGATGTAAATTGTGTAAGAGAATATAATCGTTTAAGAAGACTTTATGCACCAACTTTAGGTGACTATCCTATTTATGAAAAACGTGCTGTGTGTTCAAAACGCAAACATGTTGATGAATCAAGTGTGGTTGAAAAGCAGAAAAAAATTCAAGAGAAAAGAAAAGATGCAAAGAAACTGGTGTCAACTGCTATGGTAATGTTATTCTAAACGTTATATTTTATCTAGAAGATGTTTATGGTGAAATTATGGAAAGTCAGGAAAAAGATTATGATCTGCACTTTATACTTTATTTGAACAATTGAGAACTGATAGAAGTAAGATCCATACTGCTTCTGGTATTCGACAACTCTTGGATACATGTACTGGATCTTTAACGTTCAGTCCTAATATACAACAAGATGCACAAGAGTTTCTGATGGTTATGCTTGGAGTATTAGAAGATGAAGGAATCCAGATTGAGAGTTTATTTGGACTCAGTTACAAATGGGATCACAAATGTGAACAGTGTTCATTAACTTCAAGTACTATAGTTGACAGAGAACGATTTCTATATTTAACAATACCTGACTGCAAATCTGTACCTTTTCCGAAATTAGTAAAAGAAGCAAATCATGATATGAAATGTTCTCGTTGTCAATCAGAAATGTTATCTACATTATGCCTACAAAGATATGGAAAATATCTAATTTCAATGTTACAACGCTGTAGACCAAATGGAAGAAAAGTGGAAACGAAAATTAAAAATGTTGTTGCTAGTCAAGTATCTATTTCTGGAACAACTTTCACAACACTGGCTATTGTTTTCCATGCTGGAGCTACTACCACATGTGGACATTATACTGTATATTTAAAATGCCAAAATGGTTGGAGTCACTGCAACGATACACACTTGGAAATTAAACCGAGATTGCCTTATGAATTACCCAACTCATACTTGATATTTCTGAAACAAAAATTTTAGATACATTATTCGGCCTAGAGGGAAAATGGGAAGATGCTTTAAGGAATTGATACTGGATGATTTCAAAAAAAAATTCCACACATTATTTGGCCTTGAGGAAAAATGTGAACAGAAACTACACAGTAAAGGGTAAGATTTAAAAATTGGAAATAGTATTGGATGTGTTATTTGTGTTGATTTGGTATTGTGGTTGAAAGAATTAGTCATTTGTTTTTTTTTATAAATCTAGTTCATTGTTTTTTTTCCCCAGCTGTTTATGATGATACTACAGTGACATCACTGTGAATAGTGAAGTTAAGTAGAATCTGATAACAGCAGAAAATCTGTACCTTTTCCGAAATTAGTAAAAGAAGCAAATCATGATATGAAATGTTCTGGTTGTCAATCAGAAATGTTATCTACATTATGCCTACAAAGATATGGAAAATATCTAATTTTAATGCAACAACGCTGTCGACCAAATGGAAGAAAAGTGGAAACGAAAATTAAAAATTTTGTTGCTAGTCAAGTATCTATTTCTGGAACAACTTTCACAGCACTGGCTATTGTTTTCCATGCTGGAGCTACTACCACATGTGGACATTATACTGTATATTTAAAATGCAAAAATGGTTGGAGTCACTGCAACGATACACACTTGGAAATTAAACCGAGATTGCCTTATGAATTACCCAACTCATACTTGATATTTCTGAAACAAAAATTTTAGATACATTATTCGGCCTAGAGGGAAAATGGGAAGATGCTTTAAGGAATTGATACTGGATGATTTAAAAAAAAATTCCACACATTATTTGGCCTTGAGGAAAAATGTGAACAGAAACTACACAGTAAAGGTAAGATTTAAAAATTGGAAATAGTATTGGATGTGTTATTTGTGTTGATTTGGTATTGTGGTTGAAAGAATTAGTCATTTGTTTTTTTTAACAATCTAGTTGATTGTTTTTTTTCCCCAGCTATTTATGATGATACTACAGTGACATCACTGTGAATAGTGAAGTTAAGTAGAATCTGATAACAGCAGAAAATGGGAGAAAAATATGTTTTTAAAATGTTAAATTATGTTGTATTATTTGATAAGTAACACTGTAATTTGTGAAATATATTACATTACACAACAGTTTCACAGTTTATTTTCTTTTCTGTAGTGGAAAAGTCAGAAAAAACAGTACTAATGACAAATAGCAGAATAGTAGTTTAATATTTAAAAAACTTTCAAATTCACTGAAAAAAACATAGGTTTTACAGACGTAATAGTTAGAAATTAGCATTTAAAAACCTTTGAAATTCACTGAAAAACCATAGGTTTTACAGACGTAATAGTTAGAAATTAGCATTTAAAAAACTTTGAAATTCACTGAAAAAACCATAGGTTTTACAGACGTAATAGTTAGAAATTAGCATTTAAAAACCTTTGAAATTCACTGAAAAAACCATAGGTTTCAGGGACGTTATAGTTAGCTGGACATTTCACTCGTACAAAACCAGAGAAATTCCACCGTTATAGTTAGTTCAGTTAACTATAACTCGCGCCCCACAATGCACTGCTCATGACGTCACATATTACATCATTCATGGCATGGTCAGTGACATCACTGATGACATCTCAAATGGCATCACTGATGACATCACTGATGACATCATCCACGTGATAATCTGATGCACCTCATCATCACACCCTAATATAACCTTTAATACACCCACTGTAAAATACAGACTACCATTTTCGAAACCATCCACACACCAATACCAGTTACTACATACTCACTCACTGATTCCTAGATCTGCACACACATCCACTCATTCACCCATACAATCACTTATACATGCAGTCACTTATCAATGCAACACTATCATATGCACTCATACACTTATTCAGACACTCACACACCGTCACTCATCCATGGAGTTACTCACACACCTAGTCAGTCATGCAAAGAATCAATCACACTCCCATTTATTCACCTAAACACACCACCTCACTAATTCATACAGACAGTAACGCATAGTTACTCTCTTATGTAATCACTGAAACAAGTACAGACTCATCCATACATGCCACTCGCACAATCACTCAGTCTCACATATAGTTATTTATATACACCATCACTCACATATACTGCCTTTTACATATGTAGTTACTCACATATGTACCACTGAGACATCCATTCACTCACCAACACACCCATACACACACTCATCCACCCATACAGCTGTTTCCACATGCACTCTTGAACCCATACACACAGTGAATCAACCGCTCACACATCTATGCACAGAGTCACACACCTCGAACCCACCCACACACACACTCAGTCCCCCATACAAAAACTCAAGCAAACAATCAAGAACCCATATAGACACTCATGTAGCTACTGGCCAACCCATGTAGCAGCTTACACAACAACAGACAGACTGATACAGACATTCACACAGTTTAGTCACTAACCCATGCATTCAGTAAGACACATTTAATCAGTCACTTATACAATCAGTTACATACCTCCTAAATCCTCCATCCAGACACTTATACACCCACTCATTCTTCAATACACCTTGCCATATATATAAAACATATTTAAACTTTACAGAAACACACAGTCACTGGATGATGTCATCAGTGATGTCATCAGTGATGTCACTGACCATGCCATGAATGATGTAATATGTGACGTCATGAGCAGTGCATTGCAGGGGCGCAAGTTATAGTTAACTGAACTAACTATAACGGTGGAATTTCTCTGGTTTTGTACGTGATCAAGGTCCGTTCCGGACTGAAACGCGTAATGGCTGACATTAAATCGCAACTTTAAGCACTCAATTGTGGGTCCGTGTCTGCTTTGCTGAAGAAATACCTGTGGGAGGCGAAAAGCAGCCTTTTGGATATATATATATATATACACATATTCTCCCTTGATGGAAAGAAGGTGAGCCGCACTCGTAACTTGCTGTTTATAGATCTTTATTTCTTGATTGATGAAGCAGCATGGCAGTCCTGACGCGTTTCGGTCTCCAAAGACCTTTATCAAAGGTAAACCTGCACCATACACATCGCTGGCGTCCACAGCCTAATGTCCTAATTTAAATCTTGATCCTCCAATGGATAACTTTTATGCTTGCATTCTGGGACATGTGGTCCAACCGGCAGTGTTACTTTAATTCCCTCCAGTGGGCGGTGCTTTTGTTTGCTGTTTCCATAAGGCATGTGCTTATATAAGTATTCCACAAATATATATATATATATATATATATATATATATATATATATATCCAATTACCACTCCAATGCGCCGTTGCGCGCGACAAGAGACACGGACAACTTGGTAAGCTGGATTATGCCAATAAAGCGTTTATTTTTCAGTTTCGGTGCAGTCGATCATGACGCGTTTCGGCCAACGCAGTGGCCTTGGTCACATGATCGCGTTACGTGCTGGTACAACATTTATTGGATACCTATTACCCATGTGACACCGTGCCTACAACTAACATGAACATAGAGAAAAGACTTGGCAATAACGGGTGTATATATAAAGAGATGCCTGTTTTTCATGATGATACATATATTGTAGGTAGTCATAAATACAACTGCATAATTTAAATGTAAAACCAAAAAACATCATAAATAAAAAAACTCATGATATATAGAGAACGCTAAAATGCATTAATAACATTTACTTCTTTGGTCATTAAAAAGCAGAAATATGAAACCTATATGATATTTTTCAAATATGGCTAGCGATAAAAACAAACCTTAATATTGCTAAACAATCAATTGATCAATCAATAAAATCAAATTCGTACAAATACATATATATACAAAAAGATAATCACTATCTTATAGCAAGATGATAAATTAGGTCCAAACGATCTTTGTCCAATCTAAAGTGCAAAAAGTAGTGCAAAATTGCGTAATATAATGTGCATATGTGCATGGATAAAAGTGAAAGTAAGTGTATTAAGATAAAAAAGTACAAATAGCAGCTGTTGACTTATAATGGACACTTATTTACATACATACATAGTTAATACTTAATGTGTACTTAACAGAAGAAATATGCCTAGGGCTCCTTATTACTAGTATTTTATCATTTTTAGTTTTTAGTTTTTATTTTTTATTATTTTTTATTTTGTCATTTTGGAGTGTAGTCATCCATCCCAGGCCACTTTTAAAAAAAAATTGTTTTTCATGTTAGATACATAACCACACTCTAACCTCAAATCTGCTCTACAGCTTGAAATAGATCTTATTAAGTCATTTAATGTCGATCATATATATAGATGACATAGAAGTGAGGCTATATGAAATATGATTACAGGTAATTGTTAGGCCTGGGTGGTAAATTCCGTTCCGCTCGCGGAATTTGTGTAATTTCGCGTTCCGCGGAGAACGAGGAATTACCAAAAATTCCACGATCAGCGGCTTCGCGGAATTTTTTGCTTGTTCGCGCTATCAAAATGCGTGTTCGCGAGATATTTTTCCCCGAGCACGCAAACAGCGTTCGCGAACAGGAAAAAAGCATCGCGAAGGGGCGGAACAAGCAATTCCGCGTGTTCGCGGAACTTTTGCGTGCTCGCGGAGATTTTTTACCGTTTTGCGGAGCTTTGTGTAGCGCGACTACGCAAATTCCGCCCACCCCTAGTAATTGTGTAGATCTTCACACAAATTGAGACCCTGTGGCGCTTTGGTATCGAGTTCAACTATATATTGTGATTCTAGTTGTCTTAATCTTTTCTCTCGATTACCTCCTCGTTTGTTCATGCGGACACTGTCGATGACATAATATTGAAGGACGTTAAGATTGTTGTCATGTTCCTTTTTTACATGTCTGGCGACAGGATAAGTAGGGTCAGAATTGACAGTTGCACGCAAATGCTGTAATATCCGTGCATGAACCTGTAATTTAGTGCTACCGACGTAGTGTAGCCCACACTTACACTGTATAACATAAACAGCATAGTCAGTGCGACATGTAAAGTGACTTTTAAGTTTAACCAGAGTGTCTGAAAAGGCTGTGGAGTAAGAAGTGGTATTGACTCCAAATTTGCAAGCACGGCATGTGCTGCACTTAAAAAAGCCTTTTTTAGGTGACAACCAGCTTGTTTTATTATCACATTCAGGACTGCTTTTCACTAAATCGTTGTGCATAGAATATGCCTTTCGATAGGTTACACTGGGTTTCGTAGGCAGAATTTGTTTGAGCGTAGCGTCAGTTAGAATGATTGGCCATTGTGCATTAATGATACTTCTAATAGCATTGGCCTCTCTGCTATATGTGGTGATTAGCCTACATGGAGCAATTTCTGTATTGTTTAATGCAATATTGTCTGATGCAATGTTATCACAGAGGGCATGGCTGGAGGCTATTACAGTGGTCCATTTACAAGGGGAAAAGTAAATCATTGTCCAAAAACAGAGTGTCTGTCAAACTGTTCAATTGTCCTTCTGGTCATCCTCTAGGACCACAATGTCCAGATCCTGTGAATCACATGCCTCCTCCGGGCTGGCCGGTGCATGGACAGGCACCACACGGGGTCGGGATACATGAGGAGTAGGGGGGGGAAGAGTGTGGGGCAACGGACAGGGGGAGACATTGACGGTGGTGTGGGAGGAGAGTTGGGACACAACAGAAGACATGACTGCACTCAGGGAAGTGAAACCGGCAGTGAGGGTGGCCAGAGCGCGTAAAATTTCCTCTCGCATCATGCGCACCTCTAGATTAACCCTGGGCAAAGCACTACGCTACGCTCGCGTAGTTTGCGAAGTTTGCGCTACTTCGCACAACGTGAATTGCACGTAGCACAGTGCAAACACGCGTAGCGTAGCATAGTGCAGCGGTCATTTTTTGCTTGCTCGCGGTCCTCAACGTCAAGTTGGCAACCGCGAGCAAGCAAAATGACATCCCGGCGAGACTTTTTCCTCGTTCGCGATCAGCAACATCAAGTTGCCGATTGCGAGCGTGGGAAATAAACCTCCCGGCGAGATTCTCAACGCGGGGAGGTCAGGTTTCTCATTGTGAGTGGTCGCGTGTGCTCGCGACCGCTCGCGATGAGAAACTACCAGTCCGCGTTGAGAAAGCTGCCGCTCGAGTAAAAATCTACTCGAGCGGCAGTAAAAGACAGCTCGCACTGTGCAAGATGCCGTTTTCAATGATTGCACAGTGCGGACAAGCATCCGGCACTGTGCAATCATTGCGAACAGCGCACTACGCAGTTCGCGTAGTGCTACGCGTAACTCGCGTAGTGCGAACTGCACTTTGCGTAGCTTCGCGTAGCGCTACTTCGCGAACTACGCCCAGGCTTACTCTAGACACAGTTGCAGCAAGATGCGAGAGGACATGTCTGGCTGACCCTCACATGCCCATATCAAGTCCTCTGGTACATCCGCAGACGGAACAACAGAGGGAGGGTTTTGGGTTGCACGTGGGGGGTGTGGTGCCTCAGGTTCGGAGTCAATGTGGGTGTTGACCTGGCAGCTATGATGAGGGGGACAGATTGCAGAGGATGCAGCTGGAGGCCCCCATCAAATGGGGGCCTCAGGAGTTAGGGAGGGGCTGAAGGCAGGACCAGGTTGCATAGTGGCCTGCCCTGTGGACACCTCGGAATAAATATGTTCAGCATGGTCCGTGGGTGAGTGGCTCTCCACCCCAGCCTGGCCAGAGGTGTCCAGTTCATCACCCCCCCTTCAGTGTCCTCAGCCTCCACCCGGTCTGTGGCACCAGAGTTATCCTCATGGTCAGTCCGGGTGGGCGAAATCCCCATGCCTGCTGATGTTGAGGGTCCCGCCTCATCGTCCTCTTCCTCAGTACTGGAAAGAGGTCGTAGCTGCCGGCGCACCACAGATGTCCTGCTCCGAACCCGGTCCACTTGGCCAGCTGAGTCCACTGAAATGTGAGACAAATCATTATGTAGTTGGTGTACACATCAGGTTAAGACACATATCAAGCGTAACAACCGCTGTGGCACTAAGAAACCTCAAGATTAATATCTCTGGTCCAAATCTTCTCCCCTTAAGCAAAGTGAATCAGGCAAAACTTATACCATCAATCAGTTATGTAAGCGAAGCTATGCGAGGGAGAGAAACTGAAAATCTGGATCGTACAATAACAAGAGCAATTCAAATGCAATTTTGGCCTACCAGGATACACATCCCCCACACAATGAAGTCTGGAGCTCGGGATACAAAGGCAAGAGCTTGCCAGCAAAGGGACGTTCATAAAAAGTTGGATCAAATTCAAAAGGGGTCCACCAGACACACTAAACATGCATCTGTGTGAAGAACTGAACAGTAAGGTGGCATATCCAGCCCAACCCTACTTGGACAACTTACTTAATCAACTGGGACTGCAGGAACTTTGGTAGCTACCAGCGACCATCCTCAGCTTAACAAAATATAGTAAATGATGTGATCACAAAAGAATCACTCATACAGGACAAAGCTGCCCTGACAGAGCGCGCTCATGGCTGGGTCACCTTGCAGACTTACAGCAAGGCAGCACCGCAAGCCTATCTTCTTACCAGCTTTTCCAGTGCAACAAAAGAGAAATTCCTGAGATTCCGCCTAGTCATACTACCATCTGCATATCACATGCCGCCCTGGCTACGCCCACAGATGCCAGCAATCTGCAGACTCTGCGGGGAGGGAAGGAGGATATAGTGCACCTGCTGACTATTTGCAAGGCCCTAAATGGGGAATGACGGATCTTGCTAAGACCCCTCTTCAATACGACATCCATTAGAACTTGCAGTCAAGCAGTGTTAGAATCCTTTTCTGGCGAGGATGTTCAGCTAACCTGCCGGCTGGTAAAATACCTATCCGATGCAGTAACTACCATAAAAAGGCAGGCCATCCAGTTAGCAGACTGCACTACAGCTGAACGGACTATGGTTCTTTGAAGGAATTCTTATTAGTCACTGCCTGTGCTGCTGCCCTATACGGGAATTTTAGCATGTCAAGATTGGTACTTCACGCATCTTAAAGAACTGAGCAGGCGCAGCAAATGGGAACCTTGATTAATGTCAAAGACTGGCACACCATGCACTTTCAGGGTTTTGCACCAGGCAGAAAGCCCTCTTCAACTCCCTTTTATGATGCTCAAATCACCCTCCTCCAACACCCAAAGTCCCATTATCCTACTGTAAGTCCTTGTATATATCATAGCATTTATTATCCAACAATCTCCAATTAACGCATTTCCTACCCTACTGTGAGATATCTGAAAACAGTATTCTCAGCACTCATCCAGCACTCAGCACTTTACTCTGCTGCTAGTTAGGCTGAAAACTGACGTCCCTCAACAACACATTGCAGATGCCTAGCACTTTCCACTTTCTATCTGCACGAAGCAACTTATCCATCTCCGCCACTCCACTCTAACTCGCTGCCTGGCACTAGACCAACGTAGCCAGGCAACCTACGCTGCCTTTTAAAGCATGCACTGCTCCCTTGTCTCTCTCCATAGCAAGTTCACAGCCATAGCCGCCCAGCTCTCAGCTCCCCCAAGCACCCCATGGCCCTACGCGTACATCGCTTTACTACACAGTAAAACCTCAGCAAGCAAGTGACCAGTATTCCTTTTTTGCCGTTAGACAAGTAGAACACTATTGACTTTAACAAGAATCAAGCAGAGGCAACAACTGCTGCCTTGCACTCTGCACTTCACTTTATAATTTTCTTTTTCAGCTGTTTTACATCACTTGTGGGCCACATATTATTGACATTTTATGTTGTTTTAATACTGATCTGTTTTAAGTCATAGAAAATGCCAAATGATGTAATGCATGATTGTAAAGGTGTTAATTAACTGTACAATAAAATCAACTTCAACTTCAAACACATATCAAGATGAGCCAAGGTCAGACTTTGTTCTCCTCTGATCACACTATCGAGTTGTGTGTGTTTACAAACTTAAATTACGTGCATGTTCACTGTCATCTCCTGATTTGAGTCTGACATGGACACCTCACAAGATCATTGGTGGTTAGCACGTCTGTACTGCCAACCCTCAGTTATGGCATTGTTGTGACCTGTGTGTCCTGTCACTGCGACATGTGCAGGTTCTACAACACTGTCCACTAAAGGAGCTCAGAGAGAGTCCAGATAAAATTGGAAAAAGCCTGTGATATGGAGTGTCTGCACTTTCACGTCTGGACATATGTTATCTGCTGTGTAGTATTGGATGGGACAACACTAAGGCCGATCGGGGGTAACACATCCATTTAGGGTCTGGGCAAATATGTTTGTTAAGTTGTGAATCTGAGCTTTTGATAGCCTCTCTCACAAGCTGACAATCCACTGCCACATATTGCCTTTGGAGGTTGAGCAGGTAGTGCTGTGCACTGATGAACAGTAGTGGCTCGTTGTTACAGCGACCTGTACATGGGAAATGGCATTCAAGCTCCTGGGGGTACGACATGTGTCTGTGGACACACTTGTCTAGATTTGCAACACTTATGATTGTGGCAAGGCTCTCAAAGTCTGTCTTGACTCAATGGCACATGATGATCTGTCTCTATCAGAACCCAAACTCAGCAACAGCAATGTAAGTCACAGCATACAATTCCCATTGGCCTCACAAACACACACTGGACAGTGTCTGTACCATACATCATCCAATGCACACATCAGTCATGATTCCCTTGTTTCACAGTTAGTGGTGCTGGCAGTGGAACTTTCATCAGCAATGCAAATGTGTGTCTCAAATCCCCAATTGTCATGATGACACCACAAGTCCCAGGATGCACTCAGCCAAGTCCAGAAAATGGGCTACGTTGAGCTTTTTGCTGCATGATGAGTGCTGCATACACACAGATTAGGAGACTGGAGGCATGGGACTCAGAATGGTACAGCTCTGTCTGCACTTGCATCATACTTCCAGACACATTTAGCCTATAATGCACTTACAATGTCTCTGCTGCTCTTGCTCCTCCAGCTGAGCATGGAGGGTCGGAAGAGCTGCACGCAGGACCCTCCTGTACAGTGGCGAGAAGCGAGGACGATGCACATGGTGCTGGGAAGACTGGCCCAGTAGCTCTTCAGCCTTGATCCAGGCCCAGCGTTTCAGGTCCTCCCAGCGCTTGCGGCATGCCCTCGCGTTCCTGGTGTGCACACCCACTGTACTGCAGCACTCACCAATTCCTGGCCCACAATCTGATCCGCGCTGCATTGCTCAGCTGTTCCTCTGGCCCCCATATAGCTGAGGATATTTCTCTATCACCCCCTCAGATAGCATGTCCAATTCCCTTTCACTGAAAGGGGGTGCTTTCTCTTCATAACCCTCAGCCATTTTGGGGGAAATGAGGTTGATGAGAGCAGCAGGATGTCACAGGATCTTATCGGTGAGAGAGGATGACTCAGAATGAACACTAAATGTCTGTCATCAACTTCCTGTGATGTATTTCCTGTCCCCCACTTCCTGTATGTGATTTCCTATATGAAAATTAGGCTTCTGGTCAAATTTCGGAGTTTACGGCCCGAAAACGGACTTTCCGCATGCGCAGAGTACGCAACGCTATCGCAAAGTACTCTGCGCATGCGCAAAGTACGCTACGCTATCACAGATTATGCTGCGCAGCGTACGCTGCGCATGCGGAAATTGCGTTTTCGGGCCGTAAACTCCGAAAACTACCCAGAACCCAAATTTTCATTTAGGAAATCACATACAGGAAGTGGAAGACAGGAAATACATCACAGGAAGTAGTTGTCAGCCATTTTGTGTTCATTCTGAGTCATCCACAACCACAGAACAAATCCACTGCCATCCTATTATTCTGTAGCAGATAAAATTTAATGACTGTGTAAGATTAATTCTTACACATGAAACAAAAGGGAGAACAGACCATGTAATGAGATTTGGGCTGGGACAAGGGGGAGGGGCTGGCACAACATCACACCCCAGTTTACTTCTCAAATGCTTTGCATTATGGTACATGTAGTCCATATTTAGTGATCAACACAAGAGTTATCTGTTGTGTTACAGTGTATTAGGGGTAGCAGTGCTGTACTTCCCAGACACATAGTGGCATATTCAGCCACAACATCATCACTCACGTTGTGGGACCAACATAATTGGTGTATGCTAATCATTTGGGGGCCAACTATCAAAATTCCTATAGTCATGCACTTTTTACATACAGACTCCCATTGTCAAAAGGTACAGGAGGGTCTCTCAGAACATGTACATCTCATCCTCAGAGTCAATAGACTCCTTGGGAAATCCACTACACTGATTGCTGACATTGGCACATGACCTGAAGCACGGTCAATCTTTTGACTCATGTCAACAGTTGTGGCTGACATACAGTTAGTGTGGTTTGCGAAGTTGTCTCAGGATGGATTTTTGGACAGAGTGGTAAATATCCATTTTTCATCATTGACAACAGACAGCAAACCACATCTTGTCCATGACACATCAGGTTGCTCACGTGAAAAACGTGGCAACCAGCTGATCACGGACTTGCATACCCTGACCTCGGTTATGTGCAATGGCCCGGTTGCCCGGATTCAGAGCTAGCCGAGGTTCAAGAGGTATCTGTAAGCCATGTGTTAAAGCAATATTGTGCAACACACAACAGGCCATAATGATCTTGCACACAACTTCAGGGGAGTACGTCAGCACACCCCTGTACGGCTGGAGACATCTGAAACGCGACTTCAACAGACCAAAAGTGCGCTCTATGATGGCTCGAGTTCGTATGTGTGCCCGATTGTACCTACGCTGAGGTACAGTGGTTGGATGTCTGTACAGTGTGAGGAGTTGAGGGGAGAGTGCATAGCCAGCATCGCCTAAGGAGGGAAGATAGGGAAATAGGTTACATTTCCAAATGAAATTTGAACAGAACATGATCTTTACTTAGTACATGCAGTGTCTGTTGTGACCGTGTATGTGGATTGGTGATTCTTATTGTAGAATGGTTGTTGATATAAGGTGGCATTCATTCATTACTGGGCTTCTTGACAGGCCCCTTGTGGCACCAGTGCGTCACTTTTCATATGTGATACAGTGACGTACTGGCAGCGCAAGGGTATTGTAACTGAGCCCTTTCATAAGCACACATCACTCTTTTTTAGTACTTGGTACTTACCCAGTAACCACATGTTGCCATATTCTCCCGCAGCCAACCGCCGGACAAGAGGTGACATATGGAATTCGAAGCTGTCATGGGTACTGCCTGGAAACGCTGCATGCACATCTGAGAATCTCCCACTGGCATCACAGACAGCCTGCACATTGATGGAATACCATCGGTGTCTGTTGCAGTATATGTGTGCAATGTGGCAGGGTGGCTGAAGGGCCACATGGGTACAGTCAATTGCACCCAGCACACGCGGGAAGCCGGAGATGCCAAAAATTCCCTAGCTGCCCTTTGTCTGCTGGCCAGTGTATGGGGCATTCGTATGTGAAGGTGGGCTCTAGAATTGATGCAGCGCAGTACCTGATGCAGGCACCGGGACTGGCTAGCCTGGGAGATGCCCACAACATCACTGGTGACCCTTTGGAATGACCCCGTAGCGAAAAAATGGAGGGCAGAAAGGACCTTCAGATAGGCTGGGATGGCATGGGAGCAGCATGTAGGTGAGTCAAGTTCCTCCTCCCAATCACATACCATCTCCAAGATGACTTCTGGAGGAAGCGGTATCTGGCCCTTACTTCTTGAGTGGACATCCCAAATATGTTGATCCTCTGTCTGAAGATCCTCTCTCTCCTCCTCCTCCTCCTCAAGTCTTCTTGCTGCATGGCAAGGGGCAGAGCAACAAATACATTCAGCGACATGTTGAAAGTGTTTCTGTGTGTCTGCTCTGCTTTCATATGTGCAGCAGGGCTGGGATTGGCTGCAGTGTGTCAGATGATTCATCATGGGCGATGGTAGGCAGTTGGACAGGTGTATGGCATTGAGGTAATGCTCAAACGGCCGATAGGCGGATATTCCGGCCCGGGAGCGGAGATTCCGGGCCGGAGGCAGAGATTCCGGGCCGGAGGCGGAGATTCCGCCATTGTGCCGGAATCTCCGCCAGTGGGTCGGAAATTCCGGCCCGAGTGCGGACATAAAGTTAGGATGTGTAAGTTCATTCTGTGAATACCCATATGTGTAAGTTCATTCTGTGAATACCCATATGTGTAAGTTCATTCTGTGAATACCCATATGTGTAAGTTCAATCTGTGAATACCCAAATGTGTAAGTTCATTCTGTGAATACCAAAATTGTTGTAAGTTTAGGATTTTGACGTAAGTTAGTTCTGTGAATCAGGCCCTGCGTGTTTCCCTTGTTACCTCTGTTTCTGTCTGTCTTCTCTCATTTTCTATCTATCTTAATCTTTTCTGCCTGCCTTTTGTGACAGTTGACCACTCTGTCTCTTTTCCCCTCCTGCCCCTCTGCCCATCTTTTCCCATTTTCTATGTGTGCATCTTCTCTGTTTACTTGCCTTTTTTTGAACACTGCAACTGTCAGCCTCCTAACACCCCCTTGCCTTTTCTATATGTTCCTGTTTTATTCTCATTATATATATATATTTTTCTAATTCTCCCACTTGTTTTGTACCTAACTCTAAGTCATGCCATCTTGTCCCCGAGCTCTTTGGTACAATGCATGTAGATGCTTAGCAAGTGACAGTACCGCAGGACAGGCTTCTGCAATGGTTTACAAGGATCACGTCATGGGTCAGAGGGACCTGAAGACAGACTGGCATTTCACAGCGCACATGTGCCCACACAGCGTACCTCTCCACTCCCTGCAGCAAGCATGCCAGTGGTGGACCCTAAGATTCTAGAGAAGCAAATGGTACTGCGTGGATCAATATGTCATAAACCTCTTTTTGCACCTCTGTTGGTTCTTTCTGCACTTCACCTCTTTTGCAAATTTCTGCATCCCTATTGCCTATTTCTGCACCCCTCTTCCCTTTTTGCCCACCTCTCTTGCTTCTTTCTGCACTTCTCTTGCTTCTTTCTGCACTGCTCTTGCCTCTTTCTGCACCTCTCTTGCAAATTTCTGTATCCCTCTTGCCTCTTTCTGCACACCTGCACCCCTGTTCCCTCTTTCTGCACCTTTCTTGCCTGCTTCTACACTTGTCTTGGTTCTTTCTGCACCTCTGTTGCTTCTTTCTGCACGTCTCTTGCCTCTTTCTGCACACCTCTTGCCTCTTTCAGCACCTCGGTTGCTTCTTTCTGCACCCCTCTTGCCTCTTTCTGTACCCCTCTTGCCTCTTTGTGCACCTCTCCTGCCTCAATCTGCACCTCTCTTGCCTTTTCATGCAGTTCTCTTGCCTCTTTCTGTACCTCTTTTACTTTGTTCTGCACTTCACTTGCCTCTTTCTGTCCCCCTCTTGCCTCTTTCTGTACCTCTGTTGGCTCTTTCTGTACTGCTCTTGCTTCTTTCTGCACCACTGTCCCAAATTTCTGCATGCCTCTTGCCTCTTTCTGCACCCCTCTTCCCTCTTTCTGCACCTCTCTTGCCTCAGTCTGCCCACCTGTTCCCTCTTTCTGCACCCCTTTTGCCTATTTCTGCAACTCTCTTGCCTCTTCCTGCAGTTCTCTTGCCCCCTTCTGCACCTCACTTGCCTCTATCTGCACCTCTGTTGGTTCTTTTGCACTGCTCTTGCTTCTTCTGCACCTCTCTTGCAAATTTCTGCACCCATCTTGCCTCTTTCTGCACCCCTCTTACCGCTTTCTGCACCTCTTTTGCCTCTATCTGCACCCCTGTTTCCTCTTTCTGTACCTCTTTTGCCTGTTTCTGCAAGTCTCTTTCCTCTTTCTGCAGTTCTCTTGCCTCCTTCTGCACCTCTGTTGTTTCTTTCTGTACTTCTCTTGCCTCTTTCTGCACCCCATTGTTTAATTCTGCACTTCTCATGCTTCTTTCTGCACCTGTCTTGCTTCTTTCTGCACCCCTGTTGGCTCTTTCTGCACTCCTCTTCCCTCTTTCTGCACCTCTCTTGCCTCTTTCTGTACCTCACTTGCCTCTTTCTGCACTTCTCTTGCTTCTTTCTACACCTCTGTTGCTTCTTTCAGCAATTCCCTTTTCTCTTTCTGCACTTCTCTTGCCTGTTTTTGCACCTCTCTTGCCTCTTTCTGTACCACTCCTACCTCTTTCTGCACCTCACTTGCTTCTTTCTGCACCCCTCTTGCCTTTTTCTGCACCCCTCTTCCCTCTTTGTGCAACTCTCTTGCCTCTTTCTACATATCTCTTCCCTCTTTCTGCACCACTCTTGCCTCTTTCTGTACCTCAGTTGCTTCTTTCTGCACTTCTCTTGCCTCTTTCTGCACCCTTCGTGCCTCTTTCAGCACCTCTGTTTCTTCTTTCTGCACCCCTCTTCCCTCTTTCTGCACCTCTCTTGCCTCAGTCTGCCCACCTGTTCCCTCTTTCTGCACCCCTTTTGCCTATTTCTGCAACTCTCGTGCCTCTTCCTGCAGTTCTCTTGCCCCCTTCTGCACCTCACTTGCCTCTATCTGCACCTCTGTTGGTTCTTTTGCACTGCTCTTGCTTCTTTCTGCACCTCTCTTGCAAATTTCTGCACCCATCTTGCCTCTTTCTGCACCCCTCTTACCGCTTTCTGCACCTCTCTTGCCTCTATCTGCACCCCTGTTTCCTCTTTCTGTACCTCTTTTGCCTGTTTCTGCAAGTCTCTTTCCTCTTTCTGCAGTTCTCTTGCCTCCTTCTGCACCTCTGTTGTTTCTTTCTGCACTTCTCTTGCCTCTTTCTGCACCCCCATTGCTTCATTCTGCACTTCTCATGCTTCTTTCTGCACCTGTCTTGCTTCTTTCTGCACCCCTGTTGTCTCTTTCTGCACTCCTCTTCCCTCTTTCTGCACCTCTCTTGCCTCTTTCTGCACCTCACTTGCCTCTTTCTGCACTTCTCTTGCTTCTTTCTATACCTCTGTTGCTTCTTTCAGCAATTCCCTTTCCTCTTTCTGCACTTCTCTTGCCTGTTTTTGCACCTCTCTTTCCTCTTTCTGTACCACTCCTACCTCTTTCTGCACCTCACTTGCTTCTTTCTGCACCCCTCTTGCCTTTTTCTGCACCCCTCTTCCCTCTTTGTGCAACTCTCTTGCCTCTTTCTACACCTCGCTTCCCTCTTTCTGCACCACTCTTGCCTCTTTCTGTACCTCAGTTGCTTCTTTCTGCACTTCTCTTGCCTCTTTCTGCACCCTTTGTGCCTCTTTCAGCACCTCTGTTTCTTCTTTCTGCACTTCTCTTCCTTCATTCTGCACCCCGCCTGCCTCTTTCTGTACCCCTCTTGCCTCTTTGTGTAACTCTCCTACCCCTTTCTGCACCCCTCTTGCCTCTTTTTGCACCTCTGTTGGTTCTTTCTGCACTGCTCTTGCTTCTTTCTGCACCTCTGTTCCACATTCCTGGATCCCTCTTGCCGCTTTCTGCACCCCTCTTCCCTCTTTCTGCACCTCTCTTGCCTCAGTCTGCCCACCTATTCCCTGTTTCTGTACCCCTTTTGCCTGTTTCTGCAACTCTCTTCCCTCTTTCTGCAGTTCTCTTGTCTCCTTCCGCACCTCTGTTGCTTCTTTCTGCACCTCTCTTGCAAATTTCGGCACCCCTCTTGCCTCTTTCTTCACCCCTCTTGCCTCCTTCTGTACCTCTGTTGGTTCTTTCTGCACTGCTCTTGCTTCTTTCTGCACCTCTTTAGGCTATTTCTGTACTTCTCTTGCCTCCTTCTGTACTCAAATGGGAAGTGCAAGCTGTCAAGTTTTTAAGGTCTGCGTGCTCTCATGACTGAGGTATATGTCTACTTGTATATGTATTCTTACATGTGTTATGCATCTCAAGATGTTAGCTTAAAAAGCGGGTAACTTCTCCAATAGGTGGTCAAATCTTCTCAGTTCTGCTCTGTCATTCGGTTGCACAGGCAGACATGTCTTATGTATACATGTGTTATAGAGCCCCTCAAATATACTATTGAATACCCATGTGCCCTGTACTGTGAGCAGAAAAAAATGCATACACCTTCTTTTACACAAATTTACAGAGTATGCTGTTTGAAACACAGGTATTTAAGTGTTTACATGTTTATTTTAATTTAACATGTCACTAGGTAAAAGCATAGACATGCATGCATTCCTTCACAAACTTGGTCAGACTTACAACAGTGATATGCTTAGGATTGCTGTTTTATATTTGGTAGGCCTAACATTCTGAGCAGTCGATTAATAGTGAACCTTCAAGAGAAAAGTGAGGTTTAAGACATCTACGGAGAAGGATTAGTGATTAGGGTACTTAGTATGAGTCTGTTGTAAGGTACAGTCAAAGTAGGCCTCTTTCTGCACCTCTGTTGGTTCTTTCTGCACATCTCTTGGTTCTTTCTGCGCCTTTCTTTCTCTTTCTAGACTTCTGTTGCCTCTTTCTGCACTTCTCTTGCTTCTTTCTGCGCCTTTCTTCATCTTTCTGCATATGTCCTACCTATGTAGGCATATTTAGAAATTAGCATTTAAAAAACCTTACAAATTCACTAAAAAAACCAGAGGTCTCATGGACGTTATAGTTAGGAATTAGCAGTTAAAAAACCTTTGAAATTCACTGAAAAAAACAGAGGTTTCACGGACGTTATAGTTAGAAATTAGCATTTAAAAAACCTCAGAAATTCACTGAAAAAAACACGGGTTTCAGGGACGTTATAGTTAGTTGGACATTTCACTCGTACAACACCAGAGAAATTTGGCCGTTATAGTTAGTTGAGCTAACTATAACTCGCGCCCCCGCAATGCACTGCTGATGATGTCACATATTACATCACTCATGACATGGTCAGTGACATCACGGATGACATCACTGATGACATCTCAAATGACATCACTGATGACATCATCCACGTGATCATCTGATGCACCTCCTCACACCCTAATATAACCTTTGATACACCCCCTCTAAAATACAGACTACCATTCTCGAAACCATAGACACACCAATACCAGTTAGTACATACCCACTCACTGATTCATAGGTCTACACACACATCCACTCACCCATACAGTCACTCATACACGCAGCCACTCATCAATATAGCCACTGAAATATGCACTCATACACCTATACAGATACTCACACAACACCACTAACCATAGAGTTACTCACACACCTAGTCAGTCATGCACAGAATCAATCACACTCCCATTTACTCACCTATACAGTTATACACACACCACCTCACTTATTCATACAGATACTAACACATACTTACTCTCTTATACAATCACTGACACAAGCACACACTCATCCATCAAGCCACTCTCACAATCACTCACTCTCACATATAGTCATTTATATAGTCCAACACTCAGATATACTGCCTTTCACATATGTAGTTACTCACACATCTACCACTGAGACATCCATTCACTCACCAACACACCCATACACACACTCACCCACCCATACAGCCCTTCACAGATGCACTCTTGAACCCATACACCTAGTGAATTATCCACTCACACATCTATGCACAGTCACACACCCCCCACCCACCCACACAGACACTCAGGCACCCATACAGACACTCAGACAACCAATCAATAACTCATGTAGACACTCATGTAGCTACTCACCAACCCATGCAGCCGCTTACACACCAACTGACAGACTGATACAGACATTCACACAGTTTAGTCACTAACCCATGCATTCAGTAAGACACGTTTAATTACTCACTTATACAGTCAGTCACACACCTACTAAATCATCCATTCAGACACTCATACACCCACTCATTATTCAATACACCTTGGCATATGTAGATATATAAAAAACATATTTAAACTTTACAGAAACACACAGTCACTGGATGATGTCACCAGTGATGTCATCAGTGATGTCATTTGAGATGCCATCAGTGACGTCATCTGTGATGTCACTGACCATGTCATGAGTGATGTAATATGTGACGTCATCAGCAGTGCATTGCGGGGGCGCAAGTTATAGTTAGCTCAACTAACTATAATGGCCGAATTTCTCTGGTTTTGTACGAGTGAAATGTCCAACTAACTACAACGTCCCTGAAACCTGTGGTTTTTTCAGTGACTATATATATATATATATATACACAAATCATTAACTAAATATGAAGAAGTGGGAAGAGTTCCGCGAGGGTTGAGAATTCTCCTGGCACCAAGTTTTGATAATCCCAACCCCAACATGCTTAAGGAATGGGGTGAAAGTAATTTAACAGCCTCAATGAATCTGGTACAAATCTTAGTAAAATACACCGAAATAGATCGCCAGGCGCTCATGATTGAAATCGACAAAATTAATGAGGAATTGAATAAATTGGAGCAAACAGAGTACATAAAGAAAACAAGAGATGAAATAAGAGAACGACTCAAGAAACATGAAGAGAAGATTAAAATTCGCAAAGCTCATAAATTTGCACGTGACAAATGTGATTATGAGCAGGGCCAAATATTCACTTTTGCACGGAAATTTGAAACGGCAAAAAGGCAGAGGTTTAATGATAAATCTAGAAACAACGCAGCGAATATGACGTCACAAACTGGGAACACAGTTCTTGAAGAAACGTCCAGTATTGACGCTTATTCACTTACTAGGGACACAGGCTCAGAAAGTGGCAATTTCAATACAATAACAGGATTAACAAAGTTAAGCCTAGGCAAAGAAATCGATTTTTTAGCCCTAGATCGCTGGCAGACCCTGAGGCCGAGAACTCAAAACAAGCCAACAGGAAAAGAAGGAATGTCAGGAGAAGGGCAAGGCGCAAGGTGCGAAAAACCAAAACCAAAGAGAGCTCAGTGGTGCAAGAAGCAACAGTAGATGACAATACAATTGTAAATTTATCTTCAACCATAATAACCGAGGCGGAGAAACAAATACTATTGCTAGGGTTAAACTTCTGCCCAGAGAGCAATTTCAATTATGCAAAAACGAGAGTGGATGTATTCTGTTTCATTCAAAAGCTCAAACTTAAAAAATTCTTCAGCATCAAAAATGGCTTAGAACAAGCAAAACTGACCCATCTGAGGTCTGAGGGAAATGTGGAAGCATTACAAGTATCTGATATACCAACGCTGCTGACCTTACAAGCGCTCAGCGATGAAACGAATATGACCAATCATGAAATCAGGGATGTGGAATCTAAGCAAGAACAAATGCAAAGGAACAACATATCACAAAGAGGTGCAGGTATTAGTCCATTTAAGCCAAAATCCACATTCTTTCCGGTCATGCCAAAAGACGCTATTGATATCTATCATGAGTGTGTAACTGAAGATATTAAAAAACTATATCATCAAGTCAAACATAAAAAACGCAATAAACAAAATAACAAAAGAAAATATGCCAATCTGATTAAAAAATTGAAAGACAACCATGAAATCGTCATTAACAAGTCAGATAAGGGCGGAAATATTGTGTTGTGGTCCAAGAAAGAATATTTGCAAGAAGCCAAGCGACAACTAGACAATGGAGAATGTTATATGAAATCTAACATTAAAGAGTATAACAAAGTGAAGGAAAACCTCAAAAAGAATTGCAGAAGTGGAAAAGGGAGGGTTTGATATCATCTGAAGAATACAAATATATGTATATTGAATATCCAGTTGTTCCGTACATATACTTTATCCCCAAAGTCCACAAGAAAATCACACCTATACCAGGCAGACCAATTATCGCTGCAAACAACAGTATGGGTGAACATATTGCACAATATGTGGATTTCTTTTTACAAGACATTGTCAAAGGCCTACCCACCTATGTAAAAGATACAGGGGACTTTCTAGTTAAACTTGAGGGCATGGAATGAACAGAGGATCAAATACTTATTACATTAGATATTGAATCCTTGTATACAAGTATTGAACATCGGACTGGCCTGAATGCAGTTAAACACTTTCTGGACACAAGACTGCTGAATTGCTTTAGTCACAACTTTATGCTGCTTGACCTTATCTCATGGTGTCTACATAATAATTATTTTATGTTTGGCAGGGATCTGTTTAAGCAATTGAGAGGCGTAGCTATGGGGGCCTGTTTCTCCCCCAGCTACGCATGCTTGCATGTCGGCTGGTGGGAGGAACAGGTCCTAAAAAAGGCCCATCAGGAAATGTACAACCTACATGTAAGGTATTGGCTAAGATACATTGACGATGTGTTTATAGTGTGGAGGGGCGATGAGCAAAGGGCCAGGGAATTCATTGAACAAATTAATATAAATTCTACCAACCTAAAATTTACCTCACATATGAGTCGAACCAGCATTGAATTTTTAGATGTGAGAGTATATATACAAGAAGGAAAAATAGAAACAGCATTGTTTCGAAAGGAAACAGCTGGCAACACCACGTTGCATGCCAGCAGTGCGCACCCAAAGCATTTGATAAGGAGTATCCCCTATGGGGAACTCCTTAGATTAAAACGTATATGCAGTGTGCAAAAAGATTTTGAGAACTGTAAACAAGAATCACTCACTAGACTCAGGAAAAGAGGGTATAGTGAGAAAATATTGAGGGAGGCGGCAAGAAAGGTAGGAGAAAGACCAAGAGCTACACTGTTACCGAGAACAGATGAGAAAATAGATTACACACAGATTGATGACAATCCCTGACTCATTCTTAGATATAGCAAACAGGAAAGAAAAGTGAGGTCCATTATATGTAAGAATTGGCCCATTGTATTAACTGATGGTGTCTTAGGGACAAGAGTTCCCTCACAACCTAATATCACTTTCAGAAAATCTTTATCTATGCGATCTCAATTAGTTAAAACCAGCCCTGAGTTAAGCCCTGCTAATACATGGCTCAAACCCAGACAGGGATTTGTCAAGTGCTCGACGTGCCGAGCGTGTAAGTTTGGTATCAGAACCACACATTATACCAATCCGTTCTGTTCTGAAGAGATCGCTATTAGAGGCAGCTATAACTGCAGGACGGAGTACGCTGTGTATGTTCTGACATGCACCTGTGGCTTGACCTACGTAGGGAGTACCAAGCTACAGGTGCATGTCAGAATATTGCAGCACCTCAGAGCAATTGTCAACAATGACACTACATACCCTGTGGCTCGCCATTTTAAGAGCGTACACAACAACGACTTAAATTGTTTTAAATATTACGTTGTTGATGCCATTCCCAAACCTAGGAGAGGTGGCAACAGGGAAAGACTCTTGAGGCAAGCGGAAACTCGCATGATTCTTGAATTAGATTGCAAAACACCTAAAGGGCTGAACTCTACAGAAGGCATGCATACTTTCCTGTAGGATATAAGAAGTTGTTCCACCATTATGAATATTACCTGTGCAACTAAGTATGACAAGGAATTACAAAGGTATTGTCCATGTATATAGAACTGGCGTGACTCATCAACAATTGACCACTGTAATTTTAATCCAGGTGTGATTATAGATAGTTAGATTTTACATTTGCACTAGCACTTTATTTTGTATTGTATAGTTCAGCACTCAGCACTTTTAGGTAGCAATTTTGCACATATGCTGATGCTGCTAAGCACGGAGGCACTTTAGTTGAGATGACCAATCTATGAACAACAATTATTGTAATGCACAGGGGAGGACAATGGGTAAGAATTAAGGAGTTAAAAGTTTGTGAATTCTTACGGTGACTTAAATAAGGATATCTAGGCATTGGAATTAAGCATTTATGCTGTTATTAGAAAATAGATGGAATGAACTGTCAACAATAGTAATACATGATCATGATCAAATCAACATAAGATAACACTCATTATAATTAATAGATATATGAGTGAATTTACCTATTGAGGTACAATGTAACATCTACAAATATTCATGTACTTACTTTCTTACGTATTTACTTATTCATTTATATGCACAATGAATTATTTAAGTGTGTATATATATTTATATATATTTATGGACATGTTTTTAAACATTTATACATTCATTCGTTCATCTCTCTCTATATATATTAATTGCTTTTAACTCACCATGAATTAATAATGCTGTTGTCCTTGTTAATAGCAACTCCATTTACAATAATCTAAGTTAGTGCATTTCAAAATGAGGAGTTTTCTCATAGTGTTTCTTCTATGTTTGTTAACACGTGACACTTGGGTGATGTGGAGAATTTAAAAAGTATGGCGGAATGTGCTCCGTTAGTGATCAAGGGCACTTTGTTGCTTGAAACGCATCGAAAGGAGGAGTGAGAACAATAAATCTTGCCAAAACTGCTTTGGGTGTCCGTTTCTCTCTACTCGCCGCAAGGTGGTTTGGAGAGTTCTTCGGTCTAATATATATATATATATTCACTGAAAAAACCATAAGTTTCAGGCACGTTATAGTTAGAAATGAGCATTTAAAAAACCTTAGAAATTCACTGAAAAAACCACAGGTTTTAGGGAAAGTTATAGTTAGTTGGACATTGCACTCGTACAAAACCCGTGAAATTCCCCCGTTATAGTTAGTTCAGATAACTATAACTCGCGCCCCCGCAATGCACTGCTGATGACGTCACATATTACATCACTCATGACATGGTCAGTGACATCACTGATGACATCACTGTTGACATCTCAAATGACATCACTGATGACATCACTGATGGCATCATCCAGTGACTGTGTGTTTCTGTAAAGTTTAAATATGTTTAATATATATAGGGAAAGGCGTGTTGAAGAATGAGTGGGTGTATAAGTGTCTGAATGGATGATTTAGTAGGTGCGTGACTGACTCTATAAGTGAGTGATTAAACGTATCTTACTGAATGCATGGGTTAGTGACTAAACTGTGTGAATGTCTGTATCCGTCTGTCTGTTGGTGTATAAGCGGCTGCATGGGTTTGTGAATAGCTACATGAGTGTCTACATGGGTTATTGATTGGTTGTCTGAGTATCTGTATGGGTGCCTAAGTGTTTGTGTGGGTGGGGTGTGTGTGACTGTGCATAGATGTGTGAGTGGGTGATTCACTGGGTGCATGGTTTCAAGAGTGCATCTGTGATGGACTGTATGGGTGGGTGAGTGTGTGTATGGGTGTGTTAGTGAGTGAATTTATATCTCAGTGGTACATGTGTGAGTAACTACATATGTGAAAGGCAGTATATATGTGTCTCAGAGTATTTAAATGGCTATAAGTGAGAGTGTGTGATTGTGAGAGTGGCTGTATGGATGAGTGTGTGCTTGTATCAGTGATTGTATAAGAGCGTAAGAATGTGCTAGTATTTGTATGAGTAAGTGAGCTGGTGCATGTATAACTGTATAGGTGAGTGAATGGGAGTGTGATTAATTATTTGCATGACTGACTAGGTGTGTGAGTACCTCTATGGATGAGTGGCGGTGTGTGAGTGTCTATATAGGTGTATGAGTGCATATGATAGTCCTGTACTGAGTGACCGTAAGTATGAGTGACTGTACGGGTGACTGAGTGGATGTGTGTGTAGACCTAAGAATCAGTGAGTGGGTATGTAGTTATTGGTGTTGGAGTGTCTATGGTTTTGAGAATGGCAGTCTGTAATTTAGAGTGGGTGTATCAAAGGTTATATTAGGGTGTGAGAAGATGCATCAAATTATCACATGGATGATGTCATCAGTGATGTCATCAGTGATGTCATTTGAGATGTCATCAGTGATGTCATCAGTGATGTCACTGACCATGTCATGAGTGATGTAATATGTGACGTCATCAGCAGTGCATTGCGGGGGCGCGAGTTATAGTTAGCTGAACTAACTATAACGGGGGAATTTCACGGGTTTTGTACGAGTGCAATGTCCAACTAACTATAACTTTCCCTAAAACCTATGGTTTTTTCAGTGAATTTCTAAGGTTTTTGAAATGCTAATTTCTAACTATAACGTGCCTGAAAACTATGGTTTTTTCAGTGAATTTCAAAGGTTTTTTAAATGCTAATTTCTAACTATAACGTGCCTGAAACCTATGGTTTTTTCAGTGAATTTCAAAGGTTTTTCAAATGCTAGTTTGTAACTATGCCTACAGAAGTAGGACATGTGAAGAAAGAAGAAAAAAAGCACAGAAAGAAGCAAAAGAAATGTCGAAAGAAACAGAAGTCCACCAAGACGAAGAAAAATCCAGGAAGAAGCAACACATGTGCAGAAAGAACCAACAGAGGAGCAGAAAGAGGCCTTGTTGCAAAATCATCCTGTGCCCACACCTTTTCCAGACGGGTACTGGTGGTAACTGACTCTGACTAACCAGGCCTAGAGCCAGTGCTATGGTAAAAGACACTTAGAATACAGTTAAAACACCTACATACACTAGGGAACACTATGCGTTGGGGTACCCCTGTGATTAGCATGACCTCCTCTGTAACTCCCTAGTACATAATAGGGAGGGGGATTAAAACTACCTCTTAAAACGCGCCATGGGGTGCGTTTGCACACTGGTGTAGGGAGGGGGGGGGCCTGAGGTTACATGTGTGCAAACACACCCTCTGGCCATTTTAAGTTGGGGGATAAAGTCCCCTTGAATCCTAAGGGTCCCTGGGGTCCAACTAGCCCACCAGGTACCTCCAGTAAGCGCCACAGAGCTGTGTTGCACAGAGGTGTAAAAAGGGGCGTGGCCTGCACCACCTCTCTGCAACGCAGCCCTGTGGCGCGCACTGGAGGTACCTGGTGGGCTAGTTGGCCCCCAGGAACCCCCAGTTTTCAAGGGGAATTCATTCCCCAACTTAAAACGCGCCACAGGGCGTGTTTGCACACATGTCACCTGAGGCCCCGCCCCCTCCCTTCACCACTGTGCAAACATGCCCTGTGGTGCGATTTAAGTTGGGGTTTTAGGTCAGCTTGAATCCTGAGGGTTCCTGGGGCCCAACTAGCCCACCAGGTACTTCCAGTAAGCGCCACAGAGCTGCGTTGCAGAGAGGTGGTCAGAGGCCACGCCCCTTTTTACACCTCTCTGCAACACAGCTCTGTGGTGCTTACTGAAGGTACCTGGTGGGCTAATTGGCCCCCAGGGACCCTCAGTATTGAAGAGGAATTAATTCCCCAACTTCAAATGTGCCACAGGGCGTGTTTGCACACATGTCACCTCAGGCCCCGCCCCCTCCCTTCACCACTGTGCAAACGCGCCCCGTGGCGCGTTTTAAGTTGGGGGATTAAGTCCCCTTGAATCCTGACGGTCCCTGGGGTCCAACTAGCCCACCAGGTACCTCCAGGAAGCGCCACAGAGCTGCATTGCAGAGAGGTGTAAAAAGGGGCGTGACCTGGACCACCTCTCTGCAACGCAGCCCTGTGGCGCTGACTGGAGGTACCTGGTGGGCTAGTTGGCCCCCAGGGACCCCAAGTATTGAAGGGGAATTAATTCCCCATTTTAAAACGTGCCACGGGGCGCGTTTTCAGAGTGGTAAAGGAAGGGGGCGGGGCCTGCGGCACAATCTTTTTTTTTTTAGAAGGGGGGCTGTGTGGCCCCCCTTCTTTTTTCCTATTTTTGGGCCCTGGGGGATGGCCTTACCCCTTTTAAAAAAAAAAAAAGAAGAAAAGTAAACGGGAAGGGGGCCGCGTAGCCCCCCTCCCATGGCCGAATCCGGCCCCGGGGACCCCATCCCCCAGGGCATGGCCACACTTTTTTTTATTTTCTTAAGGAGGGGGGCTGCGTAACCCCCCTCCTCAGGCCTCCTTTTGCCCCGGGGACCCCATCCCCCGGGGCAGGTCTTTTTTTATTTTTTTATTTATTTATTTATTTTTTGTTTGTTTTTGGGGAGGGGGCTGCATGGCCCCCCTCCCGGGCCACTACTTGCCCCGGGGACCCCATCCCCCGGGGCCGGCCCTATCCGTTGGGGACCGTGGGGGGGTCCCAATGCCCCCACGGTCCCGCCGGCTCCCCCGCATCCTGCGGGAGCCGGCATTGCTTTCCACACGGGGAACTGCTTAGATGCAGATCCCCGTGTGGAAAGCAGCTTGGTTTGAATTTTGGAAGAGAGAGCAGGTTTCCTGCTCTCTCTTCCAAAATTCAAAGCAAGTTTGCTATGACAGGACGGGAGCCGCGAGGCTCCCGCCCTGCCATAGCAAACAGCAGTGTCCCGGGGGTGGGCACCCCGGGACACTGCAGGAGCCGGCCCTGGGGGGTGGTGGTCCCCAGGGCCATCACAGGCTCCAGGAGGGGGCCGCGCGGCCCCCTCCCAACATCTGCAAAGCCCCGGGAGGTGGTGGTCCCCGGGGCTTGGGGTCCGAACGGACCCCCACATTTCAATTCTTAGTGCCCTGGGGAGGTGGCGGTCCTCGGGGCCTGTGGGGGCTCGAGCCCCCACACAGGTATTTTAATTTAAAAAAGAAGCACCGGGGAGTGGCGGTCCCCGGGGCTGGGGGAGGCCGAGTGCCCTCCCGCACCATTTGTATTTCAAAGCCCCGGGGGTGGAGGTCCCCGGGGCTTGGGGAGCCTTAGAGGCCCCCCCACACAATTTTATCATTTACCCCCGCATGCCCCCGGGACTTGGCCCAAATACCATCAAAGCGCGGGAGACCACGCTTCGTTTTTTTTTTCACGGCAGGATCCGCGCATCCTAAGCGCATCCCGCCGATTAAAAAAAAAAAATGCTTTTTTGGGCCCTGGGGGTCCTTGTGGGACCCCCTAAGCAGGCCTAGGGGGTCAGGGTGTTTCTACCCTCCCCCTTTTTACGTTTTGCGCACTTGTTTCTTGTGCCTCGGTTCTACCGAGGAACAAGATGGCTGCCAACAGTTCCTGGTTTGGAGTGTTGACAGCCAATTAGCATACAGCTCGTGATCGGGAAGGTGCACTCAGGGTGCGCGGACCCTCCGCGGCCATAGATATATATGTGGTTTTACTTTTGATTTTCTCAGGAACTACTGAACGGATTTACACCATTTAACCAATAGGCACGACTCTGAACCAAGGGCTACCTTTTTGCCAAATTTGGTGTAATTCCGTTCAGCAGTTCAGGCTGTAGCTGCGACTAAAGGTTCCTATGGAAAATTGCATGGGGAAAACATGTTTTGGGACCCCCCTTTTTTCTCGGCCCCCACTTGACGAATCACCCCGAGACTTTCAGGATAGGAGCAGACCGGAGCGCCCCACGAGATTCGTCAACCAGCGCCAAAGTTATTGGGAATAGAATGTTGCGGATTTCCTATGGAAAATAGGTCCTAACTATAACTATCTACTGGCGACCGCCAGTAGATAATATATATATATATATACATATATATATATATATATATATATATATATATATATATATATATATATATATATATATATATTATCTACTGGCGGTCGCCAGTAGATAGTTATAGTTAGGACCTATTTTCCATAGGAAATCCGCGATATTCTATTTGAAATAACTCTTGCGTCGGTTGACGAATCTTCGCAAAATTTTCAAACTTTATGGCCCGCTCCGGTCCGCTCCTACCCTGAAAGTCTCAGGGTGATTCATCAAGCAGGGGCCGAGAAAAAAGGGGGGTCCCAAAACATGTTTTCCCCATTCATTTTCCCATAGGAAACGTTAGACACGGCTACAGCCCGAACTGCTGAACGGAATTACACCAAATTTGGCAAAGAGGTAGTTCTTGGTTCAGAAAGAACCCTTTTTGTTAAATGGTGTAAATCCGTTCAGTAGTTGCGGAGAAATTAAAAAAATAAGAGTCAAAAAATCAATTTCCCATAGGAAACTTTATGCAAGGCTACAGCCCGAACTGCTGAACGGAATTACACCAAATTTGGCAAAGAGGTAGTTCTTGGTTCAAAAAGAACCCTTTTTGTTAAATGGTGTAAATCCGTTCAGTAGTTGCTGAGAAAATCAAAAGTAAAAACACATATATATCTGGGCGGAGACTAACCACACATGTCATCGTGAGATCTGATTGGCTGTCAGCACTTCATCCTGGAATTGCTGGCAGCCATCTTGGGACCAATATAAATGATAGTACCCCATTGAAATGCATTGTAGTGAATCGAAGATTTTGAGGGTTAACAAAAGGAGAACTATAAAGGGTGATACTGATAACAGACTTTAGTTACATTAGAATTCATTTGTTGATGGTACCATACTAATTTCAGGAATTGTGGTGTGTTCTAAGGTGATTTTACCCTGTGAAAAACCTTCTGCTGGGATATCATGAATCATGTTTGAGAGAAAACTATTTTCACATGCTTGTCCCATACAGTTTTGGAAGGTGTCCCAGAAGCTAAAATGAGAGCATATTTTCTGTAAATTCACATTATCTTTCTCAGTCATGTGAGAATGAAGTCTGACATTCTCAGTAAAACATGTACATCCAACAAGGGCAGAGACTGTCAGTTGATTCCTTTGTGTTCTACTGCAGCTTCCCAGAGTGTTCTAAAGAACAACTAGAGTGCTAACAGCCTTACTTATGACAAAAGTATGGCACACCTGAAGCCATCTTGATTGGAATAAACTGGTAACACTTAAAACATTTAATTTAAAAAGGAACAAAATGATGGGGTTCATCTTGTCATAGCAATTATGGTTAGTGCTCTGGAAAGAAAAATTAGGACATGTTTCAAGTGTGATCTCAAATATCTTCCTGTTATATTTCAACAGGAGCAGCCTGTCAGTTGATGCCTTTGTGTTCTACTGCAGCTTCCCAGAGTGTTCTAAAGAACAACTAGAGCACTAACAGTCTTACTTATGACAGAAGTATGGCACACCTGAAGCCATCTTGATTGGAATAAACTGGTAACACTTAAAACATTTAATTTAAAAAGGAACAAAATGATGGGGTTCATTTTGTCATAGAAATTATGGTTAGTGCTGTAGAAAGAAAAATTAGGACATGTTTCAAATGTGATCTCAAATATCTTCCTGTTATATTTCAACAGGAGCAGCCTGTCAGTTGATGCCTTTGTGTTCTACTGCAGCTTCCCAGAGTGTTCTAAAGAACAACTAGAGCGCTAACAGTCTTACTTATGACAAAAGTATGGCACACCTGAAGCCATCTTGATTGGAATAAACTGGTAACACTTAAAACATTTAATTTAAAAAGGAACAAAATGAGGGGGTTCATTTTGCCATAGAAATTATGGTTAGTGCTGTAGAAAGAAAAATTAGGACATGTTTTAAGTGAGATCTCAAATATCTTCCTGTTATATTTCAACAGGAGCAGCCTGTCAGTTGATGCCTTTGTGTTCTACTGCAGCTTCCCAGAGTGTTCTAAAGAACAACTAGAGAGCTAACAGCCTTACTTATGACAAAAGTATGGCACACCTGAAGCCATCTTGATTGGAATAAACTGGTAACACTTAAAACATTTAATTTAAAAGGAACACAATGAGGGGGTTCATTTTGCCATAGAAATTATGGTTAGTGCTGCAAAAAGAAAATTTAGTGCATGTTTTAAGTGAGATCTCAAATCCTCTTCTATTTCATTAGAAAATTCTGACATGCAGACTGAAATAATCACTTTCAATACCAGCAGTAGACTTCCAGTTAACTCCTTGGTGAGCAGTAGCTTTACTACAGTGATCTAATGAACAACTAGAGTAATAACATTCTGAATTTATGGCAAATGTGTGACACATCTGAATGCCTTCTTGATGGAATCAAAGTAAAAAACTGAAAGCATTTCCTACTGAGGAGACTGCAGTAAATGAGGAAATTAGGAAACTTCATAACAAAGAAGTCTTCCAAGATGGCCACCAGTGAAAAAAGAGCCCAAATGTAGCACAAATATTACCCAGATGTAGCCCACATATAGCCCAATGACAAAAGTGTGCAAAACACTTTTTATTTTTAGTTTTTTTGCAGTTTTATGTAGTGCAGACTGGTCAGGTATAGGAGCGTTGCATCTTAAAACATGACCCCCCTACACTACAAAAACACCACTGCACTACCCTAAACCCTAAAACACTACCCCAGCACGACCCACTACACTACACAAGCACCACTGCACTATCCTAAACCCTAAAACACTACCCCCAGCATGACCCCCTACACTACACAAACACCACTGCACTACCCTAAACCCTAAAACACTATCCCAACACCACTGCACTACCCTAAAACATGACCCCCTACACTACACAAACACCACTGTACTACCCTAAACCCTAAAACACTACCCCCAGCACGACCCCCTACACTACACAAGCACCACTGCACTACCCAAAACCCTAAAACACTACCCCCAGCATGACCCCCTACATTACACAAACACCACTGCACTACCTTAAACCCTAAAACACTACCCCCAGCACGACCCCCTACACTACCCAAACACCACTGCACTAACCTAAATCCTAAAACACTACCCCAGCACGACCCCCTACACTACCCAAACACCACTGCACTACCCTAAAACATGACCCCCTACACTACACAAACACCACTGCACTACACTAAACCCTAAAACACTACTCCCAGCACGACCCCCTACACTACACAAGCACCACTGCACTACCCTAAACCCTAAAACACTATCCCCAGCACGACCCCCTACACTGCCCGAACACCACTGCACTGCCCTAAACCCTGAAACACCAGCCCCTGCACGACCCCCTACAGTGCCCGAACACCACTGCACTGCCCTAAACCCTGAAACACATACCCTAGCACGACCCCCTACACTGCCCGAACACCACTGCACTGCCCTAAACCCTGAAACACCACCCCCTTCACGACCCCCTACACTGCCCGAACACCACTGCACTGCCCTAAACCCTGAAACACCACCCCCAGCAAGACCCCTACACTGCCCGAACACCACTGCACTGCCCTAAACCCTGAAACACTACCCCCAGCAAGACCTCCTACACTGCCCGAACACCACTGCACTGCCCTAAACCCTGTAACATCACCCCCAGCAAGACCCCCTACACTGCCCGAACACCACTGCCCTAAACCCTGAAACACCACCCCCAGCACGACCCCCTACACTGCCCGAACACCACTGCACTGCCCTAAACCCTGAAACACCACCCCCAGCACGATCCCCTACACTGCCCGAACACCACTGCACAACCCTAAACCCTGAAACACCACCCCCTGCACGACCCCCTACACTGCCCGAACACTACTGCACTGCCCTAAACCCTGAAACACCATCCCCCAGCACGACCCCCTACACTGCACGAACACCACTGCACTGCCCTAAACCCTGAAACACTACCCCCAGCAAGACCCCCTACACTGCCCGAACACCACTGCACTGCCCTAAACCCTGAAACACCACCCCCAGCAAGACCCCCTACACTGCCCGAACACCACTGCCCTAAACCCTGAAACACCACCCCCAGCAAGACCCCCTACACTGCCCGAACACCACTGCACTGCCGTAAACCCTGAAACACCAGCCCCAGCACGACCCCTACACTGCCCGAACACCACTGCACTGCCCTAAACCCTGAAACACCACCCCCTGCACGACCCCCTACACTGCCCGAACACCACTGCACTGCCCTAAACCCTGAAACACCACCCCCAGCACGACCCCCTACACTGCCCGAACACCACTGCACTGCCCTAAACCCTGAAACACCACCCCTGCACGATCCCCTACACTGCCCGAACACTACTGCACTGCCCTAAACCCTGAAATATCACCCCCAGCATGACCCCCTACACTGCACGAACACCACTGCACTGCCCTAAACCCCGAAACACTACCCCCAGCAAGACCTCCTACACTGCCCGAACACCACTGCCCTAAACCCTGAAACACCACCCCCAGCAAGACCCCCTACACTGCCCGTACACCACTGCACTGCCCTAAACCCTGAAACACCACCCCCAGCACGACCCCCTACACTGCCCGAACACCACTGCACTGCCCTAAACCATGAAACACCAGCCCCAGCACGACCCCCTACACTGCCCGAACACCACTGCACTGCCCTAAACCCTGAAACACCACCCCCAGCACGACCCCCTACACTGCCCGAACACCACTGCACTGCCCTAAACCCTGAAACACCAACCCCAGCACAACCCCGTACACTGCCCGAACACCACTGCACTGCCCAAAACCCTGAAACACCAGCCCCAGCACGACCGCCTACACTGCCCGAAAACCACTGCACTGCCCTAAACCCTGAAACACCAGCCCCAGCACGACCCCCTACACTGCCCAAACACCACTGCACTACCCTAAACCCTCAAACACCAGCCCCAGCACAACCCCCTACACTGCCCGAACACCACTGCACTGCCCTAAACCCTGAAACACCAGCCCCAGCAAGACCCCCTACACTGCCCGAACACCACTGCACTGCCCTAAACCCTGAAACACCACCCCCAGCAAGACCCCCTACACTGCCCGAACACCACTGCACTAAAGCCTGAAACACCACCCCCAGCAAGACCACCTACACTGGCCGAACACCACTGCACTGCCCTAAACCCTGAAACACAACCCCTGCACGACCCCTACACTGCCCAAACACCACTGCACTGCCCTAAACCCTGAAACACCACCCCCTGCACGACCCCCTACACTGCCCGAACACCACTGCACTGCCCTAAACCCTGAAACACCACCCCTCAGCACGACACCCTACACTGCCCGAACACCACTGCACTGCCCTAAACCCTGAAACACCACCCCCAGAACGACCCACTACACTGCCCGAACACCACTGCACTGCCCTAAACCCTGAAACACCACCCCCTGCATGACCTCCTACACTGCCGGAACACCACTGCACTGCCCTAAACCCTGAAACACCACCCCCAGCACGACCCCCTACACTGACCGAACACCACTGCACTGCCCTAAACCCTGAAACATCAACCCCAGCAAGACCCCCTACACTGCCTGAACACCACTGCCCTAAACCCTGAAACACCACCCCCTACACTGCACGAACACCACTGCACTGCCCTAAACCCTGAAACACCATCTCCAGCAAAAACCCCTACACTGCCTGAACACCATTGCTCTGCCCTAAATCCTGAAAAACTAGCCCCAGCATGACCCCCTACACTGCCCAAACACCACTGCACTGCCCTAAACCCTGGAACACCACCCCCAGCATGACCCCCTACACTGCCCGAACACCACTGCACTGCCCTAAACCCTGAAACACCAGCCCCAGCAAGACCCCCTACACTGCCCGAACACCACTGTACTGCCCTAGACTCTGAAACACCAGCCCCAGCAAGACCCCTGCACTGCCCGAACACCACTGCACTGCCCTAAACCCTGAAACACCAGCCCCAGCATGACCCCCTACACTGCCCGAACACCACTGCACTGCCCTAAACCCTAAAACACCAGCCCCAGCACGACCACCTACACTGCCCGAACACCACTGCACTGCCCTAAACCCTGAAACACCAGCCCCAGCACGACCCCCTACACTGCCCGAACACCACTGCACTGCCCTAAACCCTGAAACACCAGCCCCAGCACGACCCCCTACACTGCCCGAACACCACTGTACTGCCCTAAACCCTGAAACACCAGCCCCAGCACGACCCCCTACACTGCCCGAACACCACTGCACTGCCCTAAACCCTGAAACACCAGCCCCAGCACGACCCCTACACTGCCCGAACACCACTGTACTGCCCTAAACCCTGAAACACCAGCCGCAGCACGACCCCTACACTGCCCAAACACCACTGCACTGCCCTAAACCCTAAAACACTACCCCAGCACGACCCCTACACTACACAAGCACCACTGCACTATCCTAAACCCTAAAACACTACCCCCAGCATGACCCCCTACACTACACAAACACCGCTGCACTACCCTAAACCCTAAAACACTATCCCAACACCACTGCACTACCCTAAAACATGACCCCCTACACTACACAAACACCACTGCACTACCCTAAACCCTAAAACACTACCCCCAGCACGACCCCCTACACTACACAAGCACCACTGCACTATCCTAAACCCTAAAACACTACCCCCAGCATGACCCCCTACACTACACAAACACCGCTGCACTACCCTAAACCCTAAAACACTATCCCAACACCACTGCACTACCCTAAAACATGACCCCCTACACTACACAAACACCACTGCACTACCCTAAACCCTAAAACACTACCCCCAGCACGACCCCCTACACTACACAAGCACCACTGCACTATCCTAAACCCTAAAACACTACCCCCAGCATGACCCCCTACACTACACAAACACCGCTGCACTACCCTAAACCCTAAAACACTATCCCAACACCACTGCACTACCCTAAAACATGACCCCCTACACTACACAAACACCACTGCACTACCCTAAACCCTAAAACACTACCCCCAGCACGACCCCTACACTACACAAGCACCACTGCACTACCCTAAACCCTAAAACACTACCCCCAGCACGACCCCCTACACTACACAAACACCACTGCACTACCTTAAACCCTAAAACACTACCCCAGCACGACCCCCTACACTACCCAAACACCACTGCACTAACCTAAATCCTAAAACACTACCCCCAGCACGACCCCCTACACTACCCAAACACCACTGCACTACCCTAAAACATGACCCCCTACACTACACAAACACCACTGCACTACCCTAAACCCTAAAACACTACCCCCAGCACGACCCCCTGCACTACACAAGCACCACTGCACTACCCTAAACCCTAAAACACTATCCCCAGCACGACCCCTACACTGCCCGAACACCACTGCACTGCCCTAAACCCTGAATCACCAGCCCCTGCACGACCCCCTACAGTGCCCGAACACCACTGCACTGTCCTAAACCCTGAAACACATACCCTAGCACGACCCCCTACACTGCCCGAACACCACTGCACTGCCCTAAACCCTGAAACACCACCCCCTTCACGACCCCCTACACTGCCCAAACACCACTGCACTGCCCTAAACCCTGAAACACCACCCCCAGCATGACCCCTACACTGCCCGAACACCACTGCACTGCCCTAAACCCTGAAACACTACCCCCAGCAAGACCTGCTACACTGCCCGAACACCACTGCACTGCCCTAAACCCTGAAACATCACCCCCAGCAAGACCCCCTACACTGCCCGAACACCACTGCCCTAAACCCTGAAACACCACCCCCAGCACGACCCCCTACACTGCCCGAACACCACTGCACTGCCCTAAACCCTGAAACACCACCCCCAGCACGACCCCCTACACTGCCCGAAGACCACTGCACTACCCTAAACCCTGAAACACCACCCCTGCACGACCCCCTACACTGCCCGAACACTACTGCACTGCCCTAAACCCTGAAACACCATCCCCAGCACGACCCCCTACACTGTACGAACACCACTGCACTGCCCTAAACCCTGAAACACCATCCCCAGCACGACCCCCTACACTGCACGAACACCACTGCACTGCCCTAAACCCTGAAACACTACCCCCAGCAAGACCCCCTACACTGCCCGAACACCACTGCACTGCCCTAAACCCTGAAACACCACCCCCAGCAAGACCCCCTACACTGCCCGAACACCACTGCCCTAAACCCTGAAACACCACCCCCAGCAAGACCCCCTACACTGCCCGAACACCACTGCACTGCCCTAAACCCTGAAACACCAGCCCCAGCACGACCCCTACACTGCCCGAACACCACTGCACTGCCCTAAACCCTGAAACACCACCCCCTGCACGACCCCCTACACTGCCCGAACACCACTGCACTGCCCTAAACCCTGAAACACCACCCCCAGCACGACCCCCTACACTGCCCGAACACCACTGCACTGCCCTAAACCCTGAAACACCACCCCTGCACGATCCCCTACACTGCCCGAACACTACTGCACTGCCTAAACCCTGAAACACCACCCCCAGCACGACCCCTGCACTACACAAGCACCACTGCACTACCCTAAACCCTAAAACACTATCCCCAGCACGACCTCTACACTGCCCGAACACCACTGCACTGCCCTAAACCCTGAAACACCAGCCCCTGCACGACCCCCTACAGTGCCCGAACACCACTGCACTGTCCTAAACCCTGAAACACATACCCTAGCACGACCCCCTACACTGCCCGAACACCACTGCACTGCCCTAAACCCTGAAACACCACCCCCTTCACGACCCCCTACACTGCCCGAACACCACTGCACTGCCCTAAACCCTGAAACACCACCCCCAGCATGACCCCTACACTGCCCGAACACCACTGCACTGCCCTAAACCCTGAAACACTACCCCCAGCAAGACCTCCTACACTGCCCGAACACCACTGCACTGCCCTAAACCCTGAAACATCACCCCAGCAAGACCCCCTACACTGCCCGAACACCACTGCCCTAAACCCTGAAACACCACCCCCAGCACGACCCCCTACACTGCCCGAACACCACTGCACTGCCCTAAACCCTGAAACACCACCCCCAGCACGACCCCCTACACTGCCCGAAGACCACTGCACTACCCTAAACCCTGAAACACCACCCCTGCACGACCCCCTACACTGCCCGAACACTACTGCACTGCCCTAAACCCTGAAACACCATCCCCAGCACGACCCCCTACACTGCACGAACACCACTGCACTGCCCTAAACCCTGAAACACCATCCCCAGCACGACCCCCTACACTGCACGAACACCACTGCACTGCCCTAAACCCTGAAACACTACCTCCCAGCAAGACCCCCTACACTGCCCGAACACCACTGCACTGCCCTAAACCCTGAAACACCACCCCCAGCAAGACCCCCTACACTGCCCGAACACCACTGCCCTAAACCCTGAAACACCACCCCCAGCAAGACCCCCTACACTGCCCGAACACCACTGCACTGCCCTAAACCCTGAAACACCAGCCCCAGCACGACCCCTACACTGCCCGAACACCACTGCACTGCCCTAAACCCTGAAACACCACCCCCTGCACGACCCCCTACACTGCCCGAACACCACTGCACTGCCCTAAACCCTGAAACACCACCCCCAGCACGACCCCTACACTGCCCGAACACCACTGCACTGCCCTAAACCCTGAAACACCACCCCCTGCACGATCCCCTACACTGCCCGAACACTACTGCACTGCCCTAAACCCTGAAACACTACCCCCAGCAAGACCCCATACACTGCCCGAACACCACTGCCCTAAACCCTGAAACACCACCCCCAGCAAGACCCCTACACTGCCCGTACACCACTGCACTGCCCTAAACCCTGAAACACCACCCCCAGCACGACCCCCTACACTGCCCGAACACCACTGCACTGCCCTAAACCATGAAACACCAGCCGCAGCACAACTCCCTACACTGCCCGAACACCACTGCACTGCCCTAAACCCTGAAACACCACCCCCAACACGACCCCCTACACTGCCCGGACACCACTGCACTGCCCTAAACCCTGAAACACCAGCCCCAGCACAACCCCGTACACTGCCCGAACACCACTGCACTGCCCAAAACCCTGAAACACCAGCCCCAGCACGACTGCCTACACTGCCCGAAAACCACTGCACTGCCCTAAACCCTGAAACACCAGCCCCAGCACGACCCCCTACACTGCCCAAACACCACTGCACTGCCCTAAACCCTGAAACACCACCCCCAGCACGACCCCCTACACTGCCCGAACACCACTGCACTGCCCTAAACCCTGAAACACCAGCCCCAGCACAACCCCGTACACTGCCCGAACACCACTGCACTGCCCAAAACCCTGAAACACCAGCCCCAGCACGACCGCCTACACTGCCCGAAAACCACTGCACTGCCCTAAACCCTGAAACACCACCCCCAGCAAGACCACCTACACTGGCCGAACACCACTGCACTGCCCTAAACCCTGAAACACAACCCCCTGCACGACCCCTACACTGCCCAAACACCACTGCACTGCCCTAAACCCTGAAACACCACCCCCTGCACGACCCCTACACTGCCCGAACACCACTGCACTGCCCTAAACCCTGAAACACCACCCTCAGCACGACACCCTACACTGCCCGAACACCACTGCACTGCCCTAAACCCTGAAACACCACCCCCAGAACGACCCCCTACACTGCCCGAACACCACTGCACTGCCCTAAACCCTGAAACACCACCCCTGCATGACCTCCTACACTGCCGGAACACCACTGCACTGCCCTAAACCCTGAAACACCACCCCCAGCACGACCCCCTACACTGACCGAACACCACTGCACTGCCCTAAACCCTGAAACATCAACCCCAGCAAGACCCCCTACACTGCCTGAACACCACTGCCCTAAACCCTGAAACACCACCCCCTACACTGCACGAACACCACTGCACTGCCCTAAACCCTGAAACACCATCTCCAGCAAAACCCCTATACTGCCTGAACACCATTGCTCTGCCCTAAATCCTGAAACACTAGCCCCAGCATGACCCCCTACACTGCCCAAACACCACTGCACTGCCCTAAACCCTGAAACACCACCCCCAGCACGACCCCTACACTGCCCGAACACCACTGCACTGCCCTAAACCCTGAAACACCAGCCCCAGCAAGACCCCTACACTGCCAGAACACCACTGCACTGCCCTAGACTCTGAAACACCAGCCCCAGCAAGACCCCTGCACTGCCCGAACACCACTGCACTGCCCTAAACCCTGAAACACCAGCCCCAGCATGACCCCTACACTGCCCGAACACCACTGCACTGCCCTAAACCCTGAAACACCAGCCCCAGCACGACCACCTACACTGCCCGAACACCACTGCACTGCCCTAAACCCTGAAACACCAGCCCCAGCACGACCCCTACACTGCCCGAACACCACTGCACTGCCCTAAACCCTGAAACACCAGCCAAAGCACGACCCCCTACACTGCCCGAACACCACTGTACTGCCCTAAACCCTGAAACACCAGCCGCAGCACGACCCCCTACACTGCCCAAACACCACTGCACTGCCCTAAACCCTGAAACACCACCCCCTGCATGACCCCCTACACTGCCCGAACAACACTGCACTGCCCTAAACCCTGAAACACCACCCCCTGCAGCACCCCCTACACTGCCCGAACACCACTGCACTGCCCTAAACCCTGAAACACCACCCCTGCACCGCCCCCTACACTGCCCGAACACCACTGCACTGCCCTAAACCCTGAAACACCACCCCCAGCACGACCCCCTTTACTGCTCGAACACCACTGCACTGCCCCAAACCCTGAAACACCACCCCCAGCACGACCCCCTACACTGCCCGAACACCACTGCCCTAAACCCTGAAACACCACCCCTGCACGACCCCCTACACTGCCCGAACACCACTGCACTGCCCGAAACCCTGAAACACCACCCCTAACTGCCCGAACACCACTGCACTGCCCTAAACCCTGAAACACCACCCCCAGCACGACCCCCTACACTGCCCGAACACCACTGCACTGCCCTAAACCCTAAAACACCACCCCCAGCATTACCCCCTACACTGCCCAAACACCACTGCACTGCCCTAAACCCTAGAACACTACCCCCAGCACGACCCCCTACACTACACCGAACACCACTGCACTACCCTAAACCCTAAAATACTACCCCCAGCACAACCCCCTACACTACCCGAACACGACTGCACTGCCCTAAACCCTCAAACACTCCCCCAGCATGACCCCCTACACTACCCGAACACCACTGCACTGCCCTAAACCCTAAAACTCTCCCCCAGCACGACCCCCTACACTACCCGAACACCACTGCACTGCCCTAAACCCTAAAACACTCCCCCAGCACGACCCCCTACACTACCCAAACACCACTGCACTGCCCTAAACCCTAAAACACTACCCCCGCATGACCCCCTACACTACCCAAACACCAATGCACTACCCTAATCCCTAAAACACTACCCCCGCATGACCCCCTACACTACCCTAAACCCTAAAACACTACCCCCGCACGACTCCCTACACTACCCAAAGACCACTGCACTACCCTAAACCCTAAAACACGACCTCCTACACTACACAAACACCACTGCACTACCCTAAACCCTAAAACATTACCCCCTACACTACACAAACACCACTGCACTACCCTAAACCCTAAAACACTACCCCCAGCAGTACCCCTACACTACCCAAACACCACTGCACTAACCTAAACCCTAAAACACTACCCCCAGCAGTACCCCCTACACTACCCAAACACCACTGCACTACCCTAAATCACTACCCCCAGCACGACCCCCTACACTACCCAAACACCACTGCACTACCCTAAACCCTAAAACACTACCCCCAGCACAACCCCCTACACTACCCAAACACCACTGCACTACCCTAAACCCTAAAACACTCCCCCAGCACGACTCCCTACACTACCCAAACACCACTGCACTACCCTAAACCCTAAATCTACCCCCAGCATGACCCCCTACACTACACAAACACCACTGCACTACCCTAAACTCTAAAACACTACCCCCAGCACGACCCTCTTCACTACCTAAACACAACTGCACAATTTGTTACAGGCGTTGCAACGCAGGCCTGTGGTGCTTACTGGAAGTACCTAGTGGGCTAGTTGGGCCCCAGGGACCCTCAGGATTCAAGGTGACCTAATCCCTCAACTTAAAACGCACCACGGGGCGCGTTTGCACAGTGGTGAAGGGAGGGGCGGGGCCTCAGGTGACATGTGCGCAAACACACCCTGTGGTGCGTTTTAGTTGGGGAATTAATTCCCTTTGAATCCTGAGGGACCCTGGGGGCCAACTAGCCCACCAGGTACCTTCAGTAAGCACAACAGAGTTGCGTTGCAGAGAGGTGAAAAAGGTGCATGGCCTCGGAACGCCTCTCTGCAACTCAGCTCTGTGGTCCTAACTGTAGGTACCTGGGGGCTAGTTGGGCCCCAGGGACCCTCAGAATTCAAGGGGACTTATCTCACAATCTTAAAACGCGCCACGGGGTGCGCTTGCACACATGTCACCTCAGGCCCCCTCCCTTCACCACTGTGCAAACGCGCCCTGTAGCGCATTTTAAGAGGTAGTTTTAATCCCCCTGCCCTATTATGTACTAGGGACTTGCAGAGGAGGTCATGCTAATCACAGGGGTACCCCAACGCATAGTGTTCCCTAGTGTATGTAGGTGTTTTCACTGTATTCTAAGTGTCTTTTAGCACAGCACTGGCTCTGGTTAGTCAGAGTCAGTTACCACCAGTACCCGTCTGAAAAAGTTGTGGGCACAGGATGATTTTGCAACAAGGCCTCTTTCTGCTCCTCTGTTGGTTCTTTCTGCACATCTTTTGCTTCTTTCTGTGCGTTTTTTCTTCTTTCTTCACATGTCCTACCTCTGTAGGCATAGTTAGAAACTAGCATTTAAAAAACCTTTGAAATTCACTTAAAAAATCATAGGTTTCAGGCACGTTATAGTTAGAAATTAGCATTTAAAAACCTTTGAAATTCACTGAAAAACCATAGGTTTCATACACGTTATAGTTAGAAATTAGCATTTAAAAAACCTTTGAAATTCACTGAAAAAACCATAGGTTTTAGGGACAGTTATAGTTAGTTGGACATTTCACTCGTACAAAACCATAGAAATTCCCCGTTATAGTTAGTTCAGCTAACTATAACTCGCGCTCCGCAATGCACTGCTGATGACGTCACATATTACAATACTCATGACATGGTCAGTGACATCACTGATGACATCACTGATGACATCTCAAATGACATCACTGATGACATCATCCATGTGATAATTTCATGCATCTTCTCACACCCTAATATAACTTTTGATACACCCACTCTAAATTACAGACTGCCATTCTCAAAACCATAGACAGTCCAACACCAAAAACTACATACCCACTCACTGATTCTTAGGTCTACACACACATCCACTCACTCACCCGTACAGTCACTCATACTTAGTCACTCAGTACAGGACTATCATATGCACTCATACACCTATATAAACACTCACACACCGCCACTCATCCATAGAGGTACTCACACACCTAGTCAGTCATGCAAAAAACTTAATCACACACCCATTTACTCACCTATACAGTTATACACACACCAGCTCACTTACTCATACAAATACTAGCACATTCTTACGCTCTTATACAATCACTGATACAAGTACACACTCATCCATACAGCCACTCTCACAATCACACACTCTCACTTATAGCCATTTATATACTCCAACACACATATATACTGCCTTTCACATATGTAGTTACTCACACATGTACCACTGAGATATACATTCAATCACTAACACACCATACACACACTCACCCACCCATACAGTCCATCACAGATGCACTCTTGAAACCATGCACCCAGTGAATCACCAACTCACACATCTATGCACAGAGTCACACACACCCCACCCACACAAACACTCAGGCACCCATACAGATACTCAGACAATCAATCAATAACCCATGTAGACACTCATGTAGCTATTCAGAAAGCCATGCAGCCGCTTACAAACCAACAGACAGACGGATACAGACATTCACACAGTTTAGTCACTAACCCATGCATTCAGTAAGATACATTTAATCACTCACTTGTAGAGTCAGTCACTCACGTACTAAATCATCCATTCAGACACTTATACACCCACTCATTCTTCAATACGCCTTTCCCTATATATATTAAACATATTTAAACTTTACAGAAACACACAGTCACTGGATGATGTCATCAGTGATGTCATTTGAGATGTCATCAGTGATGTCATCAGTGATGTCACTGACCATGTCATGAGTGATGTAATATGTGACGTCATCAGCAGTGCATTGCGGGGCGCGAGTTATAGTTAGCTGAACTAACTATAACGGGGGAATTTCTATGGTTTTGTACGAGTGAAATGTCCAACTAACTATAACTGTCCCTAAAACCTATGGTTTTTTCAGTGAATTTCAAAGGTTTTTTAAATTCTAATTTCTAACTATAACGTGTCTGAAACCTATGGTTTTTTCAGTGAATATATATATATAGATTACCTACTGGCGGTCGCCAGTAGGTAGTTATAGTTAGAACCTAGTTTCCATAGGAAAATCGTTTTTTGTTTTGCCAATAACTTTGGCGCCGTTTGACGAATCTTCGCAAAATTTTCAAAAAAGATGGCCCGCTCCGGTCAGCTCCTGTCTTGAAAGTTTCAGGGTGATTTGTCAAGCGGGGCCGAGAAAAATGGGGGGGGCCCAAAACGCTTATTCCCCATGTTAATTTCCATAGGAACTTTAGACAAAGCTACAGCCCGAACTGCTGAACGGAATTACACCAAATTTGACAAATAGGGTAGGTCTTGGTTCAGAAAGAGCCCTTTTTTAAATGGTGTAAATCCGTTCAGTAGTTTCTAAGAAATTCAATAAAAAAAAAAATCAATATCTGGGCGGAGCCTAACCACACATCTCATCATGAGATCTGATTGGCTGTCAGCACTTCATCCTGGAATTGCTGGCAGCCATCTTGGGACCAATATACATGATAGCACCCCATTGAAATGCATTGTAGTGAATAGAAGGTTTTGAGGGTCACCAAAAGGAGAACTATAAAGGGTGATAACAGACTTTAGTTACATTAGAATTCATTTGTTGATGGTACCATACTAATTTTAGGAATTGTGGTATGTTTTAAGGTGATTTTACCCTGTGAAAAACCTTCTGCTGGGATATCATGAATCATGTTTGAGAGAAAACTATTTGCTCATGCTTGTCCCATAGAGGTTTGGAAGGTGCTCCAGAAGCTAAAATGAGAGCATATTTTCTGTAAATTCACATTATCTTTCTCAGTCATGTGAGAATGAAGTCTGACATTCTCAGTAAAACATGTACATCCAACAAGGGCAGAGACTGTCAGTTGATTCCTTTGTGTTCTACTGCAGCTTCCCAGAGTGTTCCTAAAGAACAACTAGAGAGCTAACAGTCTTACTTATGACAAAAGTATGGCACACCTGAAGCCATCTTGATTGGAATAAACTGATAACACTTAAAACATTTAATGTAAAAAGGAACAAAATGAGGGGGAACATTTTGTCATAGAAATTATGGTTAGTGCTGCAGAAAGAAAAATTGGGGCATGTTTTAAGTGAGATCTCAAATCCTCTTCTATTTCATTAGAAAATTCTGACATGCAGACTGAAACAATCACTTTCAATACCAGCAGTAGACTTCCAGTTAACTCCCTGGTGAGCAGTAGCTTTACTACAGTGAATTAATGAACAACTAGAGTGCTAACATTCTGAATTTATGGCAAATGTGTGACACATCTGAATGCCTTCTTGATGGTATCAAAGTAAAAACTGAAAGCATTTCCTACTGAGGAGACTGCAGTAAATGAGGAAATTAGGAAACTTCATAACAAATAAGTCTCCCAAGATGGCCACCAGAGAATAAAGAGCCCAAATGTAGTACAAATATCACCCAGATGTATCCCACATATAGCCCAATGACAGAAGTGTGCAAACCACTTTTTATTTTTTGTTTTTGTGCAGTTTTATATAGTGCAGACTGGTCAGGTATTGGAGCGTTGCATCTAACTTGGACCCCTTATTGCGTATTTTGCACGAAGTACATGAGATTGATCTTGCAAAACATTGAACTTTACTATTCTGTTAACCTGAAGTTGCTCTGAACCGGGCTTTGTAACACCCGTTTTTACCTACTGGTTTTAATTAATTCTCACTGTATTGTATTAAGAAAGAGGATTTACTGTTTTTATGTACACTTTTATGATCTATGTTTCTAAATCAGATCGAATAAAGTTTAATGAATTTAATTGAAGTCTCCCAAGATGGACACCAGAGAAAAAGGAGCCCAAATATAGCACAAATATCACCCAGATGTAGCCCACGTATAGCCCAATGACAGAAGTGTGGAAAACACTTTTTATCCTTTGTTTTTGCAGTTTTATATAGTGCAGGCTGGTCAGATATTGGAGTGCTTTACATGAGCATTGGTTACATCATACAACGACAAACTCATTTTGGTTGTAGGCATGGGGAGATTAAGTGATTTGACCAGAATCACAGAATGTCGAGCTGAAGCAGAAACTCCAACATGGTTCCCCAGTTGCAAAGTCTGCAGCTCTGGAAGTAACACCACATTCTCTCCCCTAAGAGTAACATTTAATCAAGTGGTCAACTGGATAAAAAAACATAAAGATAACAAATAATTTAAAAGTGCTTTGTCGCTATTTGAGAACTCAGAAAATATGTCCTCATTTTAGTTTTTTAGAGCACTAACCATAATTTCTATGCAAATAAGACCCTCTCATTTCTATAATTTCTAAAGGAAATGCTTTAGGTATTACAGTTTTGATTACATCAAGATGACGTCAGGCGTGCCACACTTTTGTAATAAATATAGAATGTTAGCAATCTAGTTGTTCATTAGGATACTGTTGGGAGGCAGAGGTCAGGGGCACGGACTCGGAAATTTGAAGGCAGGTAGGAGGGGGCAGAGGCAACAATTTGACCACACTGGGCAGGCAGGAAGGGCAGTGGAAGCACAACATGGAGGGCAGTGGAAAGGGGGGCATGGGCAACAAACCAACAATGTAGGACAGGCAGGAGAGGCTGTGGCAATATAATAGACTATTGAGGGCAGAAGGAAGAGGCAGTGGTAGTACAACCATACATGCCAACAGAGACGATTCAGGCAGGAAACGCCCAATGTTTTTAAGCCCAAAAGGGCTTTATTTAATCTGTCTCTTGTCTACAATCTCCTCTTTTTTATGCAAGTCAAAGGGAAAAATCAATTCCCCAGTTTTTTTATTCAAAATCTCCCTCTTACCAAGTTCAAAATGTTAGCAAATATGGTACATTGGATCATGGAAGGCAGGAGGAATTGGGGTAGGCACATGGACTCGGATAACAGAGGACAGGAGGGACATGGACAGGTGCACCTAACTGACCTTACAGGGCAGGCATCAGGGTTTGCAGCAGCACAATACACCACACAGGGCATGCGGAACGGCAGTGCAGCACAACAAACCATGGAAAGCAATAGGGAGGGGACAGGAACATGCACATGGACAACAGAGGACATAGGGGAAAGAGGCAATGGCAGCAAGCTGACCATACTCGACAGACAGGAGAGAAAGCTGCAGCATAACGGACCATAAAGTGCAGGAGGGAGGGATCAGGGGCATGACAATGGAACAGACAAGCCAGGAGGGAGGGAATAGGGGTCTGCACATGAAAAGGGAGGGCAGGGGGCAAGGGGGCAGGGCAGGAGCAGCAAGCTGACCATGGAGGCCACGCAGGATGGGCACTAAAAACACAATACACCATGGAGGGCAACAGTGAGACTACAATGGCATACACACAGACCATGGAGGGAAGGTGGGAGGGGGTCAGGGGCAGCTAGATGGCCACACAGGAAAGGTGGGAGGGGCCATGGCAGCACAGAAGACCATGCATGGCAAACAAGAGGGTTAGTGGCAGCACAATTTGCCCATGATAGGCAGGAAGGAGGGTGCGGGGCATGCACAAAGAATCATGGAGGTTAGAAGGGAGGGGTAGGAGCTGGGCACAGACAAGAGAGTTCAGGGGAAGGAGCCTCACAACAGACCACATGGGGCAGGCAGGACGAGCAGTTGCAGCACAACAGACCAGGGAGGGCAGAAGGATGTGGCAGTAAAATGGACCATGGAGGACAGGAGGAAGGGGATAGGGGCATGGAACGTGGACAGGTAGCGTGGAGGTGGCAGGGAGAGGTTACACTCATCTGACAATGCTAGGCAGATGGGAGGGGAGTGGCAGCTCAACAGAAAACCCAGAGTAGATAGGAGGGGCAGGTCCATGGAACATGGTGGGCAAAAAGGATGGATCAGGGGCATGCACACAGACATCGGAGGACAGGGGGAAGGATAGTAGGGGCAGCAAGCTAAGCACAGAGGCTAAGCAGGAGAGCAATGATGGGCAGGAGGAGTGGACTGGGACATCATGCTAAATGGAGGGCAGTGGCAGCACATCAGACCATGCATGACAGGAGGGAGGAGGCTAGTGCATGGATTCAGACAACAGAGGATAGTAGAAAGTGGATGGGGCAGCAAGCTAACTGTTCAGAGAAGGCGAGAAGGCCAGTGGAAGAACAACAGCCACACAGGGCTATAATGAGGGAGCAGGGGCATGGACTTGGACAATGGATGGCAAGGAGGAGGGGAGGCAGGAGCAGCAAGCTTGGGTGGGTGGCAGCACAATGCCAGGCCAGGCCCTGCTTCCAACCCCCCACCATCCATTGTGATAGGCATCTTACTTAACATTAAAAAAAAAACTTGAAATTCGCTGAAAAAACAAAGATTACAGGGACGTTATAGTTAAACTCAGATTTCACTCATACAAAACCAGTGAAATTCAGCAGTTATAGTTACCTGAGCTAACTATAACTTACGCCCCCGCAATGCACTGCTTATGACCTCAGACATTACATCATTCATGACATGGTCAGTGACATCACTCAAGACATCACTCATGATATCTCAAATGAGCTGTGAATGGAATGGAACTATAATCACTAGAACTTTATTTAGGGATAGTGTGTGTATATTAACACCCTTTTTATTTCTTTTCTTTCGTGTAAGAACCTCTATAATATGCAACGTGCCCAGATCACTATGGCCGATAGCCTTTCACTTTAAAGTAATATGTAGTCCATTGTTTATGTTGATGTTTGCAATCGTAAGTATGTTTATTATGAACAAGTCATGTTGACGAACATACAGGTACAGCGGTCACGGGGCAATATATGCTGAACTTACATTGTGTGCATATTAACACTTGTTTTCTTTTCTTTATTGTATGAATTCCTGAATTTTCGCATCGTGACGAGGCCAATATGGCTGACAGCTTTTTGGTTTAATGTAATATGTAGTCCTTTGTTAATGTTGGCAACTGGAGCCATGTCTACATATAAATAAGGAAGCTACAATGACGTCTTGTATCGTGATCAAGGTTCGGACTAGCCGAAACGCGTGGATCACGTCCTTTGTAGATTAAATACTTCCAAACTACAACCTGAGTGCTGATTCCATCTGTGTAAGAGTGAGAGAATATTGAATATATACATATATATACCTCTCTTGCCTCTATCTGTACCTCTCTTGCCTCTTTCTGCTCATCTCTTGCCTCTTTCTGCACCTTTCTTCTTTTTGCTGCACCTCTTTTGCCTCTTTCCGTACCTTTTTTCCTCTTTCAGTACATCTCTTGCCTCCTTCTACACCTTTCTTGTCTCATTCTGCTCGTCTCTTGCCTCTTTCTGCACCTCACTTGCCTCTTTCTGCATCTTTCTTCCTCTTTCTGCACCTCTCTTGCCTCTTTCTAACCTCTTATCTCTTTCTGCACCTCTCTTGCCTCTTTCTGCACGTCTCTTGCCTCTTTCTGAACCTCTCTTGCCTCTTTCTGCAGCTCACTCTCTTCTTTCTGCGCCTCTCTTGCCTCTTTCTGCACCTCTCATTCCTCTTACTGCAGCTCACTCTTTCCTCATTATGCACCTCTCTTGCCTCTTTCTGTACCTCTCTTGCCTCTTTCTGCACCTCTTTTGCCTCTTTCTGCAGCTCTCTTGCCTCTTTCTGTACCTTTCTTCTTCTTTCTGCACCTCTCTTGCCTCTTTCTGCACCTCTCTTGCCTCTTTCTGCAACTCGCTTGCCTCTTTCTGCACCTCTCTTCCCTATTTCTGCACTTCTCTTGCCTCCTTCTGCTCTTCTCTTGCCTCTTTCTGCACCTCACTTGCCTCTTTCTGCGCCTGTCTTCCTCTTTCTGCACCTCTCTTGCCTCTTTGTGCATGTCTCTTCCCTCTTTCTGTACCTCTCTTGCCTCTTTCTGCAGCTCACTCTCTTCTTTCTGCACCTCTCTTGCCCCTTTCTGTACCTCTCTTGCCTCTTTCTGCAGCTCACTCTCTTCTTTCTGCACCTCTCTTGCCTCTTTCTGCACCTCTCATGCCTCTTTCTGCACATCTCTTGCCTCTTTCTACAGCTCACTCTCTTCTTTCTGCATCTCTCTTGCCTCTTTCTGCACCTCTCTTGCCTCTTTCTGCACCTTTCTTCTTCTTTCTGCACCTTTCTTGCCTCTTTCTGCACCTCTCTTGCCTCTTTCTGCACCTTTCTTCCTCTTTCTGTACCTCTCTTGCCTCTTTCTGCACTTCTCTTGCCTCTTTCTGCACCTCTCTTGCCTCTTTCTGCACTCCTCTTGCCTCTTTCTGCTGCTCACTCTCTTCTTTCTGCACCTCTCTTGCCTCTTTCTGCACCTTGCTTGCCTCTTTCTGCTCTTCTATTGCCTCTTTTTGCAGCTCACTTGCCTCTTCCTGCACCTTTCTTCCCCTTTCTGCACCTCTCTTGCCTCTTTCTAACCTCTTACCTCTTTCTGCACTTCTCTTGCCTCTTTCTGCACTTCTCTTGCCTCTTTCTGCACCTCTCTTGCCTCTTTCTGCACTTCTCTTGCTTCTTTCTGCTGCTCACTCTCTTCTTTCTGCACCTCTCTTGCCTCTTTCTGCACCTCGCTTGCCTCTTCTCCATCTCTCTTCCCTCTTTCTGCAGCTCACTCTCATCTTTCTGCACCTCTCTTGCCTCTTTCTGTACCTCTCTTGCCTCTTTCTGCACCTCTCTTGCCTCCTTCTGCTCTTCTCTTGCCTCTTCCTGCACCTCACTTGCCTCTTTCTGCACCTTTCTTCCTCTTTCTGCACTTCTCTTGCCTCTTTCTACACCTCTTACCTCTTTCTGCACCCCTCTTGCCTCTTTCTGCACGTCTCTTGCCTCTTTCTGAACCTCTCCTGCCTCTTTCTGCAGCTCACTCTCTTCTTTCTGCACCTCTCTTGCCTCTTTCTGCACTTCTCTTCCCTCTTTCTGCAGCTCACTCTCTTCTATCAGCACCTCTCTTGCCTCTTTCTGCACCTTTCTTGCCTCTTTCTGCACCTCTCGTGCCTCTTTCTGCACATCTCTTGCCTCTTTCTGCACCTTTCTTCCTCTTTCTGGACCTCTCTTGCCTCTTTCTGCACCTCTCTTGTCTCTTTCTGCACCTCTCTTGCCTCTTTCTGCACCTCACTTGCCTCTTTCTGCACCTTTCTTCCTCTTTCTGTACCTCACTCTCTTCTTTTTGCAACTCTCTTGCTTCTTTCTGTGCCTCTCTTGCTTCTTTCCGCACTTCTCTTGCTTATTTCTGCACCTCTCTTGCCTCTTTCATCACTTCTCCTGCTTCTTTCTGCACCTTTCTTCCTCTTTTTGCACCTCTTTTGCTTTTTTCTGTACTTTTCTTGCCTTTTTCTGTACTTCTCTTGCTTCTTTCTGCACTTCTCTTGCGTGCGCCTTTCTTTTTCTTTCTGCACATGTCTTACCTATCTAGGTGTAGTTAGAAATTAACATTTAAAAAACCTTAGAAATTCACTGAAAAAACCACAGGTTTCAGGGATGTTATAGTTAGAAATTAGCATTTAAAAAACCTTAGAAATTCACTGAAAAACACCATAGGTTTCAGGGGGGTTATAGTTAGAAATTAGCATTTAAAAAACTTTTGAAATTCACTGAAAAAACCATAGGTTTCAGGGATGTTATAGTTAGAAATTAGCATTTAAAAATGTTTGAAATTCACTGAAAAAACCATAGGTTTCAGGGACGTTATAGTTAGAAATTAGCCTTTAAAAAACCTTTCAAATTCACTGAAAAAACCATAGGTTTCAGAGACGTTATAGTTAGAAATTAGCCTTTAAAAAATCTTTGAAATTCACTGAAAAAACCATAGGTTTCATGGACATTACAGTTAGAAATTAGCATCTAAAAAACCTTTGAAATTCACTGAAAAAAACGTAGGTTTCAGGGACGTTATAGTTAGAAATTATCATTTAAAAAACCTTTGAAATTCACTGAAAAAACCATAGGTTTCAGGGACGTTATAGTTAGAAATTAGCCTTTAAAAACCATAGAAATTCACTGAAACAACCATAGGTTTCAGGGACGTTATAGTTAGTTGGACATTTCACTAGTACAAAACCAGAGAAATTCACCCGTTATAGTTAGTTGCTAACTATAACTCGCGCCCCCGCAATGCACTGCTGATGACGTCACATATTACATCATTCATGACATGGCCAGTGACATCACTGATGACATCTCAAATGACATCACTGATTACATCACTGATGACATCATCCAGTGACTATGTGTTTCTGGAAAGTTTAAATATGTTTTACATATATATATATGCCAAGATGTATTGAAGAATGAGTGGGTGTATAAGTGTCTGAATGGATGATTTAGTAGGTGCGTGACTGACTGTATAAGTGAGTAATTAAATGTGTCTTACTGAATGCATGGGTTAGTGACTAAACTGTGTGAATGTCTGTATCAGTCTGTCAGTTGGTGTGTAAGCGGCTGCATGGGTTGGTGAGTAGCTACATGAGTGTGTACATGAGTTATTGATTGGTTGTCTGAGTATCTGTATGGGTGCCTGAGTGTCTGTGTGGGTGGATGGGGGTGTGTGACTGTGCATAGATGTGTGAGTGGGTAATTCACTAGGTGTACGGGACACTTTCGTGAAGGACCTGGGCAGACTGCAGCACTGATCGTGCGTACTGCTACTTACTTTGGGCTGAGTTCTTCTCCCTTGCTCTTGTTTCCTGCCCACAAAAACATCGCCGCCATCGCTGGGGTGGGACTCGGTCCCCCAGCTAGACGTGCCTCCTGGAAAGGGTCGGGGCCACAATGCCGTAAAGGTTCGCCTGCACTCCCGCAGCGCGGGACACTTTCGTGAAGGACCTGGGCAGACTGCAGCACTGATCGTGCATGCTGCTACTTACTTTGGGCTGAGTTCTTCTCCCTTGCTCTTGTTTCCTGCCCGCAAAAACAACGCTGCCATCGCTGGGGTGGGATTCGGTCCCCCAGCTAGACGTGCCTCCTGGAAAGGGGTGGGGCCACAACACCGTAAAGGCGCGCCTGCACTCCCGCAGCACGGGTCACTTTCGTGAAGTACCTGGGCAGACTGCAGCACTGATCGTGCGTGCTGCTACTTACTTTGGGCTGAGTTCTTCTCCCTTGCTCTTGTTTCCTGCCCGCAAAAATATTGCCGCCATCGCTGGGGTGGGACTCGGTCCCCCAGCTAGATGTGCTTCCTGAAAAGGGGCAGGGCCACAACGCCATAAAGGCGCGCCTGCACTCCTGCACTCCTGCAGCACGGGACGCTCGCGGGCGTGCCCGGGCCGCGCCTGTCCGAGACTGGAGGAGACTGGACTGGGCCATATCGCTTAATTTTGTGTTGTAGAGGCAAACGCACCGGTAAGGAGATCTACAATTGTTTTCCTTTTTGCTCTGGGCTGCACTCAATTAAAATGGGGAAGAGAAAACTGGGAACGAGTAAAGGGAAGGCCGCTGATAAAACGGTGCCGATTACAAATTATCTGAAGAATGCTATGGGGATTATTAACAATGAAATCGTACAAGTTGAGGAGCAGTTGGCTGCTACAAAGACAGCCTTAAATGTTGCCCAAAAGGAGGCTAAGCTAATTTCGGAAGTACACAAGAGTGGAAATAATGTTGGTCTTGAGCCTGAAGTACAGGATCTGAGTAACTGTGACAATAGGAGTAGTAGCCCGAAGGCCAACAGCTCCAATGTTCCTAAGCCAGATCACTCTATTATATCTGGCCCTTGTGTGCTAACAACTCCTCTTGAAATTTCTATTGCATCAGACACCCTTGACTTGATTTCTCCACCCGCAAAGAGGTGCAAACAGTATATAGCGCCATTAAAAAACAACTCACAAAAGAATAAAAAAAGCGGGAAGGTCACAAAATTAGAAAAAAGGGGAACAGGGTCAGGATCTGAAGAATCAACGCAATATAGGCAAGGCATTGACACACTTTTCAAAAAGCTACATGGGAAAATTGATACCATTGAAAGACGTGTTATGACAGAAATAAAGTCAGTGCAACAAAATATTACCCAGTTGTTGGAAATGGTTGAAGCTTTATGGATTTCTAATGTATCTAATACTTGTCAGAAACCCCTGTTTAGCAGAAGTATTGTTAAGAAACCACAACCTGAGCAAAGTTAAGCAAGTGTATTAGAGAAGACTAATACCTATCAATCAGCTGTAAAACAAACAGAGGAAGTACATGGATCTCTTGGATTGGAGCCGGTTGTTAAAATAAAGAGTAGTAATCTACAAAATGGTATCAAATGTAATTTAGTAACGGAAGGTCATCAACAACATAATAGATCTCAGGAGGCTCCTCTTAGTCTGCCTCCTCAGGCTACTCCTTATGTTATCGTTTTAAAAAATATACCTAAATTACCAGGCAATTCAATAGAATCTTGGTAATCTTTGAAGAACAGGGTTGTACATTGGTTCTCCATAAACACCCATTGTGGTATTAGACAATTATCCCAAGAAATAATTATGTTAAGAAGAGTGGGTTGGGTGGGAAAAAGGGAAAAGTCATGTACAGGGAACTGTATTGTAGTAAATGTTCACAACCCTGAAGTAGTGGGTTGCCTCTTGGAAGAAGTATAAGTAAGATATACTTGGCCTTGTGATCGCCCTAATGATACGATTACCGCAGTTCCCTTGGGTTATTTATTACAGATTTGGGAACTTGCAGATTAATACAAATGGGAGAGCCCAATATAGCCCCGCGAATCATATGATACCATCCACATCGAACAGGTTTGCCCCTTTGAGATGTTGTAGCAAGGTTGATTGACTGGGCTCAAATACAGTACAATTGGATAGTTTTAGTACTGTTAAGCTCTTGAATGTACAGGTAGGAAAAGTGTCTGTAGAGGCAGTGCAATTGAGTGAAGGTAACCATATTACTTCCCCTAACAGAATAGTTTTAGTACCCTTAGATGAGGTACAAATAGATGTTTGCAGTAACGTTACTTCTCCTATTAGCTCGACTGACTAAGATCCAACTAGTTGTTTACGGGCTGGATCTCTACAAATTATGACATGGAACGTTGCAGGGGTTAAAAGTAAACTGCATGATCCAGTTTGGTTTGGAAGCATACAGTTTTGTACTTTGATTTTAATTTAAGAAACTTGGCTGACAGAAGCCTTTTTTATAAATGGCTATAAAACCGTTTTTACTAAAGCAAACCCATCCAAGGCTGGTAGAGCTAGCGGAGGTCTAGCCGTATTAATTTCAGTGTCCTCTCCCCTGATCTTAAAGAAAACTTGTATAAACTCACAGTATTACCAGTTTCAATTTTTCAGTGTCAAAGAAAAACAGAATATAGTGGTGATTAATTTTTATAATAATATTTTTGATAACTCGAGACACGGGATAATTACAATGATGGAGGAGGAGTTGGATAACTTTTTGAAGGGATTAGAGGGCGAGTACATCCTGATTTGGGCTGGCGATTTTAATTGTGAAATATGTAATTCATCTATAGAGAATCAATGTGGTTTTGAAGATGATTTAGGGGAATATATTTCCCATTTCCCTCACAATTCCTACAGTGAAACAATTAATAATGTTATGCATAAATATAATTTAGTAATTATGGAGCCGGGTATCCATGAGGGAATCTATATTAACCACACATATGAGGGGGTTAGGTCGTCTTCATGTATCGATCATTTCCAAATATCGAGGAAATGTAGGTCTCTTGTAGATAAGTGTTATAGTCAACCTAGCCTGCTTAGCGACCATCATCCACTTTTGCTGATATTAAATTGTAGTCTATATTTTAGAGCGAAGGCACACGTCTCTGCTACTGATATTAAAACACAAGGTGAAAATGGAATTTTGATCAAGTGGACAGTTGTTAATCCTACAACTTTTATGGAGAACGTTGTCTTAAAAAATAATAACCATATAAAAACATGTTTGGACAAATCCTCTAGCAACCTTGATATTGTAATGGCCTTTCAAAACATCTCTGTCGAAATTTCTAATGGCCTGAAAATTAAAAATAAGAAAAATTGGGATTATTGCCCACGATGGTTTAATCAGCAATGTTCCAGATTAAGTAGGGATTTGAAGGAAGCATTAAAAATAAAACCCAGGAATAGGGATATAATTTGCATCCTTCGGAAAAGCTATAAGCAAGCCCTAAATTTAAGAAAGATGGAAATTAAGGAGAACGCGTGGGATAGTCTGATCCAAGCAGCAGAGACTAAGAATTCAATATTATTCTGGAAAACTATAGACCAACCGCTGTTTAAAGATAGTCTATCTGCAAAGGTTGAAACATCAGTGTCGCCAGAAGATTGGCTAACTCATTTTGAATATATTTTTAATCCCTCAAAACAGATTCTCGTATTAAAAGAAAATTGTAATATTATTTCATTAAAACCCGCTAGGATAGAACCTATTACTATAGAAGAGATTAAAACAGCCTTAAAAAATAGTGCATGTGGTAAGGCTGCGGGCCGGATGGGGTTCCTATTGATATTTTTAAAGTTAATGTTGATTTCTGGTCCCCTATTTTAGTTAATGTTTTTAATGCAACCATTGATGGGGCTTTACCTGTATCATGGGTAGAAAGTGTGATTGTCCCAATTTTTAAAAAAGGAGACAAAGGTAGCGCAAAATGCTACAGCCCAATATCCCTTCTTGATTCCACTTCTAAATTAATGGGTAGAGTTTTATTAGCTAGGTTGGAATGTTGGGTAAAACAACAAAACATTCTAACTGAAGCCCAGTATGGTTTCAGGAGGGGTATTGGTACGGTGGAGCAGTGCGTTAACCTGGAGTTGCTTATTGGGAAATACACTATTGCAAAAAAGGTCTTCTCCATCTCTGTTTTGTTGACCTTTCTAGTGCGTTCGATTTAGTAAACCACACTAAGCTATGGCAAACGCTAGAGGAGATGGGTGCCCCTAATGATATTATTAGCTTTCTATCGCAGATTTATGCCAAATTGACCTCTAGGATACGTTATGGTCAGAATGGGGAATGCACAAGGCACTTTAGTGTAACCCGTGGGATTAGGCAAGGATGTGTCCTTGCCCCCTTTTATTTTCATTATATATTAATGGCATTGACCATGTATTACAGGATTTGAAAGCTGATGCTCCCATCGTTGGTAACCGTGTAACCCCAGTTTTATTATATGCAGATGATTCAGTATTAATATCTAGGACTGCAAATGGCCTCCAACTTTTGATTGATAATTTTACAAATTTCGGGGCATATTAGCAAGACCGGCGATAAAATTATCGCTGTTTTAGCGGCAGGAAACTGCCGCTAAAGCAGCGATAATGGGCTTGCTAATATGCGTTATAGAATTCCAATAGAAGCCCAGGTTAGATGTGCAGGAAATCTAACCTGGGCTTCTATTGGAATTCTATAACGCATATTAGCAAGCCCATTATCGCCGTTTTAGCGGCAGTTTCCTGCCGCTAAAACAGCGATAATTTTATCGCCGGTCTTGCTAATATGCCCCTTCATGACTAATAAAGATCTTCAAATTAATCTTAGTAAAACATTAGTAATGACATGTGGGAAAAACAAAGCTAAGAATAGAACCCACCACGTTGGGGGAATACCCATTGAAAGGACACTTACTTCTTCTTATCTGGGGTTACTTTTTAATAGCAAAGGATCTTGGTCTTCACATATTAATTTATGTAAATTGAAATTTTTGAGATCAAGTGAGGCCATTTTTAGATTTTCCCATAAAATAGGTAATAAGACCGTACGGGAAATTCTAAAATTATATGGGAGTAAGTGCATCACAGGGGCATGTTATGGTGGAGCTTTATGGGGCATGGCAGATACTTCCCCATTACAAATTCTTGAAAATAAATTTTTAAGAAGGGTATTATCTGTTCCTAATTCAACAGCTACGTACATAGTTCATAAGGAGACAGATGTACCATATTTGAGTGATCTGATCAGTATGGCCGCCCTCACATTGTGGTATAGAATCTGGATTAAAGAGGAAACATCTTTTACAAAAGCTATAATCTTGGATTGTCTTAAACTTGATTATTGCAGGAAAATACCATGGTTGCAACATATTTTTAGCCTTTTAACAGAGTGTAACGTGGTATTTAATTTTAAAGATCCTGAGAGCATCCAGATCCATAGTAAAGGTGAGCTAAAAATGAGACTTTTCAAATCAAGAGAATCAATGAGGATGGCTGAATTGAGTATAAACCATGTGCCCTATCTTATAGCAAAGGCCCTTTTGTACCGGGCACTCAGCCGTATCTTGTCTTTATAAGAAATGTACAACATAGACATTATTTAACTAGATTAAGGCTGTGCACACTCCACTTTCAGATTGCTTTTCTGACGATGGGTAAGTGGAGTCCTAATCTCCCGAAGTGCCGGTGCGACGGTAAATCTTCACAGTCAACTTTGCATTTCTTACTTTTTTGTAACTGTTATAGGGATATTAGAAAATCAATTTTACGTCCTCTTTTTATTGCTAACAGTTTGTACTCTTATAAATCCGCCTTCTACCAAATATGTAACTTGGAAAATGTATCAACTTGTAATGTGGTTATCCTTTTTATTTTATTGGCGATTAAACGTAGAAAGGATCTTTCATATTTGGAAATGCTGAATTATGAAATTGAATAGACTGTCATTTTAACATATTTTATTTGTAGCCTTTTATTGTTAAATTTATTTTTTATTTTTTGATGGTATTTGGAGTTTTTCAATTCTATGAATAATCGTATGCTTCTAACCGTTACCGTTCTTGTGATGATATGCAAAAATCTAATTGGTATTATTTTGTTTATTTTAGAAAATGCGTTTTTGTAAGATAATCTCTTGGGGTGAAATGTCTAATGTGAGAAATACTTTTTGAGAACCTTTTAAATTGTGGAAAAATGTATTCATTACGATGAATTGATTCCTTTTTGTAGTATGCTTTTATGGATATATGCTTCTATTTTGAATAAAGCTTGTTTTGATTTGATTTGATTTGACTGTATAAATGAGTGATTAATCGTGTCTTACTGAATGCATGGGTTAGTGACTAAACTGTGTGAATGTCTGTATTAGTCTGTCAGTTGGTGTGTAAGCGGCTGCATGGGTTGGTGAGTAGCTACATGAGTGTCTATATGGGTTATTGATTGGTTGTCTGAGTATCTGTATGGGTGCCTGAGTGTCTGTGTGGGTGGGTGGGGGGGTGTGACTCTGTTCATAGATGTGTGAGTAGGTGATTTACTGGGTGTATGGGTTCGAGAGTGCATCTGTGAAGGGCTGTATGGGTGGGTGAGTGTGTGTATGGGTGTGTTGGTGAGTGAATGGATGTCTCAGTGCATGTGTGAGTAACTACATATGTGAAAGGCAGTATATGTGAGTGTTAAAGTATATAAATGACTATATGTGAGAGTGAGTGATCGTGAGAGTGGCTGTATGGATGAGTGTGTGCTTGTGTCAGTGATTGTAGAAGAGAGTAAGTATGTGTTAGTATCTGTATGAATAAGTGAAGTGGTGTGTGTATAACTGTATAGGTGAGTAAATGGGAGTGTGATTGATTCTTTGCATGACTGACTAGGTGTGTGAGTAACTCTATGGGTGAGTGGTGGTGTGTGAGTGTCTGTATAGGTGTATCAGTGCATATGATAGTGCTGTATTGATGAGTGACTGCATGTATGAGTAACTGTATGGATGAATGAGTGGACATATGTGTAGACCTAGGAATCAGTGAGTGGGTATGTAGTAACTGGTATTGGTGTGTCTATGGTTTCGAAAATGGTAGTCTGCATTTTAGAGTGGGTGTATCAAAGGTTATATTAGAGTGTGAGGAGGTGCATCAGATTATCACGTGAATGATGTCATCAGTGATGTCATTTGAGATGTCATCAGTGATGTCATCAGTGATGTCACTGACCATGTCATGAATGATGTAATATATGACGTCATCAGCAGTGCATTGAAGGGCGCGAGTTATAGTTAGCTCAACTAACTATAACGGGCGAATTTCTCTGTTTTTTTACTAGTGAAATGTCCAACTAACTATAACGTCCCTGAAACCTATGGTTTTTTCAGTGAATATATATATATATAAACCACAGGTTTCAGGGACTTATAGTTAGGCTGACATTTCGCTCGTACAGACATTCACACAGATTAGTCATTCACCCATGCATTCACTAAGACATGTTTAATCACTCACTTATACAGTCAGTCATGCACCCACTAAATCATCCATTCAGACACTCATACACCTACTCATTCTTCAATACACCTTGGCGTATATATATAAATGTAACATACTTAAACTTTTTAGAAACACACAGTCGCTGGATGATGTCATCAGTGATGTCATTTGAGATGTCATCAGTGATGTCACTGACCATATCATGAGTGATGTAATATGTGACGTAATCAGCAGTGCATTGCGGGGTGTGAGTTATAGTTAGCTCAGCTAAGTATAACGGCAGAATTTCTCTGGTTTTGTATGAGTGAAATATCAGCCTAACTATAACGTCCCTGAAACCTGTGGTTTTTTCAGTGAATAGGCAAGAGGGGTACAGAAAGAGACAAGAGAAGCGCATAAAAAAGCAGGAGAAGTGCAGAAAGAGGCAAGAGAAGTGCAGAAAGGGGCAAGAGAAGTACAGAAAGAAGCAAGAGAAGTGCAGAAAGAGGCAAGAGAAGCACAGAAAGAAGCAAGAGAAGCACAGAAAGAAGCAAGAGAAGTGCTGAAAGAGGCAAGAGAAGTGCAGAAAGAGGCAAGAGAAGTGCAGGAAGAAGCAAGAGAAGCGCAGAAAGAAGCAAGAGAAGTGCATAAAGAGGCAAGAGAAGTGCAGAAAGAGGCAAAAGATGCACAGAAAAAGGTAAGTGAGGTACATAAAGAGGCAAGAGAGGTGCAGAAAGAGGCACGAGAAGTGCATAAAAGCAAGATAAGTGAATAAAGATACAAGAGAAGTACAGAAAGAAGCAAGAGAGGTGCAGAAAGAAGAGAGCGAGGTGCACAAAGAAGCAAGACAAGTGCAGAAAGAGGCAAGAGAGGTGCAGAAAGAAGAGAATGAGGTGCAGAAAGAGGCAAGAGGAGTGCAGAAAGAGGCAAGTGAGGTGCAGAAAGAGTGAAGTGAGGTACAGAAAGAGGCAAGAGAAGTGCAGAAAGAGGCAAGAGAGGTACAGAAACAGGCAAGGGGGTGCAGAAAGAGGGAACAGGGGTGCAGACAGAGGCAAGAGAGGTGCAGAAAGAGGGAAGAGGGGTGCAGAAAGAAGCAACAGAGGTGCAGAAAGAGGCAAGAGAAGTGCAGAAAGAGGCAAGAGAGGTACTTAAACAGGCAAGAGAGGTGCAAAAAGAGGGAACACAGGTGCAGAAAAAGGCAAGAGAGGTGCAGAAAGAAGGAAGAGGGGTGTAGAAAGAAGCAGGAGGCTGTGCAGAGAGAACCGACAGAGGTGCAGAAAGAGGCAAGAGGGGTGCAGAAAGAGGCAAGAGAAGTACAGAATGAAGCAACAGAGGAACAGAAAGAGGCAAGAGAACTGCAAAAAGAGGCAAGAGAGGTGCAGAAAGAGGCAAGAGAGGTGCAGAAAGAGGGAAGAGAGGTGCAGAAAGAGGCAAGAGAAGTGCAGAAAGAAGCAACAGAAATGTACAAAGAGGCAAGAGAAGTGCAGAAAGAAGGAACAGAAATGTAGAAGGAGGCTAGAGAAGTGCAGAAAGAAGCAACAAAGGTGCAGAAAGAGGAAAGAGAGGTGAAGAAAGAGGGAAGAGGGGTGCAGAAAGAGGCAAGAGAGGTGCAGAAAGAAGCAAGTGAGGTGCAGAAAGAGGCAACAGAGGTGCAGAAAGAGGCAAGAGATGGGCAGAAGCAGGCAAGAGAAGTGCAGAAAGAGGCAAGGGAAGTGCTGAAAGAAGCAACAGAGGTGCAGAAAGAAGCAACAGAAGTTAAGAAAGAGATGAGAGTTGCAGAAAGAAACAAGAGAGGTGCAGAAAGAGGCAAGAGAGGCGCAGAAAGAAGCAAGAGTGGTTTGCGCACCATTAGTACCAATTTAACACCCACATTTAGCAATAAGTAACAGCTGACCATTCCAGCTTTCCAAAGGCCCTTCCACCACGCTGTAACACTTTTCTCAGCATTTTTGGTAACGTTTGAGCCATTTGAGCTAGAAACAAGTTTGTTTTTTTCAAATCCGCAGATTATGCAGCAGATGATTGAATATGTGGCAAATGCGTAAAATGTACAATTATGCGAAAATTGGTGTAGCCGAACAGTCGCATAATTCCAGTGGCCCTGCTCATACCTCTGACTAGGTCCAGAAGTGCTCCTCTGTGGTTGCTTCTTTTTTTGTGCCTCATTGAGTTTATAGTTTAGCTTCTATGGAAACGAGGAAGACTAAACCTGAGGTTTCCACTCTACAACACAGACTACCACACCAGATGATTACTCTCCATAACACATAATTCCACTTCACATAATTCCTATAGACTAAATACCACATACTTTCTATCCACATAATTTCACTGCACAACATACATAATTGCTCTACTCAAAACGTACATCCACTCCACTCCACTCCACTCCAAAAAACATTAGTAGAAATATTTTAAATTTACAACGCCAATAGCTCTAACTCTCGCAAATGCGAGACCTAGTGCATTACAAATGCTTCCTTATCTAGTAGCCGCGTTTGCAGAGTGGTGGAGAAAGGGGGCTGGGCTTCCAACCAGTGCTCTCAGGAATTCCATTGCGTAGGACTTGCAGAAGGTACCAGGAGGGCTTCTTGGCCCCCAAAGTCCCTTAGGAATAAAGTGGACTTCATCCCCCAACCAGTAGTGTGCCAGGAGGTGCGTTTCCAGAGTGGTGGATAAAGGGGGCGTGGTCTTTGAAGACCTCTCAGCAATCCCACTGTGTGGGACTTACTGGAGGTAACAGTAGGGGTAGTTGGCCCCAAGAACATCCTTGGTGGCCAACTACCCCTCCTATTACCTACAGTAAGTCTCACACAGCAGGATCGCTAAATTCTCATAGCAGGACACGCCCCCTTTGCCCACCACTCTGCAAACGCGATCCCTGGTGTGGTCTTGGATGGGGATTGAAGTCCCCTTTGCTGCTGGGAGTCCTTAGGGGGCAACTAGCCTACCTGTTACCACCAGTAAGCCCCACACAGTGGGATTGGTGAGAGGTGGACCCAGGCCATGCCCCCTTTCTCCACCACTCTGCAAACGTGCCTCCTGGCATGCTCTTGGTTGGGGGATGAAGTCCCCTTGCCTCCTGAGGGTCCCTGGAGGCCATCTAGCCCTCCTATTACCTCCAGTAAGCCCCACACAGCTGGTTTGCTGAGAGTGGTCAGAGGCCATGCCCCCTTTTTACACCACTCTGCAAATGCACCTCCTGGTGAACTGCTGCTTGTTATGTTATGTTATATGGTATTTGTAAAGCATAACTTTCACTCTGGGGAGCATCATGGCGCTGAGCAAATCGCTAACGGACAGGATGGCTGAGGCTAGGAAAGAGAATTTAGATAAGTGCTTTGCATAGCGCATCAGGGGCCGTAAAAATCCACGTTTTCAGAGCTTTCCTGAAAAGAGTTTCTGATTGGATGAAACGTAGGTGGTTATGCAGTTGGTTTCAGGCTTTGGTCCCTAGAACTGCAATTGATTTCCCCCCTTTTGAGACATATCTGAAAACAGGGGGTTTTAGTAGGTTAGCGTTCGAAGATCTGAGGGTACGGCATGGCAGATAGCGTATAAACCTAGGCCAAAGATAGTGAGGGCCTGAGGAATGAAAGATTCGGAAGGTAATTATCAGGATCTTGAACAATATCCTTTTATGAATGGGTAGCCAATGCAAAGCCTTTAGTGCGGCGGATGCTGATGAGTTCCTGGGCCATTTTAGGACTAGTCTGGCTGCAGCGTGCCGTACCATCTGTAGCTTGTGTAAGACTGACTTGGGGGATGAAGTCCACTTTAGTCCTGAAGTCCTCAGGACAGAAGGGGACCTCATCGCCCCACCAGCAGTGCACCAAGAGGCGTGTTTGCAGAGTGTTGTAAAAAGGGGCATGGCCTCGGACCGCCTCTCAGCAATCTCACTGTGTGGGGCTTACTGGAGGTACCTGGTGGGCTGGTTGGCCCCTAAGGACCCTTAGAATCAAAGGGGACTTAATCCCCCAACCCAGAGCATGCCAGGAGGTGCGTTTGCAGAGTCATGCAGGGAGGAGGCGGGGACTCTGGAATGTTGCCAGTTACTTTTTAATTTTGTTATTTTAAGAAGAGGGGCTGTGTGGCCCCCCTTCCCTTGAGCCTTTTGGACCCCGGGGACCCCATACCCCGGGGCCTGACCCATTTAAAAAAAAAAAAAAAAAAAAAAGGTAGGGGGCCGATTACCGCCCCGGGGACCCCATCCCCCAGGGTTAGGACTTCCTTTTTTTTTTTTTAAAGGGGAGGAGGGCCATACGGCCCCCTCCCCAGGCCGATTTTGCCCCAGGGACCCCATCCCTTGGGACTTGGCCATTCCTTTTTTTTGTTTTAAAAGAGAGGGGGCCAAGCGGCCCTCCTCCCGGGCCATTTTTGGCCCGGGGGACCCCATCCCCTGGGGCTTGGCCATTATTTTTTGTAAATTATTTTGAGGGAGGGGGGCCGCATGGCCCCCCTCCCCAGGCCGACTTCAGCCCCGGGGACCCCATCCCCCGGGGCCCGGCCAATTCATTTTTTTAAAAAAAATAAAAAAAGAGGGGTCGCATGGCCCCCCTTACTGGGTCATTTTTGGCCCCAGGGATCCCATTCCCCGGGGCCTGGCCTCACGTTGGGGACCGTGGTGGGAGCCCCAATGCCCCTGCAGTCCCTGCCGGTTCCCCGCCTCCTGAGGGAGCCATCATTGCTTTTGGGCAAAGGGAGCTGCAAACATGCAGCTCCCTTTGCCCATAAGCAAATCTGCTTTGCATCATGAAAGCAAGAGCCGTTTTCCTGCTCTCGCTTCCATTTATAACACAATGTCACCATATTTTGGGGAGAAGCACATGCACTTTAGCACTGGTTAGCAGTGGTAAAGTGTGCAGGGTCCTAACGCCAACAAAAAGATACTGCAAAAAGTGGAGGTAAGTAAGTCAAAAGTTGGGGGAGGACCACCCTAAGGATGATAGGTCTAATACCATTGCTGACACTTTCTGAGTATTTTAATCCTTACTCATTCCTCCACCATATATGGCCAGTGTTATGCCTTGACACCATCGCTGATACCTGCCATTAGGAAATGCACAACCCGAGTCCCTAATCTAATCTAGGAAATTTATAAAGAGCATGGCTACTCGGAGGCTTTCCAGTGCAACACCAACCAGCATAGACTCTAGAAAAGGAACCCATCTGGAACACTGAGGAAACATATAATCAACAAACAGCCAGGACTTCAGGAGTTTTCTGAAAATGCATTCTGAATCTATTTGGCTCAATTTGATCAGCAGAGAATTCCACATTTTAGTAGCTAGGTACCCAAAAGAACTGCTTTCCCATCTTGTTCTGCAGATTTTTGGTATCACTGCAAGAAGTGTAGCGAACAATCTCAAGGACCTTCCAGGGTTGTAAGGTTCAATAAGGGCACATAGTAATGGATCACCACGCACCACCACCCGCAACAGATTCCGCGCAGAAGCTGGAACAAGATCACCACCGACCAACTCACCACATCCCTGAGCCAGAACCCTCCCGCCAGCTCAACGAACCCCAACCAAGCCGCCAGCAACCTCACAAGATGGATCACCAACTGCGCAGACGACCTCGCCCCATTGAAGACCCCCCAGTCAGACCCGGCAACAAGAAAGCATCCTGGTTCACCGACGAACTCAAGATATCCAAGAAGAACTGCCGGGCCCTCGAGAAAGCATGGCGCAGAGACCCGACTGCAGACAACATGACCACCCTCAAGCACGCCACCCGAAAACACCACCAGCTGATCCACACCACCAAGAAAACCGCATTCAAGGAACGACTGGACAACAACGCCCACAACAGCAAGGAACTCTTCATCATCGTCAAAGAACTCTCGAACCCCAGCGCCGGAAACAACGACATCACTCCCTCGCAAGACCTCTGCAACTCGCTCGCCTCGTTCTTCCACAGCAAGATCGCAGACATACACTACAGTTTCAGCACACAGCCGACGTACCCTACGACCGTTCCAACGCCCCCACCTCCACCCTCTGAGCCTGGACCCCTATCAACACCGAAGACACTATCCGCACGATGAACTCCATCCACTCCGGATCACCAACCGACCCCTGCCCTCACCACGTCTTCAACAAGGCCGACGCCGTCATCGCACCCCACCTCCGGGACATCATCAACACCTCCTTCGTCACCGCCACCTTCCCAGAGAGCTGGAAGCACGCCGAACTCAGCGCCCTACTGAAGAAACCGTCAGCAGACCCCACCGACCTCAAAAACTACCGCCCCATCTCGCTCCTTCCTTTTCCTGCCAAAGTCATCGAGAAGACCGTCAACAGACAACTGGCCGCCTTCCTCGAGACGAATGGATCCCTCGACCACTCGCAGTCCGGCTTCCGGGCCAACCACAGCACCGAGACCGCCCTCATCGCAGCCACCGACGACATCCGAGCCCTGCTCGACAACGGGGAAACAGCGGCCCTCATCCTCCTGGACCTCTCCGCAGCGTTCGACACAGTCTGCCACCGCACCCTAGTGCAACGCCTGAACAACGGCGGAATCCAAGAGAAGGCACTGGAGTGGATCATCTCCTTCCTCGCCGGAAGAACCCAGAGAGTCCGCCTCCCCCGTTCAGTTCCGAGGCCACCGAAGTCATCTGCGGCGTACCACAAGGATCATCACTCAGCCCCACCCTCTTCAACGTCTACATGAGCCCCCTCGCAGCCATCGCACGCCAACACAACCTCAACATCATCTCCTACGCCGACGACACCCAGCTGATCCTCTCCCTCACCAACGACCCCACAACCGCCAGAACCAACCTACATGAAGGGATGAAGGACGTAGCCGAGTGGATGAGGAACAGCCGCCTGAAACTGAACTCAGATAAAACGGAAGTCCTCATCCTAGGATCATCACCCTCCGCCTGGGACGACTCCTGGTGGCCCCCTGCCCTGGGCAACGCACCCAAACCAACGGACCATGCACGCAACCTGGGCTTCATCCTGGACTCCTCCCTCTCAATGACCCAACAAATCAACGCCGTCTCCTCGTCTTGCTTCAACATCCTACGCATGCTGCGCAAGATCTTCCGGTGGATCCCCACCGAAACCAGGAAGACGGTCACCCAGGCCCTCGTCACCAGCCGACTGGACTACGGCAACTCCCTCTACGCCGGAACCACAGCCAAACTTCAAAAAGACTCCAACGCATCCAGAACGCCTCAGCTCGACTCATCCTGGACATCCCCCGACACAGCCACATCGCCGGACACCTGAGAGACCTGCACTGGCTCCCCGTCAGCAAGAGAATCACGTTCCGACTCCTCACCCACGCACACAAAGCTCTCCACAACCAAGGCCCCAGATACCTCAACGACCGTCTGACCTTCTACACTCCCACCCGCCAGCTACGATCGACCAACCACGCCCTCGCCGCCGTCCCCCGCATCCGAAGAGCCACAACGGGAGGAAGATCCTTCTCCTACCTGGCTGCCAAGACGTGGAACTCCCTACCCATCCACCTCCACCTTACCCAAGACCACCTCTCCTTCAGGAAGCAACTCAAGACCTGGCTGTTCGAACAGTAGCGGACCCCCCTCCCCCAAGCGCCTTGAGACCCTCCGGGTGAGTAGCGCGCTATACAAATGCTTGATTGATTGATTGATTGATTGATGAAGCAAAGCAAAAGTTTGCTATGACAGGGCGGGAGCCCTGCCATAGCAAACTGCAATGTCCTGGGGTGGGCACCCCGGGACATTGCTGGAGCAGGCCCTGGGGGGTGGTGGTCCACAGGGCCATAGAGGGCTCCTGGAGCAGGGCCACGTGGCCCCCTTCCCAGCATGTTTAAAGCCCTGGGGAGGTGGTGGTCCCTGGGGACGGGGGTCCACAATGCACCCCCATATTTACATAATCTATGCCCCCACATGTTGTAAATTTTAAAAAAAGCCCCCGGGAGGTGGCGGTCCCTGGGGATGCAGGGGGGGAGTGAGGCCCCCTGCATTGAAATATTAAAGCCCCAGGGAGGTGGCAGTCCCCAGGGCAGCATGGGGGTGGGCAGGAGCCCCCCACATCTTTTTTATTAGAAAAAAGCCCCGGGGAGGTGGCGGTGCCCGAGGCTGTGGGCGGCCCGTGTGCCCCCCGCAAATCATTAACATGGCCCCGGGGAGGTGGCCATCCCTGGGGCTGCAGGGGCCCCGTGGTCCCCCGCAACATAATTAAGTATTGCCCCCGGGACCTGGCCCACCCGGGGGCTTAAAAGAATCAAAGCACTGGAGACCGCGTTTTTTTTTTTTTTTTTTTTAATTCCGCTGGACTCGCGTACCCTACGCGAATCCTGCCGAAATTGTTTTAAAAAATGCTTTTTTGGGCCCTCAGGGTCCCTGTGAGACCTCTTGAGCAGGCCTAGGGGGTCAGTGTGTTTCTACCCTGCCCCTGGTTCAACCGAGTTACAAGATGGCTGCCAACACTTCCTGTTTGAAGTGTTGGCAGCCAATCAGAAGTAAGATTATGATCGGGAGCGTTCGCGGATCCACCGCTGTCACCAGACACTAATATTTTTTTATATATAATTTTCTCAGGAACTACTGAACGGATTTACACCATTTAAAGCAAAGAGTGCACTCTGCACCAAGAGCTACCTTTCTGCCAAATTTGGTGTAATTCCGTTCAGCAGTTCGGGCTGTAGCTGCGACAAAAGTTTCTTATAGAAATTAACATGGGGAAAATGTGTTTTGGGGTCCCCTATTTTTCTCGGCCCCCGCTTGATGAATCACCCCGAAACTTTTGAACCGGGAGCTGACCGGAGCACCCGATTAGTTTTGAAAATTTCACGAGGATTCGTCAAACAGCACCAATAGAAACAAGGTGCTAACTATAACTACCTACTGGTGACCGCCCAGTAGGTAATATATATATATACATATAATATGTATATATGTACCAATTGATGTTTCACGTATTATTTCAGAAACCTAGTTTTAACGACTTGACCTCTCTGTTCTAGATCACCTTCCCCACAGTACCCTCCCTAATTCCCTTCACGTCATCTGGCACTCTGAACCTCTGTAAAGCTATACACTGAGTTGGAGATGCCAGAAGGTGGGCTTTTTTGAGGTAATGCTCCTGAGGAACCAACGGACCATGACAGGGGTTGAGGGTGGAGGGTTGGAGGTTGAAATTGTTGTAGATGATGGTGATCTTGCTGTGGAAGTAGTGTGAGAGGGAGTTCCAGAGTTCTTGGGAGGGGTGGATGGTGTTGTCTGTGGTTGACGGTTTGGAGAATTCTTTCACTATTTTTAAGAGTTCCTTTGTGTTGTTTGATGTGCTGGTGATGGTTGCTGAGGGATGTTTTGTGACTGACTGTATTGGCACGGTTCTTAGTGGTGCGCCATTGTTTCTTTGGTTGGTGGCAGTTGTGCTTGGTGGTCCTAAGCTCTGGGGTGTACCAGCTGGCATGTTTTGAGGTCTTGTTGGATTTTATTAGCTTCAGTGAAGCGATTCTGTTGGCACAGCTGTTGATTCTTGTGGCGAAGTTCTGGACAGCCTGATCTAGGTCTGCTGAGGGCTTGGGCCTGTGACCACTGGGTATCGGTGACATTGCTCACGCTGCTGTGGGGGGAGAACTGGAGCTTGATGATGGTATGCTGGACGTCTGTGATGTTGAAGTGTATAATGGTGTGGTCAGTCCAGATGAGTTCTGTGGTGTGGCTGAATTTGATTCTATTGCTGGAGGTGAAAATGGAATCGAGTGTGTGTCCGGCTTTGTACATGGGTGCGGTGACCAGTTGGGTGAGGCAATGTTCAGGTTTTCCAAGAAGGTGATTGAGTTGGCGTTGTTGGGTTCGTCGATGTGTACGTTGAGGTTGCCGAGTAGAACGTAGTGGTAAGAGTCAATTACTAGGGAGGCGATGAGGTTGGGGATGGAGTTGCAGAAAGTTGCTCAGGGTCCCGGGGGTCTGTAAGCGAGGGTGTCTCTTATGGTGGTCTTCGTGTCAATTTGTTGTAGGAAGTTGAGGTGTTCCATGAGGGGCATGGGGTCGTCATTGATGATGGTGCTTTGGATGGTTTCCTTGAAGATGATGGCGATGCCTCCGCCTTGTTTGTTGGCACAGTCTCGGTGTATCATCTTGTAGTCTTCAGGATTGGTGGTTGTGATGTTGGGGTTCGAGGAGCTGTTGAACCACATTTCTGTGATGAAGGTGACATCTGTGGAGAGGGTGGTGATGGTATCCCAGATTTCCATGGCATGTTTGCAGAGGAAACGGGTGTTAAGTAGTATAAATTGGAGCAGTTGTGAGATGTTCGTGGTCTTCTGGGTGGGAGTAGTGGGGGATCTTTGGTCTGTCATGCTTCAGGAAAAGTGGCAGTGTCTGCAGCTGAAGCATCCTTTGGTGGATTGCGTAGAGGAGGAGACGCGGCTGTTGTTACGGTGTCTGGGATCTAAGTCCAGGAGTAGTGGCAGGTGGCTGGAGGGTCTGGGGTCTTGGTGCTGGGTGTGGTCCAACCAACAGTGCGTTGGTGGCACTGTCGGTGTGCTCCCTGTGTGCATCCACTGTGTGGGCATGCAGCGGCCTCCATGGTGGGTCTGGAAGGAGGTCCATCTGGCCCTAATGGTCCTGGGCAGTGCAGGGTAGGGAGAGCAGGCAGCACAGGGGCAGGGGGAGCAGGCAGTGCAGGGGTAGGGGGAGCAGGCAGTGCAGGGGCAGGGGAGTGGGCAGCACAGGGGTAGGGGAACTGGTGGCACAAGGGCAGGGTGAGCGAGCAGTTCAGGGGGAGCGGGCAGCGCAGGGGCAGGAGGAGCAGGCAGCACAGGGGCAGGGGAGCAGGTGGCACAGGGTGATCAGGTAGCTAAGGGGCAGGTGAAGCAGCCAGCACAGGGGCAGTAGGAGAGGGCAGCACAGGGGGAGCAGGCACAGAACCTTGAATTGGGGTCAGTTGAAAGAGAGGTGGCCCAACCCAGCCTCCTCCGGGCTTTACCTAGATGGGAAATAAATGGAGGACAACAAAGCTCTAATCTTGTCCCAGCAGTGAAGGCTGCTGGAATGTATAGGCTGACAGGAAGGATCTGAAGGTGTCCCATGATGTGGAAGGTGGTGCGGGGTCTTAAAGGCACCTGGACCGGAAAACAACTGAGGGCAGCGAAGCTCCAATATCGTCCCAACAGTGGAGGCTGCTGGGATGTGTAGGCTGGCGAGAGGGATTTGAAGGAGTCGCATGAAGCAGGAGGAAGCGCAGAGTTGTAAAGGCACTGGGCAAGAAAAAAATGGAGGGCAACAAAGTTCCAATCTCTCTGCTGTTGGGATGTGTAGACTGGCAGAAGGGATCTGAAGGATTCCTGTGATACCAGAGGTAGCGCAGGGTCTTAAAGGCGCCTAGGTGGGAAAAAAATGGAGGAAATCAAAGCTGCAATCTCGACCCAGCAGCGTATGCTGCTGGGATGTAAAGGATGGTGGGAGGGATCTGAAGGAGTTGGTCTGTTACTAACACTTAGGAGACTTAGGGGACTGTGTTGTTTGACAATAATTAATTAATCAATTGACCCCTAGTGCTTTTGGGTCAATATGAAAGACGACTGATAGTGCTGTGATTCTTGCCCTTTTAAGCATTGAATTGGACTGTAGACATTGGCCCAATACATTGATCATTGCGATTTGGCTATAAGAGTCAAATTTGGGTTACTGGCCACTAGTATCTTGAGTGGCTTTCAGTGGAGAAGGGCAAGATATCAATTACCCAACAAAAAGCATCCAAACATTTGACTATAGATGGATTTCTAATGTGAGCTGTTGGGGTCTTATCTAAGGAGATTGAATTGGCAGAAAGACATTTGTCATTATCAGCTGATGAACTGCCCCCTAAGGGCCTTATTAATGAGGCCTTGTGACAGTTTTGCGCTGCAGTTGCGTCACTTTTTGTGACGTATTGGTGGCATAAAATATGCCCCCTGTTTCGCCCTATTTACAAAGTGATGCATCTAAGCAGATGCATCAGTTTGTAAACCCCTGCGCTACATTATACCTGCGTCAGGTATAATGTATGCAGGGGGCGTTTCCACGCAAGTAAGCCTCGTAGAAGTGACGCAGTGAAATCTATGAGATTTCACTGCACCACTTCTAGGACACAAATGGCAGGCATAAGGGTGACGCAGGTCTATATCCATAGCTCTGCCCCCTGCATTGCTAGACACCGACACAACTCCAGCAACACACAATTTGTGCGCCGACAGTTGACGTATCTGTCATTCCTTGCGACATGATGCTTCATACAGTAAATATGACGCATCCACCATGTTGCAATGAGGGTGCAATGAAAAGTGACGCATCGCTACTTTCAAGCAGCGATGCATGACTTTTCATAAATGAGGCCCTAATTTGCTTCCTCAATCTCCAGAAGCCCCAGGAGGGTAAGTTCCCTGCTCAAACCTTGATTTTGAGTCAGGATATGTCTCCCTCCTTGTGTTTCTCCTTCTACAGATGCTTCTGCTCAGTTTGTTTGCTCTTCCCCGTTGGTGGTTAGGCTGGTGGCCAAGCGGCAAAAATGATTACCTGGTAGGATGGGTGGGGGAAAGTGAACATGCTGTGCTGCCTTCTGTGGACACTGATGGATTCAAGATGATTGGCCAAGCTGTTCTCATGAAGTTGTTAAGTGCAAAGGTTACTTCAATCTTGGAAATTAGTCTCTGCCCCATTTACAATTGTTTGGGGTTAAATGAAGGCTATTTGGAAAAACTGAAGGAAGGGTCAGATGCTGTAAAATTACAAGCCCACCTTCAATCAGGCCCCCACGACAGCCATTGCCCAGATCCCTCCTTAATAATATGGAGAATGCAAGGGGGTGGATTATAAATCACTCCACCTCCTGTAGTCAGTTATCAGGTCACTCTTTCTGGGCTGGGTGAGAGACAGGAGATACAACGGGATACAAGAAATAACATGGCACAATAGCAGCCTGATGCGCCTTGTGCTTTGATCCATCTGCCCCCGCAGCCTGCCCATATGTAATTGTTTTGGCGTATGCCCCATCACTTACCTCGCATGCACCCAAAACACCAAAACCATTGAGAAACAAGGTCACACCTTGGTTACATAGGAATGTAGGAACCGATAATCATTTCCATATAATATTCTTTTGGCATGAAGGCTTGGGTAGGTTAGTCCATTGACTAAGAAATTTACTGGTGGTTGTGTAGTTGTGAATTTTATGAATCCCAACATTTCCAGAGCTCTCTTACTCCAATCTCACTTGGATCCTAAGGGCCTTATTTATAATGCCCTTACGCTGCCATTGCATCACTTTTTCTGACGCTGTGGCACCTTAAACAATGCACAACACTGCGCCCTATTTACAAAGTGACGCATCTAGGCAGATGCGTCCCTTTGTAAACCCCTCCACTGCATTATACCTGCGACAGGTATAATGTATGCAGGGTGGGCGTTCCGGCGCAGAAAAGGCTGGTAGAAGTGTTGCAGTGAAATCTATGGGATTTCACTGCTACACTTCTACGGCCTCACTGCGTCAAATCCTTACACCTGCTTAAAGCAGGCATAAGGGGTGACGCAGGCCTTTTCACATGGGACTTGCCCCATGTGAAATGACACATTGCTGAAGTTGCGTCTGTTTTCAGACACACTCCAGCAATGCACCAATATGCACCTACAAATACGTCAGGAATACTGACGTATCTGTAAATCCTTGCAACATGGAGTGCCATACAGTAAATACAGTGCATCCATGGTGTCGCAAGGATGGTGCTATGAAAAGTGTACCATCGCTGTTTTCCCGCAGCGATGCAACACTTTTCATAAATGAGGCCATCTGTATGTTCCAAGAGACATGGGTCCTAGATAACATACATAGGATTGGCTATAGATGTTTCTGTACCCCAGCCATAGTCATACAGGGAGGGAGAGCTTCTGGTGGCCTAGTAGTAAGGATGGGAGTCTCCTTAAAGAGATATCTATAGGTTCACCAGACATACAGGGACCACAGATTATTTCTGATCATGAGATTTCCCTACTTATTATTAAGATCTATAGTAGAAGCATAAACACCCAAATAGAATCGACCGCCCTTCAACTTCTCAATACCTTATTGAGGTTTTGCATTATTTCCCATTATGTCATTCGTGGGGGCAATTTCAATCTAATGTGTGAACCATCAAAACACATTCAGCATTTGACCAAAGATGAGGACATCTTTTGGAGTATCCTGGATTTAATAGGTCCATCCAAGAACCATTTGAGCACTACAAATGGTTGAGGTAACTCAAAATTACAGTCTACATGTTGGACCTTACCCTCCCTGCAGAGTCATCTCCAAACTCTTTGACTTCACCCTTTCTGTTTTCTTAATTCCTTTTTGTTGGCTTTAGTGCTCTGTGAACCTTGCCGCTGCTAACTGGTGTTAAAGTTCTTGTGTTCTCCCCATAAAACATGGTAAAAATGGCCTACACCTTATTGACACTATTAATTTACGTATAAGTCCTCAGTATATTGTATTACATGACATGTAACCATGGCCTATAAATTAAATGCTACTAGTGGGCCTGTGATATTTATTGCACCACCCACTAAAGTGGCACTTTAAAGCAAGCCTCAGGCCTCTCATAGCAGCCTATAGCGAAGTTGTACACTCCCATTTCAACTTGGCAAAATAAACCTTTTCCCAGGCCCAATCCTTATTTTGTAGCACATATAAATCACCCCTAAGGTAGGCCCTAAACAGCCCACAGGGTAGGGTGCATTTTGTTTAAAAAAGGGGAGCATATGTTTTAAGTTTTACTTGTCTTGGTGGTGAAAAAATTCTCTCAAATTTGTTTTTCACCCCTGTAAGGCCTACCTCTCTCATATGATAACATTGGGCTGCCTAATTGCATACAATAAATGCTAACTTTTGATTGGCAAAAGGTAGAAATTTCATGTTTGGTCTCACATGAATTAAAATCTTTGTAAGAAACAAATTACTGGATGAGGGTGTGAAACGCTACTCAAGCAGAAACCACTGGCCAGATGTACAAACGTTTTTAGCAGTCGCAAATGGAGATTCAGGCCAATTGCGACTGCTAAAACACCTTTTGGGATGTACCAACTCTATTTTGCGGGTCAGTGACCTACTATCCACTCACAAAATAGAGTTTGCGAGTCGCTATTATGAAGGGGTGTGCCAAGTGCACCTCCTCCTAATAGCGAGTCGCATGGCGATGTACGATTGTTATGAAACCGGAATGCAGTTGCAAAACACTTACAGTTTCCCACCTTCTTCAAGTAAGCCAGTCACACACGGCAAAGGGTCCTCAGGGGACCCCTTGCCCTTTGAGAATGGTAGTAAAATTGTTTTTTAAGAGCAGGCAGTGGTCCCAAGGACCACTGCCAACCCTAAAAAAATGTAACAGAAACGTTTCATTTTTCTTTTTTAAATTAATCCCGTTGTCCTTTACAGAAACTGGGCTGCATTTTTTTTTTTAATTTGTTTTTATTTAAGAGCAGTCACAGACATGGAGGTCTGCTGTCCCCAGCAGGCCATCATCCCTGTGTTGTTGCCCATTCCCAATGGGTCACAAATTGCAGCCTGCCTAATGAATTATGATGAGACAGGTCCCTTGCAACTCATTTGGGAATCACTAATGTGTCTGAGACACATTAGTACATTTCATTTTGTGAGTCTCTAATTGCGAGTCACAAAAAATTGCAAATAGAGAGTTACAAACTGAAATGTTCGAACATCTGGCCCTACATTTCTTGTCACAGTGAAGTCACAAGCAAACCCTAAATTAACCTGTGCTCAACCTTCAGGTAGTTAAACTCAGAGAAGTCAGGTTTAACTCAGAGGCAATTTGTAAAGTATTTGTGTAACACTTCAAACAGTAAAACAGTCAAAATACACCACAAAAGGAACCCACACTAGATTTAGACAAATAGAATAATGTTTATTGAATACAACAAGACCAAAATGACAAGGATCCAATCAGTAGAACCGGAGATATGCAGGTTTTAAGATTCCAGTAAAAATAGCGCCAAAAACCACAAAGAGCCAACTGTGGATATCTGGTCATGCCAGACAGGACCAAAGTCACAAAATCACAAGTTTGTGACCTCCTGGTTGCGGAGCATTGCGAGATCTCCTGCCGCGGTTGCATTGTGCAGCCGAGGCGATGCGTCAGTTCCACAGTGCTGTGGAGCTGCAAAGCAAGTTCCTGCATCGTCGCTGAGGATCCCGTCAATGAGGACTTGCAATGAGAAGTCCGACGTCAAGGATGTGTCACGCATTCAGGGTGATGCATCAGTTCTGAGTAATGTAATAAGTAATTGCATTGGTGAAAAACTAATTTAAGAGTTTTTCACTATCAGGGCATGTAATTCTTAAAATGACATGTCCTACTTGTCCTATGTTTTAAATACACTGCAGCCTGCCCTGTGGACTGTTTAGGGCCTACCCTAGGGGTGACTTATGTGTATCAAAAAGGAAAGCTTGGGCCCGGCTAAAGGTTTATTTTGCCATGTCGAAATGGCAGTTTAAAAATTGCACACACAGGCTGCAATGGCAGACCTGAGCCATGTTTAAAGAGCTACTTAAGTGGATGGCACAATCAGTGCTGTAGGTCCACTAGTAGCATTTAATTTACAGGCCCTGGGTTACATGTAGTACACTTTACTAGGGACTTACATTTAAATTAAATATGCCAATTGGGGATGAGCCAATGGTACCTTGTTTTAAGGAAGGAACACATGTAATTTAGCACTGGTAGACATTGGTACAGTACACAGAGTACTAAGGCCAGCAAAAATGAGATTAGCAACAATGAAGGAAGAGGCAAAATGTTTGGAGGAAGACCACCCTAAGGCTGACAGGTCTAACACTCTTTAATGGTAAAGTCGGAATTTTAAGTCACGATTCTAAAAATGCCACTTTTAGAAAGTTGCCATTTTCTTGACCAAACCATTTGGTGACTGCTGTTAGTGTTGTGGGTCAAATTACCCTGCTATTAGTCTTTGTGTATTTCTCCCAGACAGTGAGACAAAAGGGGACTAGGTGTTGGCAGGATGGGGCATCCTGCCAGGATGGCTGGGGCTAAGCTGTTCCTGGCCCCACTTGCACTTCAAATGGCTGCCTTCAGCACACACAAAGGAACCTGCCACTGGGTTTTTTCTATCCCAGGCTTCTTGGAACCTTGGCAGTGAAAGTGAAGAACTTTCCAGAACCAGATGTGGGGGTAGCATAGGAAATTCTCCCACTTCAAAGGCGGCACCAGGTACAAATGTAGGATACTCAGACCAGCTCTTCAATCCACTCCTGAACCTGTGGACATTACAGAAGGATGATCTAGTTCACAGATGACTGTTGTGCTGCTTGAGTCCTGCCTTGTTCCCAAAAGGACTGCCCTGCTACTTGAGGCCTGCCTTGTTCCTCAGAGGATTGTCCTGCTACTGCCGGAGGACTGTCCTGCTGCTTGAGGCTTGCCTTGTTACCCAGAAGACTTCCCTCCTGCTTGAGAACTGCCTTGTTCCCCAGATGACTGCCCTGCTGCTTCAGGCCTGCCCTGCTCTCTGAGAAGGAAGACTCGACCTGCTTCCCTCATCCCACCTACCTAAGTGACTCCAAGAGTCAGTTTGCCTGACCTCTGGACCTACAACTGGACCTTCCTGAGCCCTGCTGGCCTCTTCTGGAGTGAGTTCCTGATCCCAAGAGGTACCCAGGTCCAGGACCCTTGGCTGGCATTAGTTGAGCTCCTCCTGTGAAGAAGGGAGAAATCCTGAGGTTTTTAGCTCTTCATATCCATCAATGGGCCAGTTCGCACTGAAATTCTGCCGCCATCCTGAAACGCCCCCCAGCCTAACTATTTGCTCTACAACGACCGTCAGCTATGACCGGCAATACAAGATCTGCACTTCACGCTACTACAACACAACAGCCCATGGTGACTGCCATCGTGAAGTTCTAGCAACGACCGTCTGCGACACTCGATCAGATCTTTGCGCTACATTGACAGCAGCCCACTCTGCCTGCCTTCTCTTCATGAACTTGACTCTTCACATCACATTTTTGAGAAGATAGCTTTTTTAGCAGGACTAGCCTGGTCCCTGTATCCAGCCCACGCCCTGTCGCAGTTGACCCGAACTTGTAACTTTCCCACCCCCATCTAGCATGACCGGATGACAGCGAGTAGTGCTTTGTGCTTTTAGGTGCGATTTTAACCTAAAACTTTTAAATTGAATATCTCCGGTTCTGTTGATTGGCTTTATGCTGTTTCAGTCTCAGTTTATTTATTAAAATATATGGTATGTTTCTAAATTGGTTTTGATATTTTTCTTTTGTTGTGTTTTATTACTGTTTGTGTGCTGCATAAATACCTTGCACAGTGCCTCTAAGTTAAGCCTTGCAGTACAATAGGTAAGTGGTCGCGGTAGCAACACTTGTAGCGAAGAGTAAATAATATAGCATTCACCCAGGAACAATTGACCTGTGTTAGGCCGGAAAGGTTCTATATCATGTATAACTGATGTATATATGTCACAAACACCTCTTCCCTGTCCTCCACCCACACATTCATCACTTGTCTCCCAACCTTCCCTTTTTCTTTCTATTTCAAGAGCACTGTAAATACGTATCGCACTGTTATATGCTTGAGCAACTGCGTTGCCAATAATAATTAATGCTTTGACTCAAAATCGCATTAGATGTTGATGATCCAGAAAATAAATTGGATTTATCCATTACATGAAAAGAAAGATTGGTGAATGCTATATTATTTACTCTTCGCTATAAGTGTTGCTACCGTGACCACTTACCTATCGTACTGCAATACTGACCCAGGTCGGGTAGTTTTTGGTGGGTTACCCCTTTAATACTCAACACTCTAAGTTAAGCCTGACTGGTTTTGTGCCAAGCTACCAGAGGGTTAAGCACAGGTTAATTTAATGACTTTTGTGGTTGACCCTGACAGACATTGTGGTTGTTGCTTGAGTAGGGCTACGCCCCCTCAACCAATAATCAAATGTATTACCCTACGTGAATGTAATTTCCGCTCCTCCTCTGACAGCATTGCTGCTCCCACATTTCAGAGAGGGGACTCCAGAAGTAGTAACGGCTATATTTGTCTGGATAATAGGCTTGGAGAATAATGCTTGATATGATAGTTCTCCATAGAGAAGAGATTGACCATTATGCTTTAACTCTTAAAACCCAGGATCTATTACTTCATGATCAGGTTAGTGTTTCTTTTTCCAGTCTAGATACGCTGACAACAAACAATAATCATAGCACTGTTAAATAGAAGGCCATCTGCAGTTTTAATAAGCTATCTCAAAGTTCTATAAGGCTGTATCCACCTAATTAAGTATGATAACTGCAAATATGGATGACTGTAGCTTAATCCTAGAGACCCATGGTGCCCTCTTATCAGAACTCAAAGAAGTTCTTCAGAAAGACTTCAAAGCTGTTAATAGAGCCCCTAGACTCCAAGAATTGTTCACCCCTGCTTGTAGGTTGACTAAGTTCACTCTTCTGGTGATTATCAAGATGAGAGACAGGGCTAAGATAGTGGAAGCTAGGGCCACTTATAAAACAACTTTACACTCTGCCAAACAGTAGTGAGAATGGCGAATATAGGAGAAACTTTAAGAAGCGGCCCAGACGAAGGATGTTAACTTTTTTTGGCACAAAGTTAGCCATGGCGGTCATAATATTGTTATGAGATCAGAAGTTTATATTTAACCTAGAGATTGGGTGGACCATTTTAAATCACTCTATTCACCTACGACACCGTCTCTTATCCCAGATCCCACTCCTGAAGGTGGCATTAGGTGGCATTTTTTATCGAACGAGCGGTAATGGTCAGCCTACTACTTTTCTCTTTGCAAGACACAGAGAAAGCAATTCATTCCCAGAGAAAGGGAAAGGCCCAAGGCTTAGATAGGGTATCCACAACATTGTGCAGCTCTGAACCTAAAATCTAGGGCCCTGAATTCATCTTTACCTCAAATGTTATTGCTGCAGGCACCCCAATCCCTTCATTATGGAAAGGTGCAGAGATCATACCTATCTTTACAAAAGGCTGCAGAAATATCTCCAATAACTATTGTCCCATTAGTCTTTTGGACAACGTCCAAAAGATCTTTGCCAAACAAGTTCTTGAAAAGCTAAATGACTGCATTAGGGAAAATGAAGTATTAAGTCACTACAATGCAGATTTTAGAGAGAGAACCTAAACTGTGGACCGGGTATTTTGATTTCTTGTGACCAAGTGGTGGGTAGTGGACATCTGAGGGAGACCTTTATGTTGCTTTGGCAATCTGAGCTGCCTTTGACGTGATCCCAAGAGATAGACTCTGGGAAGTTCTCACTGATATGGGAGTTCCATCCGACCGTCTAAAAATAATAAAACGTCCGCATGAGGTTAACTATGCACAGGGCGTGGCCACGAGGCGGATGGGAGCGGACGTGTGAGCAGAGAGCTCCGCGCCGCCTCCGGCTGTTATCCTGAATCGAGACGCAATCTGAGACCCCCACACCACTGGGAGAACGCAGGAGGGGGCCTGGAGGTGTTGACATCGGAGCGGAGCGCGTCTGGCAAAGATGCAGACCGGGAAAGCCGCCGAGAATCGTTTGCGGTGGATGAAGCTGCGATAAAATGGCGGCGGGCGCGCTCTGGGCTTAAAGTGGACGGCGGAAGCAGAGCGGCCCGAGAGGCACTCGGAGGGCAATAAAAGCGGCGAGACCCTCCCCGTCGTTGCTTGGATTGACTGAAGCCAAGAGGGAATGGAAGGGGCGACCTGCAGGGGGCCCGAGAGCCCAATAGCCCTGACGGCAGCGAGGAGGCAAAATGGCGGCGACCGCAGCTGGCGAGGCCCTCGAGGCGGAGAGGCGCTGCCGCCGCGAGTAGTGCTCAGGGACGGAGTAACAGCCAGGGAAGACCGGAGTGGGGCGAGCGCCAAGAGGACCGGAGCACCGGCGGCAGGTCAGTGGGGGCAAGCAGTGATCGCTCGCAGCTGGGAGTGGGGGGTGAGAGCAGGCAGGCGGCCGCCGCCCTCCCTCCCCAATCCTGAGACTGGACCTGGAGGCTGCATGGTGATCGGTGCGGAGGAGAGCCGGGTCAGCCGGGATAGTGTGGCATCCCCTGAGATCAGCGCAGAGAGTGACCAGCTGGATGGTAGTGGCCTTGGCAGGGAGCACCACGGGGAGACACCGAGGCGGCAGCACTGGGCCGCGAGCGGCAACAGGGGGATGAGGCCTGAGGAGCTTGATCCCTGAGGCGTGCCCCAAAGTAACAGGAGTGGCCCCATTGTTGGCTGTGGCCCCGGGAAGCCCAACTGGTGAGAGACCTGTGCTGGGGGCAGAGACAGCGTACGCAGCGGGACCTGGCTGAGTTGGCAGTGACCCTTCTGTGGGGAGCGATTCCGGATATAAGCGCAGAGGGGAGCAGAGAGGTCGGCCAGACTAGCCACGGAGCGGCGGCGCGGCTGGCACTCGCAGGGAGGCCATCACATAAATAGGGGCACGAAGAGGTTTCACGCATTGCGGGACCTGAGGCGCCATGGGGAAGCCGAGGGGGAAGCAGGCAGGAACACACACGGAGCCAGAAGATGACAAGGCTTCTGAGGAGGCCCGAGAGGGTCCGCAACAATGACCAGAGGGGATGCTCCAGCACCAGGTTGATCAAATCCTGAAGGCCATCACAGACACCAGGGAGGCCCTGCAGCTGGATATTGCCCATGTGACGCAGGGCTTAGGATTGCTCCGAGCGGACCACGCCAAGTTGGCTGATCGGGTCAAGCAGACTGAAACGACCATGGCAGCCCTGGAACCGGCTCATAAGTCGATGGCAGTGCAATTGACGGACTTTCAAAAACGGCTGCAGACCCTGGAACGGCAGACAGAGGAGGCAGAAGGGAGAAATCGGAGAAACAACATCCGAGTGGTGGGGCTCCCTGAAGGAGTAGAAGGAACCAATATGGTAGAATATCTGGAGGACTGGCTGAGGAAGACGGTCGCACCGGACGGATTGTCGCCTTTCTTCCACGCTGGAGCGGGCCCACAGAGTGCCGGCCCGGCCCTTGACACCCGGGCGACACCCGCGGCCAGTGGTGGCAAGGCTGCTACACTATAAGGATAGGGATCTCTTACTGAATAAAGCAAGGACAGCGGGCCCTTACACTGTAGACAATAGCAGGGTGACATTGTTCCCGGATTATACGCTGGAGGTACAACGTCGTCGAGTGTCCTTTGTGGCGGTCAAGAGAGCGCTTCGGGATGAGGGAATTCAATACTCACTGATGTTCCCGGCGCGCTTGAAGATAACGGTGGATGGTAGGATGTCCTTCTATGACAGTCCAGAAGAGGCCTGGGACTGGCTGGAGCAGTATAGAGTGGGCACTGATGGTGCGGGAAGAGGAACGAGGGCAGGAACTGAGGTGTCTCGCCCGCGGAAGCAGAGACGTAACAGGCGACGTCCAACCGTGGCCCAGAGGCCGACAGAGACACAAACGGAAAAGGAAAGAGCAGCGGCTTTGCAGGCAGTGACGGCCATTTCCCAGATGGAAGGGGTTGTTTCTCTGGCAGGACTGGCTTCGGAAGGGGAGTCCATGGAAGAGGATGATGAACATTTGGAGACCGGAAGCCTGATATTGCCACATGTGACAGCTGGGACAGCTGATGAAACGGTGGATGGGTGAAGTAGACTGTGGCTGGCCAATGGCAGGGTACTAATGTAGGAGAGGGCTGATTGAGGATGGGGCTGGGCAGGGCTCGCTTCGTTGGACTGGGGACTATGCAGGGGCTGAGTTACACTGGCAAAAGAAGTCTCGTTGATATGGGGCTCTACAAAGGGCTTGTTTATAATAACGGGGGTTGAGCGCAGGGTGGGGGCTGACTAGGGGTCTGTCTCTCTGAAGCCGAGAGTCTACCTCCCATAAGTTTGGGTGGGTTTAGATCCCTACGAGCATTTAGGGACTAGTTGGGTAGTAGTTTGGGTGGGTTCTAATGTTGTAGGCCTGTTCTGGGGGTGGGAGTTGGGGCGGGGGAGAGGGTAAGGGGGCTGGGGATACCGGTGTGCTCTTGAGTGGAGAAATGTGCGGGGGGGTTGTTTGACAAATGGGGACGCTGAATGACTTGAACTGTATTACTTGGAATGTGCGAGGACTTCACACAATGCAGAGGCGCCATAAAGTACATGCGTATCTGGTGGGACGGGGGGTGCAGGTGGCGTTCCTCCAGGAAACACATATTGACCGAGCCGAGGGAGCAACGCTAAGGAAGAGGTGGCGGGGACAACTATTTTATACAGCTTATTCGGCTTTCGCTAGAGGAACCCTGGTGTGTGTAAGAGCGGGTGTCCCTTTCCAACCACTACAGCAACTGATAGACCCAGAGGGACGGTTTGTGGCGGTGCAGGGGAGGTTAAATGGCATAGACGTGGCCCTGTGCAGTGTGTATGCTCCCAATGTTGATCAGTCCTCCTTCCTTGATAGTTTATCGGGGAGCCTGGCCCCATACTTCACTGGTGCAACTATATTGGGGGGAGATTTTAACTCTGTAGTCGATGTGGATAGAGATAGGTCCCACCCGCCGCTTTCGGGGGCCCCGATACATAGGATCTCCAAGGCAAGGAGGGCATGGCAGACACATTGGGGGTTGGTAGATACTTGGCGTGCCCAGCATGCAGAGGAGAGGGACTATTCCTATTATTCTGGACTTCACGACCTGCACGTGAGATTAGATGCCATATTATGCACCCCCGATGTTCACGTTAAGGTGACAAGCAGTGAATACTTAGCAAGAACGATTTCAGACCATAACCCGCTACTAGTGCGGATACGATGGAGTCGAGAGAGATCTCTGATACCGACCTGGCAGCTCAGCCCAGAGGCGCTGGAGGACCCGGTCTTTGGCGCCGAGCTGGGGGCCGGCATTGATCAGTACTTTGAGCAGAACGAGGGGACTGCCTCAACGGCAGCCATTGAGTGGGATGCGTTTAAGGTCGTGGTGAGGGGCTCTGCATTGGTAAGGTGGTGGGAGTAAGGAAAACGCTACTGGCAGACCTGGAGGGAGCGGAGAGCCGACTGCGGGACATGGAGAGAGTTCAACCTGAGAGGCCTGGGACACAGGCGGAGCTGCTAGCGGCTCGAGAGGGAGTGGCGGAGCAGATGGAAAGACTGCGCTCTTATGACTATAAGTCCTATAGAGCGTGGGTGCATGCGGAGGGGGACAAATCGAGCGCCCTGCTGGCATGGTTGGCTAACCCGGTGCCCAGGGAGAGCCGATACTGGGCTTGATGGATCCCACGGGAGGGGAAGTGAGTACGCAGGTGGGAATCAACCGAGTATTCTATGAGTATTATGCCGCGCTTTATCGCACTCAGCTGGTGAGGGACGCCGATGCTATAGGGGAGGTGACCCTACCAAGCCTGAATAAGGAGCAGGGAGATCTGCTGGGCTGCGAGATTGCGGTGGGAGAGATTAAGGCCGCGATTAAGCAAATGGCCCGCTGCAAGACACCGGGGGTAGATGGCCTTCCCATCGAATTTTACTCCAAATACGTGGACCGGCTGGCCCCGCGCCTGCAGGCGGTTTATACGGAGGCAAATAGGGTAGGGAGGCTGCCTGCAACTACCAGGGAGGCTATTATCATCCCCCTCTTGAAGCCGGGAAGAGATGCGAAGGATATGAAGGCCTACCGTCCGCTTTCAATGTTGACGACCGACTATAAAATCTTGAGCAGGATACTGGCAACTCGGTTGCTTCCCTACATGTCGCAACTAGTGCACCGGGATCAATAGGGTTTTATACCTAGGCGTAATACGTCTATTAATGTGAGACGACTATTGCGCATCTTGGAGGCGTACCGGGATCCAGCGTCGACCGCCCTGATTCTCTCAGTGGACATAGAGAAGGCATTTGATAGTCTGGAATGGCCTTATCTTTTTCAGGTATTGCGTAAAATGGGATTGGGAGAAGCATTCGTGAGGTGGACAGGTATCCTATATGATTCGGCAATGGCTCGAGTACGAACGGGGGAGACGGTATCGGCTTAGTTGGACGTGGGACGCGCCAGGGATGTCCGTTATCCCCGCTCTTGTTCGCGCTGGCGATTGAACCGTTGGCGGTGCAAGCTAGATCGGGGAAGCACTATGCGGGGTTGGTACTACGGGGTGAGGTGCACTACATATCACTCTACGCAGATGATCTATTGATGTTTATGGCCGCCCCCGGGGAGGTGGAAGCTGGAGCGACGGAGCTGTTGCGTAAGTTTGGGGAAATATCGGGATTGGGTGTGAATTGGGAGAAGACTTGCTTGTTCCCGGCGTGTAGGGCACTGGAGCCTCCTGCTGGACTGGAAAGGATAAGATGGGAACCCTGTTGCTTGCCGTACTTGGGGACACACATCTGATTTCTTGTGACCAAGTGGTGGGTAGTGGACATCTGAGGGAGACCTTTATGTTGCTTTGGCAATCTGAGCTGCCTTTGACGTGATCCCAAGAGATAGACTCTGGGAAGTTCTCACTGATATGGGAGTTCCATCCGACCGTCTAAAAATAATAAAACGTCCGCATGAGGTTAACTATGCACAGGGGCGTGGCCACGAGGCGGATGGGAGCGGACGTGTGAGCAGAGAGCTCCGCGCCGCCTCCGGCTGTTATCCTGAATCGAGACGCAATCTGAGACCCCCGCACCACTGGGAGAACACAGGAGGGGGCCTGGAGGTGTTGACATCGGAGCGGAGCGCGTCTGGCAAAGATGCAGACCGGGAAAGCCGCCGAGAATCGTTTGCGGTGGATGAAGCTGCGATAAAATGGCGGCGGGCGCGCTCTGGGCTTAAAGTGGACGGCGGAAGCAGAGCGGCCCGAGAGGCACTCGGAGGGCAATAAAAGCGGCGAGACCCTCCCCGTCGTTGCTTGGATTGACTGAAGCCAAGAGGGAACGGAAGGGGCGACCTGCAGGGGGCCCGAGAGCCCAATAGCCCTGACGGCAGCGAGGAGGCAAAATGGCGGCGACCGCAGCTGGCGAGGCCCTCGAGGCGGAGAGGCGCTGCCGCCGCGAGTAGTGCTCAGGGACGGAGTAACAGCCAGGGAAGACCGGAGTGGGGCGAGCGCCAAGAGGACCGGAGCACCGGCGGCAGGTCAGTGGGGGCAAGCAGTGATCGCTCGCAGCTGGGAGTGGGGGGTGAGAGCAGGCAGGCGGCCGCCGCCCTCCCTCCCCAATCCTGAGACTGGACCTGGAGGCTGCATGGTGATCGGTGCGGAGGAGAGCCGGGTCAGCCGGGATAGTGTGGCATCCCCTGAGATCAGCGCAGAGAGTGACCAGCTGGATGGTAGTGGCCTTGGCAGGGAGCACCATGGGGAGACACTGAGGCGGCAGCACTGGGCCGCGAGCGGCAACAGGGGGATGAGGCCTGAGGAGCTTGATCCCTGAGGCGTGCCCCAAAGTAACAGGAGTGGCCCCATTGTTGGCTGTGGCCCCAGGAAGCCCAACTGGTGAGAGACCTGCGCTGGGGGCAGAGACAGCGTACGCAGCGGGACCTGGCTGAGTTGGCAGTGACCCTTCTGTGGGGAGCGATTCCAGATATAAGCGCAGAGGGGAGCAGAGAGGTCGGCCAGACTAGCCACGGAGCGGCGGCGCGGCTGGCACTCGCAGGGAGGCCATCACATCAATAGGGGCACGAAGAGGTTTCATGGATTGCGGGACCTGAGGCGCCATGGGGAAGCCGAGGGGGAAGCAGGCAGGAACACACACGGAGCCAGAAGATGACAAGGCTTCTGGGGAGGCCCGAGAGGGTCCGCAACAATGACCAGAGGGGATGCTCCAGCACCAGGTTGATCAAATCCTGAAGGCCATCACAGACACCAGGGAGGCCCTGCAGCTGGATATTGCCCATGTGACGCAGGGCTTAGGATTGCTCCGAGCGGACCACGCCAAGTTGGCTGATCGGGTCAAGCAGACTGAAACGACCATGGCAGCCCTGGAACCGGCTCATAAGTCGATGGCAGTGCAATTGACGGACTTTCAAAAACGGCTGCAGACCCTGGAACGGCGGACAGAGGAGGCAGAAGGGAGAAATCGGAGAAACAACATCCGAGTGGTGGGGCTCCCTGAAGGAGTAGAAGGAACCAATATGGTAGAATATCTGGAGGACTGGCTGAGGAAGACGGTCGCACCGGACGGATTGTCGCCTTTCTTCACGCTGGAGCGGGCCCACAGAGTGCCGGCCCGGCCCTTGACACCCGGGCGACCCCCGCGGCCAGTGGTGGCAAGGCTGCTACACTATAAGGATAGGGATCTCTTACTGAATAAAGCAAGGACAGCGGGCCCTTACACTGTAGACAATAGCAGGGTGACATTGTTCCCGGATTATACGCTGGAGGTACAACGTCGTCGAGTGTCCTTTGTGGCGGTCAAGAGAGCGCTTCGGGATGAGGGAATTCAATACTCACTGATGTTCCCGGCGCGCTTGAAGATAACGGTGGATGGTAGGATGTCCTTCTATGACAGTCCAGAAGAGGCCTGGGACTGGCTGGAGCAGTATAGAGTGGGCACTGATGGTGCGGGAAGAGGAACGAGGGCAGGAACTGAGGTGTCTCGCCCGCGGAAGCAGAGACGTAACAGGCGACGTCCAACCGTGGCCCAGAGGCCGACAGAGACACAAACGGAAAAGGAAAGAGCAGCGGCTTTGCAGGCAGTGACGGCCATTTCCCAGATGGAAGGGGTTGTTTCTCCGGCGGGACTGGCTTCGGAAGGGGAGTCCATGGAAGAGGATGATGAACATTTGGAGACCGGAAGCCTGATATTGCCACATGTGACAGCTGGGACAGCTGATGAAATGGTGGATGGGTGAAGTAGACTGTGGCTGGCCAATGGCAGGGTACTAATGTAGGAGAGGGCTGATTGAGGATGGGGCTGGGCAGGGCTCGCTTCGTTGGACTGGGGACTATGCAGGGGCTGAGTTACACTGGCAAAAGAAGTCTCGTTGATATGGGGCTCTACAAAGGGCTTGTTTATAATAACGGGGGTTGAGCGCAGGGTGGGGGCTGACTAGGGGTCTGTCTCTCTGAAGCCGAGAGTCTACCTCCCATAAGTTTGGGTGGGTTTAGATCCCTACGAGCATTTAGGGACTAGTTGGGTAGTAGTTTGGATGGGTTCTAATGTTGTAGGCCTGTTCTGGGGGGGTGGGAGTTGGGGCGGGGGAGAGGGTAAGGGGGCTGGGGATACCGGTGTGCTCTTGAGTGGAGAAATGTGCGGGGGTTGTTTGACAAATGGGGACGCTGAATGACTTGAACTGTATTACTTGGAATGTGCGAGGACTTCACACAATGCAGAGGCGCCATAAAGTACATGCGTATCTGGTGGGACGGGGGGTGCAGGTGGCGTTCCTCCAGGAAACACATATTGACCGAGCCGAGGGAGCAGCGCTAAGGAAGAGGTGGCGGGGACAACTATTTTATACAGCTTATTCGGCTTTCGCTAGAGGAACCCTGGTGTGGGTAAGAGCGGGTGTCCCTTTCCAACCACTACAGCAACTGATAGACCCAGAGGGACGGTTTGTGGCGGTGCAGGGGAGGTTAAATGGCATAGACGTGGCCCTGTGCAGTGTGTATGCTCCCAATGTTGATCAGTCCTCCTTCCTTGATAGTTTATCGGGGAGCCTGGCCCCATACTTCACTGGTGCAACTATATTGGGGGGAGATTTTAACTCCGTAGTCGATGTGGATAGAGATAGGTCCCACCCGCCGCTTTCGGGGCCCCGATACATAGGATCTCCAAGGCAAGGAGGGCATGGCAGACACATTGGGGGTTGGTAGATACTTGGCGTGCCCAGCATGCAGAGGAGAGGGACTATTCCTATTATTCTGGACTTCACGACCTGCACGTGAGATTAGATGCCATATTATGCACCCCCGATGTTCACGTTAAGGTGACAAGCAGTGAATACTTAGCGAGAACGATTTCAGACCATAACCCGCTACTAGTGCGGATACGATGGAGTCGAGAGAGATCTCTGATACCGACCTGGCAGCTCAGCCCAGAGGCGCTGGAGGACCCGGTCTTTGGCGCCGAGCTGGGGGCCGGCATTGATCAGTACTTTGAGCAGAGCGAGGGGACTGCCTCAACGGCAGCCATTGAGTGGGATGCGTTTAAGGTCGTGGTGAGGGGGCTCTGCATTGGTAAGGTGGTGGGAGTAAGGAAAACGCTACTGGCAGACCTGGAGGGAGCGGAGAGCCGACTGCGGGACATGGAGAGAGTTCAACCTGAGAGGCCTGGGACACAGGCGGAGCTGCTAGCGGCTCGAGAGGGAGTGGCGGAGCAGATGGAAAGACTGCGCTCTTATGACTATAAGTCCTATAGAGCGTGGGTGCATGCGGAGGGGGACAAATCGAGCGCCCTGCTGGCATGGTTGGCTAACCCGGTGCCCAGGGAGAGCCGATACTGGGCTTGATGGATCCCACGGGAGGGGAAGTGAGTACGCAGGTGGGAATCAACCGAGTATTCTATGAGTATTATGCCGCGCTTTATCGCACTCAGCTGGTGAGGGACGCCGATGCTATAGGGGAATATATCGGGAGGTGACCCTACCACGCCTGAATAAGGAGCAGGGAGATCTGCTGGGCTGTGAGATTGCGGTGGGAGAGATTAAGGCCGCGATTAAGCAAATGGCCCGCGGCAAGACACCGGGGGTAGATGGCCTTCCCATCGAATTTTACTCCAAATACGCGGACCGGCTGGCCCCGCGCCTGCAGGCGGTTTATACGGAGGCAAATAGGGTAGGGAGGCTGCCTGCAACTACCAGGGAGGCTATTATCATCCCCCTCTTGAAGCCGGGAAGAGATGCGAAGGATATGAAATCCTACCGTCCGCTTTCAATGTTGACGACCGACTATAAAATCTTGAGCAGGATACTGGCAACTCGGTTGCTTCCCTACATGTCGCAACTAGTGCACCGGGATCAATAGGGTTTTATACCTAGGCGTAATACGTCTATTAATGTGAGACGACTATTGCGCATCTTGGAGGCGTACCGGGATCCAGCGTCGACCGCCCTGATTCTCTCAGTGGACATAGAGAAGGCATTCGATAGTCTGGAATGGCCTTATCTTTTTCAGGTATTGCGTAAAATGGGATTGGGAGAAGCATTCGTGAGGTGGACAGGTATCCTATATGATTCGGCAATGGCTCGAGTACGAACGGGGAGACGGTATCGGCATCCTGCTTAGTTGGACGTGGGACGCGCCAGGGATGTCCGTTATCCCCGCTCTTGTTCGCGCTGGCGATTGAACCGTTGGTGGTGCAAGCTAGATCGGGGAAGCACTATGCGGGGTTGGTACTACGGGGTGAGGTGCACTACATATCACTCTACGCAGATGATCTATTGATGTTTATGGCCGCCCCCGGGGAAGTGGACGCTGGAGCGACGGAGCTGTTGCGTAAGTTTGGGGAAATATCGGGATTGGGTGTGAATTGGGAGAAGACTTGCTTGTTCCCGGCGTGTAGGGCACTGGAGCCTCCTGCTGGACTGGAAAGGATAAGATGGGAACCCTGTTGCTTGCCGTACTTGGGGACACACATCTACCATGAGCAGGCGGATGTACTAGAGGGCAACGTGATGAGAGCGGTGCGAGGGCTCAAAGGGAGCATGGCTTTCTGGGGTACTTTGCCACTTTCAGTGGCGGGAAGAGTGGCACTACTGAAAATGGTGGCACTGCCCCGACTACTATATTATTTTCGGACGTTGCCGATTTGGATCCCGGGCTCGGTGTTTAAGATGCTTAGATCAATGGTAGGTGGATTTCTATGGGGGATTGGTAGGCGCCGAGTAGCACTAACTACGATGATGAGGCCAAGTGCGGAGGGAGGATGGGCAGTCCCGGACTTCGAAGTATATTATTTAGCGGCACAACTACAAGGGCTCACGCAGGCGGTGGCTAGGGAATTTAGGGGACCGGATGGCCCAGAGGACCGTTGGCTGCCTTGGCATGTGTTATCATTTGTAATTCTAGGACAGCGATTGCAAGTGGCTTCGTTAACAAGCGAGGAGAAAATGCTGAGAGCGTGTTGGAATAGATACAAACGGAAAGGAAGAATTGCTCATCCATACGCACCAGAGATCCCCCTGGGGATGTGTATGGCTTTCCCGCATGGGGGAGACTGGTATGCGCTGGCAGAGTGGGAGGACCTGGGGCTGCAAATGATCGGAGATCTTTATGAGGAGGGGACCCTCCTGCCCTATCAAGCGCTACAGGATAGGTATGGCTTGCCTAGAGGCGCATATTTGCTACATGCCGCGCTGGTGTCCGCGATACAGAAATATTGGGGAGAAGGACTATTGCAACCAAGGACTTCCCCGACGTGTCAATACGTGGTAATGGCCGCGGGGACGATAAAGGCGGTGACTTGCCTGTGTAGGCGACTGGTGGGAGAGGGACTGCAGCCACTAGCTCAGTTGCGCGAAAAGTGGGAGATAGACCTGGGTAAGGACATTCCCGAGATGGCCTGGAGTGGGATAGTGGAGAGGGCATGGAAAGGTACGCGGAATGCGAGGTTTCAACTTATTCATTTTTAAGTCCTACATCGGGCGTATTTAACCCCGGAGCGGATAACTAAATATTTCCAGGTAGACTCGGCATGCTGTCCTCGATGCAGTACGAGCGCAGCCAATTTTCAACATATGATGTGGAGCTGCCCGCAGCTCGGAAGTTACTGGGAGGAGGTGATGGAGGTCCTGTGCGGAGTCACGGATAGACAAATAGAGCCTGACATGGGGGCGTGCATACTGCACTGGTTCTCACATACAGCGCGCACTAAGATCACAAGCAAGTTCATTGATCTGGGGCTCTTATTGGCTAAGCAGGAACTGACAAGGCAGTGGAAAGCTAAGCAGGGTCCTAGCGTAGCGCGCTGGCGGGTGGAATTATTGAACTGGGCGACTAGCGAGAGCATGGTTAGGCTGCAACAGGCGATGAGAGCGAACAATGAAAGGCGATGGAATCTGCCCGGGCGTGGGATGCACTGGTGGCCCTGCTGCGGAACCCGAGCTGGACTCGGAATCGGAGGCCGAATCCCTAGAAGCTCCTCGAGAGATGAGGGTAGACCATACAGCCCATAGTTAGGCTTAAGCGGGCAACAGGGGAAGAATAGGAGGGAGCTAGTGTGCCTAGCGACGCGAATCAAACACAGCTGATGACCCGCACACTTTCATACGAAGAGGATGGTGGAATAATTCTGAGTAAATAACGAGGAGCACACCGGGGGCAGGCGGTGGGAACGGGGAGGGTTAAAAAAAAAAAGAAAAGAAAAAAAAAAAAAATGAGGTTAACTATGCACAGGTCACATAGGGCCCAAAAGCCGAATTGACAGAAAAAATGAATGTAAAGAAAGGAGTCTACCAGGATTGTGATCTGACTGTTACTCTACTTCTCCTCTTTACCAATGGTTGTATTTGTTTCATGGCCAATTGTGCTAATGATTCACTGACTCTGGCTAGGCAGAGGGTACCAGAATTACTGTTTGCCGATGACATATTACTTATTTCTAAATCTCCAAATGGGTTACAAATTTTGTTTCACAACTTTTTTTTTTATGTGACAACCATGGTTTGGACGTCATTGCCCAGAAAACCAAGTTGATGGCTTCCAATCGACAAAATACCTTTAGGGGGAAAATGTGGTTGGGTGAAAATCTTCTTGAGATATTCAAAGAATTTGATTATTTGGGAATCAGGCTAACCGATTTCAACTCATGGGTGCCACAAACTAAAAAGAGTTAACTGCAGGACTTCAGCCGTTCCCAGGTTTGCCAAGCACTCATCCTACCCCCATTTCCTCCATCATAAATATCCATAAAGCCCAAGACATTAATGCTTCTCTCTGTGCCACAGAGTTGTGAGGATATTGTGACGTGGCAGGCTTAGGAATTGAAGAGAACATATTTATAGGACAACCAATGAAATTGGGCCAGAATACTCCTTTATTGCCCTTAAGATTAGACCTTGCACAGAAACCTGTCTCAGAATTTGCAAAATTAAAGTTCATACTGTACTGACTCTGCATATGGGGCGTAGAAGAGATAAGACCTTAAAGAGACATTTTTAGTGATATTAGTAGCTGACCACGGGCTTCGAGGATACCCTGGCTAAATTATATTAAGCAGTCTCGCTTGGATCTAGGACTGAGAGATAGCTGTTACAATCCATCATCTATTCATACAGCCTTAGTTGTAAGGCACAGGCCAGGTACAGGGAACTATTTATGGAGAAAAGGGAATCTTCTGCTTCACTAGGCTCTTTGTAACAAACATTTTTGCACCAACAAATTGTTTTAAAAAACAAGGAATTTTTAGATTATATTATTCAATCATTCTCAAGATAATTGTATTTTAAATTTAGATTATGGCATTACCGCTAGCTACTTTTACATTCTCATGGTCTTACTCTGTCACTAAATCTTAATTGTGTCCTCTATGTTGTTTTATAAAGGAAGCTGAGGAACATTTGCTGTTTTATTTATGCAGCCCTCTCGAAATCTAGAGCTAGATGGGATGCCCCTTTATGTCGTGCATTGTGTTCATCGGATGGTATAAATGCCCCACGAATGTGTAAAATGACACTAGAATGTATATAGTGTATGTTGTTTCTAATTTTTTGCATGCAGAGTGGTTGACAAGATCTAAAACCTTCCCTAAAGGCAATCCTTCTATTGTCTGTATACTTCTAACTTAGAAGTAAGGAGCTTTTAGAGTTTTAAGATTTTGCTGATTAACTACTTAGTATGACTTTTTATTAATGTTAATGTGTTTTATATGCTCTATTTGTTCATTGATTGTATTATCCAATCTGACAATATGACAATAAATGAAGAAAAGAAAGAATTGACCCTTTGCTGCCACCCAGGAAACATCCTTCCTTGCTGCCACACTAAACAGTGGCACTGTATTCAAACCCAAAAACTCTTCTCTCTGTCCGGGGGGGCACTAGAGGGCGCACAGTAAGATGGCTGCGCATTAGTGCAGCTCTGCCGGCCGTTCTACAATCTGATCAATACCCTGTGCAACGAAGCGACTGATAGCCACATCTAGCACGGCATCGAGACAGTAAGAGGCCCCAGATCTGAATAAAGTTGCTTGCGGTCCTATAAAGGCAGAGGTGTGCGGAGATTTCGCGATAAAGCAGAGCAGTCCTAAAAACACAACATGGCGGCTGCTACTCTTGGCTGAGGGCTGCGCTCGCTCCTGCTCGGCGCTGTGGCCTTTGGGTGGCTGAGCGGGGCAGCGCGAACAGCGGAGAAGATACCTGCCCGTAAAACGTAGTCTAGGACGGAGAGTAGGCGGCGAGCAACTGGCTATCCCAACGCTGCTGAATGCAGCGTGGAGGCTGCTCGGGCCTGGATCGCCATCACCTCACCGGAGGTGAGACGAGCCTGTGGGTGCATCGCTGGGCTTACGGACTGCACCGCAGAGAACCGAAAACAAGTGGCGGAGGTTGGCTGGATAGTGCCGCACTACGCATACAGTGAGTTCCTCTCTGACGGCGGGGGCCGATGAGTAAAGCCTGAATAACACGCCGTACTCACCTATACACTGTGAACTAGGATAGCGGGCCTCCCCCGTCGGCCTGGCTCATGCTGGTTGCCTGGCGCTGTGGCGGAGCTGGGCCCCTGTGGCGCTTTGGCTGCAGATTTTAGGACATGTGAATTTGTGAGGCCGGCAACACAGGACTGAGCGGGGGCGCTCTAGATGGACACTCTTCTCTGCCCGATACAAAGGGATTGTAGCGGTGTACGTCACGCCATCTTGCTGAGCGTGCTAACTGCTGCGGATGCCAGGCAGGCTGGACAGTCACTACTGGGCCAGTGGCAGTGCCCACATTTGAAACAAACAGACATCAGCTAAGCGCATCAAGAATTTAGCGCCCTGACAGAGTGTTTCACATTGTAGAGGCCTGCGGTTGCAGGTAAGGAGCTGCACTTGCGGGGCAGTGCTGGAGTGGCACTCGGCACTACACCCTATATAATACCAGTGCAAATTACTCTACCCGCTTCACTAAGTGGTGTTTACGCGATTGGTTGGGTGGTGGCGAGCGGCAACTGCTTGTGGCACAGGAGTGCTAGCCAAAATGGGCAAAACTGACAAAACGCAATCTTGTCTCACGTTTGAGATGCGCAAGCCGGGCAGATCGCAATTCAAGCATGCTTCAGACTCTGAGGCAGATGCTCCACCGGAAACTGCCCCTACTCCGGAGACCACGCTCCTGGCAATGCAGCATAGCCTTCACTCGATTGATGGAAAGATCGACGCACTAAACCTACGAATGGATCATATGGCTACGAAGTGCGACAACAGAGCATCAGGCTGGGCGAGGGGGAGCAAAGGGTCTCTACGGCTGAATATGATTTGCAGACTGCCTCCACTAAAACCCTGAATATGGAAAAAGTGCTGGCGGTCATACAGGCAAAGAACGAGGATTTGGAGGGGTGATCTAGGAGAAACAACCTGAGGATCACAGGGCTGCCGGAATCGACCAACACTGGTAAAATGGAGTTATATGTGGAGGGGATGCTCAAAGATATATTTGGTGCAGACAATTTATCACCTGTGCTGATAGTGGAGCGCGCACACTGCTCGCTTGTGCCTCGCCTGATCACTGGGGCCCCACCACGTCCCATTATTGCGGGACTGCTCAACTATAGGGATCGGGACACAGTACTTCGTCTGGCCTGAGAAAAAGGCACCATCAACTACCAAGGAAATGCGTTGGCATTTTTCCCGGACTTCACAACGGTGGTACAAGCGGCCAGAAGGGAGTTTGTCCCAGCCAAAAAGTTACTGTTGGCGGAAGCAATCCCATACGCAATGTTTTACCCTGCTCGCCTGAGGATTGGCCCGGACGGTGCCTCCAGTATCTTCAGTAACCCGAAAGCCTCAATGGACCATGCTAAAACATTGCAAAAACATCTCCATGAAACCGCCAACGATCCTGTTGAAGAGGAACATTAAGTCCTGGGCCACGTTTGCTAAAAGTAAGTGTAGGGCCGTGGCCTGGAGGTTGCTGCCTGTTTGTTCAGGGGGCCACTGTGTGGTGGGTCGCCTGCCAGAACTGATCAATCCCATGTGAAATGCCCGGCTCCGAGATGTTCACATCATGGTCCCATGATCTGCTGACCACATACGTACTCTCAAAGGGTGGGATAACTGTGGCCCTATGGGCTTGGAACAATGACTGTGCTGTCAAGTCGCCACAATAGACAAGATCGGCCACCTCCCCTTCCATAGGGAGGCTGAATGCACTCTAGCGATCCCTAATGGGTGTGCCCCATTTACTTCTCTGGGTTCCATGTTCATGGGGAGTTGATTGTGTTCAATTGGGATGTCTTTAGAAAGTTGGGGATGCTGAAGTGGGTGGGGGGCGGTGGGGTAGGGGGTAATTTGACAGACATGGTGCAGTGTAGATGCAGTCTCTTTGTTAACGCAACACTTCTGGGTGGGAAGTGTGGGGGATTTTACTGGCATGATGGTTCATCACAGGTCCGGGTGATAGTGTTAAGCTATTAACATGGAATGTACTCAGTCTTAACAATCCAAAAAGATCCGCAATGTGTTAGCATTTCTAGATAGGCAGGATGCGCAGATCGCTTTTCTCCAGGAAACGCATCTCACTAAACACACAGAGAAAAATGTGGTGACTCATTGGACTATGGTGCGTGTAGCAGCATCGTATTCCTCTTATTCTAGAGGCGTGATGATTTTAGTCAAAAAAGGTACCCCATTCACATTGCTCAGGTCTGAGGCTGACGAGCAGGGCAGGGTAGTTATAGCCCTGGGCAAACTGGGAGGCACGACTGTACTATTGGTGAATACATATGGGCCTAATATCGATGATCCGGCCTTTTTCAATGATGTTTGGAGACGTATCTCTTCCTTCCCTCCAGCTGTTGTGATCTGGGGCAGTGATTTAAATGTATGCCTGGATCCTCGGCTGGACCGCTCTGTAGACGCGGCGGGGCGGGGAAAACAGGCCGCACAAGTGCTGACCGAGCTTATGGAGGCAGAGGGTCTCAGGGCTATATGGGGGCTTCGAAATCCGGCTGGAAGAGAGGGTACATTTGTCTCCACGGTGCATGGTTCCTGGTCCAGACTAGATTATTAGCTGGCTTCCGAGGAGGTCTGCCCCTGGACTGTCACTATCAATCATCTGGCAAAAACGCTTTCCGATCACTCTCCCGTATTGCTAGAGCTGTGTGTCCCTGAATGTGCCAGGCCACCGTTTCAGTGGAGGCTACAGCAGTCCTCCCTGGTAGACCCGGTTTTTCGGGCAAAAAATCAGTACTGCCATCACCAACTTTTTTTCTGAAAATGAGGGTTCGGTAGACAGCGTGAGTACACTCTGGGAGGCCTTTAAAGTCACCATCAGAGGGGAATGTATTGGAGCGCAGGCAGGAGTTTTAAAGGATCTCCGGAATAGGATACATGGTCTAGCTGTAAAGATTAATATAGTTGAACGGGAATATGGACAGAGGCCCTCTCCAGCAATTCTCTCCCAAATCAGGGAATTGATATCTGAACATAATCAAGTTGCGGACCAGAAGGTTTTAAACAGATCTAGGTGATGTAAAGCACACTATTATGGGGAGGGTGGCAGACCCAGCCTCTCTTGGCACATAAACTCTCCTTACCCAAGGGACAGGAACATATCGTTGAGATGTTGGATGAGGACTCTGTTGCGTGTCACTCTACTCCAGAGATTGGCAAAGTATTCCTTGACTTTTACACCAAATTATATGGGAATAGGCCATCACGAGCGATGTGGAAGTCTCCAGGTATCTGGATGATATCCCTCTTGGGTGGCTATCTAATGGCCAGCGTGAGTACTTGACTCAGCCCTTCGATGGGGAGGATCTAAAGGAAGCTATAATGTCCCTCCCAACATGTAAAGCTTCGGGACTAGATGGGCTGCCCAGTGAGTTCTATAAGGCATATATTGAGGACCTGGCCCTGCGATTGCTAGAAGTATATGCTGAAGCATACGAGACCCGCAAGCTACCCCCCACCCTTATCGAAGCTCTCATTGTTACACTTCTAAAGCCGGATAAAGCTGCAAATAAGTGCGAGTCATATAGACCATTGTCCTTAATAAACATTGACACTAAAATTCTGGCAAAAATAATTGCGAATAAATTACAACCTCTGGTCCCAAAGTTGATCCTCCCCGACCAGTCGGGATTCGTCCCCAAGCGCTCGACTGTACATAATCTACGGACTATTTTTGCTGTAATACACCACTTGGATCCAGAGCTCCCAGCCGTGGCAGTGCTGCTGGATGGAGCAAAAGCCTTTGATTCATTACAATGGGGGCACATGTTCACTGTTTTTCAGAGAATGGGAATGCCGTTGTTTTTCCTGAAATGGGTGCATCTATTATATACAGGCCCGGTCGCCAGACTGTGAGTTAATGGGTGGGTGTCTGATACATTTTCAATATGCAGGGGCACCAGGTGGGCTGCCCCCTCTCACCGATGGTCTTCTCTTTGGCGCTTGAGCCGTTAGCGTGTAAGATCCGACAAAAACATGCTTACGCTTCTCTGGGGTTTCTACAGCGTCCGCTGGCTATCTCTTTGTATGTGGACGATATGATGTTATACGTTTGTGAGCCGGCCACATATCTGTCATCTCTGCTGCGCAAATATGTCTTGTTTGAAAGGCACTCGGGGTTGGGAATAAATTGGGCAAAGTCCACTGTGTTCCCACTGACAGACTGCACTCAGCAGACAGCCCTGGAGTTCCCGCTCTCCTGGTCAATGGACCCAGTGAAGTACCTGGGGATTTGGGTGCATAGGGACCCTGACACCGTCCTATACACAAATTATGGGCGTGTCATTACTAAAATCACTGAGCAGGTCTCTCGCTGGACTCGCCTGCCACTATCACTAGCAGATAGGATTATTTTAGTAAAGATGACTATTCTTCCCAAACTCCTCTACTTATTCGTGAATATTCCAATAAAACTGAATGTAGCACTTTTTAAATCATTGCAGTCCTGCCTACTGTCATTGTTGTGGGCTGGAAAGCAGCCTAGATGCAGCTGGAATACACTAACGCTGTTGTTTGAGCCCGGGGGTTTGAAGCACCTGATTTGCGTTTGTGCTATCTGTGCGCACAAGCGCAATTTGCACACTACTGGCATTTCCCACAGAGATATCTGCCACACATAGCTGTGGAGGCAGATACAGCGTTTCCAACTCCGTTAACCGCTATGATCTTGCTAGGTGGTGAGGGAGGCACCAGGAAGGAGATTAATCCTGTCAGGTGTACTGTTTGGGCATGGAAGACTCTTGCTAAGCGTGCGCAGAGAGAATATATGTATGCGCCAGACATGCCAATTGCTGCACATCCTGGTATCTCTGCGGCGCAGGGCGTGGGGCCCTAACTGTACTACAAAATGCAGGTGTCACCAAACTTTGGTACATGTATTTGAATGGGTCCTTTTTGTCACTAGCCGATTTTCAGGCCAGTCAAACATACAATGCAATGCAAGGGTTCACGTACACCAGACTGCGCATGGCAGTGCGATCATTATACCCTGAGTTCCCTATGGAGCCCAAGATGCTGAAAGCACTACAGGTGATTTTAACGGTAGGGGACAGTAAGGGGCTGATCACCAGACTATACATCGCTTCCCAAAGGGAAAATTACTGGTCTGACTCCTCCTCATTCGCTAAATGGAATAAAGTGCTTCCGGTCCTCTTGACATCGGAAAGTTGGGAGTCCTGCTGCAAATTGATGGGGCGCTTGACTGCCAATTGTAATCTGAGCATTATACATTTTAAGTACCTGCATCGGTTGTATTACACCCCAGCACAGCTGTTGCAATTTGGATTGAGGGAAGATGCGAGATGCACTAGATGCGGGCAGGATGGGGCTAACTTCATGCACCTGGCATGGGAATGTGCTACTATATTTGGTTTTTGGCAGCGTGTTGTGATGGTGCTCACTGAAATGAAACTTGAAAGGATTGAATGTACACCCGAACTGTGCCTGCTTGGCCTGTTAAAAAAGATCAAACCATGTAATAGACGTATTGTTGCCATATCTAATTTGTTTGTTTAACGTGCTGTTGCAATGCTTTGGGGTGCTAAGTCGGTGCCTGCCTTGTTGAAGTTGATTAGAGACCTTGTGTACTGTAAAGAACAAATGGAGATATATGCCTTGGAATTACCTGCAAATTCCAGGCCTAAAGATTTTTGGGTGCCATTGACTGTGTATATGTTGGAACACCCGGACTCGTTATAATTGCATGGGAATAACTGTCTTTATTTGCTGAAGGACTTAGCTGTAAGACATATGGAACTACTGGGAGCTGCACTATATTGCGTATGTGTGACCATTTCACATATGTTCTGCCCGTTGGGCTTTCCGGGATGGGTTGGGGTTGGATGGGGAGTTGTTTACCAACAAAAAAAGGAAAATGTCTGCATTCTTCTTGTAAATCTCCTATAACGCAGGGTGTGTCCCATGGCACACTGCTGGATGTATCTTGAAATGCAATATATAATTTTTTTTTTTTTTTAAACTCTTCTCTCTGTCTCATCCCTATTTCATTCCATCCCATCCCTCTGAAATGAAACTGCTGTTTATGGTTTAAGGTGAAAAGGTATTAACCGTCCAAATTACCCAAAACAGGAGCTTCTCTTCCCTTAATAACTTATCTACTCTTCTCCCAAGTATCTTTGCTCATCTCCCTTTTCCCGCACCCTAGAGCTTTCAAAAATGCTCACGCCCATAAAAATTACCTCCCTTGTTATCATACTGGAAAATCCTGAACTCTACTCCCATATCCATCAACACATCAACTCAGGGATTATATCTTTTACCAAACCCTTTTTCCTTGTTCCATCAAAACTGGTACAACCACTCAGCATAAGGCACTGTGTAAACCCCAACACTGACTCACCCCTAGCTTAGCCATGCAGTGTTTGGACTCCACCCTTTAATCAGCCACATATTGCACTCACAAGACTTTTCACCCTCTCAATCTTCACGTAACAGTTAAAGAAAAACGTTGACCACTTCCCAAAGCAATCCCTCCATAAGGCTTTAATTGACTCCTTTCTCCACACTTTCAAAAACCATTTGCCTTATACCTCACCTTCTTAACTATCTGATATTACAGAATCCTGCTAGTGTTCCCAGCACTTTGATACTCTTTGCATCACAATTGCTGTGTATTAGCAGCCACAAACTAGCACACCCGAAAACACCCATATCTAATTTTCCTGTAACTCATCAAATCTGGAAAATCAGTCTCTTCGGTTTACCACACTTTGCCATGCACCAAACCATAAAACCCATTAAATACTGTGGGGCATATTTTGTGGCGGAGTGCTGCGTTAGCCTCCGTGGCTTAATTCCGCACTCCGCCACTTCTGAAACGCTGGGCTGCCCCGTATTTACAACAATATGGTGCAGCCCTGCGTTTCCCCCTGCACTGGCACTAAAATTAGCTGCCTAGCACCAACGCGGGCCCCTTGCACCGTAGTGCAAGGGTGTCTGCATTGCAGAGGAAGTTCGTTTATGTGCAGGAAGGTATCAATGACGTTTTGCTGTTTCCATGCACAATGCAGCACACATGGAAACAGCAGAAATTAGGAGAAATTAAAAATTTCTCCTTGTTGCGCCAGGGTTAATTTTGATGCTGCCCTATATTTACGTCACCTTTTTAAAAATGGGGCAGCGTCAAAATTAATGGGTGTTGTGGTGGAACGCCCACCGCAACACCCATTGCCCTCCCCTTTCACGCTAAGTATAGTGTGAAAGTGGGCCTTATTTACAAGGCAGCGTTAAGCCACGTTAAGTGGCTCAACTCTCTCTTGTAAATAAGGCAAAGCCCCTATTGCCACCACAATGTCTTGAAAAGTGGCGTTGTGGTGGCAATAGGGGCTTGTAAATATGCCCCTTAATTGACAAACTTCACTTCACATGTCCCAGCCTTTCAATCTGCCTTTTTACTGATGTCCCCAAAGCTATGAATAAACCACCACCTCACCAATACTACCATCTGTTGTTAACTCCACCTCGCTATCCGGAAAAGATCTCACCTCCCCTCTCTACAGCACCATAGGCAAACCATGCATATTTCCCCTCCCATCATATCCTGATGACTTATTATATTATCATGCCCCTTGTAACTGCCAAAAATGTATTTTCCTCCAATACCCTCTTCCTACAATTATTTCTTCAATTTCCCCTATTCTGCCCCTTGAAATTGCAAAGTATTAAATTCCACACCTCCTTTAAAGCCTAACCTTACTACTTTCTGCCACCTGGGAAAAGAAATCTATATCCTCACTCTGGGGCATATTTATGACCCCCTTGCGCCGCCGTAGCATATATTTTTGTGAGGCTTCGGCAGGGCAAACCTTGAAATCATATCTATGAGACCACGCAAAGCCACTTTGAATGGCTAAGAATGGCTTCATATATATTGAGTAAGACAAGGCAGTGCAAATCGCTCCTTTGCTTTACTCTGCGCTAGTAAGGCATACCATATGCGTTGCGGTGGGTGTTCCCATAAAACACCCATGGATTTTGACGCTTCTTCAGATTTACAAGACCATGTAAACCTGGGGATGCGCCAAAACCTTATGCTTCCTGAGGTGAGGCACGACAAGGAGAAATAACTTTATTTTGCCTCATTTATTCTTTTTCTATGTGTGCTGCATTCTGCGGCACATATAGTAAGAGGATCACTCCTCAATGGATTATTTCTGTGGAGGAAGGTACCCCTTCCTGTGCTTAACCAATCCTGCCGACAGCACAGGCACCCTTGCACCATGGTACAGTGGAGTTTGGTGTTCACTCTGTAGGAAGGTGGAATCTGACTATATGGTTGCCCCCACTTTTTTTTCCTGGTGTTTTGCTGGTTTATGACTTAGTTGGACTGGGATCCTGCTATTCAGGGCCCCAGTCTATCTGCTTCCTCTATAAAATGGTTTCCATGTGCCTTAGGCACATGTCTGATTGGAATCTGGAGTGCCCTTATAAGTCCCTAGTATATGGTATACTATGTACCCAGGGCATAGGTACCTCAGAGGCCTACCAGGGGCTGCAGCATGTATTGTGCCACCCCTGGAAGGCCAGCCAAAGGACACCACAAGTCTGCTACTGCAGCCTGGGTAGGTGGAGCATGCACCCCTTACTGTGATATAGGCTACCTATATCACTACATACATACACACATATAAACCTATAAGTCACTCCTATGGCAGGCCTTATCAATCCTGAAGGCAGAGTGTGTGGTTCCTATGTGAGAGGGTGCCCCTGCATGAGCTGGGCCCCTCTGCAGCGTTCGGAGACCCTTCTCTGATGCTGTTTGTAGTGCAACCCGACCATATACTCTTAAGCGCATTATAACCTTGCGTTAAATGCTAACTTTGGGATGGCTGCACGGAAACATGTCGTGTTTGGTGTCAAACATCTTGGAATACTACCCCCGCCAGTTCTGGTGGCGGGGGTAGCATTCCACCCTTCTAGAGGGAAAGACATGTACACACCGGTATACCCGGTACTGACTTTCCAGAGCCCTGGCATCACAAAATGGATGCCGCTGCCACAGACACGAGTCTGGCCTCCTGCTGCTGACCGAAACTCCGGCAGGGAGGCCTGGACAATAGGTTTCCTGTCCCAGGGAGGTGTGACCACCTCCCCAGACAGGATAGTGTGTATTGGGGCTGGGCGGGAGCACTCTCTGGTGCTTTGAAGTCCTGCACTGGGGGCACACTTGGTGGGGCCACAGAGTATGTCCAACCCCCTACCTTAGTATAAGTATGGGACCCCAGTCCTTAGGACTTTAGATTTACCTGGACGAAACTCTGATACAGAATCCTGGACCTTCGACACTCTACTTTAAAACTAGAGGACTGAAGAATCTCCCTTGGGGGTCAAGGAGTGACTCCCCTGCTTGGCAGGCACCAAAGAAGCAATTGTCCGGTCTGCATCGCTGAAGCTCCCGCCGGACGCCGAAGTCCTTGCATCACCAGAGGTAGATTTCCAGACTTCCCCAAGGCTGCCCTGAGTCCCCAGCAAAGCTGAGGCCAGTAGCTGTCGTGGGTAACGTGAAACCATGACCCCTGGACACCAAACACATTTGCAAGTGCATCCTCTTCTGGGTCTCCCCCGAAGTCATGCTTTGGGCTTCGAGTATCCCCAGCCTCCATCACCAACTGCACCGAAGATCACTGGCCTCCACTCCACGAGTGTCCTGTGAGCCAGCTCCACGTGCATCGACTCGAGGCTCCTTCGCGGTCGCTAGTCCGTTGGCTAGTAGGCCCTCCCGAAGGCCAATCTTTTTCTGCTTGGGCTCCCTGGTTGCGCCAGGCGTGCTCTGACTTACCTTTGCTGGGTGAGTCCCACAGACCTTGCTGGTCTGCAACATTGTCCTTCTTCTATTTCAACAAGACTTGCCGTTGCCAAGGCTTGTTGGGTCCAATCCGGTCGCTGACACCCCTGCAATCGACAGACATCGTGATGCAGCTCGAATCCAGCTCCTGGTCATCGTCGATGCCTCCTGGACCTCGTGGCTGAAGAGTCAAGACGACCGTCAACCTACCTGAAGCACTCGACATCGGTGGGCATCTGCTCATCGCCTTCCTGGTCACTGGCTAGTGACCCAGACTCTGTCCCCTCTGCTTTCAGGTTCTTCAGATCTTCGATCCACCTTTGGATCCACCCAAACACTTTCGACTTGGCCGCCAGCAGCACTTTGCAGCAGATCGCCATTGAAAGCGACGACGAAACCCGACCCCGAAAGACACCTATGCACCCGGCTCCCCTGGGTGAGGTAACTCGAGTACTCCGGTGCTCCCGTGGGTATTGACACTAGAACAGCCTAGTTCTCAAAGGGTTTGCTCCAAGTCCTCCTCTAAGTGTCCCTTTTCTTTTAAATTCAAACCGCGAATTTCCCCATAGAAGTTAACGGCGATTTGCGGCTGTGTTCATACACTGCACGCGTCCCCGTGGGTCCCCTGTGTCACTACCTTGGGTGGTTCCTTGTGGTCCAAGCACTTCTACAGGCTCTAGGCCTTGTGTCTAGCTCAGTCGTGGTTCTTATACCACTTTATTGGTATATGGTTTGAGTACGCCCCTAGGGCTCAAACGTGTATTTGTGCTATTACTGTAGATAACTAACTTATAATTTATGTACTTCGAACTCTAGCCTCATAAAGAGACTAGAGGGGTGTGTTTAGTAATAAACACATATATTTTGAATATATACCTGTTGTGGTCCTCTTTCATTTGGTCACTCAAGAGATTATAGACTGGTAAAACAAGCTGCTTTACATTCCTTCAAGACTTAGCCTGAAGGCTGCTCTCCATAGCTACCACTAGGATAGCTTTCAATAAAGGTTGTCTTTAACCTATCTCCAATAAGGGGTTGTTTGGACTGGTGCAAGGTGCCCACAACAAATAGTGGACAGCATATGCCAGGCCAACTTCTCACATTGGTGTGCAGCGTGTGGGATTCCAGCTTGCTATTGTTTTACCAGATAATCTCAATTGAATTGATCAACTGAAAACCACTAAGGGTACCTAAGGTACATATAAATCAAGCTTAGTAATTTAGTAAGTTCTACTGAACTTAGAGTTGTGTGTTAAGGGATAGCACACCCTTTCTACAACTCAAGAGAGTTTAGTAGGCCACACTAGAGTAGGTAGTGCATACACCACACCTCACTAGTAATGTCTTCAAAGCCAGAACCCAGTGAGTCCTCGCCAGAAGCCAGTGGGCTTCTTCCCTCCAAGTATGATAAACTCCCATTCTTGGAATTGAGAGCATTATGCAATACTAGGAAGTTGAAGGCAGGCAAAAGTGCCAGCACCCAACACCTCAGCGAGGTGTTACTAGCTGATGATCTCAGCAGGCCCCTAGGGTCTGAAGGGGTAGGCAGAGAGGGTGGGGCAGAAGATGAGGAAGGGGTCAGGGGTGAAGAAACCCAGGCCCCCCCCTCTGAAACTGGCCAGGAAGGTGAAAATGACCTTGTCCTGGAAAACCCAATTCCTCCTGTGGAGGAGGAGGAGGGGGATCAGAATGACCTCCCCTTTGTCCCCACAGGAAGAATACTGAGTGTGCCCAGAAGGTCTAGATCTCCTTCTCAGGAGTCTAACCACTCTGACACCTCAATAGGGACCTCTGTCTCCTCTCATAGGAGGGAATCCTCTCATGAAAGGAGAAAGAGATTGCTTCAGTATGAAAAAGCCCAGCTTGAGCTCAGAAAACAGCAATTGGCTATAGACGGGGAGTCCCTAGATCTCTATAGAGAGAGACAAAAGATGGGACTAGAGTCCCATGGTGGCAGCAATTTCCCAAGAGATAGGGAAAGGTCTTATGACCATAGAAACCTGAGCAAGATTGTCCCTCCCTACCAGAGTGGGGATGACATCCACAAATGGATAACTGCTCTAGAGAGGGCCTGTAAAGTACAGAGGGTCCCTCAGGAGCAGTGGGCAGCAATCCTGTGGCTCTCCTTTGCAGACAAAGGTAGAGATAAGCTCCTCACTGTTAGAGAGGAGGATGCAGACAATTACAAAGTCTTGAAGAGTGCTCTGATAGATGGGTTTGGCCTAACCACTGAACAGTATAGGTTGAAGTTCAGAGACACCCAAAAGGCTCAGACTCAAGACTGGGTTGATTTTGTAGATTGTGCTACTAAGGCTCTGGAAGGTTGGATACATGGCAACAAGGTGCATGACTTTTTAGGATTGTACAATTTGATTATGAGGGAGCAGATCCTTAATAATTGTCAAAAACAGCTTTTACACCAGTACCTGGTGGACTCTGATCTGACCTCTCCCCAAGAATTGGGAAAGAAGGCAGACAAATGGGTCAGAACCAGAGTAAAGACTAAGAATCAGGGTGGTGACCAGAAGAAAGATTCTACCAAGTCCCAAGAGAAAGGTGGGGATAAATCTAAGGATAAATCCACAGGGGGGCCCCAAACGTCCTCTTCTGGGGGTGGGTCCCAAACTCCTTCCTCTCCTGAAAAGAAACCATATTGCCATGTCTGTAAAAAGCCTGGACACTGGAAAACTGATCCCAGTTGCCCCAGGATTGGCAATAAAGAAAATGTTCCTCCAACAACTACTACCACCCCTCCTGGTGCTACCAGTAGTAATCCTCCAGTTGGGAGTAGTGTACCCAAAAAGTTAGGTGCTTTTGCAAGAGGAACAGAGGTGGGCCCTAGTTTAGACAGGACCCCCTCAACAGACTCCTCTGACTCTGATGGTGGTATAGGATTTGCCACCTTTACCATGGGTCCCAATGCATTGGACAGGTACAGACTGGAGCCAATAATTAATGGTCAGAAAGCTGTGGCATTTAGGGACACAGGGGCTAGTGTCACCATGGTGGCAGGGAAACTAGTCCCCCCCCTCACCAGCTTTTACCTGAGTTTAAATACCAGGTAACCAACATTGATGGTGTCAGAACAGATCACCCCATGGCCATAGTCAATCTCAGCTGGGAAGGGGTTCCAGGCCCAAAAAGAGTGGCAGTGTCCCCAACCTTGCCTGTAGATTGCCTGATGGGCAATGATCTGGAAATTTCAGCCTGGGCTGAAGTTGAACACCAAGCCCATCTGAGAATGCTGGGCGTCCCTGTAAAGGTTAGTGGGGCTGTGATGGCCACAGACCAAGACCAGGGAAACTTTGGAGAGATGGAGCCTGGAAGAATGGCCCACTCTCCCCCAAAAGAGAGCACAAGGGTTGAAGAAAAGTCTTCTTCCCTCCAGACAGTAGGTAAGGGTCAGCCTCCTCAGGGAACTGACCCTACCCCTAGTGAAGGAACTGCCCCAGAGGTAGTCAGGCCTGGCCTGGCCTGGCCCCACCCTGATGGCAGAGGACCCTTCCAAGGTGGTACCCAGTCTGGAGCAGGTAACCTGCCCCTCTCTACCCTGCCTCAGTCAGCCCAGGGCTGCAGAGGTCAGGGAGGTCAGTGGACCCCCAGGGCCCCCTGTCCAGAGGAACCCCCATCAGCAGATTAGGGGCACCCAGGCTAGTAGCCCTAGCCAGGTGAAAATTCCTCAACACACTGAGGGATCCCCCATACCTTTGTGTAGGGACCTCCCCCAGAAGAACTCTGTTAGGCAAGGGCAAACCTGGGACCAAAGGTTCCAAACCTGCCATGTCCCTCCAGTGGTCCATCCAAAGGGACCCAACCCCAGCTGTAGGCAGCCAAAGGTTGACCCTTAGAGCACAGTGCAACTCAGTCATGGAAAGACAGGCATACATGGTGACCAGTGATCTGAGGAAGCTGAGACCAACCTTCCTAGGGCCTCACTTCCCTTCTCAGACACCTCACCAGCCTTGTACTTTACCAAAGCACACCACAGGTAGTAATTCCCCATGGTGGAGACCCTCTCATACCCTTAGGGTGAGGGATTGCTTAGTGGACCATAAGATAGGGGGCAACCATGCTAGTGCAGGTGCTTCCTTATATGGCCACTTAGTCAATAAAGGCTCAACTGGCCAAGGTTAGCCTTATCTCCTTTCGTTTGGGGGGTTATGTAGGAAGGTGGAATCTGACTATATGGTTGCCCCCACTTTTTTTCCTGGTGTTTTGCTGGTTTATGACTTAGTTGGACTGGGATCCTGCTATTCAGGGCCCCAGTCTATCTGCTTCCTCTATAAAATGGTTTCCATGTGCCTTAGGCACATCTCTGATTGGAATCTGGAGTGCCCTTATAAGTCCCTAGTATATGGTATACTATGTACCCAGGGCATAGGTACCTCAGAGGCCTACCAGGGGCTGCAGCATGTATTGTGCCACCCCTGGAAGGCCAGCCAAAGGACACCACAGGTCTGCTACTGCAGCCTGGGTAAGGTGGTGCATGCACCCCTTACTGTGATATAGGCTACCTATATCACTACATACATACACACATATAAACCTATAAGTCACTCCTATGGCAGGCCTTATCAATCCTGAAGGCAGAGTGCGTGGTTCCTATGTGAGAGGGTGCCCCTGCATGAGCTTGGCCCCTCTGCAGCGTTCGGAGACCCTTCTCTGATGCTGTTTGTAGTGCAACCCGACCATATACTCTTAAGCGCATTATAACCTCGCGTTAAATGCTAACTTTGGGATGGCTGCACGGAAACATGTCGTGTTTGGTGTCAAACATCTTGGAATACTACCCCCCCGCCAGTTCTTCCGGCGGGGGTAGAATTCCACCCTTCTAGAGGGAAAGACATGTACACACCGGTATACCCAGTACTGACTTTCCAGAGCCCTGGCATCACAAAATGGATGCCACTGCCACAGACACGAGTCTGGCCTCCTGCTGCTGACCGAAACTCCGGCAGGGGAGGCCTGGACAATAGGTTTCCTGTCCCAGGGAGGTGTGACCACCTCCTCAGACAGGATAGTGTGTATTGGGGCTGGGCGGGAGCACTCTCTGGTGCTTTGAAGTCCTGCACTGGGGGCACACTTGGTGTCCCTGTGCATACCCCAGTTCAAACCGGCTCAGGGGCTTCCAGCCCCTGCTCTGGCTCTAAACTGGACAAAGGGAAAGGGGTGTAACCACCCCTCTGCCCTGACCCTCCCATAGGTGGGGCCACAGAGTATGTCCAACCCCCTACCTTAGTATAAGTATGGGACCCCAGTCCTTAGGACTTTAGATTTACCTGGACGAAACTCTGATACAGAATCCTGGACCTTCGACGCTCTACTTTAAGATTAGAGGACTGAAGAATCTCCCTTGGGGTCAAGGAGTGACTCCCCTGCTTGGCAGGCACCAAAGAAGTAATTGTCCGGTCTGCATCGCTGAAGCTCCCGCCGGACGCCGAAGTCTTTGCATCACTAGAGATAGATTTCCAGACTTCCTCGAGGCTGCCCTGAGTCCCCAGCAAAGCTGAGGCCCGCAGCTGTCGTGGGTAACGTGAAACTGTGACCCCTGGACATCAAACGCATTTGCAAGTGCATCCTCTTCTGGGTCTCCTCTGAAGTCGTGCTTTGGGCTCCAAGTAGCCCCAGCCTCCAGCACCAACTGCACCGAAGATCACTGGCCTCCACTCCACGAGTGTCCTGTGAGCCAGCTCCACGTGCATCGACTCGAGGCTCCTTCGCGGTCGCTAGTCCGTTGGCTAGTAGGCCCTCCCGAAGGCCAATCTTTTTCTGCTTGAGCTCTCTGGTTGCTCCAGGCGTGCGCTGACTTACCCTCGCTGGGTGAGTCCCACAGACCTTGCTGGTCTGCAACATCGTCCTTCTTCCATTTCCACAAGACTTGCTGTTGGCAAGGCTTGTTGGGTCCAATCCGGTCGTCGATACCCCTGCAATTGACAGACGTCGTGGGACAGCTCGAATCCAGCTCCTGGTTGTCGTCGACGCCTCATGGACCTCGTGGCTGAAGAGTCAAGATGACCATCAACCTACCTGAAGCACTCGACATCGGTGGGCATCTGCTCATCGCCTTCCTGGTCACTGGCTAGTGACCCAGACTCTGTCCCCTCTGCTTTCAGGTTCTTCAGATCTTTGATCCACCTTTGGATCCACCCGAACACTTTCGACTTGGCCGCCAGCAGCACTTTGCAGCAGATCGCCATTGAAAGCGGCAGCGAAACCCGACCCCGAAAGACACCTATGCACCCGGCTCCCTGGGTGAGGTAACTCGAGTACTCTGGTGCTCCCGTGGGTATTGACACTAGAACAGCCTAGTTCTCAAAGGGTTTGCTCCAAGTCCTCCTCTAAGTGTCCCTTTTCTTTTAAATTCAAACCGTGACTTTCCCCATAGAAGTTAACGGCGATTCGCGGCTGTGTTCATACACTGCACGCGTCCCCGTGGGTCCCCTGTGTCACTACCTTGGGTGGTTCCTTGTGGTCCAAGCACTTCTACAGACTCTAGGCCTTGTGTCTAGCTCAGTCGTGGTTCTTATACCACTTTATTGGTATATGGTTTGAGTACGCCCTTAGGGCTCAAACGTGTATTTGTGCTATTACTGTAGATAACTAACTTATAATTTATGTACTTGAACTCTAGCCTCATAAAGAGACTAGAGGGGTGTGTTTAGTAATAAATACATATATTTTTAATATATACCTGGTGTGGTCCTCTTTCATTTGGTCACTCAAGAGATTATAGACTGGTAAAACAATCTGCTTTACATTCCTTCAAGACTTAGCCTGAAGGCTGCTCTCCATAGCTACCACTAGGATAGCTTTCAATAAAGGTTGTCTTTAACCTATCTCCATTAAGGGGTTGTTTGGACTGGTGCAAGGTGCCCACAACAAATAGTGGACAGCATATGCCAGGCCAACTTCTCACACACTCCACTGTACACCACTCGACTCTATGCCACTCCATGGTATGCCACTCAACTCTATGCTATTACACTCTATGCCACTCCACTCAACATCACTCTACTATATGCTACTCCACTCTACACAACCCACTGTACGCTATTACACTCTATGCCACTCCATTCTATGACACGTCAGTCTATGCCACTCCACTCTATGACCCTCCACTCTGTTCTACTGTATGCAACTCCACTCAACGACATTACGCTATTCTACTCTATGCCACTCCACTGTATGCCAGTTCAGTGTACACCACTGCACTGGATGCTAATCCACTGTTCGCCACTCCACTCTACACCACTCTAGTATATGTCACTCTGCTCTACAACAATCCACTGTGCATGATTACACTGTACACCACACCATTCTCCACCACTTCACTCTATGCAACTCCACTCTACACTACTACATTCTATGCCACTACACCCTACACTATTCCAATGTATGACACTCCACTGTATGCCACTCTACTCTAGGCTATTCCACTATATGCCACTCCACTCTACATCACTATGCTGCACGCCAGTAACCTCAACAATATTTCACTCTACTCCACTCATCTCTACGATACTTTGCTGTATGCAACTCCACTCTAAGCCACTCCACTCTACGCCACTACAATTTACGCTATTCCATTGAATACTGCGTCACTCCACGACACCCCACTCCAAAGTATGCTATTACACTGTTTGCCACTACAGTCTACTCCACCACACTCTATACCGCTCCACTCTACAACACTCTAATCTACGGGATGCCACTCTACAAAACTCCACTCTATGCCACTCCACTTTACGCCACTTCACTGTATGCCACTCCAGTCTATGCTATTCCACTGTATGCCACTACACTATATCTTACTCCACTCTACGCCACTCCCCTATGCTACTTTACTGTATGCCTCTCCACTCTACGCTATTTGACGATATGCCACTACACTGTACCTCAGTACACTCTACGCTATTAGACTGTATGCCACTGCACTGTACACCACTCCACTAAATGCCATTCCACTGTATGCCACTCTACTGTACGACACTCCAGTCCACGCCACTCCACTGTGCACTACTACACTGTACTCCAAAGCACTCTATACTATTCCACTCTATGCAACTCCACTCTATGACACTCCACTCTATGTCATTCCACTGTACACCACTCTACTATACACTATTGCTTTGTACATCACTCACTCTATGACACTCCACTCTACGCCACTCCACTCTATGCCACTCCAGTCTATGCCACTCCACTGTACGCTACTCCACTGTACACTAATCCACTCTACATTATTCCATTGTACGCAACTCCAAACTAGCCACTCCACTGTATGTTATTCCACTCTGTGCCACTCCACTCTACGTCACTCCACTGTACGATATTCCACTGTAAGCTGCTCCATTGTAACCTGCTCCATTTTATACCTTCCACTGTATGCCACCACAATCGACACCACTCCACTGTATGCAAGTCTAAGCTATGCCACTCCAGTCTATGTCCCTCTAGTGTATGCCACTCCACTGTATGTTACTCCACTCTACGCTAGTCCACTGTACGCTATTTTAGTGTATGATTTTCTACTATATGCTAGTCCACTGTATGGCCCTCCACTCTACCCCACTCCACTCTATGCCACTCCACTCTGTGCCACACCCCTGTATGCCACTCCACTTTATGCTATTCCACTGTATGCCACTCCACTGTTTGCCACACCACTCTATGCCATTCCGGTCTACACAACCCCACTGTACACTACTCCACTCTGCGCTACTCCACTCTACGCTATTCCACTGTATGCAACTCCACTCTACACCACTCCACTGTACACTATTCCCCTGTATGCTACTCCACTGTATCCCGCTCCACTCTATGCCACTTCACTATACACCACTGCAGTCTACACCACTCCATTGTATTCTATTCCAATTAACACTACTCCAGTGTGCACCGCTCCTCTGTATGCTACTCCACTGTTTGCTATTATAGTGTATGCTAGTCTACTATATGCTATTCCAACATATGCCACTCCACTTTAGCCCACTCCACTTTACGCCACTCCACTCTATGCCACTTCCCTGTACGCCATCCACTTTATCCTGTTCCACTGTATGCCAGTCCAATCTACAGCACTCTACTTTACAGCACTCCCCTCTACGTCACTGCAGTCAACACCACTCCACTCTACGCGACACCACTCTACAACACTGTACTCCACTCTATTGCACTGCACACAATTACACTCTACACCCCTCCACTCAATGCTATTCAACTCTATGCAACTTCACTATATTCCACTGTATGCCATTCCACTGTACAGTACTCCATTCTATGCCACTCCACTTTACCCAACTACACTCAACACCACTCCACTGTTCTCTGCTCAACAACACTACATTCCACTCAACAACAGTCTATGCCCCTCCACTGTACCACACTATACTCCACTTTATAGACTACACTGTACAACAATGTTCTACTGTTGATACCACTGTACTGCACTCTACGACACACCACGCATGTCCCTCTAAACCTCTCCACCCCAGTTAATGTACTCTACTCTATGAGACACTACTCCACTGTAGTCCGCTATTGCACTCTACGCCACTCCACTGTATGCTACTCAATGCAACTAACCTGTAAGACAGTCTATCCCGCTCCTCTCTACCATACTGTACCGCACTGTACTCTACTCCACACCACTCAACTCCATTGTACCACACTTTCATCTACTCTGTGACACTCTACTCCACTCTACAACACTTTCTGACTCTGTACAACACACTACTCTACTCCACTGTACCATACACCACTGCACTCTACAGTGCTTTACTCCACTGTATACTATGCCATTCCACACTACTTGACTCCATGCCACAGTACTCCAGAACACGCTACTCCACTCTATGCTATGCTACTCCATTTGACTCCATTCCACCGCACTCCACTGCTCAACAATTTACCCCATTCTATGGCACTCTACAAAACTCCACTCTACACTGCCTCTTTGTGCCACACTTTAGTCCACTCTATGCAACTGGATTATACAATACTCTACTACACAGTATGACACTGTACAACACTGTACTTAACTCTATGCCCCTAAACTGCACTGTACAACCCTCTACTACACTCTATGCCCCTACACACCAGTGCATGACCCTCCACTCCACTCTACGACAATTTCCAACACTCTATGACACACCACTTCACTGTACAAGACGCCACTCCAATTTATAATACTTTACTCGCCTCTACACTATGCCTGTCCACTCTAGTGCACTCTACATCATTGTATTATACAACACCCCACTGCACTATATAACAATTTACTACACTGTATGCTATGCCACTCTACCCTACTCAACTCCACTTCACTCTAATCTATGACACTCCTCTGTATTCCACCCCACTCTACACCATTCCACTGTAGCCCTCTCCACTGTACCCTCTCCAACCTACAACACTGCACTCTACGCTACTCCATTTCACACCACTTCAGTGCACGCGATTCCACTGTACTCCACTTCACTGTACCACACTTCAGTCTACTTCACTCCCCTCTACTCCACTCTAAAACAGTACATTCTACAACATTACACTGTATGACACTCTCCTTCACTCTACGGTACCACACTCCACTTAATAAAACTCCACTCGATGACGTTAAGCTCTACGATTTTGTACCCATTTTTTTTTTTTTTTAAATCAAGATGAAATTCAAAGAAAAACACAAAGGATAAACCTTTTTATAGTTAGGAAAATCTACTTATTCTTTCTGCAAAGGAAACTTAAAATACACAGGCATTACAAATTCTAAAGTTATATTTATTCCTTAAATTTATACATTACGCCTCACCTTTAAACTAACATAACGTTAACTACAAACCAAACTTAAACATCACACAAATACCTTTAATTTCTAATTTATGCAACACATTTAAATTATTATAACTTGCGTGGCCCCGTACTAGGGGTGTGCGAGAAACTCTGCTCTGCCAACTTACTTTGCAGAGTTTTGCCCACTTCACGTTACGCTTGTAATGTGGAGTTCCGGCAATACTCCGCCAACCGTGCGTGCAGCTCGCCAATGTTAAGTTGGCAAGAGCTAGCGAGAATTTGCATCCCACAGCACGATCGTGGGATGCTAGAATGCCACCCAGTGAGATTTTCTCAATGAGGGCAGCTGTGGCAGGTCACGATCGTTCGTGTTGAGAAGCTGCAGCTTGAGTAGAAAATCTACTCGAGTGGCTGAAAGAAGCAGCGCCCTCTGGCACGCCGTGTGGTGCCATTTGCGCTGATTTTACAGTACGGAACATGCTCCCGGTGCCAAAAATCAGCGCTAGCAGCGTGATGTGCTGAATTACGCCCGATCAAGGAATTCTGCGGAATGTCACAGAGTTTGTGAAACTCCACGAGTTCCGCCCACCCCTACTCCATACACAGTATATGCAACTTGGGGGCATATTCTCAAGGACTTATCGCCGAGTTAACGGCACTTTAGCGCAGCAAAAGTGGCGAAAGAATCATCACCCCATTCACAAGCTGGTGCAAACTCCCCACATCGCCAGTATACCAGCGATAGCTGCCGCAAAAAACATCGCCACAGATGAGAGAGACAACTAACGCTAATGATATGCAGAGTTGGCGTTCCCGTGCAAAAACACACAAAAACACCACTTCGCGAGATTCTCAATGACCAGCCAGAACTGCGATGCGACCCAAAAACAGGCGATAAGGCCCGTTAGCAGCAGGGATTTAACACCTGCCTTTTACTGGTGTAAAGCAGGACGACAACCTGCAGTAGAAAGGGAGCCCAGCCCAGAGCCACATCGGCAGACCAACACATGTCATGGAGCTACTGATCATGCAGCTCGGAGCCCCAAGAGGCCCACAACACCCACCGCCACCCCCCCCAGGCTCCCCACCCCCCCAGGACCACCCCCCCGGACTACCACCGAGGCAGCGCAGAATGAGACAGTGGTCCTTCCGAAAACGCACCAGCCTCGGAGACTTAATGCCAGAAGAAGTCATTGCCCACTATAGGCTCAAAAGGACGACCATCCTCCGCATCCTGACCCACATTGCCCACAGGCTGACGGTACCAACACAGCAGAGAACCAACATCCCTCCGCAGACAAAGCTGCTGCTTGTGCTGCACCTGTTGGCCTCTGGTACCTTCCAACCAACAACTGTCAGAGTCGGAGGAGTCTCACAGCCATCCCTATCAAAGTTCCTCACACCTGTCTTGGATGCCATCATCAGCTTGGTACCCCAGTACCTTCACTTCCCCCACACTGCGCAGGAACAGCTGGAGATCAAGCAAGGCTTCTACGCCATAGCTGGCTTCCCGCACGTGTTGGGGGCAATTGACTGCACACATGTCCTACTTGTGCCCCCTGCCGACACTGCACACAATTACTGCAACAGGAAGCACACGCATTCCATCAATATGCAGGCAATAGTGGACCACCGGGGACTCTTCACCAACGTCGTCGCCAACTACCCAGGCAGTGTGCATGATTCCTACATCTTCCGACAGTCCATCATCAACCAGCGCTTCGAGGATGGCACCTACAGAAATGCACTGCTCTTCGGTAAGTACCAACGGAACACACCACATACCTCAACTCCACAATCAGACAACTCACAACTGTGGGAATGCACATGTTACAACATCACATACGACATGCCAAACAACATGCCCACCTACCAGACACGACAACACATGGAAATGTGGTAACAGGGGCCAGACATCCAGACAAGCCATCCACATAATGGCACCTCTGCCACACAATAGCAGGATGTGGTGAGAGGCGGGAACCAAGTATGTGCGAGGGAGGCAAGTGACCCATGAATCAGAATGTACTCAATGCCAAGTGTGGCGGGGATGTGCTGGACAGACTTAAGTATGCAGAGCACAGACATGTCCATGTGGACATATACTGCTGGTGTTTGTAGTGTTGTAGACAGTGGGGGCAACCATGTTACCTCAGGCAGTGGGTAGACCCTGGACATGTAGCTATTGTGAGAAGTTGGCCTGGTATATGCTGTCCACTAATTATAGTGGGCACCTTGCACCAGTCCAAACAACACCAAATTGGAATTAGGTTAAAGACAACCTTTATTGAAAGCTATCCTAGTGGTAGCTATGGAGAGCAGCCTTCAGGCTAAGTCTTGAAGGAATGTAAAGCAGCTTGTTTTACCAGTCTATAATCTCTTGAGTGACCAAATGAAAGAGGACCACACCAGGTATATATATAAAATATGAGTATTTAGTCTTAAACACACCCCTCTAGTCTCTTTATGAGGCTAGAGTTCGAAGTACATACTTTATAAGTCAAATATCAACAGTAATAGCACAAATACACGTTTGGGCCCTAGGGGCGTACCAAACCATATACTAAAATAGTGGTATAAGAACCACGACTGAGCTGAGACACAAGGCCTAGAGCCTGTAGAAGTGCTTGGACCACAAGGAACCACCCAAGGTAGTGACACAGGGGACCCACGGGGGACGCGTGCAGTGTGATAACACAGCCACGAATCGCCGTTAACTTCTATGGGGAAAGTCGCGGTTGGAATTTTGAAAGGAAAGGACACTTAGAGGAGGACTTGGAGCAAATCCCTTTAGAACTAGGCAGTTCTAGAGTCAATACCCATGGGAGCACCGGAGTACTCGAGTTACCTCACCCAGGGAAGCCGGGTGCATAGGTGTCTTTTGTCGTCGGGTTTCGTCGTCGTTTTCAATGGCGATCTGCTGCAGCAGGCTGCTGGCGGCCAAGTCGAAAGTGTTCGGGTGGATCCAAGGGTGGATCAAAGATCTGAAGAACCTGAAAGCAGAGGGGACAGAGTCTGGGTCACTAGCCAGTGACCAGGAAGGCGACGAGCAGATGCCCACCGATGTCGGGTGCTTCAGGTAGGTTGATGGTCATCTTGACTCTTCAGCCACGAGGTCCAGGAGGTGTCGACGATGACCAGAAGCTGGATTCGAGCTGTCCAACGACGTCTGTCGATTGCTGCAGTATCGGCGACCGGATTGGACCCAACAAGCCTTGGCAACGGCAAGTCATGTGGAAACAGAGAAAGGACGGTGATGCAGACCAGCAAGGTCTGGAGGACTCACCCAGCAAGAGTAAGTCAGGGCACGTCTGGAGCAACCAGAAAAGCCCAAGCAGAAGAAGAGTTGCCTGTGGGAGGGCCCACTAGCCAACAGACTAGCGACTGCAAAGGAGCCTCAAGTGGACGCACTTGGAGCTGGCTCACGGGACACTCGTGGAGTGAAGGCCAGTGGTCTTCGATGCAGTTGGTGCTGGAGGCGGGGGCTACTTGGAGTCCAAAGCACAACTTCGTGGGAGACCAGAAAGAGGATGCACTTGCAAAAGTTCTCAGTGTCCAGGGGTCACGGTTCCACGTTACCCACAACAGCTACGGGCCTCAGCTTCGCTGGAGACTCAGGGCAACCTCGGGGAAATCTGGAAATCCACCTCTGGTGTTGCAAAGACTTCGGCATCCGGCGGGAGCTTCAGCGATGCAGACTGGACAATTGCTTCATAGCTGCCTGCCAAGCAGGGGAGTCACTCCTTGACCCCAAGGGAGATTCTTCAGCCCTCTAATCTTAAAGTAGAGCGTCGAAGGTCCAGGATTCGGCTTCAGAGTTTCGTCCAGGGTAATCTAAAGTCCTAAGGACTGGGGTCCCATACTTATACTAAGTTAGGGGGTTGGATATTCTCTGGGGACCCACCTATGGGAGGGTCAGGGAAGAGGGGTGGTTACACCCATTCCCTTTGTCCAGTTTCGCACCAGAGCAGGGGCTGGAAGCCCTGAACCGGTTTGAACTGGGGTATGCACAGGGACACCAAATGTGCCCCAAGTGCTGGACTTCAAAGCACTCTGAGAGTGCACCCACCCAGCCCCAATACACATCAGCCTGTCTGGGAGGTGGTTACACCTCCCTGCAACAGGAAACCTATTGTCCAGGCCTCCCCTGCTGGAGTTTCGGTCAGCAGCAGGAGGCCAGACCCGTGTCTGTGGCTGCAGCATCCATTTTGTGATGCCAGGGCTCTGTAAAGTTAATACTGGGTATGCCGGTTGGTACATGTCTCTCCCTCTAGCAGGGTGGAATGCTACCCCCGCCACCAGAACTGGCGGGGGGTAGTATTCCAAGATGTTTGACACCAAACACGACATGTTTCCGTGCAGCCATCCCAAAGTTAGCATTTAAGCGAGGTTATAATGCACTTAAGAGTATATGGTCAGGCTGCACCACAAACAGCATCAGAGGAGGTACTCCGAATGCTGCAGAGGGGCTCTGCTCATGCAGGAGCACCCTCTCACATAAAAACCAAGCCCTCTGCCTTCAGGATTGTCAAGGCCTGCCATAGGAGTGACTTATAGGTTTATATGTGTGTGCAATGGTAGTGATATAGGTAGCCTATACCACTGTAAGGGGTGCATGCACCACCTTACCCAGGCTGCAGTAGCAGACCTGTGGTGTCATTTTGGAGGGCCTTCCAGTGGTGGCACAATACATGCTTCAGCCCCTGGTAGGCCCCTGGGGTACCTATGCCCTGGGTACATAGTATACCATATACTAGGGACTTATAGGGGCACCCCAGAATCCAATCAGAGAAGTACCTAAGGTACTTGGAAACCATTTTAGAGAGGAAGCAGATAGACTGGGGCCCTGAATAGCAGGATCGCAGTCCAATTAAGTCATAAACCAGCAAAATACCAGGAAAAAAGTGGGGGCAACCATATAGTCAGATTCCACCTTCCTACAGCTATGTCGCCCCCCCTGTAAGTGGAGTGGGCTGGGCCAGCATAGGAGTGGGAATCAATAGCCCAGGGCTCAGGGCGTGGTTCACTTCCGGGATGGCCACCAAGGCAACTACTGCGTGTTTCTCTGTTTCCGCCATATCCTGACCATAGGGCTACACACACGTGGCTGACCACCTTCAACGGCCAATATCGCAGTGTCGTTGTCAGGCTTGTAGACATGCGCAGACAGTCATGACAATGGTGTGTCCTAGGAGTGCAAGTGATGCAACCGAGCAGCGCACACAAGTAAATAGGCTAGGGGGGAGTGAGGAGCAGCTGTGAGGCAACGTACTACACATGGATGCCACTCATTTGCCACATGCAAGATATGTCAGACATGTATCCCAAAGTCTCACACATCACACACCAATATACTAATAAGCCTGCCAACACAGAATGCCGAACCACCGATTGACACATATCTCTCTCCCCTCTCACTGGTGATCAAGGATATGCACTCTGCCCATGGATGATGACACCCCTCCGAGCCCCGAACACCCCGGCCCAGAGGCAGTACAATGCGGCCCACATATGCACCAGGGGCATTGTGGAGCGCTCATTTGGCGTGTTGAAGTCATGTTTCAGGTGCCCGGACATCAAAGGTGGAAGACTCCTGTACAGCCCGCAAATAGTGTGCAAGATGATCATTGCATGTTGTGTGTTGCACAACATATGTGTACGCACCAATGCCCCATGGATCCAAGTGCCTGATGCACCGGACAATGATGATGAAGGTGAGGCAGGTGGACCACAGCCCAGTGCAGCAGCAGCTGGAATAGCCCGAAGGGACACTATCATTCACAATTTCTTTGCATAGGCACGTCACATGGGGACTGTCCTTAACAATCATGGGACAGGTCAAAATGACCACAGGCACAGCATGTGCAAATAAATTCATTCCTAGACACATTCCCTGTGTGCATGTCGCTCCTCTGCATTGGCACATTGCTCGGACAAGTGTATGTGCAATATTTAGTGCTGTCAATTACACCAATGGCACTTGGATGGTGGGAGTGTCACCTCCGTTATCGGGATCCTGTTTTCCTGCGGACTGAACCGCGTCTTCCTCTTCTTCTTCTCCTTGCCCTTCCCTGGCCCGAGGTCCCAGGGTGGTCCTCCGTGGGGCTTGTGGGGTTCGAGTTGTCCTCTGTACTTGCTCCAGCTCCCTCCATTGTGCTTCGCAGTTGTTATGTCTTTTTTATTTCTTTCTGGTCTTTTTTGCTGCTTTTATGGTGATTTTATCCGCCTGACGTGGGAATTGCAAGCCTGCCGCTGCTTGTCACCGATTTTTCTATTGCGGTTGGGCCCATCGCAACTTTTTTCACTTTCGGGTTGAGATTTTTATCGCCGTCCCGGTAGTGTTATCGCGGACATTTGCCGCGTTATCGGGGTACTATCGCATGTTACCGCCGTGTTGTGAATGCCACGTTAACACGGGGTTATTTCCCCCCGCTAGACAGCGATGAGGACTTGCGTTAACCTATTTTGGCGATGGTTATCGCACATTCTTGAGAATATCCCCCTTGGTACGCAGACTACATAACTATAACTTGGCACTCTAACATGCACTGTATTCTCACACAAGACGTGACTGGCGATGTCATAACTATTATTGCAAATACTATTATATTAAATAGTATAAGTGATATAAAAGGTTATACGCAGTGCATGGAGAAGGCGCGAGTTATAGTGAATGTTAATAAGTTAAGTGACACTCAAGGTGGGTATATCCAGTTTTTTTTATACTTTGGGCTGTGTGAGGGGGATTAATATTGGTTTATGACAATTAACCTGCAGTTCAAAGCCTCATCATACACATTTACTATCTGTCTGATTATATGGATTGACAGCTGTGGTCCCTGCTGAAATAGCAGGACATTGCCTCCATATAGGGCCATATGATCCTCGAAGTCCCTTCCCCAATCAATGCCACATACTAGCGCATCTCACCAGAACCAGGATGCAAGGGATTTCATAACCAGGGCAAAAAGGAGCAGATACTGGGGGCAACCTAGCTTCGAGGTAAGACTATAGGAGATATACACAGGCTAGAAATCTAGGGTCAAAATTCATTTTCAACAATACTTAGTATAAGAATTACCATGAGACGAAATGAAAGGCCATCCCGGAGTCAAGCGCAAGCAAGGCAGTGGGTGAGGAGACCTTGTGTATATGTGCTAAAGTAACATGAAGCCTATGTAGGCAATGTTTAGTCCATCTGGCTAGCATGAACCCATTTTGATCCATCCCTACCAGCTATCATATTATTCCAGACAATATGGTGTCTAGCTCTTTGCCATGATTTTGACTTCAGTGTTGATCAGTGAGATAGGCCTGTATTCTGCACATTCAATAAAAGGTTGGCTGATCTTAGGAATGACCACAACGATGGTTCCTCTAAGATCTTGTGGCCACACTTTAGTATTCAGTGCCTCCCAAAACATGGGCTTCAGAGGGTCGATCAGCCATCTAGCATGTCTTATGAGCAATTCAGGAGGCTAACCATTATTAGGTCCTGGAGTCTTCCCCAAGGTCATGGCCTTAATCGCATTAACAATTTCTGTTAAAGATATCGACAGGTCCAAGACCTCCCGTTCATCTCTCCCCAGTGCCACCACATGCAAGTCTTCTAATATTGGATTGTTCTTTTTAGCTTCCTGGGTGGCAATCTTGATGAAATCGTCTCAGTAATATCTCCTGACGGTTATCGATTTTCCCTGGAGTTTCACAGTGGAGGACTTAAGCACAAGCCATGGGTGGTCAGACAATAAATTCACTTGCTTGTCTTGTCTCCCATACCATAGACCCTATGTTGTGACACCATCCAAGCCTGTTTAGCTTTCTGCAGCAATTTTTGCTTTAAGGGCGACCTCAGCACCTCTAATCCTCGCAATGTATCTCCATCACCAATAAGCAAATAATATTTCTCTAAAGTGTGTATCTTGCATTATAGATCTGCAATGCTCTTGTCTTCCTCTCTGTGCTGCCCCACCACCAGAGAACCATGTGTCCCCATATTGTGACCTTAAGAGCCTCCCATTGCGTAATAGCCAAGGTGGTTGAGGTACGATTCTGATCAAATTAATTTTCAATACCAACCCTAATCTACTTGGAAAACTGTCAATCCAACAGTCTCTAGGAGCTCAACCAAAAGCTGTCCCTCTCCTCTCCTAGGTATCCCATTGGTGTGATCAATATCAGTCTATGGTCTGATAAACATTTAGAAAGGATTTGAGAATCCTGCACCCTCGAAAGCTCAACTGCAGGTACAAAGAAGTAATCTAATCAGGAGTGTGTGCAATGTGCGGCCAAGTAGAATGTAAATTCATGCTAGGAGGGATATCTGTCCCTCCACATGACTCTGAGCCCCAGAGCACCAGCCCTCCCACGTAGGGGGTACCTCGGGCCCTTCACCTCTCATACTCTAATATCTAGTTTAGGGTCCATCAGTGCATTAAAGTCCCCATCAAGGAATAGCCAACCTGCCACCAGGACTACAAGGATTACTTTGATCAAATTTCTGTAGAGTAGTTTCCACAAGGGTGGGTGGCACATAGAGACTAAGAAAGGCCTAATGGGCACCTTCAAAAAGCACAGAGACCACACATAGCATCCCAAAGGATTGTTTTGTATCTTAGTTATTGAAAGGGGAAACATCTTTTGAAGAAGTATAGCTACTCCCCTCAAACCCTAGTAGGACCAGCGTGGTAGACTCTAGAGTAGCAATAGCGGCCTAGGTCGTTGCACCAGGTTCCCAACAAATGTGTTTCTTCCTGAAGGGTTACCTTCAGGGAATGCTGTTTAAGATACTGGAGAACCGTCACCGTCTTAACTTTTTAATTTACTTCTTTGACATTCCATCAGGTGATCATAAAATCAGCCAGCAACATCATGATCTGTGTATCATCAAAGTTTGCCCCCAATTTTATTGTGCTAATGAAGTAGTCTGCATACCTAAGCAAAACAAATAACTCAACTCCCAAATCCACAAACATAGAGCAGAAACTTGAAACTAAGAGAACCCAATTGCTCCCACCCTATACTTTATAATCTGAAGCATCTGATGTTCTAACTTGAACAAGTACATTAGACCCACACACCGATAATATGGCTTTCCCCCCCACACAGCCAGTAGCCATATAAGAGAACACCATTGTTGAGATTAGATGTGATCGTCAGGAGCCTCTGCCTCCACTATCCTGATAGCAATGTCAGAGTTGCCCCTTGTCCATGTCCGTAGAATCCAGACCATGGCCCGCATCTCATGGTCTCGAGTCCCTGCTGGTCATCTTTGTCCTGCACGTATGATAGGATCTATGCCTTCATTGAGTCTTCTTGAGCTCGAGTGGTAAACAGGGCCCAGGAGAAGAGCATCCAGTATCCTTTTGGCTTGGGTTCTCACTCAGTTGACATGTGGGTCACACCTCCACCCATTCCATGTCTCGGTCAGGATGACTGAAAAAAAGAGCTTTCCCTGAAAAAAGATTTTGATTTTGACAAGGAACAGGAGCATGTATTTCAACTCAATGGTTCACAATGTTAGTTTCACCTTCTCAAAGGATTTTACGCTGTTTCTGTATCAACCTGTTGTAGTGAGGGAAAATGAAGCACCTTTGGGACTCATATTGTAAGTCCTTTGCCCCCTTGCTGTTTTAAGGATTAAGTCTCTGTCTCAATAATTCAGAAAGCAAGTAATGATAGTTCTGAGGAGGCCCCTGGTGGAGGCATTTGTGCAAGATCCTAGTGGACTAATTCAATGAGGAAATATCAGGAAATTAGATCTGAAGGAAAAAAAAGTACAGAGCCAGATTTTCAGGAATCGTTCTGACTCGGTCACCTCCAGAAATCCAAAGAAGCGGAGGCTGTTTACTCTCGGGTGACTCCCAGCATCCTCAAGTCTGGACCCCATCTCCCCTGTTACACTCTGAAACTAGTGGACTGGATGGCAAAGTGTCTTAGTGGTATCCTCCAATACAGAGATGCGACCTTCTGACACTGTTACACAGCCAGTCGTTATGCACAAATCTTAGTGCAACATCGCAATTATGCCCTCACGTCTCCAATACGGTCTCCGAGGCTACTCTAGAGGACTGTATTGCCTTTGGGATGACATTGATGCTGGAATTCAGATCGCCTCCAAGTTCTGAGCCTGCAAGTCTACCTGTGCCAGGAAGGAAAACCCTGATAAATTCATCTAGCTTTGCCTGTTTTGAAAGGGCCATGTCTTTAATCATGGTGGCAGAGGTCCCCAGCAGGAAGGGGAAGAGGAAACCCACGTTGTTACTCCCAGAGGGATTCAAAGGCTGGTAAATAGTAATCTACAATCCCTCAATACCCAGCAGACCATGAAATTTGGGCAGCATGAGAGTCTAATGAAGACAGGATGCGTGGAGAGGTCGGTCAATGTAAACAATCATTAACAGAGTGTTCCAGTATGCCAAGTAGGCTTCCTATTGCTGGCACAGTTCTAGCCCCACCAATGCATAAGTGAAGGACAACATACTGGGGAGCAGAAGTGGATGCAAGGGGGGGAGCACATCGAGCAATCCACCCAAGAAATATTCCGGTCCAACAGAGCCTCAAATCCAACCTAGGCTGCAGTGTTAAAGAGCCTGCCTCACACCCCAAGTATTCCAGACAAAAGCGAAAGAGGCATCCAGCCCCACAAAAGAAGAGGGGGGACTTAACAAGTTCCATATCACACCACAAGTCGAATGTAAAAGCTCCCTATGCAGTCCCCTCCTCAGTAGCTAGTCCTGTGGATAACCAGAAGGCCTCACCTCCAGGAATTGAGCCCACGGTCCTGTGCATGTGAGGGCAGTCAGCCTTTTCTCTGAGACAGCCACTGTATGGAAGGGTTCGCTCTCTGTCATTGCAACAGGAGAAAAGGAGCAAAAATAGGGATGTGCATGGTCCAACGGACTCTGCAGCTCAGCTGCGAATCATTGTTGCGTGTCTCCTTTTGGGAGAAACCGGGCCAGGCCCCATTGAGCCACCATCAAGGACCCAGCCGCTTCAAGGGCCGCTTGACACCTTCACTGTTGTCAATCCTACAGGGCTCCTGCAGGCCGCAAATAAATGCTCACTAGCATGACCACACCCACAGGAAGCAGGGATGGTAAACTCATGGGCCAGAAATGTACAACTGAGGCAGGGTTGTATGGGATGGATGTGCACCAGTGCTGGAGCACTAATATGGCATCTGCCTTTCTGGCCACCGGACAAGCCCGCCAATTACACAGAATTTACATTAAAATAATGATAATTATAGTACAAAAAATAATAAACCATAAAATAATTTAAAAATAATATTATATACAACTATATTAAAAAGATATTCGACACTCAATTTTTTTTAATCTTACCTACGATATTCTTGACATCATGATAGTTTTGATTCAATTGTGCCCACAGGCTTTCAGCCACCTGGGCACCCGTGAACTGCAATACTTTGCATGCCTAGAGATCCTGTGCTCAGAAGACTCCATACAAAGCCCACAACTTTGAGCTGAGAGACTTTCTCATCTGGGCATGTTTCCTCTTTTGTTCCTGGGCTCCAGGCTGTTGCTTCTTCTCTCTTCTATTCTTAAGTGTCAAACACTTGCCTTAGGGTTTGCAGCTGACTTTTAAGATGACCCCATAGCTAGTCCACTTCAGATTTTCCTTCACTTTTCATTTCCCATTCCATCATGGCTGTTCCTCTCTTGGTTTCTTCTTGACCATCCCATTCCTGTCATGTGGCCTTTTGATGTCATTACTTTTCCTGTTCTTTTTCTATTTAAAGTCTGATTGGAGGTTGCATCGAAATGAAGCCACATTCCTTTGTTCATTTTCTTGCTCTCTCCAATTTCTGATCCTGACTCTTTGTTCTTAGGACGTCCTCACCTGGAATCTTGACTCCTGTTTTTTTCCTAGTTTGTAAAGACTTCATCAGCATGGAGGATTTTCTACCTTTGGCTTTTTTTCTTTAGAAGTTTGAAGCTTCTTCGGGGACCTTGCCTACCATATATTCTAGTGTGGTGACATTGTGGCTTCTGGAAACAGTTGCCATTACCTTGAATAGTGGAATATCTGTATTATGGGTAATTATACAACCCTGAAAACTCCCATGCAATGATCCACCCCTGCACATGAAGTTTGCAAGTTAATCTGGTATCTCAAATTTTGTGCAAATCCATCAAATTATGCCACAGTTATTTCAAATGAAAGCTTTTTCAACCCACTTTAACTTTACTCTGCCTTGCCAGATCTTCATGAAACCAATTATTAAAGATAGGAATCCCTCATGAATTATCTTTGGACTGATCAAATAGTGGCAAAGGTATTAGCAAAATTACACTGCTTGCACCTCCTTTGAATTTTAGCCATGCCCCCAAATCTGTATTGAACTGAGCATAACAGAAGGTAATATTACATTTGTACTGAGATCATTTCTAAGAACTCACCTAAAACTGCTGGGCTCAGATGTTTCTTACTTGCTTTACATTATAGCATTGATGAAAAACCTTCTTTGTCAGAGGCAGAGCTTCCTCCCCGCCTCAGTCACGTAAATACATCTGTCCTCACAATGACCAGAGAAGATTCCTGTATGCTGAGTTCTGCATGGGATACTGAATGTCAAAGAGGACTTTTTCTTTGAGGCCGAATGAACACCATGGATGTTAGACTAGGGGCAGAACCACACCTTATAAATTTCTCTTTCTAAAATGGTGGTCTGTCCAGTGGAAGTGTTTCAGAGTATCCGAATCTAAGATGCTGTAGAGTTTCCTCTGTGATGTGAATTACTGTTTGAAGTATATAGAAGGCGTCGCTGGAAAGGCATGGTGCGTCACAGTGCATTTCACTCCCTGATTATTTTGCCATTCTCATCGCCCAATTCTAAAAAAAAAATCTGTGTTTTCATCCCTAACCAGAATGGATCATTTTCTTTTTGTTCCATTACCTCAGCTTTGTTTGGATCTGTTTGGGTTTTTCTCTTTCATAATGTCAGGAGGAGTGTGAAGGTTTGTTGTTATTAACAAACCTATCTTCAATCTTCAATCAACAAATACAAATATTGCCAAAAGAGTTTTTTTTAATCTTTGTGGGTTTGTCCCCCTAGCTGTGACCTTCTAAAGGAGACACTTGGCTTTTTGTACATATATGATTTTCAGAATCCACATATTTCAGCTCCCTATGCTGTCCCCTCCTCAGGCGCCAGCCGTGTGGATTGCCAAAAGGCTGTAGCGCACCCAGAATGGGGTGAGTCCCCCTGGGCACAATCAGAACCCTATGGACATTGACTCATTCAAAATAAAGAGAGTAATCCACAATTTATATACGGGTAGCCAAAGACAGCCACAGACAGCTTTCGCCTCTATTGAGATTTTCGGTGCATGTTTATAGACACAGGCACATTCACTTATTGTTTAGACATACAGCACGTTGCAATGCCTTTGTCACTATTAGTCTAATTGGATTCATTGCATGCTATGGCCAACTTGGCTTATGCTATCTGTTTTCATTTTTCCAACACGCTTTTCATTGGTCTTTTTGAGCTTCCTATGACGACTATCCAGCTTTTAATACACTTTAACCTTGGAACTACGTTTCTCACCCAGCACTGAGCATCACAAGGATTTCTTGTTACATGGACACATGTGATCACTGCGCACTATTCCAGCTTAACTAGATCACATTATACTATACCGTTATTTTTGTTTAATTTAAACAGGATGGTTACCTCAGTGTATTTAATTTACTTCATACCACAGATTTTTCCCCTGACGAAGGGCCAAGTGCCCGAAATGCATTGGGATGCATAAAACAGAGGAGGACTATCATGATCTAGAAATTTGTTATTGATGATTTTTAAACTTTTAGCTATGGATTGAAATTCAAGTTCATACAACTTTGAAAAAAATATATGGAATATTCAAATATCAATTTTGGATTACTCTCTTTACTTTGAATGAGTCAATGTGAAAAACCCTCCATAGGGTTCTGATTGTGCCCAGGGGGACTCACCCCATTCCGGGTGCCCTACAGCTTTCATTAGTTCACTCTATGCTCCAGACCGGAGGGCGATACCCCGGGAGCACATCAAAAACATATAAACTTTTTACGTTTATTAGAACATTTACACCGAACATAAGGTTGTGCACGTACATCAAACTTTTTGATTGCCAAAAGGCCTCATCTCCAGGAATCAATCTGACAGTCCTCACATGCGACAGCAGTCAATCTCTAGGTCTAGGTCCACTCTCTCCCCGCAGCTCCGCTGTGTTGTCTCTTGCCTCCAGACCCCGACCTCCTCCTTGGGAGGTTCGAGGCTGCCGCCCACTCCTGCGCCTGCTGCCCGCTCCAACTGGGACCAGACTGCCTGCAACCACCGTAACCTTTCTCAGCAAATTTTTTTTTCTTAATTTTTTCCCTGTTGTGCCACTGTTATTGTGCCCATCTGTGTCTTGCTCTAATTCCACCACTGTTTTTATTTTCTCGTGCCTGGCTGTTCCTTTTGCCTTTTGCCGCTGCTGCCCCTGCGGACCCTCCCCCCCAGAATTCCCCTGCTCCCGCCTCCCAGCCTCTCCTCCCTCCTACCTCCCCTACTTAATGGCGGCCGATGCGCTGTCGCGCAGCGGACGCGTGCAGCAGGTGCGCCGCCAGCACGCCAAAGGCAAGCCCATCTGCGCCCGTCCACGACCCGACCACGGCCAGCGCCAGGAACCCTGGACCTCCCACTACCCATCGCTACGACACCACCACCCTCCTCGCACTCAACCCTGGAAGACTTAGAGAATGCCAACAGACCTCGCCGAACACGACCCATGGCCAGTTCTCCTGCCTCCACTGCCGCCAGACCCTCACCGCCACCCCGGCCTCCAACACCGCCGACGCCAGCACCGGCGACACCCTAAAATGCATCCTCCTCAACATACGCTCCGTACACAAACACGCCATGGAAATCTGGAACCTACTCGACTCTCTCTCGCCCGACATCGCCTTCTTCACAGAGACCTGGACCAACGCATCCTCCGCCCCCGACATCAGCACCGCCATCCCAGATGGATACAAGATCCAGAGGAAAGACCACCCAACCACCCAGGAGGGGGCCTCGCCATCGCCCACAAGAGCACCCTCCGCCTCACCACCTCCAGCGAAACCTTCCCCCTGCCGAACACCTGTACTTCCAGACCACCCCCAAAGCCACAATCTGGGGAACCCTCATCTACAGACCCCCCGGCCCCCGAACACCCTTCGCCACCACCATCACCGACTTCATCGCACCCCACGTCATCGCCTCAACAAACTACATACTCATTGGAGACCTGAACTTCCACCTCGACAACCCCAGCGACTCCAACTCCACTATCCATCGTGACAACCTCGCCAGCATCAGACTTAAACAACTCGTCAACACACCGACCCACAGAGCAGGACACACCCTCAACCCTATCTTAGTGGCAGGAAACAGCGTCCAATTCAGCCACACAACGCAGCCGCCATGGACCGACCACCACTGCGTACACTTCGCCATCAACAACCCAAGGTACCCAAACCAGCCCCACGCCCACCACGAAGTAACTGGAGCAAGGTTACCGACGAGCAACTTAACTCCACCCTCACCCAATACAACCACACCTGGGCACCCGACGCAAATGACGCAAACGACGCAGCCAGAGAACTCCACACCTGGATCTCCAACTGCGCAGACGAGCTCGCCCGCTACGCAACCCCGACAGACAAAGCCCCAGGAAAGCCGCCTTGTTCACCACCGCTCTCCAAGAAGCCAGACGCACCTGCAGACGCCTGGAGAAGAACTGGAGAAACACCAAGACAACCGAAAACCACACCACCTACAAGGACGCCATGACGGACTACCACAACCAGATCAGAGCCACCAAGAGGAACTTCATCCACAACAAAATCCTGGCCAACTTCACCAACTCCAAGGAACTGTTCAGTGTCATTCAAGAATTCACCAACCCACGCAGCGAAGCCACAGATATCACCCCATCCCAAGACTTCTGCGACAAGCTTGGAACCTATTTCCACCTCAAGATCAAAAACCTCTACGACAACTTCATCGACCATCCACCAGGCACCACAGAAGGCCCCCCGCCACCCAGAAACACCAGCCAGTCCACCATCTCCAACTGGACACCGATCACGGCCGAAGACACCGCCTCGACCATGAAAAGCATCCACTCGGGGGCCCTCACCGACCCCTGCCCCCCTCACATCTACCACAGAGCTGCGGCCACCATCGCACCTGAACTACAACGCACCATCAACACCACCTTCAAAACAGGCACCTTCCCAGATGACTGGAAGCGCGCAGAATTCAGACCCCTGCTCAAGAAGCCCACAGCTGATCCCACCGACCTCAAGAACTATCAGCCCATCTCGCTCCTCCCCTTTGCAGCCAAAGTTGCAGAGAAAACAGTCAACAGGAAACTGACACGATTCATTGAAGAGAACGCCGTCCTCCACCCGTCCCAATCTGGATTCCGAAGAAACCACAGCACGGAGACCGCCCTACTCGCTGCCACAGACGACATCCGCACCCTCCTGGACCAAGGCCACTCCGCAGCCCTCATCCTACTCGACCTATCAGCGGCCTTCGGCACCGTCTCCCACCGCACACTAGTCGCCAGACTACACGACGCAGGCATACAAGGAACAGCCCTGGACTGGATCCGATCATTCCTCACCGGAAGAAGCCAAAGGATCAGACTCCCATCCTTCCTCTCTGACCCCACGAAAATCACTTGCGGAGTCCCACAGGGTTCATCACTGAGCCCCACCCTCTTCAACATCTACATGGCCCCCCTCACAGCCATCGTCCGACAACACGGCCTCAACGTCGTATCCTACGCCGACGACACCCAGCTCATCCTCTCCCTCACCAAAGACCCCACCACTGCCAAACTCAACTTCCAGAAAGGAATGCAAGACATCGCAGTCTGGATGACCAACAGCTGCCTGAAGCTCAATGCCGAGAAGACAGAAGTCCTTGTCCTCTGTACCACCCCTTCTGCATGGGACAGCACCTGGTGGCCGACTGCCCTCGGAAGCCCACCTACCCCCTCAGACCACGCCAAGAACCTCAGCATCGTACTCGACTCATCACTCACCATGAACCGACAGGTCAACGCCGTCACCTCCAGCTGCTTCAACACCCTCCACATCCTCTGCAACACCTGTAGGAGAGTAGGATCTGCCTCTTATGGTTACCCCCACTTTTTGCTGATGCTTCACTGTATTTTGACTTTAGTCTGGCTGGGGCCCTGCTATTCAGGTCCCCAGCATAGCTGCTTCCTCTCTAAATGGATTCCAGGTACCTTAGGTACTTCTCTGATTGGATTCTGGGGTGCCCTTATAAGTCCCTAGTATATGGTATACTATGTACCCAGGGCATAGGTACCCCAGAGGCCTACCAGGGGCTGAAGCATGTATTGTGCCACCCCTGGGAGGCCCTCCAAAATGACACAACAGCTCTGCTACTGCAGCCTGGGTAGGGTGGTGCATGCACCCCTTACAGTGGTATAGGCTACCTATATCACTACCATTGCACACACATATAAACCTATAAGTCACTCCTATGGCAGGCCTTAACAATCCTGAAGGCAGAGTGCTTGGTTTTTATGTGAGGGGGTGCTCCTGCATGAGCAGAGCCCCTCTGCAGCGTTCAGAGTCAATCCTCTGGTGCTGTTTGTGGTGCAGCCTGACCATATACTCTTAAGTGCATTATAACCTCGCGTTAAATGCTAACTTTGGGATGGCTGCACGGAAACATGTTGTGTTTGGTGTCAAACATCTTGGAATACTTCCCCCCGCCAGTTCTGGCGGCGGGGGTAGCATTCCACCCTACCAGTGGGAGAGACATGTACACACCGGCATACCCGGTATTACCTTTACAGAGCCCTGGCATCACAAAATGGATGCTGCAGCCGCAGACACGTGTCTGGCCTCCTGCTGCTGACCGAAACTCCGGCAGGGGAGGCCTGGACAATAGGTTTCCTGTTGCAGGGAGCTGTAACCACCTCCCAGACAGGCTGATGTGTATTGGGGCTGGGTGCGTGCACTCTCAGAGTGCTTTGAAGTCCAGCACTGGGGGCACATTTGGTGTCCCTGTGCATACCCCAGTTCAAACCGGTTCAGGGGCTTCCAGCCCCTGCTCTGGCATGAAACTGGACAAAGGGAATGGGTGTAACCACCCCTCTTCCCTGACCCTCCCATAGGTGGGTCCCCAGAGTATGTCCAACCCCCTAACTTAGTATAAGTATGGGACCCCAGTCCTTAGCACTTTAGATTACCCTGGACGAAACTCTGAAGCCGAATCCTGGACCTTCGATGCTCTACTTGAAGATTAGAGGACTGAAGAATCTCCCTTGGGGTCAAGGAGTGACTCCCCTGTTTGGCAGGCACCTAAGAAGCAATTGTCCGGTCTGCATTGCTGAAGCTCCCGCCGGACGCCGAAGTCTTTGCAACACCAGAGGTGAATTTCCAGACTTCCCCGAGGCTGCCCTGAGACCCCAGTGAAGCTGAGGCCCGTAGCTGTCGTGGGTAACGTGGGTAACGTGGAACCGTGACCCCTGGACACCGAGAACTTTTGAAAGTGCATCCTCTTCCTGGTGTCCCACGAAGTTGTGCTTTGGGCTCCCAGTAGCCCCCGCCACCAGCACCGACTGCACCGGAGATCACTGGCCTCCACTCCACGAGTGTCCCGTGAGCCAGCTCCAAGTGCGTCAACTTGAGGCTCCTTTGCGGTCACTAGTCCATTGGCTAGTGGGCCCTCCCGAAGGCAACTCTTCTTCTGCTTGGGCTTTTCGGATTGCTCCAGACGTGCCCTGACTTACCCTCACTGGGTGAGTCCCTCAGACCTTGCTGGTCTGCACCGCAGCCTTTTCTTTGTTTCCCCATGACTTGCCGTTGCCAAGGCTTGATGGGCCCAATCTGGTCGTTGACACCGCAGCACTTGACAAACTTTGTGGGACAGCTAGATTCCAGCTCCTGGTTGTCGTCAACGCCTCCTGGACCTCGTGGCTGAAGAGTCAAGGCACCCATCAACTCACCTGAAGCACCCAACATCTGAGGGCATTCAACTATCGTGCCCCTGGTCACTGGCTAGTGACCCAGACTCTGTCCCCTCTGCTTTCAGGTCTTCCTCTTCCCCGATCCAGGCTTGGATCGCACCGGACACTCTTCCTCTTCACGGCAGCAGCACTTTCAAGAAGATCGCCATTGAAAACGACGACGATCCCCGACACCTTTTAACACGTATGCACCCGGCTTCCCTGGGTGAGGTAACTCGAGTATTTCAGTACTCACGTGGGTGTGGGCCCTAGAAACTCTTAAGTTTAAAGGGGCTAACTGAAAGTCCTCTCCGAAGTGTCCTCTTTCTTTAAAAATCCAACCGCGACTTTCCCCATAGAAGTTAACGGCGATTCGCGGCTGTGTTCTCACACTGCACGCGTCCCCCGTGGGTCCCCTGTGTCACTACCTTGGGTGGTTCCTTGGGGTCCAAGCACTTCTACAGGCTCTAGGCCTCGTGTCTAGCTCAGTCGTGGTTCTTATACCACTATTTTAGTATATGGTTTGGTACGCCGGTAGGGCTCAAATGTGTATTGTGCTAATAACTGCTGATATTTGCCTTGTAACTTATGTACTTTGAACTCTAGCCTCATAAAGAGACTAGAGGGGTGTGTTTAAGACTAAATACATATATTTTATATATATACCTGGTGTGGACCTCTTTCATTTGGTCACTCAAGAGATTATAGACTGGTAAAACAAGCTGCTTTACATTCCTTCAAGACTTAGCCTGAAGGCTGCTCTCCATAGCTACCACTAGGATAGCTTTCAATAAAGGTTGTCTTTAACCTATCTCCAATAAGGGGTTGTTTCGACTGGTGTAAGGTGCCCACTATAATTAGTGGACAGCATATGCCAGACCAACTTCTCACATTGGTGGCAGCGGTGGGATTCCAGCTTGCTATTGTTTTACCAGATAATCTCAATTGAATTGATCAACTGAAAACCACTAAAGGTACCTAAGGTACATATAAATTCAAGCTTAGCAATACAGTAAGTTCTACTGAACTTAGAGTTGTGTGTCAAGGGCTTGGCACACCCTTTCTACAACTCAAGAGAGTTTAGTAGGCCACACTAGAGTAGGTAGTGCATACACCACACCTCACTAGTAATGTCTTCAGGGCCAGGAACCAGTAGGTCCCTGCCAGGAACCAGTTGGCTCCTGCCCTCCAAATATGACAGCCTCCCATTCATGGAATTGAGAGAGTTGTGCAAGATTAGGAAGCTGAAGACAGGCAAAAGTGCCAACACCCAACGTCTCATGGAGATGCTTCTGCTGGATGATCTCAGAAGGCCCATAGAGTCTGCAGTCGTAGGCAGAGAGGGTGGGGCAGAAGATGAGGAAGGGGCCAGGTGTGAACTCACCCAGGACCCCCCCTCTGAAACTGGCCAGGAAGGTGACAATGACCTTGACCTGGAAAACCCAGCTATTCCTGTGGAGGAAGAGGAGGATCAGAATGACCTCACCTTTGTCCCACCAGGAAGAGTTGTGAGTGTGCCTAGAAGGTCCAGATCTCCTTTTCAGGAGTCTAACCATTCTGACACCTCAGTAGGGACCTCTGTCTCTTCCCATAGGAGGGAAACCTCCCAAGAAAGAAAAGACAGACTGCTCAAGTATGAGGAAGCTCAGTTGAGAATCAGAAAAGAACAGTTGGCTATAGACAGGGAGTCCCTAGAGCTTCATAAGCAAAGAAGAAAGATGGGACTAGAGTCCCATGGTGGCAGGAACTTCCCTAGTGGTAGGGAAAGGTCTTATGACCATAGAAACCTGAACAAGATTGTCCCTCCCTACCAGAGTGGGGATGACATCCACAAATGGATAACTGCACTGGAAAGGGCCTGTAAAGTTCAGAGGGTCCCCCAGGAGCAGTGGGCAGCAATCTTGTGGCTCTCCTTTGCAGACAAAGGTAGAGACAAGCTCCTCACTGTAAGAGAAGAGGATGCTGATGAGTACCAAGTCCTGAAGAGTGCACTGATAGATGGGTTTGGCCTAACCACTGAACAATACAGGTTAAAGTTCAGAGATACCCAAAAGGCACAGACACAGGACTGGGTGGACTTTGTAGATTGTGCTACCAAGGCTCTGGAAGGTTGGTTACTGGGCAGTAAGGTATGTGACTTCAAGGGATTGTACAATCTTATCATGAGGGAGCAGATTCTTAATAACTGTCAAAATCAGCTGTTGCATCAGTACCTGGTGGACTCTGATCTGACCTCTCCCCAAGAATTGGGAAAGAAGGCAGACAAATGGGTCAGAACCAGGGTGAAGCAGAAAGTACAGAACCAAGGTGGTGACCAGAAGAAGTCAGATTCCAAAAACTCTGATAAGGGTGGGGAGAAGGGTAAAGACCAGAAGTCTTCACAAGGCCTCCAAAAATCTGCATCTGGTGGGGAATCCCAATCCAACAAAGGAAAAGGCCAAAAGAAACCTTGGTGCAAAATCTGTAAGCAGAAAACTCACTGGACCGGTGACTGCACCAAGGCCAAAGACTCTAATCCAACCACCACTGCCCCTAAGGCAACTGTTCCCTCTAGTCCAGTTACAATTGGTGGTGGAAGTACTCAGAATAAGGGTGTAGTAGGGTTGACCCTGGGTACTGAGATGGGCTCTGACCTAGTCAGAGTGCCAACTCAGGCTGCCTAGTCTGTGATGGGGGCATGGATATGTCCCCCTGTGTGAGTCCCAATAATTTGGGCAAATACAGACAGCAGCCTTTGATTAATGGAAAAGAGGCTTGGGCATTCAGAGACACAGGAGCAAGTGTCACAATGGTGACAAAAGATCTTGTGGATCCTGGGCAGATTATACTTGGTGAAATGTACCAAGTGACCAATGCTAGCAATGTCAGAACAAACCATTCTCTGGCAGTTGTTAACTTCTCCTGGGGAGGGGTAACTGGCCTTAAGAAGGTTGTGGTGAGTGCAGACCTACCAGTCAAATGCTTGCTTGGCAACGATCCTGAAACCTCTGCTTGGGCAGAGGTGGAGCTCAGGACACATGCAGAAATGCTAGGGATCCCTGCACATGTCTTTGCTGTGACTAGGTCACAGGCCAAAATGTCAAAAGCTGAACAGGCCCTGGATTCTGGAATAATGGACCAGGTGACTCCCAAGAGGAGGAGCAGTAGGGTTAAGGCAGTGCCTTCCCCCTTGGCTCAGGAAGAAGATCAGTCTCTTCAGGGAGATGATCTCAGGCCTGAAGAAGGAACTGCCCCAGAGGAGCTTGAACCTGATCAGGTTGAGTTCTTGGGGACAGGGGGACCTTCCAGAGCAGATCTGAGCCAGGAGCAGCTGAGCTGCCCCTCTCTTGAACCCCTCAGACAGCAAGCTGCTTCTGAGGCTGCTGGGAATGCTAGTGGCACCCATAAGATATATTGGGATGATGGACTCCTGTACTCAGAGAGTAGAGACCCCAAGCCTGGAGCAGCCAGGAGGTTGGTTATACCTCTGAAGTTCAGGAGCTTCCTATTGGCACTAGCCCATGATATTCCCCTAGCAGGTCACCTGGGCCAGAACAAGACTTGGGACAGAATTGTCCCTCACTTTCACTGGCCCCACATGTCTGAAGACACAAAGGAGTTTTGTCGCTCCTGTGTAACCTGCCAAGCCAGTGGGAAGGCAGGTGGCACCACAAAGGCCCCCCTGATACCACTACCTGTGGTGGGGGTGCCCTTTGAGAGGGTGGGGATTGACATAGTTGGACCTATGGATCCCCAAACAGCATCTGGGCACAGGTTTATCCTGGTGGTGGTGGACCATGCCACCAGGTACCCAGAAGCCATCCCCCTTAGGACCACTACAGCACCTGTGGTGGCAAGGGCCCTCCTGGGAATTTTCTCAAGAGTGGGCTTCCCTAAGGAGGTAGTATCTGACAGAGGTGCAAACTTTATGTCCAGTTACTTGACTGCAATGTGGAAGGAGTGTGGAGTGAATTACAAATTCACCACACCCTATCACCCACAATGCTGTTTAGTTGAGAGATTCAACAAAACCTTGAAGGGCATGATCAAAGGTCTCCCAGAGAAGCTTAGGCGGAGATGGGACATCCTTTTGCCCTGCCTTTTATTTGCATACAGGGAGGTGCCTCAAAAGGGGGTTGGCTACAGCCCTTTTGAACTTTTGTTTGGCCACCCTGTCAGGGGTCCATTTTGTCTGGTGAAGGAGGGATGGGAGTTACCTCTCAAACCCCCTAAACAGGACATAGTGGACTATGTACTTGGTCTCCGCTCCAGGATGGCTGAATACATGAAAAAGGCAACCAAAAACCTTGAGGCCAGCCAGGAATTACAGAAAGCCTGGCATGAACAAAAGACTGTGCTGACTGTTTACCAGCCAGGACAGAAGGTGTGGGTGCTGGAGCCAGTGGCCCCAGCAGCCCTCCAAGATAAGTGGAGTGGCCCCCATACCATTGTTGAACAGAAGGGAGTGGTTACCTATCTGGTAGACCTGGGAACTCCCAGGAGCCCCCATAGGGTGCTCCATGTCAACAGGCTGAAGCCATATGTGGACAGGGCTGACATGGGCTTGCTCATGGCAACTTTTGAGGGACAGGAGGAGGAGAGTGACCCTCTCCCAGACCTGCTCTCACAGAACCCTGATGATGGGTCAGTGGATGGTGTAGCCTTGGCAGGCAGCCTCACTGCCCAGCAGCAGACTGATTGTAGACAGGTGCTCAATCAGTTCAGACACATGTTCTCTCTGACTCCAAGTCAGACCACCTGGTGCACTCATGAAGTGGACACTGGGGACAGTCTGCTTGTTAAAAGTAAGATTTACAGGCAACCTGACCAGGTCAGGGACTGTATCAGGACAGAAGTCCAGAAAATGGTGGAGCTGGGTGTTATTGAGCCTTCAGATAGCCCTTGGGCTAGTCCAGTGGTCCTGATGCCAAAACCTCACACCAAAGATGGTAAGAGAGAGATGAGGTTTTGTGTGGACTACAGAGGCCTCAATGCAGTCACTAGGACTGATGCCCATCCCATCCCCAAGGCAGATGAGCTAATAGACACTTTGGCCTCAGCCAAGTATCTAAGCACATTTGACCTAACAGCTGGCTACTGGCAGATCAGATTAGCTGAGGATGCAAAGCCAAAACTGCATTTTCTACCCCTGGTGGGCTTTACCAATTTGTGGTGATGCCCTTTGGTTTGAAAAATGCACCTGCCACTTTTCAGAGGTTGGTGAACACAGTCCTTACAGGTCTGGAAGCCTATAGTGCAGCATATCTAGATGATACTGCTGTCTTTAGCTCCACCTGGGAGGATCACCTGGTCCACCTCAGAAATGTTTTGGAGGCCCTGCAGAAGGCAGGCCTAACTATCAAGGCCACAAAGTGCCAGATAGGGCAGAGTCAGGTTGTGTACCTGGGCCACCTTGTGGGTGGAGGCCAGGTTCAACCATTGCAGAGCAAGATCCAGACCATCATGGACTGGACTGCTCCAACTACCCAGACTCAGGTTAGAGCCTTTTTAGGCCTGACTGGGTACTACAGAAGATTTGTCAAGGGGTATGGATCAATAGTGACACTCCTGAATGACTTAACCTCTAAGAAAATGCCCAAAAAGGTTCAGTGGACAGTTAGCTGTCAAAAGGCATTTGATGACCTGAAGCAGGCCATGTGCACTGCTCCCATTCTCCAAAGTCCTGATTACTCCAAGAAGTTCATTGTACAAACAGATGCATCTGAGTTGGGGGTATGGGCTGTACTGTCACAGTTGAATGATGAAGGTCAGGATCAGCCAGTAGCTTTCATAAGGAGAAGGCTGACCCCCAGAGAGAAACGTTGGTCAGCCATTGAGAGGGAGGCCTTTGCTGTGGTTTGGGCTCTGAAGAATTTGAGGCCATACTTGTTTGGCACTCACTTCCTTGTTCAGACAGACCATAAGCCCCTCTTATGGCTAAAACAGATGAAGGGTGAAAACCCCAAACTTTTGAGGTGGTCCATTTCCCTACAGGGGATGGACTATACAGTGGAACATGGACCTGGGAGTAACCATGCCAATGCAGATGGACTCTCCAGATATTTCCATTTAGAACATGAAGACTCAACTGGTCAAGGTTAGTTTAATGTCCCTGTGTTTGGGGGGGGGTTGTGTAGGAGAGTAGGATCTGCCTCTTATGGTTACCCCCACTTATTGCTGATGCTTCACTGTATTTTGACTTTAGTCTGGCTGGGGCCCTGCTATTCAGGTCCCCAGCCTAGCTGCTTCCTCTCTAAATGGATTCCAGGTACCTTAGGTACTTCTCTGATTGGATTCTGGGGTGCCCTTATAAGTCCCTAGTATATGGTATACTATGTACCCAGGGCATAGGTACCCCAGAGGCCTACCAGGGGCTGAAGCATGTATTGGCCCACCCCTGGGAGGCCCTCCAAAATGACACCACAGCTCTGCTACTGCAGCCTGGGTAGGGTGGTGCATGCACCCCTTACAGTGGTATAGGCTACCTATATCACTACCATTGCACACACATATAAACCTATAAGTCACTCCTATGGCAGGCCTTAACAATCCTGAAGGCAGAGTGCTTGATTTTTATGTGAGGGGGGTGCCCCTGCATGATCAGAGCCCCTCTGCACCGTTCAGAGTCAATCCTCTGGTGCTGTTTGTGGTGCAGCCTGACCATATACTCTTAAGTGCATTATAACCTCGCGTTAAATGCTAACTTTGGGATGGCTGCACGGAAACATGTCGTGTTTGGTGTCAAACATCTTGGAATACTACCCCCCCACCAGTTCTGGCGGCGGGGGTAGCATTCCACCCTTCCAGAGTGAGAGACATGTACACACCGGCATACCCGGTATTACCTTTACAGAGCCCTGGCATCACAAAATGGATGCTGCAGCCACAGACACGAGTCTGGCCTCCTGCTGCTGACCGAAACTGCGGCAGAGGAGGCCTGGACAATAGGTTTCCTGTTGCAGGGAGGTGTAACCACCTCCCAGACAGGCTGATGTGTATTGGGGCTGGGTGGGTGCACTCTCAGACTGCTTTGAAGTCCAGCACTGGGGGCACATTTGGTGTCCCTGTGCATACCCCAGTTCAAACCGGTTCAGGGGCTTCCAGCCCCTGCTCTGGCGCAAAACTGGACAAAGGGAATGGGTGTAACCACCCCTCTTCCCTGACCCTCCCATAGGTGGGTCCCCAGAGTATGTCCAACCCCTAACTTAGTATAAGTATGGGACCCCAGTCCTTTGGACTTTAGATTACCCTGGACGAAACACTGAAACCGAATCCTGGACCTTCGATGCTCTACTTGAAGATTAGAGGACTGAAGAATCTCCCTTGGGGTCAAGGAGTGACTCCCCTGCTTGGCAGGCACCTAAGAAGCAATTGTCCGGTCTGCATCGCTGAAGCTCCTGCCAGACGCCAAAGTCTTTGCAACACCAGACATGGATTTCCAGACTTCCCCAAGGCTGCCCTGAGACCCCAGTGAAGGTGAGGCCCGTAGCTGTCGTGGGTAACGTGGAACCGTGACCCCTGGACACTGAGAACTTTTGCAAGTGCATCCTCTTCCTGGTCTTTCACGAAGTTGTGCTTTGGGCTCCCAGTAGCCCCCGCCTCCAGCACCAACTGCTCCGAAGATCACTGGCCTCCACTCCAAGAGTGTTCCATGAGCCAGCTCCAAGTGTGTCCACTTGAGGCTCCTTTGCGGTTGCTAGTCCATTGGCTAGTGGGCCCTCCCGAAAGCAACTCTTCTTACACTTGGGCTTTCCTGGTTGCTTTAGACATGCCCTGACTTACCCTCAATGGGTGAGTCCCTCAGACCTTGCTGGTCTGCACCGCAGCCTTTTCTTTGTTTCCCCATGACTTGCTGTTGCCAAGGCTTGTTGGGCCCAATCTGGTCGCCGACACAGCAGCACTCAACAGACTTTGTTTGGCAGCTTTATTCCAGCTCCTGGTCATTGTTGACGCCTCCTGGACCTCGTGGCTGAAGAGTCAAGGCACCTGTCAACTCACCTGAAGCACCCGACATCTGAGGGCATTCGACTATCGTGCCCCTGGTCACTGGCTAGTGACCCAGACTCTGTCCCCTCTGCTTTCAGGTCTTCCTCTTCCCCGATCCAGGCTTGGATCGCACCGGACACTCTTCCTCTTCATGGCAGCAGTACTTTCAAGAAGATCGCCATTGAAAACGACGACGATCCCCGACACCTTTTAATACATATGCACCCGGCTTCCCTGGGTGAGGTAACTCGAGTATTTTGGTACTCACATGGGTGTGGGCCCTAGAAACTCTTGAGTTTAAAGGGGCTAACTGAAAGTCCTCTCCGAAGTGTCCTCTTTCTTTAAAAATCCAACCGCAACTTTCCCCATAGAAATTAACGGCGATTCGCGGCTGTGTTCTCACACTGCACGCATCCCCCGTGGGTCCCCTGTGTCACTACCTTGGGTGGTTCCTTGGGGTCCAAGCACTTCTACAGGCTCTAGGCCTTGTGTCTAGCTCAGTCGTGGTTCTTATACCACTATTTTAGTATATGGTTTGGTACGCCCCTAGGGCTCAAACGTGTATTGTGCTAATAACTGCTGATATTTGCCTTGTAACTTATGTACTTTGAACTCTAGCCTCATAAAGAGACTAGAGGGGTGTGTTTATGACTAAATACATATATTTTATATATATACCTGGTGTGGACCTCTTTCATTTGGTCACTCAAGAGATTATAGACTGGTAAAACAAGCTGCTTTACATTCCTTCAAGACTTAGCCTGAAGGCTGCTCTCCATAGCTACCACTAGGATAGCTTTCAATAAAGGTTGTCTTTAACCTATCTCCAATAAGGGGTTGTTTGGACTGGTGCAAGGTGCCCACTATAATTAGTGGACAGCATATGCCAGGCCAACTTCTCACAACACCTTCAAGTGGATCCCCCCTGAGTCAAGGAAGACAGTCACCCACGCACTCATCACCAGCAGACTGGACTATGGAAACTCACTCTCTGCCGGCATCAACAAGTCCCTACTCCGCAAACTCCAGACAATACAGAACACCGCCGCCAGACTCATCCTCGGCATTCCCCGACACGAACACATCAGCCAACACCTACGAAGTCTCCACTGGCTCCCCTTGGAGAAAAGAGTCACTTTCAAAATCCTCACTCACGCCTACAAATGCCTACACAACAACGGACCCGAATACCTCAACGACAGAATCAACTTCCACGTACCCAAAAGAAACCTTAGATCTTCCAACCTCACACTGGCCGAAACCCCATGCTTCCACAGAGCCAGAGCAGGCGGAAGATCCTTCTCTCACATTGCAGCCAAGACCTGGAACGAGCTACCAGCAGACATCAGACGCTCCCCCTCCCTGAACACCTTCAGGAAGACCCTCAAGACCTGGCTCTTCGGCTAAACAGATCTGTGGACCCTCCCTTAGCGCCTTGAGACCCTCACGGGTGAGTAGCGTGCTTACAATTCCCTGATTGAGTGATCTCTCCTCTGAGACCACCACTGTATGGAAGATTCACACTCCATCACTCCAAGAGAGGAAAGCAGGAGCAAAAGCAGGGGCATGGTCCAGTGAACTCCGCAGCTCACCTTTGAATTATAGTTCTGTTTCTCGTGTCAGGAGAACCCGGACCAGGCCCCATTGAACCACCATCTTGGGTGCAGTCGCTTCCGGGGCGCTCAGAACCTTCACTGTTGTCAATCCCACAGGGCTCCTACATGCCACGTAGAAATGCAGACTAGAATGAATGCAGCCACAGGGTGCAGGGGTGGTAACTTTGGGGCCAGAAATGTACAACTCGGCAGGTTTTGCAAAATGTATGGGCACCTGTGTGGGAGTTCTAAGAATGGTGCCGCCATTCTGCATTGCATGCCAAGCCTCCCAATTATGCAGAATTTACATCAAAATCATAATAACTTATAGCTCAAAAAATAATAACATAAAATGATTTAAAAACAATAATATATGTAACTATATTAAAAAATATATTTACCGCTCAAACTAAATTATATTCTTACCTATGATATTCTTGCCATCATACTATTTTTGACACAATGTTTGCAATTATATTAAGGTTTTGCACCCACTCACCCTCAAACCCACTACAAAAAAGACTGCTATCATTGATCCAGCCCTTTGGCACCCTCTCTTCATTTGTATAATTCCACTCCTTTTACCATTTCTGCACATGGAATAACTTCGCGACTGGCACTCTCTCTCACACCTGGCATAGGCTTCAATACATTTTTCCCTTTGCTAACTTTGCTTAATGTTGCCACAAAACCCCCCTCATTGACCAAGCACCTGCACTGCCCACTAGTAGCACCTTGGGGGATACAGTGTCTCCTGGCCTCAGCTGGTATTACCACCGCTGTGCCCCTCTCCTTCTTCTTTAAGTTCTTCACTGGAGTTCACCAACTCTGCCCACTCCCCCATCTTACCACTCCCTACACAGCTTGGCATCACCTTCTCAAATACTTCCTGCTGTAAGCTCCCAAAGGTATGTCATTACTCCAAGCTGCTCAACAGTCTCGCCTTTAGCTTTCAATAGTGTGCAGGAAGGGTTGACTCAATCAATCACTCAGTACTTGCAAAGCGCAGCTTATCACCCATGAGGGTATCCAATTGCTGGGTGCTGGGTTTAGTCGAAGAGCAAAGTCATGAGTCTCTTCCTGAAGTTCATCAGCGAGGTTGATGTTCGGAGGTGGAGGGGAAGGGAGTTCCAGGCCCTGGCGGCGAGGTGGAGAAGGAGTAGCCTCTGCTGTGGCTACAGCGGATGTACAGTGTAGAACAAAGATTTCTGGATGGCTGGTGGAAGTTCAGGCGGTGGCATTTTTTCTGGATGGGGAGCCAGTGGAGGTTTCTCAGGTGTTGGCTGATGTGGGTCCGTTTGGGCAGGTTGAGGATTAGTCTGGCTGTTGAGTTCTGTATTGTCTGGAGACTTCTCTTGATTTCGGTGGTGGTTCCTGGATACAGTGCATTGCTGTCGTCCAGCCGGCTGGTGATTAAGGCTTGTGTGACTGTTTTTCTCATACTGATGGGGAGCTATTTGAAGATTCTTCAGGACAAGCAGAAGGTGTGGAAGCAGGCAGAGGAGACTAAGTTGATCTGTTGTTTCAGCACTTCGGTATTGAAAGTGTTGAGCTTAAGACAGTTGTCCTTCATCCAGTCTGCAGCATTCTTCATGCAGTTGTAGAAGTTGGTCTTAGTGGTGTTGGGGTCTGCTGAGAGTAATAATAATAATCCTACTAATAATAATTTGAATTTGTAAAGCGTGAACATATCACCCCTCAAGTGTTTCAAGGCGCTGGGGGCCATCGGGAGAGGATGAGCTGGGTATCGTCAGCATAGGCTATGATTTTGAGATACTGGGTTGTGATGATGTCAGCTAGAGGTGTCATGAAGGTGTTGCAAAGGGTGGGTGTTGCAGAGGGCGGGGCTGAGCTATGAACCTTGAGGGATGCCGCAGATGGTGCTCGTGGGTTCCAAGGTGAAAGGGGGTAGGCAGATTCTCTGCATTCATCCTGTGAGGAATGATGCAATCCATCTGAGTGCATCTCCCATGATCCTGATCTGGTGCTTGGCCACCTGGGCATCCGAGAACCGCAATACTTTGCGTGCCTGTAGATCCTGGGGCTCAGAAGATGCCATACAAAGCCTGCAGCTATGAGCTGGGAGAGTCTCTCACCTGGGCTTGTTTCCTCTCATTCTGCTGGGCTCCTGGCTGCTGCTTCTTCTCTCTTGGACTCCAAAGTTACAATCCCTCACCTCAGTCTGGTTGGAAGGTGTGTCACAATGAAGCAACATTCATTTCCTTGCTCCCTCAACTTCCTGATCCTGACTCTACATTCTTGGGACTTCCTCACCTGGATTCCTGACTCATGATTATCTCCTATCTTGTAAAGACTTCATCAGCAAGGATATTTTCTACACCTTTAGCTTTTTCCTCTTGAGAAGGTGGAAGCTGCTCAAGAGCACTTGCCTATCACATACTCTTGTGCAGTGACATTGTGGCTTCTAGAAACAGTTGCCATTACTTCAGACAGTGGAAGAACCAGATCTGGATTATGGGTACACATCAACGCTGAACACTCCCATGCAATGATCCACCAGCTGCTCATGCAGTTTGCAAGTTATTCTGGTATCTCAACTTTTGTGCAAATCTGTCAAATGATGCCATATTTATTAGCAAATGTAAGCTTTTTTTTTAGCCTACTGTAACTTCACTCCGCCTTGTCAGACCTGTATGAAACCTAGTGAGTCCCTGATGAGCTCCATATGGATTGATCAAAGAGTGACAAAAGTGTCAGCAAAGTAACACTATTTGCAACTCCTTTAACCTTAATAATGCCCCCTTGACAGATCTGTATGGAATTGAACTTAACAGACGTTAATGTTACATTTGTACTGAGAACATTTCCAAGAGGTCACCTAAATCTGCTGGGCTCAAAAGTTTCTTACATGTTTTACATCATCGCATGACCTAAATTGTTAGACACAGAGCTGCCTCCCCAACTCAGTTACTTTAGTGCACCGGTTCTCACAATGACCAGAGACGTTTCCTGCATGCTGAATGCTCCATGGGGCACTGAATGTCAAATGCGTATTTTATTTTTAAGGTACAATGAACTCCATGAATGTTTATTTTAAAGTTTTATATAGCGCGAACATGACCCAAGTGGGTATCAGAGCGCTTTACATAAGAGTTGAGAAACCCAAAAGGCAGTGATATAAAGCAATAACAACCAATATAATGATATAAGGCAAAATACAAAACCAAGACAGCTGGAGAGGAAAGAAAAAAAAAAATAGAGGAGGAAGGCAATGGGTAATACAATTGCCAAGTAGGCCAAAGTCAGCGTTACATGACGAAGGGTAAGAGTTTCTAGCTCAGAGCGGTGTTCATCAGTAAATATTTCACTTTCCTTTTGAAGGCGATCGAAGAGGGAATAAGTCTAGTTTCTGGAGGCAGGGAGTTCCAGATTCTCGGGGCAATGCCTGAGAAAGTATGATTGTAGGTTTTCATTTTTTTTATATTTCTTCGGCTTGAGAAGCAAGGTGCTGGAGCTCCTTGAGGAACGGGCACCGCCCGATAGTTCGAGCTTATTTGCCAGGTACTCTCCTCTGTGTCAGTTTCATAGCGCTGGGACGCTTAAGGGTAGCCATGCGCTCTATAAATGTCTTTCCATTCCATTCCATTCCAAAGGGGTATTGAAATGCAGTGCTTTATGAGTCATACATGCAATTTTTAATTGAATCCTTGCCTCAAACGGAAGCCAGTTGAGAGATTTCAGGTCAGGAGAAATGTGGTTGGATTTCTTGGAGCCGGTGATAAGCCTAGCCGCCGCATTCAGAGATGCTCTGAGGGGGGCTAATATGTATCTAGGAAGCCCGCAGAGTGTGGCACTACCATATTCCAACCGTGAGCTGACTAACGATTGCACCTCAGATTTGAAGTCCTCATGGGGAAGGAAGGGTTTAAGTTTCCTAAGGATGCTCAGTTGGAAATTTGCTCCTTTGATAGAAGTGCTGATGTGATCCTGCATGTTTAAGTTCTTATCCAGGACTATTCCAAGCGATTTCATCGAGTCCATGATGTGGGGTGTGCAGTTGAGAACTGAGAGGTTTTTCAAATATTTTTCCACGATGGGGGTTTGCTTGGATGGTGATATAAGTAAGAATTCCGTTTTGAGGGCGTTAAGTTTGAAGTGGTTGGAGGTTAACCACTTTTGAGTTTTGAGCAGGGTTCCGTTGAGTATCTTAATATCTTCAGGGGAAGAGATTTTCACGTACAATTGGGTGTCATCTGCATACATGTGATATTGGATGTTAGATGCTTTGAGGATTACAGTAAGAGGTTCCATGAATAGATTGAAAAGCGTGGGGGAGAGAGAGGACCCTTGAGGCACCCCCAGATTGCAGGGACTGGAGTTGGATAGAGTTTGATTGGATTTGACTCTCTGCGTTCTGTTATTGAGAAAGGAGGCAAACCAGTTTAGTGCAGCGCCAGCGAGCCCCATCCTGCGTTCCAGAAGGCTCAGTAGATTGTCATGTTTGACAGTGTCAAATGCCGATGAGAGATCGAGTAGGATTAGTAGGAAAGATTCGTTCTGGTCAAGCATTGTGAGAGCGTCGTCAACAATGTGAGTGATGGCTGTTTCGGTGCTGTGGCCGTGCCGAAAGCCAGATTGGAATTAATCCAGGAGTTGGAATTCCTCAATGTGATTATACAATTGTTCATGAACGAATTTCTCGAGGAGTTTTGCCAGAGTAGGGATGTTTGTGATTGGACGAAAATTAGGCAGTCCGGGATTTCGCCTTGAAGGAGAGAAGCATTGATAATCTTGGCCCAGAAGGGGACTAGTGATTTTATCATGTCTTTAAAGAGATTGGGGGGGAGGGGATCATTGAAGTGATTTGAAGGTTTCAAGGTAGCAAGAATGCTAAAGATGGATGTGTCGTTGAGGGGTATGAATTGACTCCAAGAGGCATTGTTTTTAGGAGAGCGACAGGGGACCATGTGAGGCAGCTCGGGTAAAGAGGAGTCAGGAGCGAGTGATAGATCGATCAGGGCCAATCTTAGGTCCGATTCAATCTTGTTCGACTTTTCAAGGAAGAAGTCCGCAAAGTAATCGCAGTGAGGCTGAGGGCAGGAGATGAGAGGAGATAGGATAGGCGTGTTATTGGCTTGTGATTTAATCAGTTCAAACAGCCTTTTGGGTCGATTTTTAGCTATGTCCAGTTGGGATTTGAAGAAGGTCGCATTCTCTGATCTGATGTGCTTGTTGTAGCTACTCCTTCTTAGTCTTAGAATCTTAAGGCGGTCAATAGATGGAGCTGATCTCCAGGAGCGTTCTGCTAGTCTCAAGTTGCATCTATCATCGTTTAGACTGTCATTGAACCAATACTTGGAGTCTTTGTTGGACTTATTTTTTAGTTGAAGGGGGGCAATTGCATTCAGTGCAGTCAAGATGGAGTTGTTGTAGTGATCAGTGAGTTCGTGAACGTCGGACATGGAAACAGGTTGCGGGAAGGACAGATTTCAGTGGGAAATGAGCTCATTTACGTTTGTGTTATGCAGCGCTCTTTTCCAGAGTTTTTGTTTTAGAGGTTGCCCTCTTTTGGAGTTCTACCTTTCTAGGATTTGGAAGGTGATATAGTGATGATCCGACCAGTCACACGGATCAATAGATTCAAGCTGAATGGAGTTGGTATTGGAGATGATTAGATCGAGGATCGAGCCTAAGTTGTGTGTTGGACTGTCGCAGAATTGCTTCAAGTTGAGGTCAGCCAGGAAGTTTTTGAGACTGATCACAGCCAGATCATTCGGGTCACTCCAGTGAAGATTGAATTCACCAAGGAAGATCTGGGGGCTGTGTAGACCCAGGTTGGTCGCAATGGTTTCCATCGTTTGTTCAATCAGAGGGAGGTTATCACCAGGAGGATGGTAAAAAATGTGTAGGTTGCATGGGGTTCTCTGTTTGCTGATGATGTCTATGCACATATATTCACAGGATGAGAGAGTAGTAGAGGGGGACTGAGTTGCTGAGAGACTGTTGTGGTAGATACAGGCTAAGCCCCCTCCCGTTCTCTTAACTCGGTCGCGTCTAATAATGTTGTAGCTAGGATGGATTAGGATGTCAAGGATAGGGCCTGAGGAGTCATTAAGCCAAGTTTCAGTGAGGATTAGGAGGTCTAATTCATGATCTAGAATGAGATCAGCAAGGTCCGTAGCATGTTTCACCGCTGATCTACAGTTGAGCAACATGCATTTCAGGTGTGATTTGAGGTCAGTGGTAGAGGGCTGAGTAATAGGGATTTGAAAAAGGTTAGCAGTGTTTAAGGCATTAGCATTGAGTCTGGGCGCTCTGTGTGGGTTAGATGGAATGGATTGTATAGCTCCTGCTATGGCTTGTTTGTGATTAGTAGCTCCCGGAAGGATTAGCGGGCAGTTTGGGTGATTCCAGTAAAGACTTGTTTGACCGATAGAGAGGAGTTGTAGTCACGGAGGAGGGAGAGAATGTCCAGATCAGATAGGTGATTCTTGTATCTAGTGGGTCTAGATGGGGCGTTAGGGTAGGGATAAGTACTCCAATTTTGGATGGTCGTTTTCTGCCCATGGTCGGTCGGTTGAATAAGGGAGGTAGTTGGCGTTTTCTGCCCATGGTCGGTCGGTTTGATAAGGGAGGGAGTTGGTATTTTGGGGTATTGGTTGTTCATTTGCAGTTTCTACTGCAAAGTCTTGTTAGAAGATAGGTCATGGGCCAGTTCAGAGGTGATGTTTATGAGTTTTTGGATGTTTGCTTTGAGTATTAGAAGCTCCAGAGGTATTTTGTTAAGCCTAGAGGCAGGTCCGGATCGGGGATCATGGCTTTTGGGTATGGGAGGAGGTGGGCCATTCTCAGAGAAGGAGTTTCTGAGCTGTTGGTCGGCAGGGAGCTTTCGAGGTCAGAGGTGATGTTTATAAGTTTTTGGATGTTTGCTTCGAGTATTAGAAGCTCCAGAGTTATTTCGTTAAGCCTAGAGGCGGGTCCGGATCGGGGATCATGGCTATTGGGTATGGGAGGAGGCAGGCCATCCTCAGAGAAGGAGTTCCTGAGCTGTTGGTCGGAAGGGAGCTGCAAGGGGGAGCCCGGGTTGAAGCAAGGGAGGAGCATGGTTGGAGGGGGAGAGAGGATCAGGGGATGAGGATTTGCAGCGGTGCGAGTTCCCTTGTTGTTAATGTGGTTAGGAATGACAGCCATCAAAGTAGAGAGTGGGTGTGGCAAGGTAGAATTATCTAGGTGAGTGGCAGTAGGAAGGGGAGAGAGGGTAGTATTATAGGGGTAATCAGGGCTAAGGCTATCGTTCGATCCAGCCATTAGGGAGTGGAGGCAGTCCAGTCTGGCTGTATGGGAGATGGGGGTGAGTCCATGCTACCTAGCTGTTGAGGCACTATGTTCATATGGGTGATGTTCAATGTAGGATGGGCAGTCATCAGGTGATTAAGGTTCAATAAAGAGCGTTCTTGGGAGTCATGAGGGCTGGTTAAGGAGCTGGCCACACAAGAGAGATTGAGAGTGTTACTTTGCTAAAGAGATTTTTTGAGGGAGGAGAAGTTGACATCAAAGATACCTAGATTATGATCGGAGGCTTGTATGAGTATAATCCCATTGTTATAAATGGATATGGTGGCATTCGCTCTGTATGTGGGTGAAGGGACAGCCGTGAGCCTTAGGCCATGTGGAAATTTCTTCGCTGAGGCGATCTTGAGTGACGAATGGAGCGCCTTTCTCCACTGGGCTCCTCTTTTCGTATAAAATATCAGATCACTAATAATAGCCCCTTTTTTTATGCAGAAGTAAGGGTCAGAGACAAGGGTTTCTGGATTAGCTTTGAGTAGTCTATGTTTGAGAGATTTCGCTGAGTTTTTGGACAAGTTGGTCAGGTAGTTAATTGTGTAGCTATTCATACCTAGCTTCTCTAGTCTGGGGTCAAGTGTGTTCTGAGCGTGCGAGGGCATGATTAAGAGGAGAGGAGGTGGGATCACAAGAGGAAGAAACACCTGGTGGAAGGGATTTACTTTTAGTTGTGGGGGCTAGCGTGGAAAACCCAGAGTCAGTGACCGTTGAAGCTGGCCTATAAGATGGGCGAGTGAAGAGCTGAGCAGGAGCCTCAAATGATTAAGGTAGGGTAGGGGGAGGAAGGAGAGTGGATAGTTTACCGTGAGGAGGCACTAATTACGAGTAGATAACAAAGTTGATAACAAAGTGACACTAATCGTAAACGATGGCCAACACATCGTAGTTGCAGTGGTATAGGAGTTTAAGTTGTGCTAAGTGTGCACGAAGTCAAGGGCCAGTGTCTGGAGATGTTGAAACTATAGTTACCCGTCGATCCTAGTCTGCCTTATCTTGGGGAGTGAGGTGCTGGGTGGGAGACCTAGGAAGAAAACCCTACGGAGGAGGGGGTGAGTGCAGAGCCTAGGAAGATGAATTCATCTCATAAAGGCAGAGGGCCGCAGACGTCAGAGAAAAAAAAAGTGAGAGTCATAGCCGTAAGATTTTTAAACTAAGTGCAATTCCAAATGGGGAAACATGATTCCTCAGGTGCGGCCATTTTGAGAGGGGTCAATAGATAAAGACATCCCATGATGCTGAATAGACACACGAAATTGCGGACAGGCAGAGGAATGAAGCGTCATAAAATAGCCGTGAGATTCTTAAGCTAGTTACAATTCCAAATGGGGAGACATTATTCCTCAGGTGCGGCCATTTTGAGAGGGGCCGATAGATACAGACACACCATGTTGCTGAAGAGAATGGATGGAACCATGCCTTATAAATTCCTATTTCTAAAATGGTGGTCAGTATAGTGGAAGTTTATCACAGTAGCCCAACCTAGGGAAATGGCCTTTACAACGTGGGCTGAGCCACGAATGCAGTTTCCCCACAAGTTGAACCACGCTTGCCTGCGCATATGCGTGGTTAAGGCAGCACCTGGTCTAGATTTGCAGATGGACGGGCACATCAAGAGGAAGGATTGGGAGAGGAAGCTCCGGGAGGTGGTCTGGTAACTGGGGCTGGGTTTTGGGGGTGTGGGGTCGTTTTTAGGGATGGAAGTAGTTTTCAGCGCTCAAGGGGGGTTCGGGTTGTTTTTAGTGCAGGGGCAGGTTTTGGGGTTCAGGGCAAGGGCTGTCAGTTTTTAGGGTGGCGGCTGGGGTCAGGGAAGTTTTTAGGACATAGGGGCGAGTTTTAGGGTTCAGGACAGGGGGGAAGGGATAGTTTTAAGGGCTGGGGGCAGTTTCAGGACGGGTTGTGGTCATTTTTAGTAAGTGGGGCCCGGTTTTAGGACTCAGGACAGGGGGGCTGGGGTGTGATATTTTCCACGCATATGCCTTTACCAATCATGCCTTTACAACGAAATTGTGTGGTAAAGGCATGCATGGTAAAGGCATGCGTGTTAAAGAAATGCGTTGTTAAGACGCATTCGTTGTTGAGGCTACGTTGTAGAGGCACGCATGGTTTAGCCGTGCGAGCTTTTGTCATACAACCCCCGTTCTAAGCTGCTGTAGAGTTTCCTCTGTGATGCGAGTTACTGTTTGAAGTAAATAGAAGGGAAAGGCATGGTATGTCTCAGTGCATTTAGTTCCTTGGTTTTTCGTCATTCTCATTGTCCAATGCTATTCATTTTTGTCCATGTTTTTTCCTCCACCAGAATGGATCTTTTTCTTCATGTGCCATTTTCTTGGCTCTGTTTCGATCTGCTTGGGTCTTTTTTCTTTCATAATGTCAGGAGCAGTGTGAGGGCTTATTGTTATTAACAAAGCTATCTTCAGTCTTCAATTAACAATTACAAAGATGGCCAAAGAAAGTTTTTTCAACTTTGTAGGTTTATCCCCTAGCCCTGACCCTCTAAATATGATACTTGGCACTTTGTACATATATGATTTTCAGCAGGATGGCACGATGGCTACTGGGAGGAGTCACCTTTCCTAGGGATATTTAGAAGGGCACTCAGCAGACCTACTTGGAGCCCATCCCTGGAGAGTTAAACATGCCATGTGCCTGCCAAAGTTCATGTGAATCTATGAAAGGTAACCAAAGTGGTTTACAAATCAAAAATGTTTAGACCCTCTCTTACTTTGCCCTCCTTACCACGGGGCATATTAACAACAGCCAGCGATAATTATCGCTGGCCGTGCTAGCGATAATTATATTATCGCAGGCTATCTCTGGCATTTATCGCCCTGGTAGCGCGTTATTAACAACGCGTTACTCCAGGGCGATAAAAATTCCAGAGATAGCGAGGTTATCGCCCTTTTGCAGGAACATCGCTGGTTTTCCAGCGATGTTCCCTACAAAAGCGATAACCTGCTGATACGACCCTGTGGTCGTATCAGCAGAATCCACCTCCTATGCCTAACATAGGTAAGTCAGGATTATAGCAGACGTTAGATTTTGGCGAAAACGGCCGTTTTCGCCAAAATCTAACGTCTGCTATAATCCTGTGGGCTGCCTTGTAAATATCGCGATGTGTACATCGGCGATATTTGCAACGTAGCCCATCCGGGGTACGCCCAGTAACGCCCACTTTGCATCTCATTAGAGATGCAAGGATGGGCGTTGGGGGAAAGGGCGATAGTGCAAGGATTCACGCGATAGCGTGACCTTGCTGATTAGGCGATAGAATTATCGCCGCTTTCCGTCCGAAAACGGACGCTAAAGCGGCGATAATTGCTTATCGCCTCGTTGTTAATATGCCCCCACATCTCTGTGAAACATGAAATCCCTCCTCTTAACTTGGCTTGCAAAATGTATACAAAAGTTCAAGCACATTCATTTCACAGCTCCAAAGTTATCACCAAATGAACACTTTATTGATACCCCACTTTAGCTGTGCCCCTTTGACAATTTCATTAAAACTCAAACTATCAAGAGTTAGATAATATGCTAAGTGGCTACCAATTGTTGGGCAGATCTATGAAACTGCACCAAAGTTACTAGAGTAGATGATTTTTCCTCCATTTCTTTTTCTTCCTCTTTGTTGGATATGCTTGGAACCTACTATTTGTGCACTGGGCTTAAGTTGCTAACAACCAGTCGAATTCAGTGCATATTCATTAAACAGCACCAAAGTAGCACATGAAAATGTTTTGCCTACACTTTTAACTTTGCTGTGCCTTGATGGATCTCCACCATGTGTTTTAGAAACACAGACATCTTAACTTGTTAAATATCTGCCAAATTTTTTGTGAGTTGATCAAAAGATGTCACCGTTATTAGCAAATACACACTTGTTTGAGTCCCCTTTTAACTGTGCCTCACTCGAAAGATTTTCACAAATGTACATCTTCAAGGAGTGAACCAAACAAATAAATATCTACCAAACTTCATGCCAGTCAGTCAAATTTATTCAGCCACTAAAAGCCACAAAGCACACAGGTAAAACATTTATAAATACAATAGCTTAAAAGATTACCATTCATACATAGAGAATCCTAATAACCCGAATAAATTTGTCTAAGACTGTTTATACAGACAAGTAAGGATAAAAGTCATTATTAAAAACAAGTACAGAATGCCACTCTAAATATAAAATTCAACATATAAAGTGGAAAAGTGACGAAGCAGTTGGCAAAGTAAACAAGATACATAATCAAGCCATACCATGCACAAAGAATAGGCACATGTATTTCCAGGAGAGCATTAGAGGAGTTCAGCCTAACTACACCTAAGTCTTAAGGCCCCTATAAAAAAACTTGCGACACCAAAACAGACCTTAGGGGAGGAAAGCATTTGTAAATTTAATAGTAGAGGCCTTACTTGGACAAATTGGCCAGATCTAAGGAGCAGGAGAATAAATATTTTACGCAAGGGGCAAAAAATTCACAGAAGAAGGTGAAATGTAGAGTGTCCTGATCAGAAAAATTGTCACATGGACATGGCTTTAGAGCACCGGGCTTCGTGAAGCCTTTGGGAAAGGCTAATAACCAGTGTATGAGATTCAATCTGAATCTCATTAGCACAATGAAATGATGCACATTGATGACCAGTGACACATAGGGCTGATCCTGTGGACTCAAACTCAGTTTTATATAGTTTCTCACTGTAGGCTTAGCTAGTTCCTTACCCTCCCTTTCCCCCTGCTCCCTGGCCAGAAACAGATGTTTGATGTTCCTAATATCTACTGGGCATAAAGGCCTGGGGTTAGTATACAGGTCAGGGCAACCTAGCCACCTCATCTGCTCCATAATATACCTTAACCAGGGGATATACAAAGCCCCCTCAAGTGCAGTGCAATCCGCTATAACAAGTTGGTTTAAAGTGGGGGCTGGGCAGGACCAAATTCTCATCCAGCACAGTAGAGGCGCAACAGCAAAAAGGTCAGAGATGTATCCCATGCTAAGCTCCTCATGCAACATGAAGGCTGGAGTGCAGGGGGGACAGCGAGAAGCCTGTGTATTAATTATTTTCCACCACCTGCATGTCTCTCACATCCTTGTACTCCCACACATCACATCCGTAGGTGGCCATAGGGATGCATTTTTCTCTGTACACCTTTAACAGGGCAGGTACGGGCTTCGTCCCTAGTCTTCTTATGAAGTGCAGGTTGCTCCCACTGCCCTTGCCAAAACATTATTTTTGTGTATTCTTTGCGCAACCCAGGGCCCTCAGTCATCAAACAACACACCTAGGTAAGGGAAGGTTGAAACTTTGGTTAGTTCTACCCCCGACAAAAGAACAGATGCCTAGCAGCCTTCTGGGTACCAATTGTCATGGTGTGGGATTTAGAAAAATTTGTGGCAAGATCGAGTAAGTCCATAAAATCTATAAAAGAATTTAAGAGTTTTTGGAGACCTACAGCAGTCCTGGCAAACAGCACTGCGTCATCTGTGTATAAAGGTGCGGGAATACATTCAAAGCCAACTCTCTGGATGTCTTTACTGATAGCCGAGAGAAAGTCCCCTAACTTGTTAATATACAGCGTAAACAGCATGGGGCCAGAATACATCCTTGCCGGACCTCTCTCTTGACTTCACAGGAAGCTGACACGCAGCCATCCTCATTATATCTCACCGCTGCAATTAACACCAAATAGAACAAATTCACTCCTTTGAGTTAAGTTCAAATTTCTTGCCAAGTTTGGTGGAATTCTGTTCAACATTTTTTCCTGGAGAAGAAAGTTAACTATGAGTGTTAACGTGGAATGTTGTCACTTTTTGACATCCTCTCTTTATTTTCACTCTCAGAGTAGCTGCACACATAAATGATAACACTAACTTAGATGTACTTTCATGAAATGTTTCAAACAGATTCTTCAAACAGTGCCAAGGTTATAAGCAAAACAAAAATTTACCTTTCAGTGGAAACTCATACCCAACCATAATATAATTATAACCATACTTATCACCACATACACACACACTCGCACACACACACATACATGCACACACGCGCACACTCACACACACACACCATACATGTATATTTTGAATAGAGGTATCTGGCTTCATATTACGGCCTGCCCTCCTGTGTGTCAGAGCACACATACCCTCCTCCATGAATGCCCACTTAAAAAGCTTGGCTGCATGTCACCTGTGAACCTGTTCCTTACCGGTCCTTCTTTCCTCCCACAGCAGACTTCGAGAACATTGATTTACTTCAAAGACCTTTCTTTGAAGTCACCCCACTTCAAAGGCACAACTGGGTATAAGTACTGGGGCTCTACCCCACCATATTAGCTCCTACTGGACCTATAAAGAAGTCTGCCAGGAGGAAGGACTGATGTGCTGCTACAAGGACTGCCACTCTGCTGGACTGCTGCTCTGGATGAACTGCTTTTCTGCTCTGCTGTGCTGCCCTGCTGTTTGCTACCCTCTGTCCTGCTGAGGAAAAGGACTGGACAAAGCAAACACAAGGTGATGGTGGACAGAGTGCTGAAACTTTTCAGACACTCACCCCCAGTCACAGATCTGGGTTGAATGAATCATCGTTCTTTAGCTCACTTCGCCACCCCAGCACAGACCCAGCCATATGCAAATCAGTCTTGACCCTGTTCCTCATGCGAGTAATCAGCCCGAACTGCTAATCCAGGTCCTCCCTGGACCAGAAACAAGCATCCTGGGACCAGTTTCAGGGTAACACCCCTCATCAGCCAGGCTAGGTTGAATCCAGTGGAAAAGTGAGCAAGAGACCCACCTCTGGGCATACCCTGCCAACTTAGGGCGAACAAAGCAAACACAAGGTAATGATGGACGGAGTGCTGAAACTTTTCAAACACTCACCCCCAGTCAGAGATCTGGGTTGAATCCATAATCGTTCTTTACCTCACTTCACCACCCCAGTTCAGACCCAGCCATATGCAAATCAGTCGTGACCTTGTTCCTCATGGGAACAGTCCAGCCCGAATTGCCAAGCCAGGTGTTCCCTGGACTGGAAGCAGGCATCCAGGGACCAGTTTCAGGGTAACACCCGTCATCAGCCAGGCTAGTGTGAATCCAGGGGAAAAGTGAGCAAGGGACCCACATCTGGGCATACCCTGCCAACTTAGGGCATACAAAGCAAACACAAGGTTATGATGGACGGAGCGCTGAAACTTTTTGAACACTCACCCCAGTCACAGATTAGGGTTGAATCCATCATTGTTCTTTAGCTCACTTCCCCACCCCAGTTCAGACCCAGCCATATGCAAATCAGTCTTGACCCTGTTCTTCATGGAAACAGTGCAACCCGCACTGCCAAGCCAGGTCTTCCCTGGACTAGAAACAAGCATCCTGGGACCGGTTTTAGGGTAACACAACTCATCAGCCAGGCTAGCTTTGAATCCAGTGGAAAAGTGAACAAGGGATCCACGTCTGGGCATACCCAGCCAAATTAGGGCAAACAAAGCAAACACAAGGTGATGATGTACGGAGCACTGAAACTTTTCAGACACTCACCCCCAGTCACAGATCTCGGTTGAATCCATCATCGTTCTTTAGCTCACTTCGCCACCCCAGTTCAGACCCAGTCTTGACCCTGTTCCTCATGGGAACAGTCCAGCCCGAACTGCCAAGCCAGGTCTTCCCTGGACCGGAAACAAGCATCCTGGAACCAGTTTTAGGGTAACACCCGTCATCAGCCAGGCTAGCTTGACAGAGGTGCACCACATATTCCCCAACTATTATGGGTAAAAGCTGCTCCAAAGTTTGGAACAGACACTAATTAGTCTGCATTGTCTTTCATAGATCAGCATGTCACTTGCATAATCCCAAATGAGAGTGTTGATAAAATATTGAGACAACAAGTTCTACAATTTCAAAATCATAGGTGTAGAAAATACTGTTGTAGAAAATATAGATCTAAAGGAAAGTTTTATACAAGATGCTGTTTTGGATTTCCACGACCTGTGATCTCAGAAGGAAGAGTTAACAGCTTTTTGCTTGCAGTCAGACACACTCTCACACGGAAATCACCAAAAAACACATACAACCTCAGAAGTACAGAACCCTCAAAATACATCAATGACTACAATCCTGTGATTTTGAAGATGTGGAATGCGAATATGGATCTACAGTCTGTTGCAGATAATTCAATTGCTGTTGCTCGATACATCACCTCTTATATAACAAAGTCAGAGAAAACCAAGATGAAGGAGATATAGGAGGAGTTTTCAGCAGAAAAGACTCTTACAAAGAAATTGTACAGTTTTAGCTTGAAAATGCTTTCTCACAGAGAGATCGTCTATTATGAATGTGCAGACCATTTAAGCTCAGCTACTTTGTTTTCAAAATCTAGAGGAGTTCTATGGGTGAGTTTAGGGCTTGCTAATAGTCATAACAGAGTACTGAAGTCTTTTCCTGAAATCCAACATTTTGTGGAATTTGAGCCACACAGTACAAATATTCTGAAGACTAACATGGTGGATACGTATTATATAAGAAGGAGTCATCATCTTGAAAGGATGGGTCTGTATGAAATGCTTAAACATTATACATACAGAAATACTGTTAGTGAAAATATAGAAGAAGGAAAATTTGCTGTTGGCGGATGTGAAGGATGTTTGGTCAGACATAACAAAGGAAATCTAATCAACCATTGAAATCTAAGTTGCCAAACTCCCGACAAAAGAGAGTTTTTCTATTTAGCCCTGTTGCAGTTCTTCACACCAAGGTGAACTAAAAGTGAGCTACTTGGAGAATTTGACTGTTATGAAGACTCATTCAACGCTGTGAAAGACAACATTGAGTGCTCTGTGTTTCCAGTGCATCTTCAAATGTTGAGAGATGAGATTGAACAAGAAGAAACAATTGCTGCTGAGATAGCAAGAGAGAGTTCTCAGAGCAGTCAAAGTTCAGTACCTGGAAGTCAAGATCCTCTTGGACAGCCAATCATTCAAAATGAAGATGCAATAGCCATGAGTGAGGTGTAGAATCCAAAGCAGCAAGCAAGACAGGAAACTGTGGATGAAGAACAACTAATACAACAATTTTATACAGATAAGAAATACATTTTTCTATTGTACATAAGTGGCCAAGTTGCAACTGGAAAGTTTCTTGATTAAAGTACTGACAAGTTATCTACAGAAAATAACAGATTAAAATTTGTTGTGTGTAGTTATTGCACCAACAGGCTTAGCTGCACATAATATTAAAAGAGTTACCCTTCATTGATTATTAATGCTGCTTGTTGAACATGACAACAAATTAGAATACAACAAATAATCTGGTGATGTCATGAAGTGGCAAAAGTATTAAAGAAATTAAAGCTACTAATTATTGATGAAGTCAGCATGGTGTCTAACCTAATGCTAGCTTTTATACATTTAAGAATGCAGCAAATATTTAAAACTGCCTACGGTGTCCTATTTGGAGGAAAACACTTAATAAGTCTTTGGAGACCTGCGACAACTAACTCCAGTAAAGGACAACCTGTAGTCAAGAAACTAATACATAATGAACCAAGGAATTCACTAAGAAGTATTAGAAATGTAAACATTTGGGAAAACTTTCAATACAAAGAGTTAATCAAAAATATGCGCCAAGCATCAGATATGCAATACGGAGATATACTAAAGAACATAAGACTGAGGGGCATATTCACAAGGACTTATCTACGAGTTATCCCCACCTTAACGCATCAAAAGTGGAGATAGATTCAACACCCCATTCACAAGCGGGTGCAAACTGCAGACATCGCCAGTATTCCCGCGATAACGGCCCCAAAATTTACCCCCACGGTGGACACCACCAACTAACCCTAATAAGATGCAGAGTAGGCGTTCCCGTGCAAAAACACACGAAAAAACCAGGGGTGGGCGGAATTTGCGGAGTTACGTTCCGCAAAATTCCGCGAAACGGCAGGAAATCTCCTCGAGCACGCGGAATTCCGCATGCTCGCGGAGATTTTGCTGCGCCTGTGTTGTTCATTCTGGGACGATGCTCGTCTGCCCCTGAGAGTGACCCTGCATAGATTACAACTTGTAATCTATGCAGGGTCACTCTCAGGGGCAGACGAGCATCGTCCTAGAATGAATTCTGCCCTGCATATTTATCCACGAAGATGCCACCGTTTTGTGCCCACTACCGTGTACCGCCCAATAGGATACGGGAGTAGGCGGGTAACCTCGTTTTGGCCTATCAGCACAATACGTGAAGAGAAAGGGTGCTGTTAGATTTTTAAATAACTGTTAGATTTGAAAAAAGAAAACTATGCATAATATTAATAGTATTCTTAGGGTCTTAGAGTCAACAGGTCTGAAACCGTTTAGTTGCTTACTTTGGTTCAAGAGATTGCGCGGCAAGTGCACCTTCAGCGTCCTCCCAGTCCTGCATCTTGATAACGGACGCTTTCGGGTTCTTAGTTAAAGGCGGGCGGTGAGGTGTAATTAGTGAAAAAGTGGTTACAGATGTTCGCCGTAATCACTGCCTTTAAAGAACACGCTGGATGATTATGAAAAAGGCCTATCTGCGCACATAATGACACTGTTGGCGTTTCGTACTCTTGCTGTTAATTGAAAACAGAACGCAGACTGTCCTGTCTCGAGGTTATATTCTAAAACCTTAAAATACAGCAGTACACAGAGAATAAATACTCTGTATGAACACAGGTGCTTTTTTATGGGAATATTATGCCAGTGTGCAATGTTGGGCGATGTCGAGGAAGTAGCTGGATTTTAAAGTGCTCCTGTGTGCAAGTAATTGACAGTAGATCTGGGCAGAAAGCACTCCTGCTTAGCCTCGACCTTGTTCACGAATGTTTTGTGCTGATTAATGCGTTACAGAATTTGAACTTCAACTCGGGCATCTGCTTTATTTATATCTGGAAGTGCTTCCATGCCCCCGAATTCCGTTCTGCCGCGGATCGCGGAAGTTTCGACATTTCCGCGTTCCGCGCGGAACGCGGAAATGCCGAAATTTCGCAAGTTCCGCGAGCGGAACGGAATTTGCCGCCCACCCTTAGAAAAAACCACAACACCACTTTCACAACGAACTGCCAGATCTGCGATGCGAGTCAAAACCACGCGATAAGCCGCGGTAGCAGCAGGTATTTAACACCTGCCTTTTGCTGGTGTTAAGCAGGATGACTACCTGCAGCATGAAAGGGAGCCCAGCCAAGAGCCACATCTGAAGAGCCACAGATGCCATGGAGACAATGATCATGCAGCTCCGAGACCCATGAGGGCCACAACACCCACTGCCATCCACCCCAGGCCCGCCACCACCCCCAGGACCCGTCCCGCCCCCCCTCGGGAACACCACAGAGGCAGCATACACAAAGACAGCAGACCCACCTGAAATGCACCTGCTGCCCAGACCCAACGCCAGAGGAGGACATTGCCCACTACAGGCCCAAAGGACAACCATCCCCCACATCCTGACCCACATCCCCCACCTGCTGACGGTACCAACCCAGCGGACAACCAACATCCCTCCGCAGACAAAGCTGCCGGCTGCACTGCACTGCACATGTCGGCCTCTGGTACCATCCAACCCACAACTGCCAGAGTCGGAGGAGTCACACAGCCAGCCCATCCAAGGTCATCACACCTGTCCTGGATGCCATCATCAGCCTGGTACCCCAGCACCTCCACTTCACCCACACTGCGCAGGAGCAGCTGGAGACCAAGCAAGGCCCCTATACCATAGCTGGATTCCCTCACGTGTCGGGGCCAATCAACTGCACACATGTACCCCTCGTGCCCCCTGCCGACACTGCACACAACTACCACAACAGAAAGCACACACATCCCATGAATGTGCAGGCAATAGTGGACCACCCGGGACTCATCAACAATGTTGTGGCCAACTCCCCAGGCAGAGTGCATGATTCTCACATCTCCCGACAGTCCATCATCACCCAGCGCTCCCAGGATGGCACCCATGGAAATGCAGTGCTCGTTGGTAAGTCCAAAATGAACACACCACACACCTCCAGCCCACAGTCATGCAACTCACGACACTGGCAATGGGCACGCAGCACAACTACATTCAACATGCCACACAACATGCCAACCAACCAGACACGACAACACGACTCCATTGGGAACTTGGCCTTGCCATGCCCACAACCCAGCCACGGCATGGCACCACAGACACACAATAGCAGGATGTGAGGAGAGGCATGGAGCAGGCATGTGCAAGAGCGGCAAGTGACTAAGGAATGTGAACCTACCCAATGCCAGGTGTGGCGTGGAGGTGCCGGACAGACCACAGTGTGCAAACCATGGAAATGGCCATGTGGAGATTAACTGCTGGTGCATGGAGTGTAGTGGCCAGTAGACGCTTCCATGTCCCCACAGGCTGTGGGGCAGAAAGCGGAAATGTTGCATGTTACGTCCCCCCCTGCATGTGCAGGCGGAGTGGGTTGGACCTGCATATGCCAGGCCTGCGTAGGGGTGTGAACAAAAAGCCTGTCGCACTGGGCGTGGTTCTCATTCGGAATGGACAACGCGTCTGGCAGGGCGGCGCCTCTCAGCCCGCCACGAGTCCGACGCCGAGCGCGGTGGGGCCTGTGTCCCTGTGCGCCTGCTGCACCCCAGGCTGCTGGTCCCCAGACCCGTCATGCCTGCCCCAGCGCACCAACGAGGCTCCGCTCACCTGCCTACACCGGCGTGTGTCAAAGAGGGCCCACCACATGCCGGTGCAAGCTCCAAGCCCCAGTCCCGCGACCTCTGCAGCCTCCGCAGACCATCGCTGGCCCCCACGACGATGGCCCACATTACTCCTTTCTCATTGACATACTCCACCGGCGTCCTCTTCGGCCCAGTAGGTCCCACATGTGAAACTGTGTCCTGAGTCTTGAATGGCAGTGACCCCAAGTCCGTGGCAGCGTCCACATCACTATACTCCCTTCGATCAGTGAAGCATAATTCTGCATCGCAGGCCTGCGACACTTGGTGCCACTAACCCTGTTCAACGCAAGCCGGCGACACGTGGTGCCACTAAACCTGTTCAACGCAAGCCGGCGACATGTGGTGCCACTAACCCTGCTCAACGAAGGCCGGCGACATGTGGATGAGGGCTCAGACCTACCCTGCGGACCAGTAGGTCCCACATCCAGCACTTAGTCGCGAATCATGAATGGAAGAGTCCACACCAGTGAACGCACGGAGAGGAGTAAGAGGAAGATGCGGCTCAGTCCGGACGAAAGCCGGATCAGAGTGACGGAGGTGATCGAACACTATCAACAACTGACCTGGTGCCATCAACCCTGTTCACCGCAAGTCCGCGTCCCGTGGTGCCACTGAACCTGAACTACGCAGGCCGGTGGGACCATCCAACCTAAGCCAGCGACACTCAGTGAATGGCCCATGCTGACCGCTGCCTCAGGCCTACACTGCGGTCCAGTAGGTCACACATGTGGAACTGTGTCTTGGGTAAGATGTGGAGGAGTCCACACCATTGGACACGCCTCATCGCAGGCAGCATCCCCTAACAGCACTGGTGCCACTAACTCTGTGCACAATGAGTCATGGGCACTATCTGGTTGGACCTTGGTGGCGTCTGAGTCAATGGCCTGGGGCTTTTCTGCATCTTCATCTGGCTGGACCGGACTTGGTGTCCAACATGTGTCTGTTCCATTCATCTCCACCATAGTGACTGTTTCAGTGTGGTTCTGCCCTCTGCATCATGCCCTGGGGGTACACCTTCCACTGTCCACCGAGCCACTCCGCGACAAGCCCCTTTGTCATCTACGGAAACCTGCTCTGCACTCGTGACCCTGCCCCAGTGCACCGCAAGTCAGCGGCCCGTGGCGTTAGGCCCGTGCAGGACGCTGTGCATCCGGGGCCACTAACTCTGTGCAGCACAAGTCATGAGGCCTTTATGGTTGAATAATTGTGTCCTTTACGATGTACACTGTCGATTTCTGACTGCACGAGGCAGCCCTTGATGGCTGGTGTGCACACACCCCACACACATCCAACACAGGTGTCACTCGATATGTGTGCCTGCTAATAAATGTGGCCGGTGCACGTGCCCGTATCCATTCACACCATCTGATCAAGTGTGTCCGTGTGGTCATTGTGTCAGCATGATGGGCATGGGCCCTGCAACATCACAGTGTGCTATTTTCAGCGGACAATACCATGTCACCTCAGCGTTTGGGGTGACCTTGGACATGTAGCTTCGCCCGCCCCCCCCTGCATGCACAAGCGGTGTGTGCTGGTCCGGCGTACGTCAGGTCAGCGCAGGGGTGTGCTGATTCGGCAGGGGGAGCAGGGCATGGCTCGGACCTGGCCTTGGGCAGGAAGTACGGTAAGTGTGTCTCTGTGTTGGGGTGTTGTCGCCACCAGGGCCACAGTAGTCGATGTTGCAATGTAGCATGCACCAGGAGGGCGGGCCCGCACGGACGGGGAAATGTAGGAGCGCAAGACCGCTCGGGTCTTGGCACATGCATGCCAAGTGTTATGTGTATCAGTCCTGCGGCTGCATGAGTCAGTTGCCTAGCCTCAATCGCAGCGCGATCACTGCCAGCCATGGACTGTACACCTGTGTCCGCCCTGTCCGGACAATTGGCCTACACTCACGTGGCCACACACATTCAAAGGCCAGCTTCACGGTATTGTTGGCATGCCGCTGGACATGCGCGGACAGGCATTACAATGGTGTGCCGTAGGAGTGCACGTGATACAACTGCGCTGCGCACACAAGTGTGGGGGCTCGTGGGAGGGAGGAGCAGCTGTGAGGCAACATAACACACAGTGAGGCCACTCATGTGCCACGTGCTGGGCATATCATCCATGATTTCCAGGGTCGCAGACATCCCACCACACCCACGACAGGCCTCTGTACATCTCCTTGAATGCATGCAGATGGTGAAGTTACTGTAGGGATGAAGGGTCCTTTGTCTGTACTATCAGGCGGTGGCACATCTGCAGCTCTGAGCTGGGACTTGCATGTGGCCAGCACCCCCTGACAGATACGATAGCATTTACTTGTGACTCCCACACTACGCACTGCCCGATGTGAGACCAATGTGTACAGATCCCACACGCAGAAGTCCTTGGTCGTAGTTAGCGTGCGTGATATGGCCTTCACACGTACTCCCACCCCACCCCAGGCCTGCACCCGTTGCACACAGACACTGCTCATTGCTCCGAGCTGTGCCATTTCATCCACAGGACTGGTGCAGAGCAAGCCAGTGCCGCTTCAAGCAGAGCCACTGACGCAATGGCAGACCATCCTGGACACATGCTCGACTCCAGTCAAGTGGACCTGTACCGTGCACGTCTGCTGCATGTACTGGGGGCACTGCCATTGGCAGTGCTGCGGATCAGTTACCGGCTGAGCTTCCGCCTTGCGAACGTCACCTACGTTCAGCCTGTGTTGCATTGTCGCTCGTGCATATTCGAGTGGACCATGGATGTCTGCCTTTCCAACGTAATGGTAGCTGACCTGGATTTCGATGTGTGTGTGCGCCCCTTGTTGGCCCACGACCAGGAGTGTCACCATGATGCCCGTTTATGGCATGCATGGATGTTTGGCATGCATGCTGGTAACTGGACCTGGGAGATTGCACGAGTCATCGTGTGCAGTGAGCACATTGAGCCACTACCCGATTGGGCTTTTGTGCACATTGGGGCCAGGGGTTGGAGTCAGCACATCTGTCCGGGTCAGCTGATGGATTACGTTGAGGACATGTCAGATGTGGTGGACAACGATCTCTCATTGGAAATGTTGGCCTATGCTGCTGCACTAGCGTTCATGGACGAGTGACAAGGTACCTGCAGCCACAACTGGATGTGACCCATTGCACGTGTCCCGACGCCTGGTTGCATGTTGGGAATCTGGTCACATGTCCCAAGACGACAGTGGACATGGCTGCATTGGCCTGGACTCCTGATCCATGCGCAGACAACCAATGCGGGTTGGCACTGACTTGTGTTGGTGATGGACTCCCCCAAGGTGGACATGGGCGCTTTCCTACGTTCCTCATTCAGACATGCTGCTGCATTGGTCTGCATATCGTGGCACTTCTCTTGGCCGTACTGACACGCACTTGTTGATAAAGTTTCCGCACTTTCACTTGTCTCCAACTGTGTTGTGTCTTGATTTGTATGCCAATGTGTGTGTCACGGACTCTCTGGCTCCCTGCCATACGTGCATTGCTACCCCATCAGGGCTGTGGGTTTGTACTTGTGCATTATCATGTCCCTGTTTCGTGCTTTGCCAGATGCGTCTGGCCGTTTACCGACACTGGCGGGTGCACTTGTGTCCTGTGTTCGGTTGAAATGTTGGTGTTTGTACCACATTGTGTTCGATGTTGGGGTGCTCTGCTTCCTATGTGTGTATGCTGCATTGTGTGTGAGATGTCCCTTCAGCTGTGATTTGGCTCACCCTTCTCCCTTTCAGGCAGTGTGGTTTTCACTTCTGTGCTTGTTCAGTGGTGTGATATTGCCGGGTTGTGTGACTTGTGCTCTTGGTTGGTGTTGTTACTCTCGGGCATGGTTTGTCTGCAGTTGTGCTGTGCTTCATTGTGCATGTGTGCCATTGTGCCCATCTCCCCCTGTCCCCCCAGTCCCTGGTCGTTCCTCTCCCTGTTGCTGTTGTGTCTCTTGATTTTGGGCAGTTTCCGGTCCCCGAGTCCTGCCACCATCTCCAGACTGATGTGGTGGACACCATTTCCTCCATGTCATCCAGCTCCTGGTGTGGCGCTGGACTCCCACCTCCGGTGTGCATTGCTGCCTTCTTGTTGTTGGCGTGTTTCTGCTTGTTTGTGCGTTTCGCATCATTCCGGCTGATCTGGTTTTCTTCCATTGTCCTCCTCCGCTCTCCCGCTGCATTCACCTTGTCCACGATGGCCTGCCATGTACAATGTTTTGGTGCCAATGGGACTTGTGGGGTTGTGTACTGGCTCCGGTTGCCTCCATTGTGCTTCGCTGTTGTTTTCTGTTTGGTTTGTCTTTCTTTTTCAGGCTTTTGTTGTACTTATTCCCGCCTGCCGTGTGTGTGTCGCGGGCCTGGCGGTGCTTATCGCTGCTTTCCTCATCGCGAATGGGCTCATCGCACGTTTTTTTGTGTTGTGGTTTGTGTTTTTATCTCCGTCGAGGTGGTTGTATCGCGGACATTGGCCGCGTTTTCGGCGGACTATCGCATGGTACCGCCGTGTTGTGAATTCCACGTTAACACAGGGTTATTTTCCCGCGATAGGCTGCGATGTGTAAAGTTGCTTTAGCATTTTTTGGTGATGTTTAGCACACGTTCTTGTGAATATCCCCCTGAGAGTCCTCACAAAAGAAGCAAAGAGAGTATTACAAGCCCTTCTCATCAAACATCTGTTTCCAACTAATGTTTCAGCTGCAGAAGTAATGCATAATTTAGTTAAGGAAGAGAAGTCTATTCTTTGTTTGATGCCAACTCTTGAGGAGTGTAGTAAATTTAATGAAAAATTATTGCAACTGGAAAAAGACGAGCTCATCAAAATTAGAGCAAGTGATAAAATGGAACATCAAGGAGTTACAGTGCTACTAACAGAAAAACTGCATTCAAAATTGGATAGGTTAGAAAAGTCTGTGTCGAAAACTGCTGGATTAGAAAAACAGTTACGTATCTGTAAAAATTGTCGTGTAATCTTACGTCATAACTTAAATTTTGAAAAAGGGCTAGCAAATGGCGCAGTGGGTATAGTTACCAAACTTATTAATCATCTAAACAGAAATGATGTGGAATACTTAGCCATAAAATTTGCTGATGTTGGTGAAGTTAAGCAGATTGGTAGATGTGCTGTACGTTTCCTACTCGTGAAAGACTTGTATGTCCAGTGAAAGCAGTTCCCAGTGTCTTTAGCGCATTCAGTAACTATCCACAAATCGAATGGTTTAAGAGTAGATACAGCTCTTGTTAATATTGGTAGCAGTGTATTCAAAGAAGGAATATCATATGTAGCTTTGTCGCGAATTAGAACATTGTCTGGTTTATTTATGATTGACTTTGATGAGAAGAAAGTAAGTGCTGATGTGAACTGTGTAAGGGAGTATAATCAGTTAAGAGGTCAATATGCTCCTCATTTAGGGCAGTATCGTGTGTTTAAAAAACAGATAATGTGTCCAGAGCAGAAAATATCAAAGCAGTCTATCAGAGCTGAACAGAAAGACGAACAAAAAGAAAAACAACAAGGACCTCAGAAAAGCAAACTACAGCACAATGAGGAAATGGAAGGCTATCACTTTGATAATAAATCTAGAATGAACTGTTATGCAAATGTAGTGTTAAATGGACTGTACCATTTGCCTCATTTTACAAATTCTATTAAAGAAAAAGTAGATAAAAGAATGCCTTCAAAACTATGGAGCCGATTACGATGTCGGTCGGAAAGGCTCCGAACGCCATTCGGTTTGTCTGAATCCGATTCGGAACCTGCATTTCAGACCGACTCTGAAACATTTCTGACCGACTGATTACGATGTTCTCAGTCGGAAAGGAAACCGTTTGGTCATTCTGAATCGGTGCCGACCGGCATTCGGAGACTCTGAGTCGGTTACAGCTGACTCATAGAGCTCTATGGACCATGTTTCCTACCGAGTGATTACGATATCGGATTCGGACAGCCGTATCAGCTGTCGGAATCTGACTTTGGGGGTCCGTAGCAGGCCCCCCCTTCACCCGGAGGACTCCGGTTGGGGCCCGTGGGGGTACCCATGGGTCCCCTCTTTCCAACCATGCACAGTGTGGCAGGCACCATGGGGTGCCCGCCACAGGGTGCCAGAGTTTCTGTAACCCCAGGCAGTTTGCAGAGTTTTGCCAACTCTGTGCTCTGTTGAGAACGCGTAGTTCAGGCAAAACTCCAACTCCACAGCAGAGCAAAGTTAGCCGGCCCCTGCCCATGCCAAAAGCAGTAAAAAAAAGCACTTACCTACTGTGGCGTCTCCGGGCTGCCCTCCTCCTCACGGTGGTCTCTCTCTCCTCCTCATCCTCGCCGTCCTCGTCCACGCAAACCCCTACGATGTACGTCTTGGGAGGACTGTGCAATCCACATTTTTGATAATTGACATATAAATGGCGAGTTAGTTAAAAGACATATGTCATATGGTCATTTGTCGATTTTCATACAAAGTTATTCATATTGTGTATCAAGAGGTTCTTCCTGGCATAGAAAACACTCCATAAGAAACTTGATATTCTTACGCAGATATCAATAGTGGGCAATGTCTGTAGAAAGAGATACGCAGGGCGACATTGAGTAAACAGTAAAGGCTTTAGAATCGTTAAAATATAACGTTTCCTCCATACTTTATAGTAGTTACAAAAGAGTACAACATGCATTGTACTCTGTGCCGAGATATTATCGCAAGGGCATTCGCATAGATTTGAGAACCAGTCATTGGGATCCGGGAAACTGACCATACGATGAAAAATATCCATTATGAAATGAGTCTGAATGAATCTGTGCCTTTGATGTGGTACAGCTATCAGATAATGTTGACTATCATAGCTAGTTAGGATAAGCTGATTCCTTAAAACAGTGGGCTTCGGTAGTTCAACAGACAACCTTATGTTCTCTAAATGTGTTAAACATTCGTCTTTTAGATCTTTCCTGCTGATTACCACAAGAGATTCAGGGTTGTTAAAATAGTCTGGCTGGCCAAAGTCCTGGCAAAAACGTTGTATAAATGTCAGCCATGGAATGCGTGTGTACAAAGCTGTTTTTAAACAATCCCCTATAATAGAGCGGTTTAGGGCAGTATGTTCAGATGTCCAAACTTTGGGCCTGATTACGATGGCAGAAGGCCCGCCACTGACAGCCTGTTGGTGATGGGCCCTCCACCATCGTACTGCAGTTTTCCAACCGCCCGATTACTGTGGCAGGCGGAAACATGGCAGTCGGAAAGACCGATGGCCACTGTTCCAACAGGTGGTCATTTTCTGATCCCCTACCATACTCATGCAAACCACGTATAAAAGCATTTTGGTGGGAAGACCCTTCTCTGGGTCTCACCTTCTTCAGGGGGCATTCAATAATTATGAAAAATTTAGGTAATGGGACCTGTCCATAACTCCAGGTGCTTTGCTGCTCCCCTTTGTGACGGCTCCAGCTCTCCCTGACCACCTTTCTTTTTCTAGGCTCTCTTGTCCCACCCAGGAGAAAATACAACCTACGATTCAGTGCATTTGCCGCCAAGGCCTGAATGCTAAACAGGCTTCTCACAGACCAATCTGTTCGGAGCTCAGCTAATGATCGTTCTCCATAGAAGGTGAGACCCAGAGAAGGGTCTTCCCACCGAAAAGCGCGTCGGCGCTGGAATGTGTTCCCTCCATGAACCTATTTAATTCACCCCTTTTGGAGAGTCTATTAATATACTTGGAAAAATTCTTCTCAATGTTGAATGATTGACATTTCTTTCCAATATTTTACAAATTGTAATTTAATTCTGCATACGTTCATTGCATTATGACTGACTTGAGTTGTGTAAATTTTTATCACACCATTGTTTTTCTCGGTTGAGGGAGCTTGATTCACATTATGTTCTTTGGTATGTATGTAATGCTTTTATACGTGGTTTGCATGAGTATGGTAGAGTGTGAATTTGTATGTTTGTGATGATTGTTTTGCGTGGAATGGGACTTGTTTTTCCATAATCTGTTAATATGAAACTTATATGTGATATATCAATTTATATATTATGAAAAAATAAAGTAATGTTCAATATATTTCGGTTTTTGTGAATATTATGGGTCATGGTCAAGCCAGAGTAGTCAATAAATAGATGACGTATGGCACACTTGAAAACATATAGGTAGAGTATTTTGTTGTCTTTGGTTTTGTTTCATTTTCCCCTGATTCTCTACCTACATTTAACTTCAGAGGTCCCCATCTTTATGAGTGGTCATTTTCTGACCCCCTGTCAGAGCTGCAGCATTGCTCAGCATGGCGGCTGTGCCTGTCAGGCATCGCCGTCGGGATAATGATATCCCTTTCCGCCCGCCTGTTCATGGCGGTTAACCCGCCATGAACAAGTTGGTGGAAAGGGACCTTGGGGCCCGTAGAAGGCCCCCCTTCAACCCGGGCACTTACTTTTGGGGCTTGGGGGGCACCTATGGTGCCCCCCTACATTTCCATGCACCATGTGGCAGGCCCCGCATGGTGCCTGCGACGTAGTGCATGGAAGTGTAAGCATTGCCTTATTTACATTGCGGCGGGTGCTGCAGCCAGCAGCACCCACCGCAATGTAAAATATGGCAAGTGAGACCGCCACTGTGGTGGTCACATTGTAATTCAGGTTGTGGGGAGGCCACCTCATAGGCAGCCGGTGCCAAATCCGAATCGATGGTGGACGAACTGTAGTCCGCCCGCCATCGTAAGTGAGTCAATGAGGAATGGTGCTCCCAGCTCTGCATGGCACACAAATGTGGGAGCGCTTTTAAGTGTAGCAAGCAAGTATCTCAAAAACACATTTTCCACAAGTTGGAGCACCATACAGTTTACGTGCCCCCATATACCCGCTCCATATAGTGCTTTGCTGATGCATTTAGCCTTATAAATAGAAAGCATCTCTCGAGGGAAATTTGTGCCTAACTTAGTGGCAAATTTACATAGGGCCATACAGGCGCTTCTAAATAATAATGCCCTAGTCTTGATGGCACGATTCCATGTGCCTTCTTTGTCAAATAAAACTCCCAGATACGAAAAATTATTGGTATATTCTATGGTAGTGTCCAGGATTTTGATGGCACAACAGCTCCCCGTTTTCCCTCCGCACTTCATAATAAATGTTTTAGTTTGGTTCACTTGCAGATCAAGGTCCAGCATGTAGTCTAGAAAATTATTAAGTACAGATTGCATCGCAAGGGGGGTATGGGCCAGTAGAACAGCATCATCAGAATAGAGGAGGGCAGGGACGGATCGGTGACCCACCTCGGCGAGATCTTTGGAAAGTGCAGTCAGAGCAGTGCCTACATTATTTATATATAGTGAAAAAAGAAAAGGAGCTAAAAACGCAACTCTGTCTCACCCCTCTCTCTATGCTGAAAGGCTGAGTGCATTCACCCCTGGTCCCGTATCTAACCCCTGCTTTCATTCCAGAGTACAACTCCTTCAAGAAAGTGATAACCGAGGGCTCCACTCCCATGTCGGTCATAATTGCCCATAGTTTGGTATGATTGACACAATCAAAAGCGGAAGACAGGTCTACAAAACCCAGGTATAAGTTCCCTCCCTTAATCTTGGTATATTTTTCCATTAACATGCTCAGATTAAGGCCCTGTTCTATGGTCCCCACCCCAGTGGGAAATCCATATTGGAGGTCAGACAAAATACCCTTAGATTCAACCCACTCATGAAGCCTATTTAAAATTATTCGGCCCGCTATCTTCGCTAAAGAGTCAAGCAATGATATCGGCCTGTAATAGGCAGGGTTATGTCGATCTCCTTTTTTATAGATCGGAACTATTATGGATTCCGCCCATGTGGGGAGAAAACCCGAATTACAACAAGCCCTTAAAATAGGTCCCCACATGGCAATATTGGCTTTATACAGGTCCACAGGGACAGCATCGGGACTGGGTGCCTTTCCCCCTCTACTGGCTATTATAGCGTTATTAACTTCCTCTAGACTAAATGGTATAACAGTGGTAGTTTGTCCGGAAGCTAAGTTATCATTAAATTTAAGTGTCTGAGCAGGGTCTAACGGAATAGTGGGTAAAGAATAGATGCTAGAGAAATGTTTTCTCCAGTCATCCTCTGGGATTGCAACCACGATCCCAGGACCTGCATCCTCTCTCAATGGTGCCGAGTTGATTACCTTCCAGAATGCCTTATTATCGTTGTTAATAGTTGCTTCACGTAAGGCATCCCATGCCTCTTCTCTTAGTTGTAATTTCGTTTGTTTCAACACCTGTTTATAGGCTCATCTGCAGGCCTGAACCTCGGCTCTACACCTAGGGTTTTTGTGTAATGGCTCCTTTAGCTTCTTATTTGCCATAGTGCACAATGAATCGAACCAACCACGTTTCTCCATTTTAGTTTTCATAGTTGAATGGAGGCTTTCCTTTACAGCCTGAGAGATCATCAAAAAAGCATTAATGATCTCCTCTGGCTGTGAAGTATCATCTAAGCAAGTTTCAAAGGCCACCCTCGTGTCGCAGATTAGCTTTCTTAAAAATCCCTCAGGGGTAATCTGTTGCCACTGCAGGGAATAGCCGTTGAAAGTGGTTAACTCAAGTACACCTGGGTGAACCAAGCCATGACAATCCTGTTTTCTGGCAAATAACGCTGATGAAATTTGTACAGAATGCGGAAAATGGTCACTTAATGGAGTCGAATGGGTGAAAAAAATTAAAAACATGGGTGCCAAAATTATTTGATGATAAAACAAAATCAATAATGGTATTAGAATTTCTCCCATTGAAGGTACACCTAAATGGGGCATATGGAGATGAGATTTCATTCGAGAATGATAGACCACATTTATAAATAAGTTCGTTTAATTTATCTCCATATCGATTATGGTTAAAATGTGTCTGGCCCACCTCGTCTAGATTATTCATACCGCATACTCTGTCTGAGGGTAAACTACATAATTGGATGTTAAAATCACCACCCCAAAAAATAAGGTTCTTTCTGCTACAATAGTCCAAATGTTCCAAATACTCATCCAATTTATGCAGGTTTGTAATTAACCCTGGGCGGAGTATGCAGAGTGGTGCTCCGCGTAGTTCCACGGAGTTTAAAAAAAACTCTGTGGAACTACGCTCCGTCCTGCTCCGCTCCGCCCTCGGCCCACGAAAAGGGTTCAACATTTTTTTTAAAACCCACCTACCTTCTCTTCTGCATGCCCTCCTCCTCGCCGCGGTGTCTCCTTCTTCCGTCGTCCTCCTCCTCATGTCCCCGTATGTATTACGTCTTGCGTGAACTGTGCATGTGCAGTTCACGCAAGACGTAATACGTACAGGGTCGAGAATAGGAGGATGACGGAAGAAGGGAGACACCGCGGCAAGGAGAAGGGCAGGCAGAAGAGAAGGTAAGTGTTTTTTTTATATTTTGTTTTATGGGGCTGGCCTCGTACTCCGCTCCGCCACGGAGTCGGAGTTTTGCGGCAACTTCGCATTCCCAGTGGAGCGCGGAGTTGGTAAAACTCTGCAAACTCCGCTGGTGGAGCGGAGTACTCGGCCCGGGGTTATTTGTAATAATTTCACTGCCTGTAGCATTGTTATACAAATTAATGACTTCAAGCCTGGCAAGACCTGAACCTTCACAAAGAATAACTTGGTAGTAGGGATTGGTTAGTTCTCTAACTATTCTTACAGGTGATAAGTTGTTGGGAACAAACATACATAGACCCCCTTTTGATCTGCCATGTGTTGTTAAAACATCAGGGACATATTATGTTCTGAACCCATTCATATGGACAGGCTCCATTAGCCAGGTCTCTTGGAGACAAATGAAGTGAAAGCCCTCAATAAATTTTAACCATTCTGGGTTGTTAATTTTGTTCCGGAGACCTGCTGCATTCCAGAACGGAAAAACAATGTTATTAGAGGGAATATGAGAACAATTTCCTACACTGTTGTTTGATGTTATGTCTGTGATAGACCTTGCGGATTGGTGTACGAAGATAGGGGTTGATGATGTGCTTAATCGGAGGGAATCCTAGATAGGTGCCCCCTCTCCCAAATTGAACAATACAGTAATTCTCTCCAATCTTTCATAAATGCCCTCCCAATACTCCAAGCCGGCTCAATCTGTCCCATCGACTGTTGTTAATTCGTGATACCTATTGAAAGTTGGAACATTATAGGATCAATTGGTTGTTGGAGAGAGAGGACGTATGGGATCTGAACAGCTGGTGGGCCCAAGTAAGTTTGGTTAATAGAAATATCCTAATGGGAGTGCAAAGATGGTGTTTTTGGTAACATGAGTGGCCCTGGTTCTATTTAGGACAGTCTCCACCAGTCTTGGTGATTTAAAGGACAGAACAACACAGTCCCCTGGCAGAGATTTCTGTGTCCTGCTCACCCATTTAATTTGCCTCTCCATCTTTATGTCCTCAAACAAATGTTCAGTCAGGCCTGTTCTCACCCCTAACCAGTTCAGTGCCTTATTTCTGAGAGAGGTCCATGATTCTGTGCTCTGTGGAGATAAAGATGGAACATTTGCCTGGACAATTACATATGGGATGGCGGCCGGGGGAAGATCTAAGAATTCATTTGGTTGTAATTGTGTAGCTTGAGTAGGTCTAATGGTAACTAGTAGAAACAAACTATATCTAGTTTTTCCCCTGCTGTGGAGCCTAATCCAGGGTGGGCACAAGATCTTGTATCCTGGGTACTCTGGATGCATACTGAATTTAATTGCCTCTCTATACTAACGGTGTGCAACTTGTCGTTGGGGGCTACATTCCCAATTATGCCGCCTGAAGTTCGGGTATTCAAAAGATCTAGACAGGTTGTACATTTAATTTCCAATTGCGTTAGTCGAGAGTTGACGGTTTCTAAGGTGGTTTTCAGATAGTGTTATAAAGATTTCACTTCCGTACATAATGCATCAAGTTTTTGGTTATTTAAATTATGACTCTGTTGGATGGATTCTGCACTTTTCTTCATTGTCCTATGTAGAGTCTTAGTTTGGGATTTGTTTTTTTTCGTTCCGGATTGCCTCTTTATTTAGGGCACTGGTTGTAGTGCAGACACAGGGTTTTTGTATCCATTTATGGGCGGGGAAGAATCCATTAGATAAATTTATGGTTTCGGATATATGTCGGATACACCATTCCCCCCTTGTCAATCACTGTCGATCTACCTTTGTCGCTAATTTTGTTGCTTTCGTCATTATTGACTGGGCACTGTGCCGTAGTTGTGGGGGCTGTGATTTGATCGCCACTGACCAGCAATGATTCCTCAACAGAGGAGATCTGTTTCTCTAATGCCCCCATGGCTCCTGAAATAAATTTTAATAATGAGGTCTGTGTCTGGGTCTGGGGCTTTGCTGACGATTTGGCCCTTCCTGTTTCAGTTGTGAGTTTCCTTTTTCCCATATTTATATCAAAGAGGAGAGAAAACTAGATACAAAATATACAATATATATATATATACAAATGAGCATACAAGAGCTTTAAGAATGAAAATGTAATGAATGTAAAATAATTGTAAAACAATTAAAACAGTTAAAACAATTAAAACAACGCCCTGCTAAAGTCCTGATGAAGATAAGAATGCATTTCTGACTTGCTGAGCATCGTCTTTTTGTGGCACAGGATTTTTTTCCCTCCGCTCTTTACTTATCTAAAGTGACTTCCGTTCCAGTTACTATTAAGCCTTGAGTTACTTAGTACGGGGGTTATCTTGTTCATTCAGATATAAAAGCAATGACCGCAATGCCCACATAAGATGATAATCCAGCCCACCTTAATCACACTGCAAGGGTTCCTCTTTAGTTTTTTTCCCTTTTTTTCCATTAGAGAAGACCTTTTGAGAAGGGAGAAGGAAACTCTGCTGGTGGCTTTTATTGACTACTAGCAAAAATACAAAAGTACCTGTGGTCCAACGGAGACTGAAGCAATTTCTTCCCAGTTGTTTCTTTTAGTCAGGTGAACCCTCCTAGTTGTCAGTAATCAGCCACCTCTCAACTAAAAAACCAAGAGGGGTGGTCCAGTCCAGCCTCCTCCGGACTCTGACGGGCCCGGATGGGCCCGCCCTCAGCCCGCACGCGTTCCGCGCTGCGGGAGCCAGTAGCGGTTTCTAAAGCACCTCCGGGCGCGGAGATGGTGAAGCGGCACCGACCACTAAGGGTGCTGGGTAATGTAGTCCTGCTCCCACTGCAACAAATGGGCGTCCTGCGCTATGGGAGCCCTGACCGGCTTTTAAAGCGCCTCCAGGCGCAGAGATGGTGAAATGGCACCGGCCACTAAGGGTGCTGGGTAATGTAGTCCTGCTCCCACTGCAACAAACGGGCGTCCCGCGCTGCCTGAGCCCTGACCGGCTTTTAAAACACCTCCAGGCACAGAGATGGTGAAGCGGCACTGGCCGCTTAGGGTGCTGGATAATGTAGTCCTGCTCCCACTGCAACATATAGCCATCCTGCGCTGCTGGAGCCCTGACTGGCTTTTAAAGCACCTCCAGGCGCGGAGATGGTGAGGCGGCACCGGCCGCTAAGGGTGCTGGGTAATGTAGTCCTGCTCCCACCGCAACAAACGGGCTATCATTAAGGTAAGGGTGCTGGGTAATGTAGTCCTGCTCCCACTGCAACAAACGGGCATTCATTAAGGTAGTAACCTGTCAGCAAGCCAATATTAACAAACTTGTAGTGAGTGGAATGCACAGTATGACATATTTGTAATGTTCTACATTTTTTTTTTTTTTTTTACAATGCATTAATTGATTGTTTTTCCCCACTGTTTGATGATGATGCTTCATACAGACCACTTTTGAAAGTGAAGAAGTATGAAAGCTTAAAACAGCTTAAAACAGTAAAAAAAGCAGTCAAACATTTGCCTATGTTGTCTATGTTGAATTAAAGTTTTGGAGAAAAAATATTGTGTGTTACTTTGGCTGCCTAATGTTCAAAATGAAATCCTAATACATTTTTCTCTGTTTATATTTTTTCACAGTGGTTGGAGATTGGGATATTTTACATGCGTCAAATCACTAATCTAGTGATGGATTAAAAAAGTTACTACTTATACATTCATCCCATCTCCCAGGTACTACAGTTCCACTCATCCATTCACCCAGGCACTACCTAGGTGGTCATCCAATCACTCAGATACTGCACTTGCATTCATCAAATCTCCCAGTCACTACTCAGGCACTCATTCAATCACCCAGGCGGTACCCATGGAGTCATGCCTTCACTCAGGCACTACTGATGCAGTTATGGAATCACCTAGGCACTACACTTGCACTCTTTCATTCATCCAGGCACTGTACTTGCACTCATCCATTCACCCAAGCGCTACACTTACAGTCATCCAGTCACCCAGGTGATACCCACGGAGTGATCCATTCACTCAGGTCCTACCCATGCAGTCATGCAATTACCCCGGCAGAGCACTTGCACTCATTCATTCACACAGGCACTGCACTAGCACTCATCCAATCATCCAGGCACTGCACTTGCACTCATACAATCACCCAGGCACTACCCATGTACTCATCCATTCACTCAGGCACTTCCTATGCAGTCATGAATCACACAGGCACTGCATGTTCACTCATCTATTCACCCAGGCAGTGCACTCATCCATTCACCCAGGCATTGGACTTGCACTCATCCAATCACCCAGGCAGTGCACTCATCCAATCATACAGTCAGTGCACGTGTACTAATGCTCTTAGCTGCGCACTGTACTTGAACTCATTTATTCACTCAGGCATTACTCAGGCAGTCATGCAATCACCCAGACACTGCACTTCACTAATCGATTCACCCAGGCATTGCTCTTGCACTCATCCAATCGCCCATGCACTACACTTGTACTCATCCATTCACTCAGGCACTGCAGTTGCACTCATTCCATCATCCAGGCAGTATACTTCTACTCATGCAATCATCCAGGCACTGCACTTGCACTCATACAATCAGTCAGGCATTACTCATGCAGTCATGCAATCACTCAGGCACTGCATTTGCACTTGTGCAATCACTCAGGCACTACACTTGCACTCATCCATTCACTCAGGCACTACACGTGCACTCATTTATTCACCCAGGCACTGAATTTGCACTCATCCAATGATCGAGGCACTGCACTTGTACTCATCTATTCACCCAGACACTACACTAGCATGCATCCATTTACCCAAGCACTGCACTTGCACTTATCCATTCATTCAGTCACTGCACTTGGACTCATCCAATCATCCTGGCACTGCACTCACACTCATGCAATCATACAGGCAGTGCACGTGTACTCATACAATCAGTCAGGCGTTGCCCATACAGTCATGCAATCACCCAGGCAGTACACTTGCACTTAATCATTCACCCAGGCACTAGACTTGCACTTAACAACTCACCCTGGCACTGCACTTGCACTCATTCAATCATCGAAGCACTGCACTTGCAGTCATACAATCACCTAGGCAGTATGCATGCGCTCATCCATTCACTCAGACACTACCATGCAGTAATGCAATCACCTAGGCACTGCCCTTGCACTCATCCATTCACCCAGGCACTACACTTGAACTTATCCATTCACCCATGCACTGCATTTCCACTCATCCAATCACCCAGGCACTGCATTCACAGTCATGCAATCATAGAGGCAGTGTACTTGCACTCATACAATCCGTCAGGCATTGCCAATGCAGATATACAATCACCCAGGCACTGCACTTGTACTCATTCATTCACCCAGGCACTGCTTTTACACTCATCCATTCACTCAGGTACTACCCATGCAGTCCTGCAATCACCCAGGCATTGCACTTGCACTCATCCATTCACCCAGGCACTATACTTGCAATCATCCATTCACCAAAGCACTACACTTGCACTCATCCAATCTCCCAGACACTACTCAGGCACTCATTCAGTTACCCAGGCGGTAGCAATTGAGTCATCCTTTCACTCAGGCACTACCTATGCAGTCATGCAATCACCCAGGCACTGCGCTTGCACTTATTCATTCACCCAGGTACTACATTTGGACTCCACTACCCATACATTCATCCAATCACATAGGCACTACTCATGCACTCATTGAATTACCCAGGCACAACACATGCACTCATCGAATCATGCATGCACTACCCAGGTACTCATCCAATTACCCAGGCACTACATATGCACTCATCCAATCATATATACACTACCCATGCACTCATCCAATTACCCAGGCACTACACATGCACTCATCCATTCACCCAGGCACTCAACATGCAGTTATCCAACCACTCATGCACTCATTTAATCATCCATGCCCCACTTATGCACTCTTTCAGTCATCCATGCACCACGCATACACTCATTCAATCAATGCACCACTCATGCACGGATTCAATCACCATATACATACTCATACACTGATTAATTCAGCTGATTTTTTTTACTGAAAAGATGTTTTTTGGAGGGTTTTTTCTGAATTTTAAAGTTTTCAAATTTTTTGTTGTTGCTGGAAACAAAAATGAAGGGACTCTGCCCCAGTGTTGTTGCGGCTGTTATTGAAGTTGAGGTAACTTCAGCCTCGCATTGCCTTCTTGCTGCTTTCATATGATTGCTGTGGTATATTTTTAGATGATAAATCATGGATGTAGTCACGCAAGAATATTTTTTATTTGTACCCCTTGACAATGTCTTTTCACATATTGTGCATTGCACAAATTTAGCAACTGTTTTTGATTCTCACAAAGGAATCCTGAAGAAATCCCAGGCAATGCTTGATTTCTTCAGGGGATGCCCCTCCTCTTCACAATCACCAGACTCCACCTCTTGGGTTCCTGGTCCACCTGCTGTTCCACCTGATCTCCCAATTCTGGCTGAGTTGCCATTTTCGCAAAAATATGCACACAAAAATCTCAGCAATAAATGGTAGTGAGCTGCTCAGAATGAACTCCTCTTCAAGAATGTTCAAGATAGATAAATGGGTGTGTTCTTCCTATTTGTAGGTAAGTAATACGTTTATTGTTTGATTAATTAAAACCTTGACAATATAGAGCATTGAACAGACATTAAAAAGTAATAAGTTCCAGGAAACAAGTGATTTAAAAAACGATTATAATTATCATATTATCAGTGTGGGTATTTAAAATCAATTACCGTTAGATCAAAGTGCACAGTGTTTTGAGATTAATTGGTCTTTGTGTACCACATGTCCATCATGAACTCGTGGTATCAGAAGAATAGAATGCAAGTTTTAAAATCAACAGTCATTGCATAAAGGATCATGTGATTGGGATCAGTTGGAGTTAAACCGGGTGCACCGTGCATTGTGTTGGTGGGCTGTCGGCGCTGCACTTAATTGAGTTTTTTTGAGCTGGTCCTGCACCACCCTGAAGTATTTGCCGATTCGTGCCAGTTCCGAGTGGACCATAGTAGTGAAAATCCAGGTAGTAGCATTGTTGCAAGTCCTTAAGCCGTAGGTTAGAAAGAGTGGTTTTAGTAATGTCCGCCTAGAGTAGAATAGCGACGGGCTACAGCAGAGTAGATGTGGGAAAGATTCAGATTTGTAACCACACAGCCTGCACTTCACAAAATTGGAGAGGAGTGACAAGCTTGGATAAAAGTCTTTAATTTGTAGTGTCATCATCCTAGCAGCCAAGATTTGAGTGACGCAGGCTTTCCGGACTGAACAACTAAGGTATGGCTGTGACTTTAGACTGCCCTGGTTGTCATTGTCGTACGAAGCTACCAAGGCTCATGAGAATGAAATGGTCTTAATATTTTCCACTTCAGCAAGTTTTCAAGAGATCCTATCTGTTTCTTCAGTATGTTTTTTACTACTGTGTGAGGGAGCGATGGAGAGTTTAATACGCTTAAATCTATTTGGAGGGCATCGGCTGATGCCATTAAATATGTGCTCCGGGGGCTATTTTTCGTTTTGAATATATTTTGAAGGATAAACTTCAGCGTGCCGGGTGTGACCCGATGCATCTATGATAGTATTTCAGGATAGAGCCCATACTGATCACTTTTAGGGCCTCTAGGCCAAATTCTAGTCTCACCAGCGATCCCCTGGTGTAATATGGCAGCCTAAACACTCTTTTGTAGGCTTTTAGATGTAGTTTTTCCATAGTTTTGATGAGAAGACCCGGAAAAGCCTCACTGCCATAGGTGATGGCAGATGGTAGTGTGGCCCTGAGCACTTTTGGGATTGGTGCTGAAGAAGGGCTTTCAAGGGAGGTCTTCAATTGGCACAGTCTGGTGGTAATTAATGCAGCCTTATCTTTGAGGTGATTCAGATGCATTTTGGGTCCCCCATTTGCCGACAACCAAGTGCCCAGGTAATTGTACGATTTTGCTCCAGTTATTTTTAAGGGACCAAGTGACCAGTAGCGGGTAATTTGCTTACACATCCTTGCAAAGGAGACCACCTTTGTTTTTGAAGTGTTAACTATCATCTTGTTTGTCTTGTTATAGGTATGGAGAGCGTTAAGGGCTCTCTGGATCCCTTTTTTGAATGATCAAGGAGAACTATATCGTCCGCATACTGTAATATCGTAATCTTAGTTGTTCCTATTTTTTGGGGAATTAGGTTTACGGGGTTCAGTGATGTAGACATATCTGCCGTGTATAAGTTAACCGCTTCGCCACGATCGGAATTCCGCCCAGGTGCTGGACATTCCGATCGCGGGTGTGGTCGTGACGAGCTCAGCTCGTCATGCGCACAGGCCGACCACGCAGCATGACGAGCTGAGCTCGTCATGAGCATCGAAGGGGTTAAAGAGCATTGGGGCTAGCACACATCCTTGTTTTAGACCTTCATTGGTATTGATCTTTTTTGATAGAATATTGGCCGAAAGCTTGATCCTCACCCAAGTGGATGAATAGAGTGCAATAATAGCATTAAGCAGATTGGTTGGAATGCCCCAAACCTGGAGTTTGCACCATAAGATACCTCTATCTATTATCCAGTGTGGAGGAGTTTGCTCTAAATCCTGTTTGCCATAACGGGATTATTGCATTTGTTGATGCCCATGACTCCAGATCTTTTAAGATAACTGAGGTGAATATCTTGGCCTCTATGTCCAAAAGGGCGTTCAGACGATAGTTGGAGGGATTCTGTTTATCGCCTTTTTTAAAAATTGGGTGCAATATTGACCCTCTCCAACTGTCAGGGACATGGCAGAGTGTAAAACTTGAGCAGAACAGTGGAGAGAGTGTCACCGATCACAATATTTGGTCATCTATGAACAGTTGCGCTGGAAGCCCATCTGGGCCTGGTGCACCTGATCCTCTCCTTTTACATTTAACTTCTTTGATCATAGGCATTTTATCACCTTCTTTTCGATCGTCCATAGGGTTTGAGTTTTCTGGTAAGAATAAGAGAGCACTCGAGTGCTCAGTTGTGTACAGTTTTTTTACCTGCAAAGTCCATGTCGGTTCATCAATGACATTAGTTCTGATGGCATCCTGACGTGTTTTATTTTTGATGTGCCTCCATAGATTGGCCTGATTGCCTTTGTTCATAAGTGAGTATACATACTGCCACTCCTTTTCCCTCTGCTGATTTTTTACTGACCATATCAAGTGCTTGTGTTTTGTTTTCTTGCTCCCCTCAGTGCTTGTTGTAGAGAGACTTTGGTGTTCTGGTTGTGGGTCTTATGGAAGGCTTTTGCCATTTTGTGAATTTGCCATGCACTGGTAAAAATAGATTGGTTATTGTTGGAGGTTTTTTGCTGAGGGCACCCATGTCCTGTAGGGTTGGTTATTGATTTATGAATGCCCCTGATTATTAGTTCCTAATGGGCTAGTAGATGTTCGCCACATTGGGCCTGAAGAGGCTGCCCTACAGTAGATTTCCATAGTTTTACTTTCTGCACGCAAACTGGCCCCCACTTTATTCTCTGAGTTAGTAATGTAGCTTCATCATTGAGAGAGTGGCCCAAGGTCTTATGGCTTTCCGGTTTAACTAAACTAAGATAGAATGTTGTGAGAAGTGGACCGTGGGCACTTGCATCTAAGGGAAGTACTTCAAAGCTCTTGAGGTGTTCCATGAGTTTTCCTGAGGCGAACACATAATCAATGGTGCTTATACCCCTATACGTTTTCGGAACCTGGAGAGATGCATTAGAGAGTTCAGTTATAGTCTGTATGGACTTCAGTCCATGTTTTTCTAATGTTTTGCTCAATTGTTTGCTTAAATGATCTGTTGGTAAGCGTCTAGTGTGAATAAATTCTAGTTTTCGCAGGTTAAAATCCCCACAGAGTATTAATTCTTGGTTAACGTGATCAAAGAGGATTTGGTCCAAGTTTTCGGTTGGCTGATGCAGTCTTTTTGTACATGCTATGCCGAAGCACTTAAAGTAGATGTTAATCAGGAGGATCCTAGTTCGGAGAGATGTTGTGGTGGATCTTTTTAATGTGATCACTTGAAGCATTTTATCTTGATTTGGTATTTCTGTTAATATTAATTTCAAATTGAGATTCACATAGATTGATAACCCCCCGATGGCCTCCCGAAAATGTTATTCTTTCTTGCTATTTGATGTACCCCTTGGAAGCCAGTAATTGTTTGTGGGGTGAGTGACCATGTTTCTTGTAAACAGAGGACATTGGTTGCCATCAGCAATTGTTTTGAGGGTTCTGAGATTAATAATCTTGCTAGTCCGGCGACGTTCCATGTCAGGAGCCTTATGTATTGTTGTGTCCTGGCTGGACTTGTCTAAATGCTAGGAACAGCTCTCAGTCTCCCTGGAGAGGGTGAGTGAAACCCAGCTCCAAGCTGGTGTCTGTCTTCCCAGAGATTTTCCTATAGCAACTTTCTTGATTGCTCACCTTTTTGGAGAATAGGAGCGAGCTATGTATATGTTTTCTAGCTGAGAGTAGTTGCAAGAGTGCCTAGTCCCTCGTAAGATTCTTTGAGGATAAATGTTTTGTTTAGATAGGTCTTTTGACTTTTTTAGTGCTGCAGGATATTTTGGTGCTTGAATTTTTGAAATTCCAATGCCCTATTCCTCAAGGACCGACTTTTGCTCTAGTATTGCTTCAGCCAATTGGCTTGTTTTTAGGGTTAGGACTGTAGCTTCCCTCCCGTTTCTACACTCTGGAGTGGTTATAAACTCAACGCTCAAAATATCTTCCGAGTTGATTTTGGATTGACTTGGGATGGCATGAAACAGCCTTAATAGATTCGAGCGGTTCAAAACATCATGACTCCCTTCCGATGGATAGTGTGGAATAAGTACCAGATGTGTTGGTTCATCCCCACTTAAGTGTGTGTCAGTTTGGCATTTGTTGTGATCTTGGGCAAAAGTAGGGTAGTCAGAGAGGTTGATCTGATCCTGGCGAGCGGGATCGGTGCTCATTGTGGAAAATCGTAGTTATTTAAGGAGTGTGTAACTTCCTTTGGGACTGATGTCAAGACCCAACCTGGTGGAAGCTGCATCCTCTGTAGGTGGCTGCTAGGTAATAGGTTCTTCCTATTCTTATACATGAAAAGTGTATCATCCAATTATATTCCTTTCTTTCCCGATCTTCGCAATGATCAGCGTCCTTGCAAAGATCGGAAATTGAACAGAATAATATTTTATTTGAAAATAACTACTCAAACATAAATCTTAATTTACTCATTAAACCCCAAATATGCATCATACAATGTAATATGTATAAGTGTTTATTAGAAAACTTCACTAAAAACCTGCATCATGTCGCCGCGATCACGCAGAATGTAAAGTAAAAGGCATTTACTTGACAAATTCTTACAAAAGTTATGCTAAAAGACTAAATCAGTAAACAACTTGTGTCAAATATTAATTACAATATGTGTAAGTATGTGTTCCTGTCACAGCGAACACATAAATACCACATTGAAGTGGTTTTTTCAAAAAACCATCACACAAACTCAAATATAAACTCTACGAGGCATATTATCAAAGATTTGCGATAATTATCGCAAGCGCGCTTAGCGCTGTTTTTTTATCGCTGGATTTCCTCGGCGTGATAGCGCGCTATTAGCAACGCGTATCGCAAAGGCGATAGGAAATCCAGTGATAGCGTGTAAAACCAGCAATAGCGTGAGAATTCCCGCGATAAATTAACTGCGTAAACGAAAAGCTTGCTAATAGGCAAGTGTGTACTTAACCTAACAATCCACCTCCCATTGACAAGATGGTTAAGTCAAGTTTTTTTCAGGTGTTAAATTCCAGCGATAAGCGCGACTTTTTTTATCGCTTCGCGCGCATTGATAATAGAGAGGGTAGTTGTGTTTGCGACTGTTTCCATGTAGTTTTAGAGAGGAACGCCTACTTTGCATGTCATTCGCGATAAATATCGCTGACATGCTTTGAGATAAAAAAAACGGGCCGCTATCGCCCAAAAACTCACGCTAAGGCCCGTTAGCTGCATATTGCTAATAGGGCGATAAAATTATCGCCGCTTTACCGGCAAAAAAGTGCCGCTAAAGCGGCGATAAGCCCTTGATAATATGCCCCCTAGTGTCTGCTATTAAGTAAAATCTGTCTATATATATGTTTATGGCGTCCTCAAAAACATGCGCCTTTCACGACGTCACAGCCAGTATTGCGACGCCATTGTGAATATAAAAAATGTAAAGAAAAATAAACTACACTTATTAATCCACTGAAGAAAATACAAGGTTATAAAAATACACATTATAGAGCCATTATAGATAGAAAATACACTTTAAAAACATTAGAAATTCAATAAAAAAATCATAGGTTACAGGCACGTTATTTTTATTTATTTATTTTTGATTTATAAAGTTTTATATAGCGCGAACTTGACCCTAGAAGGGTATCAGAGCGCTTTACAAATAGTTCAATAAATAGAAAATAGATAACCAAGAAACATAAACGCTGACATTGTCAGCTGAAAATCAAGAGTGAGACAGTGAGTTATAAAACAGGACTCAGATGGCATGTACAAGCCCTGGTTGGAGAACTGCGTCATATCAGTATCCAGAGAAAGAGTCAGTGGGTTTAGTTCAGAGATGTGTTCATTAAAAGCAGTTTGACTTCTTTTTTGAATAAAGTGATTGAAGGGATCAGTCGGATTTCAGGGGGCAGGGAGTTCCAGATTCTAGGGGCCAATCCGGAGAAGGCTTGGTTATAGGTTTTCTTTTTCCGAAATTTTTGAGGTTTCAACAGTAAGGTGCTGGTGCTTCTGGATGATCTGCCACTGCCGGACAGTTCCAGTTTGTCAGCTAGGTACTTTGGTGTGTTAAAGTGTACGGCTTTGTGGGTCATGCAAGCAATTTTCATCTGAATCCTTGCCTCATAACGGAGCCAGTTTAGTGCCTTCAGATCTGGAGTGATGTGGTTGTACCTTTTCGATCCAGTGACGAGTCTTGCAGCAGAGTTAAGGGATGCCCTTAGTGAAGCCAACTTGGATCTCGGCAGACCACATAGTGTAGCACTCCCATAGTCTAATCTGGGGATCACCAGAGGTTGCACCCCTGATTTAAGGTCGTCAAAGGGGAGGAAGGGCTTTAATTTTCTTAGAATGCACATTTGAAAGTTTGCTCCTTTGGTGGCTGAGCTGATGTGTTCCTGCATGTTGAGATTCTTGTCAAGTGTAATTCCTAGTGATCTTCTGGAATCTATAATGTGTGGAAGGCAGTTGAAGGCTGTTAAGTGTTTCATCCAATTTCCTATGTCAAGGGATCTTTTTGGTGGGGCAATTAAGAGGAATTCGGTTTTGAGCTAGTTGAGTTTAAGGTGGTGTTGGAAAACGAGGCAGTATCTGTGAGGCCTGCACAAATAACATGACTACATTTGTCCTTCACTGGGAACCAAACCCCCAATTGTAGTGCCTGACTCTCAGAGGGTAGCGTTGCAGAGCAGTCTGAGGCTTACTCAAGGGAGGTGGTGTGGGCTAGTAATCGCCATGACAGGTGCGCAGAAATAACACTCAATAATTGATTGTCCAGTCTGTACTTTGCTTTATAAAAGTAAGAGTACATTTATTAAACACACACACTACTCAATACTATGCACCAATTTACAAATATACATAAGCTGTTGGAATTACTTTGTGACATTGCATAACATCTCCACCCCTCCCGCAGGGGGGGTGGGGTCTAGTACCACCACTCCCATGTATGCACATCATCTTGCCCCCAAATGCAGTTAGTTGAACATAGCCTGGAGCGAGGGCCCTGCGCACTGGCATCATCCCAGTGGCGACCCACCCAATTACCTCAACAAGCATTTAAAATAGGCACACCTGCCCTGGTGACACACAACCCTGACTGAGCATTTCCTACTGACCATGAAGTATACACCTCTACATCTTAAGGGCTAGCAGTCTGGGTTCTTCACCTAAGCGCAGCAGCAAGAATACATATTTAAGCATCACTTTAGAAGGACAGTACTCATCACATTTATGGATCATTAGAACGCATTGCAATTACAGCCCCTAAAGGCATCACAGATGAAATCACAGGATTAAGCATATACAGCCAGACACCCTAGCAGGAATGTCTGACCAACATAACCCCATTTGGGTTATGACATCACTTTACACAGATACTTCACATTACACATGTGACTTCCAGTCCCTCTGAAAGAATAACATTATAAATGCAATACGGGTGCAATTACACTCTTCACCTCCAGGGGATGCCCTACTCCAGACATCCCCAGCTCAGTCCTCCATCCTTTGGTGCATTTCTCAAAACACCCCCAGCTGTAGAACAAAAGTTCCAGCCAAGAAGATGTTAAAATGCTGACTGAGCCCTTGAGGGGTTATCCTTTTCAAGTCCCCATAAGACTTAGGGGGGGACATCCATTTTCGTGCTGGGGGAGACTGCGTTGCTCCTGCAGCTCCACCTGCACCTTGGCACACACCTTGTGGTGACCCCGTCCTCCTGGGGCCACCACACACAGAAAAACTGCGGTTTTCCCTTGCAGGCCGATCCGGGCCACCAAGGCATTATGGGGCGAGGCTCTCCTGCCTCGTGAATATTATAACAGCGGCTCTCCGCTGCGTCGGGGAGAAACGCGATGTGGGCCTCCGGCCGCTGCTTCCCTCGTTGGAGGGTCCGGTCCCACAGGGACTCCCTGGTGAGTGCTTAGGCTCGGGGAGCCCACCCCCGGCCGCTCTCTTTGTTTTTTGAGGGCCCGGTCCCACCCGGGCCCCTCGCACCTCTTCGGGGTCCTTTCGGGGTCCCGTTTCCTACCCGGGACCCCCGCATGCCTTCACGATGGAGGGCAGCCCGGGGAGCCCACCCCCGGCTGCCCCCGCCGGCTCCCTGCCCGGCCAGCACCCTCGCGTGCTGCCGCGGGAGCCGGCACAGCAGTTCTGGTCTGCCCGCTCCGGCAGGCAGACGCGTCAACTCTCGCCGGCCCACCTCCTTCTCCACGGGGCCCGGAGATGGGGTCCCGGGCCCCCAGACATCTTCGAGGGGGGCGCGATGGCGCTCCCCTCCCTCCGGAGTCTTCACGCTGCTGCGGGGGAGTGCGGCTGCACTCCCCCAGCCTCCGCCATCGATTCGGGGCCCGGAGATGGGGTCCCGGTCCCCAGGCACTCCATCCCAGGGTGCGCGACGGCGCTCCTCGACCTCTGCTCTTCCTCGGGGTCAGGGTGGACTCCTGGCATCCCGTGCACACACCTTCACGGGGAGCGCGATGGCGCTCCCTGGCTTGGCTTTGGGGCCCGGGGATGGGGTCCCGGGCCCCTAGACACCTCTGTGCGGGGGGCGCGACGGCGCTCCCCGCCTCCTCCTCCTCCTCACACAGACATTTTCACAGGGAGCGCAACGGCGCTCCCCGGCTTCGGCGGGGCCCGGAGTTGGGATCCCGGGCCCCTCTCCCCATTCCCAGCGGGGCGCGACGGCGCTCCCCTGCCTCCAGTTTCGGCAGGGGCCAGGGTGGGCTCCTGTCACCCCGTGAGGGCATTTTTCTCGGGGAGGGCGATGACGTTCCCCGACTTTTTTTCTTGTGGGGGCAACCCCCGGGACCTGACCCACCCCGGGGGCATTCTCTGGACTGGCGGCGGTGCCCCACATGCTTTGTCGTCGGTTGGCCACAGGTCAAAGGTCGCCTACCTTCTGGGGGCCTATCTCAGCCCCCAGGGGTCCAATCTTCTTGCTTTTGGCCTCTTCTTGCTCCTGGTGGCGCTCCCCAGCCACTAGGAGCGCTCTCCTTCACCCTCTGGGCCTCTCAGAGTGGGGATTCAGCAGGGAGCTGTCTTCACTGGCTCCCTGCGCCAGCCTTTTGCCCGGCTCTTCTCCTGGGCCTCTCTTCTCCCTGCGCAGAGGCCCCTGCTTCTGCGCACCGGTCCTGGTATCTTCTCCTGGTGCTGGTCAGGTTCCTGGGACAGTCAAGGGGTTCCTCCTTCCAACTGCCCATTGCGCCAGGCTCCAGCACCCTCTGCCTCAGCAGACCACACCCCAGAGAGAGCTTCTCTTCCTGTGCAAACACTTTTAAAGAATTGGGGAAGGGGCTGGCAGGAAGTCTCTGTTTGCCCTATCACACAGCGACACATCACTTCTCTGCCCCTGCTCCCTCCTTCCTGCCCAGGCCTCTGGGTTGGTTCAAGATGGCGTCATCCAGGGTCTCCTGCCACATGGTCTCTGAAAGCCCCTTCCCCCCAGAGCTGCCTTCTCCCTTGTGCAGCTGGGTGCCTGGCACCAGGTGACAGCTGCTGATGGATTAGCCTGTAGCTCCACCCATCTTCTCTTCATAGAGAGGAGGTCTTCGCTCTTGGAAGAAAGGTCATTAATCCAGCCTGCTGAGGTCAGCCCCCAGCCAGGCCCTGGTTATGAGCTGACTCAGAGAAATATAACATTTCTGGATGACCAAAAAGCAGTACAAATATGACTTTGGACTCTGCAGAATACTTCTTCTCACATAGGTTACAGTGGACTTTAGTGCGTGTCTGGAAGTTGTAGGCCTAGGAAAGTGAAACTAGCCCATGGGCTCCACATCCCCATAGGGGAATAATGAAGTGAAAACAGTAAAACACACTGACTTTCCCTGGCATGTTTCTTCCCAGTGTATAAAGCCTATTCCATGTCACCACCCAATTCCGCATAAGTCCTGCCACACCATTCACTTTGTATCTGCTCCTGGGCTGAGCACGCCAGGAATCTCCCCTGCGCAGCCCGTACACATGTGCACACGCATGTACACATGGGTCTGCATGTATCCAGCCCGGTGCCCCTTACTCCAGCTGCTGCGCAGCAGCCTAGTTAAGCTAGGGGGACACCAGTAAAATCCACATGCAGTCTCTTTCATCATGAGTTCACTGTGGGTGAGTCCCAACTTATGAGGCTCTCCCACAGTAAAAGCTCAACAATTAGGTGCTCAAAAAGCAAACAATCCGGGCGGCTCAGAGTGTCAGAACCACCTTCTAACACACGCCGCGCCCAGCTGATTCCTACAGGGAAGAAATAGCCACTCTACATGGGTATTCTTCCCGTAGTCAGCGATAACTAGTTATAAGGGGTTCTGACTAGACCCCCCTTACTCACCAGTTATCCACTCAGACCACCTACTCCTCCTATCCATGAAACCTCCACCCATGACAGGGATCCCAGACTATCCTAAGAACCCTCCGGGCTCTAGGTTAGATACCTCTAGGTCACTCATCTTCTACATGGACTCAGCCTAACTAGGCCCACCTTTGCCCTTGGGCATGCAACACTATGCCTACCACTTCTCTGGACAAGGGTACAGTGCCTCAGCACCGATGCGTTCTTCTGGGATAGGTCTACATCCCATCCCCGGGGTCACTAGCTGGTCTCCCTTCCGGAGTTTGTTCCAACCAGTACCCTCTCTCCGTTTGGTTCTTGCACCCAAAAGATGCAACCTCTCTGGACCCTCACCCTCAGCCTGCCGCTGGGGTCATTCAGCTGCCACCACCCTTTCGGGATGACTGACTTCCCTAAAGAAAGCACAGCCACTCATGCTTTTCCCACACAGAAAAGCACCCTTTGGCCACTGGCCTGGCTCCCTGATAGGACCTCAGACCGGCCTCACTACCACAGTGGCAGTGCCAGGGAGGAACACTGAGGGTGCCTCATCAGACATCCTACAGCTCAGTCCCCCCATCAGTAGCTCCACATGGAAACTACCCCGGGAACCTAGACCCCTTCCTTGTTCTCCGCTGCGAGAACAGGGCCTATGCACCCTTCCCTCCGAGAGGCGCGCTCTCCTCCCGGAGTACCCTTAGAGAGCCTGTGGGCCCAGAGTTAGCTACACCCAGGCCCACCTCTCATAGCTCTCCCCGGTCTCCCTGCAGCGCCTTGGGAGACCGCCCAGGGACCCTCATGATCCCTGAATGGCCTGCACCACCCCTTCTGAAGAGCAGGGTCCCTTCACTTAAGATAGGCCCCACCTGCCTTCAGGGTAGCACTACCACACTCAGCCAGGGACCCTAAAGATCCCGGATAGGCCTGCAGCACCCTCCTCTGAAGCACAGGGTTCCTTCACTTAAGATAGGCCCCACCTGTCTTCAGGGAGGTACTACCTCCATCAGCCAGGGACCCTAAAGATCCCGGCTAGGCCTGCACCACCCCTTTAGGAAACACAGGGTCCCTTCCCTTAAGATGGGCCCCACCTGTCTTCAGGGTGGTACTACCTTGCAGAAGTCCACCTCCTGCCGCGAGCTAGGGGAACACCCCCATGCTCCTGGTCCTGGGGTCCAAATCCCACAGGACCTACCTGACTGGTCCCCGGCTAGGCATCGCCCCAGCCACCACTTCAGGTCCACAACACCAGCTCCAGAATGACATCCTGTTGCTTCCTTGGGTAACCACTTACCCGACCCTGACACCTCAGGGTCCACCACTAACCCTTCACCTGGAATCTAGGGAGTACATCCCCCCACTCAGATCTCCACTGGGTCAGTTCCCTAGCCCGCCTAGGGTACCTAGGGGCTACCACTATACACCCTCACTCGAGAACTAGCCTCCTTTGGGGCCAACCCCTACCAGGGGCCACCACTGGGTTGCTCACCTTCCCCACAAGTTGACCTGGGAGGCCTGCCAGACACACAACTCTACCACACCCTCCTCCCACCGTGGGAAAGGTTTCTTGTGGTCCCCCACTATGAGAACCCCTGGGGTGTTACTACCCAGGGTAAAGAAACCTCCTGCCCCACCCTTCCAGTGGTTTTGGCCTGTGCCAATGGCAAGAAACTTTCAGCGGTGGAAGGATATCTGGGGCCCCTTCTGTGGACACCCTCCCTGCCCTTAAAAAGCACGGGAATCTCCCGGGACCCCCTACCTCTCCTGTCCCCCAAGAAGGGTCAATCTACCCCGACACCCCCTTCTGTGATGTAGGTATCAGTTGCTGTCCCTATCTCTTGAGGAGACACCCTCCTCATGCAGGTGTAGTGCGTGTAGTGTTAGGGTTCAAAGGTGTACAATATGGCTTAGAACATTTGTATGCAATAATTTCCTGGAAAGCACCATCCCGCTAGCACATGATATTCAACATAACTCAGTCATATCAATACAGTTTACATTTAAACCATAATATCTTCACATGACATATATGTGCGCTGGGCTTTCCTTTCCCATACTTTTAGTTCCCATAACCAAAACTTTGAACCCTTCTCAGAGCCTTGCACTCTTCCATTTGCTCATTACTGCATAGGTAATGTGTGGCAAAACTGGACTTATCAAATGCCATAAATGCGCACCAGAATGGGATACTATGTATCCCGCCGCTAGACACCAATGTTGGAAAATGAGGCAGTATCTGTGAGGCCTGCACAAATAACATGACTACATTTGTCCTTCACTGGGAACCGAACACCCAATTGTAGCACCTGACTCTCAGAGGCTAGCGTTGCAGAGCAGTCTGAGGCTTACTCAAGGGAGGTGGTGTGGGCTAGTAATCGCCATGACAGGTGCGCAGAAATAACACTCAATAATTGATTGTCCAGTCTGTACTTTGCTTTATAAAAGTAAGAGTACATTTATTAAACACACACACTACTCAATACTATGCACCAATTTACAAATATACATAAGCTGTTGGAATTACTTTGTGACATTGCATAACATCTCCACCCCTCCCGCAGGGGGGTGGGGTCTAGTACCACCACTCCCATGTATGCACATCATCTTGCCCCCAAATGCAGTTAGTTGAACATAACCTGGAGGGAGGGCCCTGCGCACTGGCATCATCCCAGTGGCGACCCACCCAATTACCTCAACAAGCATTTAAAATAGGCACACCTGCCCTGGTGACACACAACCCTGACTGAGCATTTCCTACTGACCATGAAGTATACACCTCTACATCTTAAGGGCTACCAGTCTGGGTTCTTCACCTAAGCGCAGCAGCAAGAATACATGTTTAAGCATCACTTTAGAAGGACAGTACTCATCACATTTATGGATCATTAGAATGCATTGCAATTACAGCCCCTAAAGGAATCACAGATGAAATCACAGGATTAAGCATATACAGCCAGACGCCCTAGCAGGAATGTCTGACCAACATAACCCCATTTGGCTTATGACATCACCTTACACAGGTACTTCACATTACACATGTGACTTCCAGTCTCTCTGAAAGAATTACATTAGTAAATGCACTACGGGTGCAATTACACCTCTTGAGATGTTAAAATGCTAACTGAGCCCTTGAGGGGTTATCCTTTTCAAGTGCCCATAAGACTTAGGGGGGGACATCCATTTTCATGCTGGGGGAGACTGCGTTGCTCCTGCAGCTCCCCCTGCACCTTGGCACACACCTCGTGGTGACCCCGTCCTCCTGGGGCCACCACACGCAGAAAAACAGCGTTTTTCCCTTGCAGGCCGATCCGGGCCTGCAAGGCATTATGGGGCGAGGCTCTCCTGCCTCGTGAATATTATAACAGCGGCTCTCCCGCTGCATCGGGGAGAGCCACGATGTGGGCCTCCGGCCGCTGCTTCCCTCGTTGGAGGGTCCGGTCCCACCCGGACCCCCAGGTGAGTGCTTAGGCTCGGGGAGCCCACCCCTGGCTGCTCTTTTTGTTTTTCGGGGGCCCGGTCCCACCCGGGCCCCTCGCACCTCTTCGGGGTTCTTTCGGGGTCCCGGTCCCACCAGGGACCCCCGCATGCCTTCACGATGGTGGGCAGCCTGGGGAGCTCACCCCCGGCTGCCCCCTCCGGCTCCCTGCCCGGCCAGCACCCTCGCGTTCTGCCGCGGGAGCCGACACAGCAGTTCTGGTCTGCCCGCTCCGGCGGGCAGACGCGTCGACTCCCGCCGGCCCGCCTGTCCTCGGGGGAGTGCGGCTGCACTCCCCCTGCCTCCTCCTTCTCCACGGGGCCCGGAGATGGGGTCCCGGGACACCGGACATCTTCGAGGGGAGCGCGACGGTGCTCCCCTCCCTCCAGAGTCTTCACGCTGCTGCGGGGGAGTGCGGCTGCACTCCCCCAGCCTCCGCCATCGATTTGGGGCGCGGAGATGGGGTCCCGAGCCCCCAGGCACTCCTTCCCGGGGAGCGCGACGGCACTCCCTGGCTTGGCTTCGGGGCCCGGGGATGGGGTCCCGGGCCCCTAAAGACCTCTTCGCGGGGGCGCGACAGCGCTCCCCGCCTCCTCCTCCTCCTCACACAGGCATTTTCACGGGGAGCGTGACGGTGCTCCCCGGCTTCGGCGGGGCCCAGAGTTGGGATCCCGGGCCCCTCTCCCCATTCCCAGGGGGGTGCGATGGTGCTCCCCTGCCTCCAGTTTCGGCAGGGGCCAGGGTGGGCTCCTGGCACCCAGCGAGGGCATTTTTCACGGGGAGCGCGACGGTGCTCCCTGACTTTTTTTCTTGTGGGGGCAGCCCCCGGGACCTGACCCACCCTGGGGGCATTCTCTCGACCGGCGGTGGAGCCCCACGCACTTCGTCGTCGGTTGGCCACAGGTCAAAGGTCTGGGGGGCCTATCTCAGCCCCCAGGGGTCCGATCTTCCTGCTTTTGGCCTCTTCTTGCTCCTGGTGGTGCTCCCCAGCCACTGGGAGCACTCTCCTTCACCCTCTGGGCCTCTCAGAGGGGGTATTCAGCAGGGAGCTGTCTTCACTGGCTCCCTGCGCCAGCCTTTCGCCTGGCTCTCATCCTGGGCCTCTCTTCTCCCTGTGCAGAGGCCCCTGCTTCTGCGCACTGGTCCTGGTCTCTTCTGGCGCTGTTCAGGATCCTTGGATCCTTCCAACTGCCCATTGCGCCAGGCTCCAGCACCCTCTACCTCAGCAGACCACACCCCAGAGAGAGCTTCTCTTCCTGTGCAAACACTTTTAAAGAATTGGGGAGGGGGCTGGCAGGAAGTCTCTGTTTGCCCTATCACACAGCGACAAATCACTTCTCTGCCCCTGCTACCTCCTTCCTGCCCAGGCCTCTGGGTTGGTTCAAGATGGCGTCGTCCAGGGTCTCCTGCTACATGGTCTCTGAAAACCCCTTTCCCCCAGAGCTGGCTTCTCCCTTGTGCAGCTGGGTGCCTGGCACCAGGTGACAGCTGCTGATGGATTAGCCTGTAGCTCCACCCATCTTCTCTTCATGGAGAGGAGGTCTTCGCTCTTGGAAGAAAGGTCATTAATCCAGCCTGCTGGGGTCAGCCCCCAGCCAGGCCCTGGTTATGAGCTGACTCAGAGAAATATAACATTTCTGGATGACCCAAAAGCAGTACAAATATGACTTTGGACTCTGCAGAATACTTCTTCTCACATAGGTTACAGTGGACTTTAGTGCGTGTCTGGAAGTTGTAGGCCTTAGGAAAGTGAAACTAGCCCAAGGGCTCCACATCCCCATAGGGGAATAATGAAGTGAAAACAGTAAAACACACTGACTTTCCCTGGCATGTTTCTTCCCAGTGTATAAAGCCTATTCCATGTTACCACCCAATTCTGCATAAGTCCTGCCACACCATTCACTTTGTATCTGCTCCTGGGCTGCGCACGCCAGGAATCTCCCCTGCGCAGCCCGTACACGTGTGCACACGCATGTACACATGGGTCTGCATGTAACCAGCCCGGTGCCCCTTACTCCAGCTGCTCCGCAGAGGCCTAGTCAAGCTAGGGGGACACCAGTAAAATCCACATGCAGTCTCTTTCATCATGAGTTCACTGTGGGTGAGTCCCAACTTATGAGGCTCTCCCACAGTAAAAGCTCAACAATGAGGTGCTCAAAAAGCGAAAAATCCGGGCGACTCAGAGTGTCAGAACCACCTTCTAACAGGTGGTTTCTGATTAGCCAGTTTCGGGTTTTTTGGAGAGTTGTGTTAAGTACACGTATATCCTCAGGGGTGGAGATTTTAAGGTATAGTTGGGTGTCATCTGCATACATGTGGTATTGTACATTGGAAAATTTCAGAATTTCCATTAGAGGCTCCATGAACAGGTTAAAGAGAGTAGGTGATAAGGTGGACCCCTGAGGGACCTCTAAAGTGACCGGAGTGGTAGTGGACAAGGATTGGTTAACCTTAATTCTTTGAGTTCTGTTGTGTAGAAATGAGGCGAACCAATTTAGGACAACCCCAGCTAGTCCCATTTTTTGTTCAAGTAATTCAAGGAGGCTGTCATGTTTGACCGTGTCGAAAGCTGAGGATAGGTCTAGGAGGATTACGAGGCAAGATTTGTTCTCATCTAGCATTTTAAGTGCGTAATCAACTATGTGTGTAAGGACTGTTTCCGTGCTGTGACCCTGACGGAAACCGGATTGGAATTGGTCAATAAGGTGGAACTGATCGATGTGATTGCATAGTTGGGTATGTATGCATTTCTCAAGGAGCTTTGCCAGAGAGGGAATGGTGGAGATGGGACTGAAGTTATCTGGGTTTGTAGGATCTGCTGTGGGTTTTTAGAATGGGGGTTACCTGCCCTGATTTTAGGCAGTCTGGTAAAGCCCCTTGGAGTAGTGAAGCATTCACTATCTTAGTCCGGAGAGGGAATAAAGAAGTTTTGATCTCATTGAAGATGTTAGCTGGTAGAGGGGCGCAGAAGTGGTTTGAAGGTTTAAGTGTTGTTAAGATATTAAGAATGGCATTTTCCTCAAATGTTTTGAAAGTAGCCCATGACGCGTTGTTTTTGAAGGTGAGTCCTTGTAGATCTGGGTGCGGAACGATCATATTCGGGCCTGGGCTATCGGGGTTATCATCGGGAGGAGCTCACTTGCTGTTTGGAGATCACTTTCAATCTTTTTAGACTTTTCAAGAAAGAAGGAGGCAAATATGTTGCAGTTTGGCAGCAGAAGGGATCCCATTGTGTAGGGGTTGCGTTTTTGAGTAGACTGATGTTTGATAATTTCGAACAGTTTTCTTGGACGATTTCTGGCTTTGTCTAGTTGAACTCTGAAGAAATTTGCTTTTGAGTTTCTGATGTGAATATTGCATGTGTTCCTCTGTGACCGCAGGTGCTTGAGGTGTTCTAGGGACGGTGAGGATCTCCACACTTGTTCAGCTAGTCTCAAATTGTGTCCCATTGTACCATGGTTTGGAGTCTCTAGTGGATGGTCTTTTTAGCTGTAAGGGCGAAACTGTATCAAGAATGGTCATCATGGAGCTGTTGTAGAGGTTTGTAAGGTCATGGACATCTGACATGTCCACTGGAGGAGGCAGGACGTTATAGCTGAGGGATGTCAAGTCATTAAGGTCTATGTCGCAAGTGATCCTTTTCCATTGTCTGGGTTTCTTAAGTTGCGGTTTATGTGTCCTCACTGATTCGGTGATGAGAAAGGTGATGCAGTGGTGGTCTGTCCAGTCGCATGGGACGATAGATTCGAGTTGAATGGAGTTTGCGTTAGCAATGATTAGGTCCAGGGTCGCACCCATGTTGTGCATAGGGCTGTTGCAGATTTAGTTCAGGTTAAGGTCCGCTAGAAAGGATTTTAGGCTGTTAACTGAGGGGTCTTTCAGGTTGTTCCAATGAAGGTTGAAGTCTCCGAGGAAGATCTGGGAGCAGTGTTGTCCTACGTTGGTAGTGATGATTTCCATGATTTGTTCGGTGAACGAGAGGTAGTCGCGTGGAGGGTGGCAGATCACGTGTAGCGTACATAGTGGTTTGTTGTTACTCGCAATGTTTATGCAAAGGTATTCACAAGCGGATAACTCAACGATTTGCAACTGATTCACCGCGAGGTTACTGTGGTGAATGCAGGCAATGCCTCCACCCATTCCGTTCAGTCTGTCTGATCTTATAATGTTATAGCTAGGTGGGACTAATATGTCTAGGATTGGTGCAGAGGAGTCATTTAGCCATGTTTCTGTTAGGAGTAAGAGGACAAGCTTATGGGCAAGGATGAGGTCAGCAATGTCCACTGTGTGTTTCATGGCCGATCAGCAATTTAGAAGCATGCATTTCAGATGTGGTTTGGTGTCTACTGAGGTTGTCTATACAATGGGGACCTGCTTAAGGTTGGACTTATTTACTTCTCTGGAGTTAGCCCTAGGTTCTCTGTGTGGGTTCGAGGCAATTGTTAGTATGGGAGCCAGGTTGTCTGAGTTTTCCTGGTGTGCAGGATTATATGTGAGGAGAAGGGAGTGTATGTCATTGTCCAATAGTGGATTCATAAGCCTGACAGGCCTTGTGGATGCATTGTGGTAGGGTATAGATTGCCATCTTGTGAGAGGGGCTGGTGAGATGGTTGCCAACCTTGTTGTAAGAAGTGCCTATTTGTGGTAGTCGTGAGTGGTATGAGTTGGGTTGTGGATGAATGTGCCTATTATTTTCTGGAGCCATTTTTGGCCATCTGTTATAGGCCAGCTGCAACGTGATATTTATTAGGCTCTGTAGGTCAGACTTGAGTTGGTGTAGGTCTTGTGTAATTTTGTCAAGTCTATATTCTATTGCGGCATGGGAGCATGTGGTTGTGGTTTGGGGCAGAGGGCCGGAAGGTGGGGGGCTGCACTGGATTGTGTAATTGGGTTGGTGCTGGTCTGAGGGAAATGGTGAGGGGGAGGTCTGGTTGGAGATGGTTTTAGGCTTGTATTCTGAGATCGGGGTGGGGTAGGGGTTGTGGTTTGGGGCAGAGGGCCGGAAGGTGGGGGGATGCTCTGGATTGTGAAGTTAGGTTGGTGCTGGTCTGAGGGAGATGGTGAGGGGGAGGTCTGGCTGGAGATGGTTTTAGGCTTGTATTCTGAGATTGTGGGTGGGGCTGGGTGGTGAAGATATTTTCATTGCTGTGTGACTCAGTGGCCCTTGTTGTAGCAGTTATTTGTGGGCATATATTGGTTTGGTGATTTGATGGGAATTACTCTGGTCCATCAGGAGGTATGGGAGAGTTGGTATTGTGTGGGCTGATTGCTATGGTGGAGTGTGTAGGGGATAAGGGTGGATCGTTTAATGTGGCTAACCTGGACGAGGACAATATTTGGGGTGCCTGCAAGTCGTTTGTAGAACTAGGATGATCTAAGAGGGGGCTGAGTCCTTATTAGATACTGCATGTTTGATGATAGGGAAGAATTTGTTGAATAGATCTAGGTTGCGGTCTGATGACTGGATGAGGATTATCCCATTGTTATAAATGGAGATGGTTAATTTTGCATTGAAGGTGGGTGATTATAGTTAGGAAATAGAATTTGAAAAACCTTAGAAATTCACTGAAAAAAAAGGTTTCAGGGACAGTATAGTTAGGCATTGGAATTTAATAAAACTAAAAAAATCACTGAAAAAACTCATACAGTCACTTATATCCACCATCACTCATCTATACTGCCTTTTACATACCCAATTACTCATCCATATATCACAAACACATGCATTCACTCACCGACAAAGCCATACACACACTCGCTCATACAGCCCCTCACACATGTACTCACCGACCCATACAGCCACTGACTTACCCACTCACTCATCCACAGAGGCAGTTACACACCCCCTCACCCACACACACACAAATACTCTGGACCCATAGAGATACTCAGACAACCAATCACTCACCCATACAGAAACTCAAGTACCCACTCACTGACCCATACAGTTACTTAGACACCAACTGGCAGACTTATACAGGCATTCATACAACCAGTCACTAACCCATACATTCACTGAGACACCTAATCACTCTCTTATACTGTCAGTCACGCACCCACTGAATCACCTGTACAGGCATGCATACACCCACTGATTCACCAATACACCTTGGTATATATATTTAACACACAAACTTTTTAAAATACTCACAGTCACTGGATGATGTCATCAGTGATCTCATGAGTGATGTCAATTGAGATGTCATCAGTGATGTCATGAGTTATGTCACTGACCATGTCATGAGTGATGTAATATGTGAGGTCCTAAGCCGCGCATTGCAGGGGCGTGAGTTATAGTTAGCTCAGCTCACTATAACAGCTGAATTTCTCTGGTTTTGTACGAGTGAAACCTGAGCCTAACTACAATGTCCCTTTAACCTTTTTCAGTGATTTTGTTTTAAATTCAATTTCTTAACTATAACATCCCAGTAACCTTTGTTTTTTTCCAGTATATATATATATATATATATATATATATATATATTCACTGAAAAAAACATAGGTTTTAGGGACAGTTATAGTTAGTTGGACATTGCACTCGTACAAAACCCGTGAAATTCCCCCGTTATAGTTAGTCCAGCTAACTATAACTCGCGCCCCACAATGCACTGCTGATGACGTCACATATTACATCACTCATGACATGGTCAGTGACATCACTGATGACATCACTGATGACATCTCAAATGACATCACTGATGACATCATCCAGTGACTGTGTGTTTCTGTAAAGTTTAAATATTTTTAATATATATAGGAAAAGACGTATTGAAGAATGAGTGGGTGTGTAAGTGTCTGTATGGATGATTTAGTAGGTGCATGACTGACTGTATAAGTGAGTGATTTAACGTATCTTACTGAATGCATGGGTTAGTGACTAAACTGGGTGAATGTCTGTATCCGTCTGTCTGTTGCTGTGTAAGTGGCTGCATGTGTTTGTGAATAGCTACATGAGTGTCTATATGAGTTATTGAATGCTTGTGTGAGTATCTGTATGGGTGCCTGAGTGTTTGTGTGGGAGGGGTGTGTGCGACTCTGTGCATAGATGTGTGAGTGGGTGATTCACTGGGTGGATGGTTTCAAGAGTGCATCTGTGATAGACTGTATGGGTGGGTAAGTGTGTGTAAGAGTGTGTTAGTGAGTGAATGTATGTCCCAGTGGTACATGTGTGAGTAACTACATATGTGAAAGGCAGTATATATGTGTGTTGGAGTATATAAATAGCTATAAGCGAGAGTGAGTGATTGTGATAGTGGCTGTATGGATGAGTGTGTGCTTGTATCAGTGATTGTATAAGAGCGTAAGAATGTGCTAGTATTTGTATGAGTAAGTGAGCTGGTGTGTGTATAACTGTATAGGTGAGTAAATGGTAGTGTGTTTAATTATTTGCATGACTGACTAGGTGTGTGAGTACCTCTATGGATGAGTGGCGGTGTTTGAGTGTCTATATAGGAGTATGAGTGCATATGATAGTCCTGTACTGAGTGACCATAAGTATGAGTGACTGTACGGGTGAGTGAGTGGATGTGTGTGTGTAGACCTAAGAATCAGTGAGTGGGTATGTAGTTATTGGTGTTGGAGTGTCTATGGTTTTGCGAATGGCAGTCTGTAATTTAGAGTGGGTGTATCAAAGGTTATATTAGGGTGTGAGAAGATGCATGAAATTATCACATGGATGATGTCATCAGTGATGTCATCAGTGATGTCATTTGAGATGTCATCAGTGATGTCACTGACCATGTCATGAGTGATGTAATATGTGACGTCATCAGCAGTGCATTGCGGGGCGCGAGTTATAGTTAGCTGGACTAACTATAACGGGGAATTTCACGGGTTTTGTACGAGTGCAATGTCCAACTAACTATAACTGTCCCTAAAACCTATGGTTTTTTCAGTGAATTTCAAAGGTTTTTTAAATGCTAATTTGTAACTATAACGTCCCTGAAACCTATGGTTTTTTCAGTGAATTTCAAAGGTTTTTTAAATGCTAATTTGTAACTATAACATGTCTGAAACCTACGGTTTTTTCAGTGAATTTCAAAGGTTTTGTAAATGACAATTTTTAAATGTATTAATTGTTATATAAATTTTTTTCATACTGATTTACTCCATTTTTAGAAACATTTTTTTTTACATATTTTATTTTTTAAATTACATTGTAATTACATTATACATTACATTACAAAAAATACTTTCTCAGAATGAATTACTTTAGTTTAAATACTTTGCACATAGGCAATAGACTTTTAAGTACAGTAGTTACAGTTGTTGCAATGGGCAACACATTTTCAAACACAATGCAACATTCAGCTCAATGTGAATTTCTAGTTAAATGCAATTAGTTACTTTATGGATTACTTTTCTAACCACAGGACTGGATCCTAGATTCAGTCCTGGGACATCTCCTGTAAACAGTTGAGTAAAAGCGTTTTGGTTACAGTCGTGATTTTTAAAAGTTGACACTTAGAAACTTTTTCTCATAGAATCACCAATGTTATCCTATGGAAGGAAATTCACTTAGAAGGTAAAAACTGTTATCGTTACTTTTTCTTACTCAGTGTTGGATCCTGGATCCAGCACTGGTGCATCTCCTGTAAACAGTTGAAAGAATGCGTTTAAGTCATACAGGCGATTTTTTAGGAATATTTGTAGTTTGTGAAAATCGACACTTTGAAACTTTTCTGCTAAAAACCAGACAATGGATTCCTATGGAAGAAAATATAAGTTACTGGTAAGTACGGTTAAAATTACTTTTTCAGGGTCAGTGCTGGGCTAAAAGATGCAGCACTGGGTTCTCTCCTGATAACAGGTGAGTAAATTGGAATTCGTACTTTGGTTGATTTTAGAGGAATATTATAAAGTTCCAAAACTCCACACTTAGAAGAATTTCCAAGTGAAACCAGTCAATGTTAGCCTATGGAAGGAAATTCAAGTTACTGGTAAGTACGGTTAAAATTACTTTTCAGGACCAGTACTGGGCTGAAAGATGCAGCACTGAGGTCTCTCCTGATAACAGGTGAGTAAATCAGAATTCGGATTTCGGCTGATTTTAGAGGAATATTTGTATGTTCCAAAAATCAACACTTAGAAACTTTTTCAGCAAAAAGCAGGCAATGATATCCTATGGAAGGAAATTCAAGTTACTGGTAAGTACGGTTAAAATTACTTTTGAGGATCAGTACTGGGCTGAAAGATGCAGCACTGAGGTCTCTCCTGATAACAGGTGAGTAAATCGGAATTCGTATTTTGGCTGATTTTAGAGGAATATTTTAAAGTTCCAAAACTCCACACTTAGAAGAATTTCCAAGTGAAACCAGTCAATGTTAGCCTATGAAGGAAATTCAAGTTACCGGTAAGTACGGTTAAAATTACTTTTCAGGACCAGTACTGGGCTGAAAGATGCAGCACTGAGGTCTCTCCTGATAACAGCTGAGTAAATCAGAATTCGGATTTCGGCTGATTTTAGAGGAATATTTGTATGTTTCAAAAATCAACACTTAGAAACTTTTTCAGCAAAAAGCAGGCAATGATATCCTATGGAAGGAAATTCAAGTTACTGGTAAGTACGGTTAAAATTACTTTTCAGGATTAGTACTGGGCTGAAAGTTGCAGCACTGAGGTCTCTCCTGATAACAGGTGAGTAAATCGGAATTCGTATTTCGGATGATTTTAGAAGAATATTTGCACAATGGTGAAGGGAGGGGCGGGGCCTGAGGTGACATCTGTGCAAACGCGCCCCGTGGCGCGTTTTAAGTTGGGGGATTAAGTCCCCTTGAATCCTGAGGGTCCCTAGGGGCCAACTAGCCCACCAGGAACCTCCAATATGCGCCAGGGGGCTGCGTTGCAGAGACGTGTAGAGAGGCCACACCCCTTTTACACCTCTCTGCAACGCAGCTCTGTGGCGCTTTCTGGATGTACCTGTTGGGCTAGTTGGCCCCCAGGGACCCTCAGGATTGAAGGGATTTAATCCCCAACTTAAAACGCGCCACGGGGCGCGTTGCACAGATGTCACCTGAAGCCCCGCCCCTCCCTTCACCACTGTGCAAACGCGCCCCGTGGCGCATTTTAAGTCGGGGGATTAACTCCCTTGAATCCTGAGGGTCCCTGGGGGCCAACTAGCCCAACAGGTATATCCAAAAGCGCCACAGAGCTGCGTTGCAGAGGTGTAAAAGGGGCGTGGCCTCTGTACACCTCTCTGTAACGCAGCCCCCTGGCGCATACTGGAGGTTCCTGGTGGGCTAGTTGGCTCCCAGGACCCCAGTATTCAAGGGGAATTTGTTCCCCCTCTGCAAACACGCCAGGGCGCGTTTGCAGAGTGGTGAAGGAAGGGGGCGGGGCCTGCGGGCCCGATCGTTTCTTTTTTTTTTTTTTTTTTTTTCGTCCCCTGAAGGGGGGCTGTGTGGCCCCCCTTACTTTTTCCTGTTTTTGGGCCCTGGGGACCCCATCCCCCAGGGCCTTACCCCTTTTTTTTTAATTAAAATTTTTTTTTAAAAACGGGAAGGGGCCGCGTGGCCCCCTTCCCTGGGCCTGTATTGGCCCCGGGGACCCCATCCCCGGGGCATGGCCTCTATTTTTATTTTTATTCTTTGGAGGGGGGCTGCGTGGCCCCCCCTCTGGCCATTTAAGGCCCCGGGGACCCCATCCCCGGGGCCGGCCATACACTTTTTTTTTTTTTCTTTTTTTAAACTTTGGGGAGGGGAGCCGCGTGGCCCCCTCCCGGGCCACTACTTGCCCCGGGGACCCCATCCCCCGGGGCTGGCCCTCTCCGTTGGGGACTGTGGGGGGTCCCCAAGCCCCCACAGTCCCGCCGGCTCCCCGCGTCCCTTGGGAGCCGGCATTGCTTTACACATGGGGAGCTGCTAAGATGCAGCTCCCCATGTGGAAAGCAATCGGCTTTGGATATTGGAAGAGAGAGCAGGTTTCCTGCTCTCTCTTCCAATATCAAAGCAGTTTGCTATGGCAGGACGGGAGCCGCGAGGCTCCGTCCTGCCATAGCAAACTACAGTGTCCCGGGGGTAGGCACCCCGGGACACTGCAGGAGCCGGCCCTGGGGGGTGGTGGTCCCCAGGGCCATCAAGGGCTCCAGGAGGGGGCCGCGTGGCCCCCTCCCTTAAATTGCACAGCCCCGGGGAGGTGGTGGTCCCCGGGGCTCTGGGGGTCCGTAACGGACCCCCATATTTAAATGTTTAGTGCCCCGGGGAGGTGGCGGTCCCCGGGGCGTGTGGGGGGGCTGGAGCCCCCCCACACAGGTTTTTCAATTTTTAAAAAAAAAGCCCCGGGGAGGTGGTGGTCCCCGGGGCTGCGGGAGGGCTCAGAGCCCTCCCGCACCATTTTTAAAAAAAAGCCCCGGGGGGTGGCGGTCCCCGGGGCTTGGGGGGCCCTTTGAGGCCCCCCACACATAAAATTAACCCCCCCACCATGCCCCCGGGACTTGGGCCACCCGGGGGCAAAATACAATCAAAGCGCGGGAGACCGCGCTTCGATTTTTTTTTTTTTCGGCAGGATTCGCGCACCCTGAGCGCATCCTGCCGATTTTTTTAAAAAATGTTTTTGTTTTTTTTTGCCCAGGGGGTCCCCTGAGCAAACCTAGGGGGTCAGGGTGTTTCTACCCTGCCCCCTTTGTGCGCTTTGCGCACTTGTTTCTGTCCCTCGGTTCTACCGAGGGACAAAATGGCTGCCAACATTTCCTGAATCGGAATGTTGACAGCCAGCTGACAACCAATTAACATGCAGCTCGTGATCGGGAGGGTACGCGTACCCTACTCGGCCATAGATATCACTATCTTTTTACTTTTGATTTTCTCAGCAACTACTGAACGGATTCACACCATTTAACAAAAGGGTTCTTTCTGAACCAAGAACTACCTCTTTGCCAAATTTGGTGTAATTCCGTTCAGCAGTTCGAGCTGTAGCCGTGTCTAAAGTTTCCTATGGAAAATTGCATGGGGAAAACGCGTTTTGGGACCCCCTTTTTCTCGGCCCCCGCTTGACGAATCCCCCGAGACTTTCAGGGTAGGAGCGGACCGGAGCGGGCCACAAAGTTTGAAAATTTTGCGAAGATACGTCAACCGGCAAGAGAGTTATTTCAAATAGAATGTCGCGGATTTCCTATGGATAATAGGTTGTAACTATAACTATCTACTGGCGACCGCCAGTAGATAATATATATATATATATATATATATATATATATATATAACGCTCCAAAGTTGCCCACAGGCGAGGACGCACTCGGGCTTCAGCAAATTCCCCAATCACCACACCCAAGCCGGGATGTAGTCTGACGCGTTTCGGATTAATTCCTTCTTCTTAGGCTGGTTCCAAAGAGTGCACAGCGTTTCTTGCCTGGGGAATTTGCTGCAGCCCGAGTGCGTCCTCACCTGTGGGCAACTTTGGAGCGTTATATATATATATATATATATATAGATATATATATATATATATATATATATATATATACATATATAACCAGCATTTTTTGATTTGCCAATATCTTTGGCACCGTTTGATGAATCTTCGTGAAATTTTCAAAACTAATGGGGCGCTTCTGTCAGCTCCTGTCTTGAAAGTTTTGGGGTATTCGTTGAGCGGGGCCGTGAAAAAAGGGGGTCCCAAAATGCATTTTCTCCATGTTAATTTTCATAGGAAACTTTTGTTGCAACTACAGCCCGAACTGCTGAACGGAATTACACCAAATTTGGCAGAGAGGTAGCTCTTGGTCCAGAGTGCACTCTTTGCTTTAAATGGTATAAATCTGTTCAGTAGTTTGTGAGAAATTTAAACATTAACAGATATCCATATTTCAGGATTATGAGATCTGATTGGCCGAACCCTCCCGATCTCGAGCCTGAGATCTGATTGGCTGCCAACACTTCAAACCAGGAAGTGTTGGCAGCCATCTTGTGACTCGGTTGAACAAAGTCACAAGGAAAAAGGTAAAAAAATGATTTTTTTTTAAAAGGGGGCAGGGTAGCAACACCCTGACCCCCTAGGCTTGCTCAGGGGATCCCACAGCGACCCCCGCGACCCAAAAAGCATTTTTTTTAAATCAGCAAGCTTCGCGCTGGGTGTGCAAATCCTGCTGAATTTTTTTTAAAAACGAAGCGCCATCTCCCGTGCTTCATTTAATTAAGCCCCTGGGTGAGCCAGGTCTCAGGGGCAGTGACAAAAAATGTTGCGGGGGCCCACAGGGACCCCCACAGCCCCGGGACTGCCACCTCCCGGGGCTTTATTTTTATGAAAATGCATGGGGGGCTCCTGCCCCCCCACACAGCCCCATGGACTGCCACCTCCCCAGGGCTTTAATTATTACATGCGGGGGGCATGCGGCCCCTCCGCAGCCCCAGGAACCGCCACCTCCACTGGACTCTGCATTTAAAAAATGTAGTATGTGGGGGATCAAGCCCCCCACATGGCCCTGGGGACCACCACCTCCCCGGGGCACACAAAAATTAAGGGCAGTGGCCCGTAGCAGCCCCTGGCCCCGGGAACCACCACCTCCCCGGGTCTATAAACTTGATGGGAGGGGGCCGCAGGTCTCCCTCCATGTGCTCTAGATGGCTCTGGGGACCTCCACCACCCAGGGCCGGCTCCAGCAATGTCCGGGGGTGCCCACCCCGTGACATTGCATTTCACTATGGCAGGGCGGGAGCACCCTTCTTCCCTCTTTCTGCACCTCTATTGCCTCTTTCTGCACCTGTCTTGCCTTTTTCTGCATTTCTCTTTCCTCCTCCTGCACCTCTGTTGCTTCTTTCTGTACTTTTCTTGCCTCCTTCTGCACATCTGTTGGTTCTTTCTGCATTTCTCTTGCTTCTCTCTTCACCTCAATTGCTTCTTTCTGCACCCCTCTTGCCTTTTTCTGCACCCCTCTTCCCTCTTTCTGCACATTTATTGCCTCTTTCTGCATCCCTGTTCCCTCTTTCTGCACATCTCTTGCCTGTTTCTGCAACTCTCTTGCCTCTTTCTGCAGTTCTCTTGCCTCGTTGTGCACTTTTGTTGCTTCTTTCTGCACTACTATTGCCTGTTTCTGCATCTCTCTTGCCTCTTTCTGCATGTCTGTTGGTTCTTTCTGTACTTCTCTTGCTTCTTTCTGTAACTCTCTTGCTTCTTTCTGTATGCCTCTTGCCTCTTTCTGCACCCCTCTTCCCTCTTTCTGCACATCTCTTGCCTCCCTCTGCACTCATGTTCCCTCTTTCTGCACCTCTTTTGCCTGTTTTTGAGACTCTCCTGCCTCTTTCAGCAGGTTTCATGCCTCTTTCTGCACATCTGTTGCTTCTTTCTGCAATAATCTTGCCTCTTTCTACACCACTCTTGCCTGTCTTTGCACCTCACTTGCCTCTTTCTGCACCTCTCTTGCCTGTTTCTGCACCTGTCTTGCCTCTTACTGCATTTCTCTTCCTTCTTCCTGCACCTCTGTTGCCTAGTTCTGCACTTCTCTTGCCTATTTCTGCACATCTGTTAATTCTTTCTGCACTTCTCTTGCCTCTTTCTGCACCTCTGTTGTTTCTTTCTGTTCTTCTCTTGCTTCTTTCTGCACCTTTCTTGCTACTTTCTGCACCCCTCTTGCCTCTCTTTGCACCCCTCTTCCCTCTGTCTGCACCTATCTTCCCTCTTTCTGCACCTCTCTTGCCTCTTTCTGCATCTGTCTCGCCTCTTTCTGTATTTCTCTTCCCTCTTTCTGCACCTTTGTTGCTTCTTACTGCACTTATTTTGCCTCTTTCTGCACCCCTCTTGCCTCTCTATGTACCCCTCTTCCCTTTTTCTGCAACTCTCTTCCCTCTTTCTGCACCTCTCTTGCCTCTTTCTGTACTTGTCTTGCCTCTTTCTGCACCTCTGTTGCTTCTTTCAGTACTTCTCTTGCCTCTTTCTGCACCTCTCTTGCCTGTTTTTGTACCTCTCTTGCCTCTTTCTGTACCTCTGTTGCTTCTTTCTGCACCTCACTTGCTTCTTTCTGTACCCCTCTTGTCTCTTTATGCACCACTCTTCCCTCTTTCTGTACCTCTCCTCTTTCTGCACCCCTGTTCCCTCTTTCTGCACCTCTGTTGCCTAGTTCTGCACTTCTCTTGCCTCTGTCTGCACATCTGTTGCTTCTTTCTGCACTTCTCTTGACTCTTTCTACACCCCTCTTGCCTCTTTCTGCACTTCTGTTGGTTCATTCTGTACTTCTCTTGCTTGTTTCTGCACCTCTCTTGATTTTTTCTGTATGCCTCTTGCCTTCCTGCACCCCTCTTCCCTCTCTCTGAACCTCTCTTGCCTCTTTCTGCACTGCTGTTCTCTCTTTCTGCACATCTCTTTCCTGTTTCTGTACCTCTCTTGTCTCTTTCTGCACTTCTCTTGCCTCTTTCTGCACCTCTGTTGCCTCTTTCTGCTTTTCTGTTGCTTTTTTCTGCACTTCTTTTGCCTCTTACTGCACCTCTCTTGCTTCTTTCTGCACCCTTCTTGCCTATCTCTGCACCCCTCTTCCCTCTTTCTGCACCTCGCTTGCCTATTTCTGCACCTGTCTTGCCTCGTTTTGCACCTCTCTTGCTTCTTTCTGCACTTCTCTTGCCTCTTTCTGTAACTCTCTTGCCTCTATCTGCAGTTCTCTCGCCTACTTGTGCCCTTCTGTGGCCCCTTTCTGCACTACTCGTGCCTGTTTCTGCACCTCTCGTGCCTCTTTCTGCACCTCTGTTGGTTCTTTCTGCGCTTCTCTTGATTCTTTCTGCACCTCTCTTGCTTCTTTCTGTATGCATCTTGCCTTTTTCTGCACCCTTCTTTCCTCTTTTTGCACTTCTCTTGCCTCTTTCTACACCCATGCTCCCTCTTTCTGCACCTTCTTGCCTGTTTCTGCTGCCCTCTTGCCTCTTTCTGCACTTCACTAGGTTCTTTCTGCACTTCTCTTGCTTCTTTCTGGACCTCTGTTGCTTGTTTCTGCACGTCTCCTTGTGCACCCCTGTTGCCTCTTTCTGCACCTCTGTTGGTTATTTCTGCACTTCTCTTGCTTGTTTCTTTACCTCTCTTGCTTCTTTCTGCACCCCTATTGCCTCTTTCTGCACCCCTCTTCCCTCTTTCTGCACCTTTCTTGCCTCTTTCTGCATCCCTATTCTCTCTTTCTGCACATCTCGTGCCTGTTTCTGCAACTCTTTTGCCTCTTTCTGCAGTTCTTTTGCCTCCTTGTGCACTTCTGCTGCTTCTTTCTGCACGACTCTTGCCTATTTCTGCACCCCTCTTGCCTCTTTCTGCACCTCTGTTGGTTCTTTCTGCACCTCTCTTGCCTCTTTCTGCACCCATGTTCCCTCATTCTGCACCTCTCTTGCATGTTCTTGCAACCCTCTTGCCTCTTTCTGCAGTTGTCTAAACTCTTTCTGCATTTCTGTTGCTTCTTTCTGCACTTCTCTTGCCTATTTCTGCAACCCTCTTGCCTCTTTCTTCAGTTCTTTTGCCTCCTTGTGCACTTCTGTTGCTTCTTTCTGCACTACTCTTGCCTATTTCTGCACCCCTATTGCCTCTTTCTGCATCTCTGTTGGTTGTTTCTGCACTTCTCTTGCTTCTTTCTTCACCCCTCTTGCCTCTTTCTGCACCCCTCTTCCCTCTTTCTGCATCCCGGTTCCCTCTTTTTGCACATCTCTTGCCTGTTTCTGCAACACTCTTGCCTCTTTCTGCAGTTCTCTTGCCTCCTCGTTCAATTCTGTTGCTTCTTTCTGCACTACTCTTGCCTGTTGCTGTACCCCTCTTACCTCCTTCTGCACCTCTGTTGGTTCTTTCTGCACTTCTCATGCTTCTTTCTGCAACTCTCTTGCTTCTTTCTGTATGCCTCTTACCTCTTTATGCACCTCTGTTCCCTCTTTCTGCACATCTCTTGCCTGTTTCTACACCTCTCTAGTCTTTTTCTACACTTCTCTTGCCTCTTTCTGCTCCTCTGTTGCTTCTTTCTGCACTTTTCTTGCCTTTTTCTGCATTTCTGTTGCTTCTTTCTGCACTTATCTTGCCTCTTTCTGCATTTCTGTTGCTTCTGTCTGCACTTCTTTTGCCTCTTTCTGCACCCCTCTTGTCTGTTTGTGCACCTCTGTTGCTTGTTTCTTCACTTCTCTTGCTTCTTTCTGCACCTCTTTTTCTTCTTTCCTCACCCCTCTTGCCTATCTCTGCACCCCTCTTCCCTCTTTCTGCACCTCTCTTGCCTATTTCTGCACCTGTTTTCCTCTTTTTCCACCTCTCTTGCTTCTTTCTGCGCTTCTCTTGCCTCTTTCTGAAACTCTATTGCCTCTATCAGCAGTTCTATCGCCTCCTTGTGCCCTTCTGTGACCTCTTTCTGCACTATTCGTGCCTGTTTCTGCACCTCTCTTGCCTCTTTCTGCACCTCTGTTGGTTCTTTCTGCGCTTCTCTTGCTTCTTTCTGCACCTCTCTTGCTTCTTTCTGTATGCATCCTGCCTCTTTCTGCACCCTTCTTTCCTCTTTTTGCACTTCTCTTGCCTCTTTCTAAACCCATGCTCCCTCTTTCTGCACTTTCTTGCCTGTTTCTGCTGCCCTCTTGCCTCTTTCTGCACTTCTCTAGGTTCTTTCTTCACTTCTCTTGCTTCTTTTTGTACCTCTCTTGCTTCTTTCTGTACCCCTCTTGCCTCTTTCTGCACCCCTCATCCCTCTTTCTGCACCTTTCTTGCCTCTTTCTGCACCCCTTTTCCCTCTTTCTCACCTCTCTTGCCCGTTTCTGCAAACCCGCTTGCCTCTTTCTGCAATTCTCTTGCCTCCTTTTGCACCTCTCTTGCTTCTTTCAACACTTCTCTTCCCTCTTTCTGCACTTCACTTGCCTATTTTAGCACTTCTCTTGCTTTTTTCTACACCTCTCTTGATTCTTTCTGTAACTCTCTTGTCTCTTTCAACACTTCTCTTGCTTCTTTCTACACCTCTGTTGCTTCTTTCAGCACTTCACTTGCCTCTTTCTGTACCCCTCTTCCCTCTTTCTGCACTTCTGTTGGTTCATTCTGTACTTCTCTTGCTTGTTTCTGCACCTCTCTTGCTTTTTTCTGTATGCCTCTTGTGAGAAGTTGGCCTGGTATATGCTGTCCACTAATTATAGTGGGCACCCTGTACCAGTCCAAACAACCCCAAATTGGAGATAGGTTAAAGACAACCTTTATTGAAAGCTATCCTAGTGGTAGCTATGGAGAGCAGCCTTCAGGCTAAGTCTTGAAGGAATGTAAAGCAGCTTGTTTTACCAGTCTATAATCTCTTGAGTGACCAAATGAAAGAGGACCACACCAGGTATATATTTAAAATATATGTATTTAGTCTTAAACACACCCCTCTAGTCTCTTTATGAGGCTAGAGTTCCAAGTACATAAGTTACAAGTCAGTAATCAACAGTAATAGCACAAATACACATTTGAGCCCTAGGGGCGTACCAAACCATATACCAATAAAGTGGTATAAGAACCACGACTGAGCTAGACACAGGGCCTAGAGCCTGTAGAAGTGCTTGGCCCTCAAGGAACCACCCAAGGTAGTGACACAGGGGACCCACGGGGGACGCGTGCAGTGTGAGAACACAGCCGCGAGCCGCCATTGACTTCTATGGGGGATGTCGCGGTTGGAGTTTTAAAGAAAAAGGGCACTTAGAGGAGGACTTGGAGCAAACCCTTTTAGACCTAGGTTGTTCTAGAGTCTATACCCACGGGAGCACCGGAGTACTCGAGTTACCTCACCCAGGGAAGCCGGGTGCATAGGTGTCTTTCGGAGTCAGGTTTCGTCGTCGTTTTCAATGGCGATCTGCGGCAAAGTGCTGCTGGCGGCCAAGTCAAAAGTGTTCGGGTGGATCCAAAGGTGGATCGGAGATCTGAAGAACCTGAAAGCAGAGGGGACAGAGTCTGGGTCACTAGCCAGTGACCAGGAAGGCGATGAGCAGATGCCCACCGATGTCGAGTGTTTTAGGTAGGTTGATGGTCATCTTGACTCTTCAGCCACGAGGTCCAGGAGGTGTCAACGACAACCAGGAGCTGGATTCGAGCTGTCTCACAACGTCTGTCGCATGCTGAGGTATAGTCGACCGGATTGGACCCAAGAAGCCTTGGCAATGGCAAGTCTCATGGAAAGGAAGAAAGGACAGTGAGGCAGACCAGCAAGGTCTGAGGGACTCACCCAGTAAGGGTAAGTCAGGGCACATATGGAGCAACCAGAAATCTCAAGCAGAAGAAGATTGACTTTCGGGAGGGCCCACTAGCCAACGGACTAGCGACCGCAAAGGAGCCTCAAGTGGACGCACTTGGAGCTGGCTCACGGGACACTTGTGGAGTGGGGGCCAGTGATCTTCAGTGCAGTCGGTGCTGGAGGCAAGGGCTACTCGGAGCCCAAAGCACAACTTCGTGGGAGACCAGGAAGAGGATGCACTTACAAAAGTACGCGGTGCCCAGGGGTCACGGTTCCACATTACCCACGATAGACATGGGCCTCAGCTTTGCTGGGGCCTCAGGGTAGCCTCACAGAAGTCTGGAAATCCACCTCTGGTGATGCAAAGACTTCGGCGTCCGGCGGGAGCTTCAGCGATGCAGACTGGACAATTGTTTCTTTGGTGCCTGCCAAGCAGGGGAGTCACTCCTTGACCCCAAGGGAGATTCTTCAGTCCTCTAATCTTGAAGTAGAGCATAGAAGGTCCAGGATTTGGCTTCAGAGTTTCGTCCAGGGTAATCTAAAGTCCTAAGGACTGGGGTCCCATACTTATACTAAGGTAGGGGGTTGGATATTCTCTGGGTACCCACCTATGGGAGGGTCAGGGAAGAGGGGTGGTTACACCCATTCCCTTTGTCCAGTTTCGTGCCAGAGCAGGGGCTGGAAGCCCCTGAACCGGTTTGAACTGGGGTATGCACAGGGACACCAAATGTGCCCCCAGTGCTGGACTTCAAAGCACTCTGAGAGTGCACCCACCCAGCCCCAATACACATCAGCCTGTCTGGGAGGTGGTTACACCTCCCTGCAACAGGAAACCTATTGTCCAGGCCTCCCGTGCTGGAGTTTTGGTCAGCAGCAGGAGGCCAGACCCGTGTCTGTGGCTGCAGCATCCATTTTGTGATGCCAGGGCTCTGTAAAGTGAATCCCAGGGATGCGAGTTGGTACATGTCTCTCCCTCTAGAAGGATGGAATGCTACCCCCGCCGCCAGAACTGGTGGGGGGGTAGTATTCCAAGATGTTTGACACCAAACACAACATGTTTCCGTGCAGCCATCCCAAAGTTAGCATTTAACGCGAGGTTATAATGCACTTAAGAGTATATGGTCAGGCTGCACTACAAACAGTATCAGAGAAGGGTCTCCGAATGCTGCAGAGGGGCTCTGCTCATGCAGGGGCACCCTCTCACATAAGAACCAAGCACTGTGCCTTCAGGATTGATAAGGCCTGCCATAGGAGTGACTTATAGGTTTATATGTGTGTATATATGTAGTGATATAGGTAGCCTATACCACTGTAAGGGGTGCACGCACCACCTTACCCAGGCTGCAGTAGCAGACCTGTGGTGTCATTTTGGAGGGCCTTCCAGGGGTGGCACAATACATGCTTCAGCCCCTGGTAGGCCCCTGGGGTACCTAGGCCCTGGGTACATCGTATACCATATACTAGGGACTTATAAGGGCACCCCAGAATCCAATCAGAGAAGTACCTAAGGTACTTGGAATCCATTTAGAGAGGAAGCAGCTAGGCTGGGGACCTGAATAGCAGGGCCCCAGCCAGACTAAAGTCAAAAATACAGTGAAGCATCAGCAAAAAGTGGGGGTAACCATAAGAGGCAGATCCTACTCTCCTACACCTCTTGCCTCTTTCTGCACCCCTCTTCCCTCTTTCTGCACATCTCTTGCCTCTTTCTGCACTGCTGTTCTCTCTTTCTGCACATCTCTTTCCTGTTTCTGAACCTCTCTTGTCTCTTTCTGCACTTCTCTTGCCTCTTTCTGCACCTCTGTTGCTTCTTTCTGCATTTCTGTTGCTTTTTTCTGCACTTCTTTTGCCTCTTTCTGCATTTCTGTTGCTTCTTTCTGCACTTCTCTTGCCTCTCTCTACACCCACCTTGCCTGTTTCTGCACCTCTGTTGCTTCTTTCTGCACTTCTCTTGCTTCTTTCTGCACCTTATTGCTTCTTTCTGCACCCCTCTTGCCTCTCCATGCACCCCTATTCCCTCTTTCTGCACCTCTATTCCCTCTTTCTGCACATCCCTTGCCTCTTTCTGTACCTGTCTTGCCTCTTTTGGCACCTCTCTTACCTCTTTCTGCACCTCTTTTGCTTCTTTCTGCACTGCTCTTGCCTCTTTCTGCAACTCTCTTGCCTCTATCTGCAGTTCTCTTGCCTCCTCGTGCCCTTCTGTGGCTTGTTTCTGCATCACTCTTGCCTGTTTCTGTACCTCGTAGCCTCTTTCTGCACCTTTGTTGGTTCTTTCTGCACTTCTATTGCTTCTTTCTGCACCTCTCTTAATTCTTTCTCCTATGCCTCTTGCCTCTTTCTGCACCCTCTTTCTTCTTTTTGCACCTCTCTTGCCTCCTTCTGCACCCATGTTCCCTCTTTCTGCACCTCTCTTGCCTGTTTCAGCTGCTCTCTTGCCTCTTTCTGCAGTTCTCTTGCCTCCCTCTGCACCTCTGTTGCTTCTTTCTGCACTTTTCTTGCCTATTTCTGTACCCCTCTTGCCAGTTTCTGTACCTGACTTGCCTATTTCTGCACCTGTCTTGCCTCGTTTTGCACTTGTCTTGCCTCTTTTTGCACCTCTCTTCCTTCTTTCTGCACTTCTCTTGCCTCTTTCTGAAACACTCTTGCCTCTGTCTGCAGTTCTCTTGTCTCCGTCTGCCCTTCTGTGGCCTCTTTCTGCACTACTCGTGCCTGTTTCTGCACCTTTCTAGCCTCTTTCTGCACCTCTGTTGATTCTTTCTGTGCTTCTCTTGCTTCTTTCTGCACCTCTCTTGCTTCTTTCTGTATGCATCTTGCCTCTTTCTGCACCCTTCTTTCCTCTTTTTGCACTTCTCTTGCCTCTTTCTACACCCATGTTCCCTCTTTCTGTACCTTCTTGCCTGTTTCTGCTGCCCTCTTGCCTCTTTCCTCTTTTTGCACCTCTCTAGGTTCTTTCTGCTCTTCTTTTGCTTCGATTTGTACCTCTCTTGCTTCTTTCTGTACCCCTCTGGCCTCTTTCTGCACCCCTCTTCCCTCTTTCTGCACCTTTCTTGCCTCTTTCTGCACCCATGTTCCCTCTTTTCACCTCTATTGCCCGTTTCTGCAACCAGCTTGCCTCTTTCTGCAATTCTTTTGCCTCCTTCTGCACCTCTGTTGCTTCTTTCTGCACTTCTCTTCCATCTTTCTGTAATTCACTTGCCTCTTTTAGCACTTATCTTGCTTTTTTCTACACCTCTCTTGTTACTTTCTGCAACAATCTTGTCTCTTTCAACACTTCTCTTGCTTCTTTCTACACCTCTGTTGCTTCTTTCAGCACTTTACTTGCCTCTTTCTGTAACCCTCTTCCCTCTTTCTGCACTTCTGTTGGTTCATTCTGTACTTCTCTTGCTTGTTTCTGTACCTCTCTTGCTATTTTCTGTATGCCTCTTGCCTTTCTCCACCCCTCTTCCCTCTCTCTTGCCTCTCTTGCCTCTTTCTGCACTGCTGTTCTCTCTTTCTACACTTCTCTTTCCTGTTTCTGTACCTCTCTTGTCTCTTTCTGTACTTCTCTTGCCTCTTTCTGCACCTCTGTTGCTTCTTTCTACATTTCTGTTGCTTTTTTCTGCACTTCTTTTGCCTCTTTCTGCACCTATCTTGCTTGTTTCTGCACCTCTGTTGCTTCTTTCTGCACTTCTCCTGCTTCTTTCTGCACCTCTGTTGCTTCTTTCTGCACTTCTCTTGCCTCTTTCTGCCCCTCACTTGCCTCTTTCTGCACTTCTCTTGCCTCTTTCTGCACCTCACTTGTCTCTTTCTGTACTTTTCTTGCTTTTTTCTGGACCTCTCTTGTTTCTTTCTGCACCTCACTTGCCTCTTTCTGCACTTCTCTTGCTTATTTCTGCACCTCACTTGTGTAGGAGAGTAGGATCTGCCTCTTATGGTTACTGTAGGAGAGTAGGATCTGCCTCTTATGTTGCCCCCACTTTTTTTCTGATGTTTACACTGGTTTCTGGCTATAGTCTGGCTGGGTCCCTGCTAATCAGGGCCCCAGTCTCTCTGTTCTCTCTAAACGACTTGGAGTGCACTCTAGGTGCACTAGTGATTGGATGCTGTGGTTCCTTATGAGTCCCTAGTATATGGTACCTTAGGTGCTAAGGGCATAGGTACTTCACAGGCCTACCAGGGGCTGCAGCATGTATTATGCCACCCCTGGGAAGCAGACTAAATCTGACACCACAGGCCTGCTACTGCAGCCTGGGTGAGGAAGTGCTAGCACCCCTCACTGAGAGATAGGTCCCCTATATCTCTCCTACACACACATATAAACCTATCAGTCACCCCTAAGGCAGGCCCTATCAATCCTGAGGGCAGGGTGCTTGGCTTCTATGTGAGGGGGTGCCTCTGCCTGAGCAGGGCCCCTCTGCAGCTCTCAGAGTTCATTCTCTGGTGCTGTTTGTGGATGCGGTTAAACCATATACTTTTAAGTGCATTATATCCTCGCGGTAAAATGCTAACTTTGGAATGGCTGCATCGAAACATGTCGTGTTTGGTGTCAAACATCTTGGAATACTACCCCCCCGCCAGTCCTGGCGGTGGGGGTAGCATTCCACCCTTCTAGAGGGATAGACATGTACCTACTGTGGAAACGCGGTAGAATCCTGCAGAGCCCTGGCATCACAAAATGGATGCCACCAGTCACAGACACTGGGCTTCCCTCCTGCTGATGACCAACACTCGCAGTGGAGGAAGCCCAACAATAGATATCCTGTCCCATGGGGGTGTGACCACCTTCCAGACAGGGTTTAGTGTATTGGGGCTGGGTGGGTGCACTCTTAGAGTGCTTTGAAGTCCTGCACTGGGGGAGCAGAAGGCTCCTCTGTGCATATGCCAGTTCAAACCGGCTCAGGGGCTACCTGTCCCTGCTCTGGCGCGACACTGGACAAAGGGAAGTGGGTGTAGCCACCCACTCCCCTGACCCTCCCATAGGTAGGGTCATAGAGCTAGTCCCTCCCTTTCTTTTAGGATAAGAGGGGGAACCTGTGCATTGCACCCTAGATTTCCCTGGATGACGCTCTGAAGAAGAATACCGGACCTTCGACATTCCACTACCTTTGGAAGACTGAAGAATCTCCCTTGGAGTCAAGGAGTGACTCCCCTGCTTGGCAGGCACCAAAAACTACAAACGACGGTCGCAAACTATGCCGCTCCCGCTGGAGTCCGAAGTCCCTGCAACCCAAAAAGTGGATTTCCTGACTTCGCAAAGGCCATCGTGAGTCCCCAGGGAAGCTGAGGCCAGTGGACCCTAACAGTGACAAGGAACCGCGACCCCTGGGTAATGTGCACTATTGTTGAGTGCAACCCCTTCACAACGTTCCACGAACTTGTGCTTTGGACCACATATGCTCCTAGCCTCCAGCAGAAATCCCTCTGAAGATCAGAGGCCTACCAAGTCCCGAGTGACCGTGGGCCCCTGTGAGCAAATCCTCCTGAGGCATCTTTGTGATCCCTTGTCAGCCGGATTATGGGTCCCCAGAAGACTTTCTAAAGACACCAAAGGGCTCCCCTGGTTGCACCAGGCCTGCCCTGACTTACCCTTGCTGGGTGAGTCCCACAGACCTTGCTGGTCTGCGCCATTGTCTCTTCGCACTTTCCCCAAGACTTGCTGTTACCAAGGCTTGTTGGCTCCAATCGAGTCGCCGACACTGAAGTAAGCTGTAGACATCGTAGGACACGCCGAATCCAGCTCCTGGTTGTCGTCGACATCTCCTGGACCTCGTGGCTGAAGAGTCAAGGCAACCATGAACGACCTGAATCTTGCGACGACGGTGGGCTTCCATCTTCCTTGCCCCGAGTCACTGCCAAGTGACTTTGAACACTGTCCCCTCTGCTTTCAGGTCTTCCATCTTCCGAATCCAGGCTTGGATTCCTCCGGACACTTCTCCTGTCACCGCAAGCAGCAAGTCTTCACTGGCTCCCATTGAAAACGACGCCGCGACCCGACACCAAAGAACACCTATGCACCCGGCTCCCCTGGGTGAGGTAACTTCAGCACTACGGTGCTCCTGTGGGTGTGGGCCCTAGAACTACTTACCCTGTAGCTTCCCTCGAAGTGTCCTAAAACTCTAATTTTCTAAGTGCGACAATTGCGCTGACTCGTACAGGGTTCGCGTCTGTGTTAGACACACCGCGTCCATCTCCTTGGTAACACTATCTAAAACTGTATCCTTCGACTCGTACTGAGTCCGATCGGTGTTCGCCTCGAACACACAAAGGGCCTGTAACACTGAGATCTCCATTGCACTGACTCGCACAAGGTTCGCGTCTGTGTTAGACACAGCGCGCCCATCTCCCTTGCAACTCTATCTGTAACCGCGTCCTTCTACTCGTACAAGGACCGATCGGTGTGTTCGCCTCGAACACGCAAGGGACCTTTAACATTGAAATCTCAATCGCGTCTGAGCGCATAGACTCGCACAGGACTCGCACCGGTGTCAGGTCACCGCGTCCGTCCCCTGTGGGTCTCCTACAACTACCTGGGGTGGTTCTTGGTGGTCCCTCGATTCTAGATGCCCTAGACCTAGGTCTAGCAAACTAAGATTGTGATATTCGATTGTGCTAAACTTATTTTGATAATATTTGACTTGTACATATGTTCCTGACCTCTAATCTCATAAAGAGATTAGTAGAGAGTGTTTATTAATAAATACATATATATTTGATATATATACCTGTGTGGTGTCTTTTCATTTGGTGATTCAAGAGATTGTGTGGTAAAACAAGCTGCTTTACATTCCTTCGAGACTTAGCCTGAAGGCTGCTCTCCACAGCTACCACTAGGATAGCTTTCTATAAAGGTTGTCTTAAACCTATCTTCCATAAGAGTCGAATTGGTCTGGTGCAAGGTGTCCACTTTAATTAGTGAACAGCATATGCCAGGCCAACTTCTCACATTGGTGGGCAGCGTGTGGGATTCCAGCTTGCTATTGTTTTACCAGAAAATCTCTATTTGAATTACTAACTGAAAACCACTATAGGTACTCAAGGTACATATAAAGTCAAGCTTAGTATCAATAAGTTCTACTGAACTTAGAGCTGTGTGCCAAGGGATAGCACACCCTTTCTACAGCTCAAGCTAGTATCAGTAGGCCACAAACTAGTGTAGGTAGTACAACACTGCACAACACTAGAATGTCCTTAAAGGGTGGAACCAGTGGATCCACTCAGCCTCAGTATAAGGACATGGCTTTCTCTGACTTGAGAGCCATGTGTGTTGAAAGACACCTGAGGCTAGGACAGAGTCCCTCAACCCTACACCTGATAGACCTGCTGACAGTAGATGATCTTAGATTGGCTCTAGGAGCTAATGGGTCTGAATCAGTGAGTGGGTCAATTACAGTATCTGGGTCAGATGATGAAAATCAGAATGACCAAGACTCTGTGATTGAAGGGCCAGGCCTCAAGGGGCCTGAAAAGGACAGAGGAATTCTCCCTAAGAGAGATGACAGAGTGGAGGAGAGGCATAGTTCCCCTTCCAGGGAATCTGACCACTCTTATCACTCTGGCAGAGAATTTGTCCACCAGAGGAACTCATACTTTCCCATAAGAGAGACCTCCTCTGAAAGAATGTGCAAACTGCTGCAGTATGAGGAAGCAAGAGTTGCCCTCAGAACCAAGCAGTTGGCACTGGATAGAGAAGCCCTGGAGATCCAGAGAGCTTCTAGAAGAGAGGGGTTAGAACCCCTTGGTGGCAACAACAGTGTCCCTAGAGGCAGAGAATCTATTCCAGACCATAGGAACCTGAGCAAGGTTGTTCCTCCCTACCAGAGTGGGGATGATATCCACAAGTGGATAACTGCTATGGAGAGGGCCTGTAGAGTACAGCAGGTCCCCCAAAAGCAGTGGGCAGCAATCTTGTGGCTCTCCTTTTTAGACAAAGGTAGAGACAAGCTCCTCGCTGTTAGAGAAGAGGATGCTGATGATTATGAAGTCCTGAAGAGTGCACTGATAGATGGGTTTGGCTTAACCACTGAGCAGTACAGGTTGAAGTTCAGAGACACCCAGAAGGCACAGACTCAGGACTGGACTGACTTTGTTGATTGTGCAACCAAGGCTCTGGAGGGTTGACTGGTTGGCAGTAGGGTTACGGATTTCAAGGGATTGTATAATCTGATGATGAGAGAACAGATCCTTAATAATTGCCAGAACCAGTTGTTGCATCAATACCTGGTGGACTCAGATCTGACCTCTCCCCAAGAATTGGGAAAGAAGGCAGACAAATGGGTCAGAACCAGGGTGAGGCAGAAACCCCAGAACCAAGGGGGAGACACCAAGAAGCAAGATCCTAAGGGCTCTGAGAAAGGTGGGGATAAGTCAAAAGACCAGAAGTCTTCACAAGGTCCCCAAAAATCTGCATCTGGTGGGGAGTCACAATCCAACAAGAGGAAAGGCCAAAAGAAGCCCTGGTGCAAATTCTGTAAACAGAAAGGGCACTGGACTTCTGATTGTAACAAGTCCAAAGACCAAACCACCACCACTCCTGCCCCTAAGGCAACTGTTCCCCCTAGTTCAGCTACTGGTGGAGGTGGTACTCAGAATAAGGGTGTAGTAGGGTTGACCCTGGGTTCTGAAGTGGACTCTGACCTAGTCAGAGTGCCCACTCAGGCAATGCTGATTTGTGAGGCAGACCTTAATATGTCCTTCCTAGTAAGCCCCAGTAATCTGGGCAAATACAAACAGCAGCCTGTAATAAATGGCAAACAGGCTTTGGCATTTAGGGACACAGGTGCTAGTGTCACCATGGTGGCAGAGGATCTTGTGGACCCTGGACAGATCATCCTGGGTGAAATGTACCAGGTGACCAATGCAAGCAATGTCAAGACCAACCATAGTCTGGCAGTTGTGAATTTCTCCTGGGGAGGGGTAACTGGCCTCAAGAAGGTTGTAGTCAGTGCAGACCTCCCTGTCGAATGTCTATTGGGCAATGATCTAGAGACTTCAGCCTGGTCTGAAGTAGAGTTATGGACTCATGCTGAGATGTTGGGCATCCCTGCAGAGGTATTTGCTGTGACCAGGTCACAAGCAAGAATGCATGACACTGAACCAGCTCTGGATCCTGGAACAATGGACCAGATGCTTCCCAAGAGGAGGAGCAGTAGGGTAAAGGCAGTGCCTTCCCTCTGTCTCAGATCACAGATTCACCCCCAGAGGGAGGTGAAGCAGATCCTGAAGAAGGAACTGCCCCAGAGAGACTTGAGCCTGATCAGGTTGAGTTCTTGGGGGCAGGGGGCCCTTCTAGGGAAGATCTGAGTAAGGAGCAACAGTGCTGCCCCTCTCTTGAACCCCTCAGACCGCAGGCTGCTGCTGAGGCTGCTGGGAGTGCTAGTGGGTCCCATAAAGTTTATTGGGATGAGGGACTCCTATATTCTGAGGGTAGAGATCCAGCCCCTGGAGCCACCAGGAGGATGGTAATACCTCAGAAGTTTAGGGGGTTCCTCTTGACCCTAGCACATGACATCCCTTTAGCAGGACACTTGGGCCAAAACAAGACCTGGGACAGGCTTGTTCCACATTTTCATTGGCCACATATGTCAGAGGACACAAAGGAGTTTTGTCGCTCCTGTGTCACATGCCAAGCCAGTGGTAAGGCAGGTGGCACAACAAAGGCCCCCTGATACCACTACCGGTGGTGGGGGTACCCTTTGAGAGGGTAGGGATTGACATTGTTGGTCCCCTTGACCCTCAAACTGCATCTGGGCACAGGTTTATCCTGGTAGTAGTGGATCATGCCACCAGGTACCCAGAAGCCATTCCCTGAGGACCACCACAGCCCCTGTGGTGGCAAGAGCCCTCATTGGAGTCTTCTCCAGAGTGGGTTTCCCAAAGGAGGTCATTTCTGACAGAGGTGCCAACTTCATGTCAGGATATCTGAAAGCAATGTGGAAGGGGTGTGGTGTGACTTATAAGTTCACCACCCCCTATCACACACAATGCAATGGTTTAGTTGAACGTTTCAACAAAACCTTGAAAGGAAAGATTAAAGGACTCCCAGAGAAGCTTAGGCGGAAATGGGACCTTCTTCTTCCTTGCCTGTTGTTTGCATACAGAGAGGTTCCACAGAAGGGGGTTGGTTACAGCCCATTTGAGCTTCTGTTTGGGCATCCTGTGAGAGGTCCATTGTATTTGGTAAAAGAGGGCTGGGAGTTACCTCTCAAGCCCCCAAACAAGATGTGATGGACTATGTACTTGGTCTCCGCTCCCGGATGGCTGAGTACATGAAAAAGGCAACCAAAAACCTGGAGGCCAGCCAAGAATTACAAAAAGCTTGGCATGACCAAAGGCTGTACTGACTGTATACCAGCCAGGACAGAAGGTGTGGGTATTGGAGCCTGTGGCCCCAGCAGCCCTCCAGGACAAGTGGAGTGGCCCCCATACAATAGTTGAACAGAAGGGAGAAGTCACCTACCTGGTGAATCTTGGAACTCCCAGGAGCCCCCTGAGGGTGCTCCATGTCAACAGATTAAAGCCATATGTTGACAGGGCTGACATGGGCTTGCTCATGGCAACTGATGAGGACCAGGAGGAGGAGAGTGACCCTCTCCCTGACCTGCTCTCGCAGAACCCTGATGATGGGTCAGTAGATGGTGTTGCTTTGGCAAGCAGCCTCACTGACCATCAACAAACTGAGTGCAGACAAGTTCTGCAACAGTATAGACATATGTTTAGCCTGACCCCTAGTCAGACTTCCTGGTGCACCCATGAGGTGGACACTGGAGACAGTCTGCCTGTCAAGAATAAGATCTACAGGCAACCTGACCATGTCAGGGACTGTATCAGGACTGAAGTCCAGAAAATGTTGGAGCTAGGTGTAATTGAGCCTTCAGATAGCCCTTGGGCTAGCCCAGTAGTCCTGGTACCCAAGCCTCATACCCAGGGTGGTAAGAAAGAAATGAGGTTTTGTGTAGACTACAGAGGCTTCAATGCAGTCACTAGGACTGATGCCTATCCCATACCAAGGGCAGATGAGCTGATTGATACTTTGGCCTCAGCCAAGTATCTAAGCACGTTTGACCTGACAGCTGGCTACTGGCAGATCAGGTTAGCTGATGATGCAAAAGCCAAAACAGCATTTTCGACTCCTGGTGGGCACTACCACTTCGTGGTGATGCCCTTTGGATTGAAAAATGCACCTGCCACTTTTCAGAGGTTGGTGAATAAAGTTCTGACAGGGATGGAAACTTATTGCTCAGCTTATCTAGATGATATTGCTGTCTTTAGTTCCTCCTGGCAGGTTCACCTGGTCCACCTCAGGAATGTTTTGGAGGCCCTGCAGAAAGCAGGCCTCACTATCAAGGCCACTAAGTGCCAGATAGGGCAGAGTCAGGTTGTATACCTGGGCCACCTTGTAGGTGGAGGCCAGGTTCAGCCTTTACAGAGCAAAATCCAAACCATAATGGAATGGGTTGCTCCAACCACCCAGACACAGGTGAGAGCCTTCTTAGGCCTGACTGGGTACTATAGGAGGTTTGTCAAGGGATATGGATCTATAGTGACCCACTTGAATGATCTGACCTCAAAGAAAATGCCAAAAAAGGTTCAGTGGACAGCTAGCTGTCAAAAGGCATTTGAAGACCTAAAGCAGGCCATGTGCACTGCACCCATCTTACAGAGTCCAGACTACACCAAAAAGTTCATTGTCCAAACAGATGCTTCTGAGCTGGGTGTGGGAGCTGTACTGTCTCAACTGAATGATGAAGGTCAAGACCAGCCTGTAGCTTTTATTAGCAGAAGGCTGACCCCTAGAGAGAAACGTTGGTCAGCTATAGAGAGGGAGGCCTTTGCTGTGGTGTGGGCCCTGAAGAAGCTGAGGCCATACTTGTTTGGCACTCACTTCATAGTTCAGACTGACCACAAGCCCCTCCTATGGCTTAAACAGATGAAAGGTGAGAACCCAAAACTTTTGAGGTGGTCCATTTCCCTACAGGGGATGGACTATACAGTGGAACATAGACCTGGGACCCAACATGCCAATGCAGATGGACTCTCAAGGTATTTCCACTTTGAACACAAAGACTCAACTGGTCAAGGTTAGTTTAGTGTCCCTGCGTTTGGGGGGGTTGTGTAGAAGAGTAGGATCTGCCTCTTATGTTGCCCCCACTTTTTTTCTGATGTTTACACTGGTTTCTGGCTATAGTCTGACTGGGACCCTGCCAATCAGGGCCCCAGCCTCTCTGTTCTCTCTAAACGACTTGGAGTGTGTGAGAAGTTGGCCTGGCATATGCTGTCCACTAATTATAGTGGGCACCTTGCACCAGTCCAAACAACCCCTTATTGGAGATAGGTTAAAGACAACCTTTATTGAAAGCTATCCTAGTGGTAGCTATGGAGAGCAGCCTTCAGGCTAAGTCTTGAAGGAATGTAAAGCAGCTTGTTTTACCAGTCTATAATCTCTTGAGTGACCAAATGAAAGAGGACCACACCAGGTATATATTCAAAATATATGTATTTATTACTAAACACACCCCTCTAGTCTCTTTATGAGGCTAGAGTTCGAAGTACATAAGTTATAAGTTAGTTATCTACAGTAATAGCACAAATACACGTTTGAGCCCCAGGGGCGTACCAAACCATATACCAATAAAGTGGTATAAGAACCACGACTGAGCTAGACACAAGGCCTAGAGCCTGTAGAAATGCTTGGACCACAAGGAACCACCCAAGGCAGTGACACAGGGGACCCACGGGGGACGCGTGCAGTGTATGAACACAGCCGCGAACCACCGTTAACTTCTATGGGGAAAGTCGCGATTAGAATTTAAAAGAAAAGGGACACTTAGAGGAGGACTTGGAGCAAACCCTTTGAGAACTAGGCTGTTCTAGTGTCAATACCCATGGGAGCACCGGAGTACTCGAGTTACCTCACCCAGGGGAGCCGGGTGCATAGGTGTCTTTCGGGGTCGGGTTTCGTCGTCGCTTTCAATGGCGATCTGCTGCAAAGTGCTGCTGGCGGCCAAGTCGAAAGTGTTCGGGTGGATCCAAAGGTGGATCGAAGATCTGAAGAACCTGAAAGCAGAGGGGACAGAGTCTGGGTCACTAGCCAGTGACCAGGAAGGCGATGAGCAGATGCCCACCGATGTCGAGTGCTTCAGGTAGGTTGACGGTCGTCTTGACTCTTCAGCCAGGAGGTCCAGGAGGGGTCGACGACAACCAGGAGCTGGATTCGAGCTGACCCATGACGTTTGTCAATTGCAGGGGTGTCGGCGACTGGATTGGACCCAACAAGCCTTGGCAACGGCAAGTCTCGTGGAAATGGAAGAAGGACAATGTTGCAGACCAGCAAGATCTGGGGGACTCACCCTGCAAGGATAAGTCAGGGCACACCTGGAGCAACCAGGGAGCCCAAGCAGAAAAAGATTGGCCTTCGGGAGGGCCTACTAGCCAATGGACTAGCAACCGCAAAGGAGCCTCAAGTCGATGCACGTGGAGCTGGCTCACAGGACACTCGTGGAGTGGAGGCCAGTGATCTTCAGTGCAGTTGGTGCTGGAGGCTGGGGATACTCGGAGCCCAAAGCACGACTTTGTGGGAGACCCAGAAGAGGATGCACTTGCAAATGTGTTTGGTGTCCAGGGCTCACGGTTCCACATTACCCACGACAGCTACGGGCCTCAGCTTTGCTGGGGACTCAGGGCAGCCTCGGGGAAGTCTGGAAATCCACCTCTGGTGATGCAAAGACTTCAGCGTCCGACGGGAGCTTCAGCGATGCAGACTGGACAATTGCTTCTTTGGTGCCTGCCAAGCAGGGGAGTCACTCCTTCACCCCAAGGGAGATTCTTCAGTCCTCTAATCTTAAAGTAGAGCGTCGAAGGTCCAGGATTCTGTGTCAGAGTTTCGTCCAGGTAAATCTAAAGTCCTAAGGACTGGGGTCCCCTACTTATACTAAGGTAGGGGGTTGGACATACTCTGTGGCCCCACCTATGGGAGGGTCAGGGCAGAGGGGTGGTTACACCCCTTTCCCTTTGTCCAGTTTCGCGCCAGAGCAGGGGCTGGAAGCCCCTGAACCGGTTTGAACTGGGGTATGCACAGGGACACCAAGTGTGCCCCCAGTGCAGGGCTTCAAAGCACCCGAGAGTGCTCCCGCCCAGCCCCAATACACACTATCCTGTCTGAGGAGGTGGTCACACCTCCCTGGGACAGGAAACCTATTGTCCAGGCCTCCCTGCCGGAGTTTCGGTCAGCAGCAGGAGGCCACACTCGTGTCTGTGGCAGCGGCATCCATTTTGTGATGCCAGGGCTCTGGAAAGTCAGTACCGGGTATACCGGTGTGTACATGTCTTTCCCTCTAGAAGGGTGGAATGCTACCCCCGCCGCCAGAACTGGTGGGGGGGTAGTATTCCAAGATGTTTGACACCAAACACGACATGTTTCCGTGCAGCCATCCCAAAGTTAGCATTTAACGCGAGGTTATAAGGCGCTTAAGAGTATATGGTCGGGCTGCACTACAAACAGCATCAGAGAAGGGTCTCCGAATGCTGCAGAGGGGCCCAGCTCATGCAGGGGCACCCTCTCACATAGGAACCACGCACTCTGCCTTCAGGATTGATAAGGCCTGCCATAGGAGTGACTTATAGGTTTATATGTGTGTATGTATGTAGTGATATAGGTAGCCTATATCACAGTAAGGGGTGCATGCACCTCCTTACCCAGGCTGCAGTAGCAGGCCTGTGATGTCAGTTTGGATGGCCTTCCAGGGGTGGCACAATACATGCTGCAGCCCCTGGTAGGCCTCTGAGGTACCTATGCCCTGGGTACATAGTATACCATATACTAGGGACTTATAAGGGCACTCCAGATTCCAATCAGAGATGTGCCTAAGTCACATGGAAACCATTTTAAAGAGGAAGCAGCTAGGCTGGGGTTCTGATTAGCAGGGCCTCAGCCAGACTAAGGTCGAAAAACAGTGAAGCATCAGCAAAAAGTGGGGGTACCCATGTGAAGCAGATCCTACTCTCCTACACAACCCCCCCCAAACGTAGGGACATTAAACGAACCTTTCCCAGTTAAGTCTTCATGTTCTAAGTGGAAGTACCTAGAGAGTCCATCTGCATTGGCATGGTTACTCCCAGGTCTATGTTCCACTGTGAAGTCCATCCCCTGTAGGGAAATGGACCATCTAAGCAGTTTGGGGTTTTCACCCTTCATTTGTTTTAGCCATAAGAGGGGCTTATGGTCTGTTTGAACAAGGAAGTGAGTACCAAACAAGTATGGCCTCAACTTCTTCAGAGCCCAGACCACAGCAAAGGCCTCCCTCTCAATGGCTGACCAACGTTTCTCTCTAGGGGTCAGCCTTCTGCTAATAAAAGCTACTGGCTGATCCTGACCTTCATCATTCAATTGTGACAGTACAGCCCCTACCCCCAATTCAGATGCATCAGTTTGAACAATGAACTTCTTGGAGTAATCAGGACTCTGTAGAATGGGAGCAGTGCACATGGCCTGCTTTAGGTCATCAAATGCCTTTTGACAGCTAACTGTCCACTGAACCTTTTTGGGCATTTTCTTGGAAGTTAAGTCATTCAGGGGTGTCACTATTGATCCATACCCCTTGACAAATCTCCTATAGTACCCAGTCAGGCCTAAGAAGGCTCTCACCTGAGTCTGGGTAGTTGGAGCAGTCCAGTCCATGATGGTCTGGATCTTGCTCTGCAGTGGTTGAACCTGGCCTCCACCCACAAGGTGGCCCAGGTACACAACCTGACTCTGCCCTATCTGGCACTTGGTGGCCTTGATAGTCAGGCCTGCTTTCTGCAGGGCCTGTAAAACATTTCTGAGGTGGACCAGGTGATCCTCCCAGGTGGAGCTAAAGACAGCAATATCATCTAGATATGCTACACTATAGGCTTCCAGACCTGTAAGGACTGTATTCACCAACCTCTGAAAAGTGGCAGGTGCATTCTTCAGACCAAAGGGCATCACCACAAATTGATAATGCCCACTAGGGGTTGAGAATGCTGTCTTTGGCTTTGCATCATCAGCTAGTCTGATCTGCCAGTAGCCAGCTGTCAGGTCAAATGTGCTTAGATACTTGGCTGAGGCCAAAGTGTCTATTAGCTCATCTGCCCTTGGTATTGGATGGGCATCAGTCCTAGTGACTGCATTGAGACCCCTGTAGTCCACACAAAACCTCATCTCTCTTTTCCCACCATTGGTGTGAGGTTTTGGCACAAGGACCACTGGACTAGCCCAAGGGCTATCTGAGGGTTCAATAACTCCCAAATCCAACATCTTCTGGACTTCTGTCCTGATACAGTCCCTGACATGGTCAGGTTGCCTATAAATCTTATTTTTAATAGGCAGACTGTCCCCAGTGTCCACTTCATGAGTGCACCAGGTAGTCTGACTGGGTGTCAGTGAGAATATGTGTCTGAACTGATTGAGCACCTGCCTGCAATCAGTCTGCTGCTGGGTAGTGAGGCTGCCTGCCAAGGCTACACCATCCAATGACCCATCACCAGGGTTCTGTGAGAGCAGGTCAGGTTAGTGGGTCACTCTCTTCCTCCTGTCCCTCATCAGTAGCCATGAGCAAGCCCATGTCTGCACTGTCCACATATGGTTTTAACCTGTTGACATGGAGAACCCTGTGGGGACTCCCGGGTGTTCCTAGGTCTACTAAGTAGGTAACCTCACCCTTCTGTTCAACAATGGTATGGGGTCCACTCCATTTGTCTTGGAGAGCTGCTGGGGCCACTGGCTCCAACACCCACACCTTCTGTCCTGGCTGGTAAACAGTCAGTACAGCCTTTGGTCATGCCAGGCTTTTTGAAGTTCCTGGCTAGCCTCAAGGTTTTTAGTTGCCTTTTTCATATACTCAGCCATCCGGGAGCGGAGACCAAGTACATAGTCCACTATGTCTTGCTTTGGGGCCTTGAGAGGTAACTCCCATCCTTCCTTCACCAAGCATAGTGGACCCCTGACAGGGTGACCAAACAAAAGTTCAAAAGGGCTGTAGCCAACCCCTTTTGAGGCACCTCCCTGTACGCAAATAAAAGGCAGGGCAAGAGTATGTCCCATCTTCGCCTAAGCTTTTCTGGGAGTCCTTTAATCATGCCCTTCAAGGTTTTGTTGAATCTCTCAACTAAACCATTGCATTGTGGGTGATAGGGTGTGGTGAACTTGTAAGTCACTCCACACTCCTTCCACATTGCTTTTAAGTATCCAGACATAAAGTTTGCACCCCTGTCTGATACAACCTCCTTAGGGAAGCCCACTCTTGAGAAAATTCCCAGGAGGGCCCTTGCCACCACAGGTGCTGTAGTGGTCCTAAGGGGAATAGCCTCTGGGTACCTGGTGGCATGATCCACTACCACCAGGATAAACCTGTGCCCAGATGCTGTTTGGGGATCCATGGGACCAACAATGTCAATCCCCACCCTTTCAAAGGGAACCCCCACCACAGGTAGTGGTATCAGGGGGCCTTTGTAGTGCCACCTGCCTTGCCACTGGCCTGGCAGGTTACACAGGAGCGACAAAACTCCTTGGTGTCTTCAGACATGTGGGGCCAGTGAAAGTGAGGGACAATTCTGTCCCAAGTCTTGTTCTGGCCCAGGTGACCTGCTAAGGGAATATCATGGGCTAGGGTCAATAGGAAGCCCCTGAACTTCAGAGGTATAACCAACCTCCTGGTAGCACCAGGCTTGGGGTCTCTACACTCTGAGCACAAGAGTCCATCATCCCAATACACAGTATGGGGACCACTAGCTTTCTCAGCAGCCTCAGCAGCAGCTTGCTGTCTGAGGGGTTCAAGAGAGGGGCAGCTCTGCTGCTCCTGGCTCAGATCTGCCCTGGAAGGGCCCCTGTCCCCAAGAACTCAACCTGGTCAGGTTCAAGCTCCTCTGGGACAGTTCCTTCCTCAGGACTGAGATCATCCCCCTCAAGGGACTGATATTCCTTCTGAGCCAAGGGGGAAGGCACTGCCTTTACCCTACCACTCCTCTTCTTGGAGGGCACTTGGTCCATTATTCCAGAATCCAAGGCCTGTTCAGTGTTAGACATTTTGGCTTGTGACCTGGTCACAGCAAACACATCTGCAGGGATGCCCAGCATTTCTGCATGGGTCCTGAGCTCCACTTCTGCCCAAGCTGAAGTTTCTAAGTCATTGCCAAGCAAGCATTCAACGGGTAGGTCTGCACTTACCACAACCTTCTTAAGGCCAGTTACCCCTCCCCAGGAGAAGTTAACAACTGCCAGAGTATGGTCTGTTCTGACGTTGCTAGCATTGGTCACTTGGTACATTTCACCAGGTATAATCTGCCCAGGATTCACAAGGTCTTGTGTCACCATGGTGACACTTGCCCCTGTGTCCCTAAATGCCAAAGCCTCTCTTCCATTGATTAAGGGCTGTTGTCTGTACTTGCCCAGATTACTGGGACTCACAGAGGAGGTCATATCCATGCCTCCATCACAGACTAGGACAGCCTGAGTGAGTTCTCTGACTAGGTCAGAGCTCATCTCTTTACCCAGGGTCAACCCTACTAAACCCTTGGCTTGTGTAGTCCCACCACCAACTGTAACTGCACTAGGGGGAGCAGGTGCCTTAGGGGCATTGGTGGGGGCTGGAGTCGAGTCTTTGGACTTGGTGCAATCACTGGTCCAGTGGGTCTTTTGCTTACAGACCTTGCACCATGGTTTCCTTTGGCCTTTCCCTTTGGTAGACTGTGAATCCCCACCTGAAGAAGATTTTTGGGGGCCTTGTGAAGAATTTTGATCTTTACCCTTCTCCCCACCTTTATCAGAGGTTTTCGAATCTTGCTTCTTAGGGTCACCACCTTGGTTCTGTACCTTCTGCTTCACCCTGGTTCTGACCCATTTGTCTGCCTTCTTTCCCAATTCTTGGGGAGAGGTCAGATCAGAGTCAACCAGGTGCTGATGCAACAGCTGATTTTGACAGTTATTAAGAATCTGCTCCCTCATTATCAGATTGTACAATCCTGTGAAGTCACATACCTTACTGCCCAATAACCAACCTTCCAGAGCCTTGGCAGAACAATCAACAAAGTCCACCCAGTCTTGAGTCTGTGCTTTTGGGTATCCCTGAACTTTAACCTGTATTGTTCAGTGGTTAGGCCAAACCCATCAATTAGAGCACTCTTCAAGACTTTGTAATTATCAGCATTCTCCTCTCTAACAGTGAGGAGCTTGTCTCTACCTTTGTCTGCAAAGGAGAGCCACAAGATTGCTGCCCACTGCTCCTGAGGAACCCTCTGTACTTTACAGGCCCTCTCTAGAGCAGTTATCCATTTGTGGATGTCATCCCCACTCTGGTAGGGAGGGACAATCTTGCTCAGGTTTCTATGGTCATAAGACCTTTCCCTATCTTTGGGGAAACTGCTGCCACCATGGGACTCTAGTCCCAACTTTTGTCTCTCTCTATAGAGATCTAGGGACTCCCTGTCTATAGCCAATTGCTGTTTCCTGAGTTCAAGCTGAGTTTGCTCATACTGAATCAGTCTCTTTCTCCTCTTATGAGAGGATTCCCTCCTATGAGAGGAGACAGAGGTCCCTATTGAAGTGTCAGAGTGGTTAGACTCCTGAGAAGGAGACCTAGACCTTCTGGGCACACTCAGATCTCTTCCTGGGGGGACAAAGGGGACTTATAAGGGCACTCCAGATTCCAATCAGAGATGTGCCTAAGGCACATGGAAACCATTTTAAAGAGGAAGCAGCTAGGCTGGGGTTCTGATTAGCAGGGCCCCAGCCAGACTAAGGTCGAAAAACAGTGAAGCATCAGCAAAAAGTGGGGGTACCCATGTGAAGCAGATCCTACTCTCCTACACCTGGTGTGGTCCTCTTTCATTTGGTCACTCAAGAGATTATAGACTGGTAAAACAAGCTGCTTTACATTCCTTCAAGACTTAGCCTGAAGGCTGCTCTCCATAGCTATCACTAGGATAGCTTTCAATAAAGGTTGTCTTTAACCTATCTCCAATAAGGGGTTGTTTGGACTGGTGCAAGGTGCCCACTATAATTAGTGGACAGCATATGCCAGGCCAACTTCTCACATTGGTGTGCAGCGTGTGGGATTCCAGCTTGCTATTGTTTTACCAGATAATCTCAATTGAATTGATCAACTGAAAACCACTAAGGGTACCTAAGGTACATATAAATCAAGCTTAGTAATACAGTAAGTTCTACTGAACTTAGAGTTGTGTGTTAAGGGATAGCACACCCTTTCTACAACTCAAGAGAGTTTAGTAGGCCACACTAGAGTAGGTAGTGCATACACCACACCTCACTAGTAATGTCTTCAAAGCCAGGACCCAGTGAGTCCTTGCCAGAAGCCAGTGGGCTTCTTCCCTCCAAGTATGATAAACTCCCATTCTTGGAATTGAGAGCATTATGCAATACTAGGAAGTTGAAGGCAGGCAAAAGTGCCAGCACCCAACACCTCAGGGAGGTGTTACTAGCTGATGATCTCAGCAGGCCCCTAGGGTCTGAAGGGGTAGGCAAAGAGGGTGGGGCAGAAGATGAGGAAGGGGCCAGGGGTGAAGAAACCCAGGCCCCCTCTGAAACTGGCCAGGAAGGTGAAAATGACCTTGTCCTGGAGAATCCAATTCCTCCTGTGGAGGAGGAGGAGGGGAGGATCAGACTGACTTCCCCTTTGTCCCCCAGGAAGAGATCTGAGTGTGCCCAGAAGGTCTAGGTCTCCTTCTCAGGAGTCTAACCACTCTGACACCTCAATAGGGACCTCTGTCTCCTCTCATAGGAGGGAATCCTCTCATGAGAGGAGAAAGAGACTGATTCAGTATGAGCAAACTCAGCTTGAACTCAGGAAACAGCAATTGGCTATAGACAGGGAGTCCCTAGATCTCTATAGAGAGAGACAAAAGTTGGGACTAGAGTCCCATGGTGGCAGCAGTTTCCCCAAAGATAGGGAAAGGTCTTATGACCATAGAAACCTGAGCAAGATTGTCCCTCCCTACCAGAGTGGGGATGACATCCACAAATGGATAACTGCTCTAGAGAGGGCCTGTAAAGTACAGAGGGCCCTCAGGAGCAGTGGGCAGCAATCTTGTGGCTCTCCTTTGCAGACAAAGGTAGAGAAAAGCTCCTCACTGTTAGAGAGGAGGATGCTGATAATTACAAAGTCTTGAAGAGTGCTCTAATTGATGGGTTTGGCCTAACCACTGAACAATACAGGTAAAAGCACAGACTCAAGACTCGGTGGACTTTGTTGATTGTTCTGCCAAGGCTCTGGAAGGTTGGTTATTGGGCAGTAAGGTATGTGACTTCACAGGATTGTACAATCTGATAATGAGGGAGCAGATTCTTAATAACTGTCAAAATCAGCTGTTGCATCAGCACCTGGTAGACTCTGATCTGACCTCTCCCCAAGAATTGGGAAAGAAGGCAGACAAATGGGTCAGAACCAGGGTGAAGCAGAAGGTACAGAACCAAGGTGGTGACCCTAAGAAGCAAGATTCGAAAACCTCTGACAAGGGTGGGGAGAAGGGTAAAGATCAAAAGTCTTCACAAGGCCCCCAAAATCTTCTTCAGGTGGGGATTCCCAGTCTACCAAAGGGAAAGGCCAAAGGAAACCATGGTGCAAGGTCTGTAAGCAAAAGACCCACTGGACCAGTGATTGCACCAAGTCCAAAGACTCTACTCCAGCCCCCACCAATGCCCCTAAGGCACCTGCTCCCCTAGTGCAGTTACAGTTGGTGGTGGGACTACACAAGCCAACGGTTTAGTAGGGTTGACCCTGGGTAAAGAGATGAGCTCTGACCTAGTCAGAGAACTCACTCAGGCTGTCCTAGTCTGTGATGGAGGCATGTATATGACCTCCTCTGTGAGTCCCAGTAATCTGGGCAAGTACAGACAACAGCCTTTAATCAATGGAAGAGAGGCTTTGGCATTTAGGGACACAGGGGCAAGTGTCACCATGGTGACACAAGACCTTGTGAATCCTGGGCAGATAATACTTGGTGAAATGTACCAAGTGACCAATGCTAGCAACGTCAGAACAGACCATACTCTGGCAGATGTTAACTTCTCCTGGGGAGGGGTAACTGGCCTTAAGAAGGTTGTGGTAAGTGCAGACCTACCCGTTGAATGCTTGCTTGGCAATGACTTAGAAACTTCAGCTTGGGCAGAAGTGGAGCTCAGGACCCATGCAGAAATGCTGGGGATCCCTGCAGATGTGTTTGCTGTGACCAGGTCACAAGCCAAAATGTCTAGCACTGAACAGGCCTTGGATTCTGGAATAATGGACCAAGTGCCCTCCAAGAAGAGGAGTAGTAGGGTAAAGGCAGTGCCTTCCCCTTGGCTCAGAAGGAAGATCAGTCCCTTGAGGGGGATGATCTCAGTCCTGAGGAAGGAACTGTCCCAGAGGAGCTTGAACCTGACCAGGTTGAGTTCTTGGGGACAGGGGGACCTTCCAGGGCATATCTGAGCCAGGAGCAGCAGAGCTGCCCTCTCTTGAACCCCTCAGACAGCAAGCTGCTGCTGAGGCTGCTGGGAAAGCTAGTGGTCCCCATACTGTGTATTGGGATGATGGACTCTTGTACTCAGAGTGTAGAGACCCCAAGCCTGGTGCTACCAGGAGGTTGGTTATACCTTTGAAGTTCAGGGGCTTCCTATTGACCCTAGCCCATGATATTCCCTTAGCAGGTCTCCTGGGCCAGAACAAGACTTGGGACAGAATTGTCCCTCACTTTCACTGGCCCCACATGTCTGAAGACACCAAGGAGTTTTGTCACTCCTGTGTAACCTGCCAGGCCAGTGGCAAGGCAGGTGGCACTACAAAGGCCCCCTGATACCACTACCTGTGGTGGGGGTTCCCTTTGAAAGGGTGGGGATTGACATTGTTGGTCCCATGGATCCCCAAACAGCATCTGGGCACAGGTTTATCCTGGTGGTAGTGGATCATGCCACCAGGTACCCAGAGGCTATTCCCCTTAGGACCACTACAGCACCTGTGGTGGCAAGGGCCCTCCTGGGAATTTTCTCAAGAGTGGGCTTCCCTAAGGAGGTTGTATCAGACAGGGGTGCAAACTTTATGTCTGGATACTTAAAAGCAATGTGGAAGGAGCGTGGAGTGACTTACAAGTTCACCACACCCTATCACCCACAATGCAATGGTTTAGTTGAGAGATTCAACAAAACCTTGAAGGGCATGATTAAAGGGCTCCCAGAAAAGCTTAGGCGAAGATGGGACATACTCTTGCCCTGCCTTTTATTTGCGTACAGGGAGGTGCCTCAAAGGGGGTTGGCTACAGCCCTTTTGAACTTTTGTTTGGTCACCCTGTCAGGGGTCCACTGTGCTTGGTGAAGGAAGGATGGGAGTTACCTCTCAAGCCCCCAAAGCAAGACATAGTGGACTACGTACTTGGTCTCCGCTCCCGGATGGCTGAGTATATGAAAAGGCAACTAAAAACCTTGAGGCTAGCCAGGAACTTCAAAAAGCCTGGCATGACCAAAAGGCTGTACTGACTGTTTATCAGCCAGGACAGAAGGTGTGGGTGTTGGAGCCAGTGGCCCCAGCAGCTCTCCAAGACAAATGGAGTTGACCCCACACCATTGTTGAACAGAAGGGTGAGGTTACCTACTTAGTAGACCTAGGAACACCCAGGAGTCCCCACAGGGTTCTCCATGTCAACAGGTTAAAACCATATGTGGACAGGGCCGACATGGGCTTGCTCATGGCTACTGATGAGGGACAGGAGGAAGAGAGTGACCCACTCCTGACCTGCTCTCACAGAACCGTGGTGATGGGTCAGTGGATGGTGTAGCCTTGGCAGGCAGCCTCACTACCCAGCAGCAGACTGATTGCAGACAGGTGCTCAATCAGTTCAGACACATAAGACACACAAGAAGAAACATCTTGCGGATCCTACTATTTTGACCAATCTCAGACCGATTTCTTTATTGCCCTGTTTAAGCAAGATAACAGAGAAACTTGTAAATAAGCAACTAAATGACTTCCTCCTATTAAACAATGTGTTACATCCCAGGCAATCAGGTTTCAAGGCTGGGTTTTCAACAGAATCAGCTCTCCTACACACTGCGGAGACGCTAAAATTTGCCTTGGATCAAGGAAAGACGGCAGTGCTGATTCTGTTGGATTTATCAGCCGCGTTCGATACTGTTTCCCATGTTGCTCTGGGTAAGCGGTTAAGAAGTGCAGGGATCTCACAGAATGCTCTGGCCTGGCTGATATAATTCCTGGGAAACAGAAGACAATCAGTAACACTTGGCAATTTTACTTCAACTGAGAAGCAGCTGCATTCAGGTGTGCCTCAGGGCTCAATTTTGAGCCCCACACTTTTTAATATATATATGGTGCCCCTGTTAGATCTAATATCATCTTTTGATATTGAGACTGTGTCTTATGCTGATGATACACAGCTCATCCTTACCTTGGATAAAGAAACCACAGCAGCTGAAGAAAATTTTCAACAATGTCTGTCGGCGGTCTTTGAATGGATGAAGACTCATCACCTTAAATGTAACAGCCAAAAGACGGAGATTCTGCTGCTAGGAAAATATAATATCTTTTCACCCAAATTGTGGTGGCCAACTGACGCAGCCCCACCCCCAATACTGTGGACACGGCAAAAAATCTAGGAGTACGATTTGATAGCTCTCTTTCTTTTGATCAGCAGGCCCTGTCGGTAGCAGGAACTTGTTTCCATTGGATAAAAACTCTGAAAAATTCTTTGACCTCCTGCCAGCCATAGCTCGTAAGTCTGTAGCAGTGGCGATGATCTTGTCACGACTAGATTATTGTAACAGCCTGTATGCTGGTATAAAAAGAGTACTCTAAAAAAGTTGCAGACTGTACAAAACGCAGCGGCCCGAATGGTACTGAATCTACCTAAGGGGTCCTCTGCTTCCGAGGCTCTTCAAATCCTCCATTGGCTACCCATACACAAGAGAATTCTCTTTAAAATCCTTGTGATAATCTTCAGAGTTGTAAAACAAACCGGTCCTAAATACCTTAGGAGCAGATTGAAAGCCTATGTTCCTGCTCGTGACTTAAGATCTTCTAAGGAAAATCTACTTTCACCCCCCCTTTTTCGTCTGAAGTCCAGAGGGGGAAAATCTATGGCTGTACTAGGGACAAAAGCCTGGAATTATCTACCTACCCAATTGAGACTTATTCAGACGGAGTCCATCTTTAAGAAAAAATTGAAAACTTCGATCTTTACAGTTCCTGATAGTCTGGCCCTATCTTTTATCTGATTACTGCGACATTAGAGTCCACACCCCCTTTGACTCTCACTCGTAGCGCCAAGATGCTCCTCTGGAGTGATAGCCAGCGCTCTATAAATGACATCATTCATTCATTCATATTCTCACTGACACCCAGTCAGACTACCTGGTGCACTCATGAAGTGGACACTGGGGACAGTCTGCCTATTAAAAATAAGATTTATAGGCAACCTGACCATGTCAGGGACTGTATCAGGACAGAAGTCCAGAAGATGTTGGATTTGGGAGTTATTGAACCCTCAGATAGCCCTTGGGCTAGTCCAGTGGTCCTTGTGCCAAAACCTCACACCAATGGTGGGAAAAGAGAGATGAGGTTTTGTGTGGACTACAGGGGTCTCAATGCAGTCACTAGGACTGATGCCCATCCAATACCAAGGGCAGATGAGCTAATAGACACTTTGGCCTCAGCCAAGTATCTAAGCACATTTGACCTGACAGCTGGCTACTGGGAGATCAGACTAGCTGATGATGCAAAGCCAAAGACAGCATTCTCAACCCCTAGTGGGCATTATCAATTTGTGGTGATGCCCTTTGGTCTGAAGAATGCACCTACCACTTTTCAGAGGTTGGTGAATACAGTCCTTACAGGTCTGGAAGCCTATAGTGCAGCATATCTAGATGATATTGCTGTCTTTAGCTCCACCTGGGAGGATCACCTGGTCCACCTCAGAAATGTTTTACAGGCCCTGCAGAAAGCAGGCCTGACTATCAAGGCCACCAAGTGCCAGATAGGGCAGAGTCAGGTTGTGTACCTGGGCCACCTTGTGGGTGGAGGCCAGGTTCAACCACTGCAGAGCAAGATCCAGACCATCATGGACTGGACTGCTCTGACTACCCAGACTCAGGTGAGAGCCTTCTTAGGCCTGACTGGGAACTATGGGAGATTTGTCAAGGGGTATGGATCAATAGTGACACCCCTGAATGACTTAACTTCCAAGAAAATGCCCCAAAAGGTTCAGTGGACAGTTAGCTGTCAAAAGGCATTTGATGACCTGAAGCAGGCCATGTGCACTGCTCCCATTCTACAGAGTCCTGATTACTCCAAGAAGTTCATTGTTCAAACTGATGCATCTGAATTGGGGGTAGGGGCTGTACTGTCACAATTGAATGATGAAGGTCAGGATCAGCCAGTAGCTTTCATTAGCAGAAGGCTGACCCCTAGAGAGAAACGTTGGTCAGCCATTGAGAGGGAGGCCTTTGCTGTGGTCTGGGCTCTGAAGAAGTTGAGGCCATACTTGTTTGGTACTCACTTCCTTGTTCAAACAGACCATACGCCCCTCTTATGGCTAAAACAAATGAAGGGTGAAAACCCCAAACTGCTTAGGTGGTCCATTTCCCTACAGGGGATGGACTTCACAGTGGAACATAGACCTGGGAGTAACCATGCCAATGCAGATGGACTCTCTAGGTACTTCCACTTAGAACATGAAGACTTAACTGGGCAAGGTTAGTTTAATGTCCCTACGTTTGGGGGGGTTGTGTAGGAGAGTAGGATCTGCTTCACATGGGTACCCCCACTTTTTGCTGATGCTTCACTGTTTTTCGACCTTAGTCTGGCTGGGGCCCTGCTAATCAGAACCCGAGCCTAGGTGCTTCCTCTTTAAAATGGTTTCCATGTGCCTTAGGCACATCTCTGATTGGAATCTGGAGTGCCCTTATAAGTCCCTAGTATATGGTATACTATGTACCCAGGGCATAGGTACCTCAGAGGCCTACCAGGGGCTGCAGCATGTATTGTGCCACCCCTGGAAGGCCATCCAAACTGACACCACAGGTCTGCTACTGCAGCCTGGGTAAGGTGGTGCATGCACTCCTTACTGTGATATAGGCTACCTATATCACTATATACATACACACATATAAACCTATAAGTCACTCCTATGGCAGGCCTTATCAATCCTGAAGGCAGAGTGCGTGGTTCCTATGTGAGAGGGTGCCCCTGCATGAGCAGGGCCCCTCTGCAGCGTTCGGAGACCCTTCTCTGATGCTGTTTGTAGTGCAGCCTGACCATATACTCTTAAGCGCATTATAACCTCGCGTTAAATGCTAACTTTGGGATGGCTGCACGGAAACATGTCGTGTTTGGTGTCAAACATCTTGGAATACTACCCCCCACCAGTTCTGGCAGCGGGGGTAGCATTCCACCCTTCTAGAGGGAAAGACATGTACACACCGGTATACCCGGTACTGACTTTCCAGAGCCCTGGCATCACAAAATGGATGCCGCTGCCACAGACACGAGTCTGGCCTCCTGCTGCTGACCGAAACTCCAGCAGGGGAGGCCTGGACAATAGGTTTCCTGTCCCAGGGAGGTGTGACCACCTCCCCAGACAGGATAGTGTGTATTGGGGCTGGGCGGGAGCACTCTCGGGTGCTTTGAAATCCTGCAATGGGGGCACACTTGGTGTCCCTGTGCATACCCCAGTTCAAACCGGCTCAGGGGCTTCCAGCCCTGCTCTGGCACGAAACTGGACAAAGGGAAAGGGGTGTAACCACCCCTCTGCCCTGGCCCTCCCATAGGTGGGGCCACAGAGTATGTCCAACCCCTACCTTAGTATAAGTAGGGGAACCCAGTCCTTAGGACTTTAGATTTACCTGGATGAAACTCTGACACAGAATCCTGGACCTTCGACGCTCTACTTCAAGATTAGAGGACTGAAGAATCTCCCTTGGGGTCAAGGAGTGACTCCCCTGCTTGGCAGGCACCAAAGTAGCAATTGTCCGGTCTGCATCGCTGAAGCTCCCGTCGGACGCCGAAGACCTTGCATCACCAGAGATAGATTTCCAGACTTCCCCGAGGCTGCTCTGAGTCCCCAGCAAAGCTGAGGCCCATAGCTGTCGTGGGTAACGTGGAACCGTGACCCCTGTACACCAAACGCATTTGCAAGTGCATCCTCTTCTGGGTATTCCATGAAGTCGTGCTTTGGGCTCCCAGTAGCCTCAGCCTCCAGCACCAACTGCACCAAAGATCACGGGCCTCCACTCCACGAGTGTCCTGTGAGCCAGCTCCACGTGCATCATCTCGAGGCTCCTTTGCGGTCGTTAGTCCATTGGCTAGTAGGCCCTCCCGAAGGCCAATCTTTTTCTGCTTGGGCTCCCTGGTTGCTCCAGGTGTTCCCTGACTTATCCTCGCTGAGTGAGTCCCCCAGACCTTGCTGGTCTGCAACATCATCCTTCTTCCATTTCCACGAGACTTGCCGTTGCCAAGGCTTGTTGGGTCTAATCCGGTCGCCGACACCCCTGCAATCGACAAACATCATGTAACAGCTCGAATCCAGCTCCTGGTCATCGTCGACGCCTCCTGGACCTAATGGCTGAAGAGTCAAGACGACCGTCAACCTACCTGAAGCACTCGACATCGGTGGGCATCTGCTCATCGCCTTCCTGGTCACTGGCTAGTGACCCAGACTCTGTCCCCTCTGGTTTCAGGTTCTTCAGATCTTCGATCCACCTTTGGATCCACCCGAACACTTTCGACTTGGCCGCCAGCAGCACTTTGCAGCAGATCGCCATTGAAAGCGACGACGAAACCCGACCCCGAAAGACACCTATGCACCCGGCTCCCTGGGTGAGGTAACTCGAGTACTCCGGTGCTCCCGTGGGTATTGACACTAGAACAGCCTAGTTCTCAAAGGGTTTGCTCCAAGTCCTCCTCTAAGTGTCCCTTTTCTTTTAAATTCTAATCGCGACTTTCCCCATAGAAGTTAACGGTGGTTCGCGGCTGTGTTCATACACTGCACGCGTCCCCCGTGGGTCCCCTGTGTCACTGCCTTGGGTGGTTCCTTGTGGTCCAAGCATTTCTACAGGCTCTAGGCCTTGTGTCTAGCTCAGTCGTGGTTCTTATACCACTTTATTGGTATATGGTTTGGTTTGCCCCTGGGGCTCAAACGTGTATTTGTGCTATTACTGTAGATAACTAACTTATAACTTATGTACTTCAAACTCTAGCCTCAAAAAGAGACTAGAGGGGTGTGTTTAGTAATAAATACATATATTTTGAATATATACCTGGTGTGGTCCTCTTTCATTTGGTCACTCAAGAGATTATAGACTGGTAAAACAAGCTGCTTTACATTCCTTCAAGACTTAGCCTGAAGGCTGCTCTCCATAGCTACCACTAGGATAGCTTTCAATAAAGGTTGTCTTTAACCTATCTCCAATAAGGGGTTGTTTGGACTGGTGCAAGGTGCCCACTATAATTAGTGGACAGCATATGCCAGGCCAACTTCTCACATTGGTGTGCAGCGTGTGGGATTCCAGCTTGCTATTGTTTTACCAGATAATCTCAATTGAATTGATCAACTGAAAACCACTAAGGGTACCTAAGGTACATATAAATCAAGCTTAGTAATACAGTAAGTTCTACTGAACTTAGAGTTGTGTGTTAAGGGATAGCACAGCCTTTCTACAACTCAAGAGAGTTTAGTAGGCCACACTAGAGTAGGTAGTGCATACACCACACCTCACTAGTAATGTCTTCAAAGCCAGGACCCAGTGAGTCCTTGCCAGAAGCCAGTGGGCTTCTTCCCTCCAAGTATGATAAACTCCCATTCTTGGAATTGAGAGCATTATGCAATACTAGGAAGTTGAAGGCAGGCAAAAGTGCCAGCACCCAACACCTCAGGGAGGTGTTACTAGCTGATGATCTCAGCAGGCCCCTAGGGTCTGAAGGGGTAGGCAAAGAGGGTGGGGCAGAAGATGAGGAAGGGGCCAGGGGTGAAGAAACCCAGGCCCCCTCTGAAACTGGCCAGGAAGGTGAAAATGACCTTGTCCTGGCGAATCCAATTCCTCCTGTGGAGGAGGAGGAGGGGAGGATCAGACTGACTTCCCTTTGTCCCCCAGGAAGAGTTCTGAGTGTGCCCAGAAGGTCTAGGTCTCCTTCTCTGGAGTCTAAACACTCTGACACCTCAATAGGGACCTCTGTCTCCTCTCATAGGAGGGAATCCTCTCATGAGAGGAGAAAGAGACTGATTCAGTATGAGCAAACTCTGCTTGAACTCAGGAAACAGCAATTGGCTATAGACAGGGAGTCCCTAGATCTCTATAGAGAGAGACAAAAGTTGGGACTAGAGTCCCATGGTGGCAGCAGTTTCCCCAAAGATAGGGAAAGGTCTTATGACCATAGAAACCTGAGCAAGATTGTCCCTCCCTACCAGAGTGGGGATGACATCCACAAATGGATAACTGCTCTAGAGAGGGCCTGTAAAGTACAGAGGGTCCCTCAGGAGCAGTGGGCAGCAATCTTGTGGCTCTCCTTTGCAGACAAAGGTAGAGACAAGCTCCTCACTGTTAGAGAGGAGGATGCTGATAATTACAAAGTCTTGAAGAGTGCTCTAATTGATGGGTTTGGCCTAACCACTGAACAATACAGGTTAAAGTTCAGGGATACCCAAAAGCACAGACTCAAGACTGGGTGGACTTTGTTGATTGTTCTGCCAAGGCTCTGGAAGGTTGGTTATTGGGCAGTAAGGTATGTGACTTCACAGGTTTGTACAATCTGATAATGAGGGAGCAGATTCTTAATAACTGTCAAAATCAGCTGTTGCATCAGCACCTGGTAGACTCTGATCTGACCTCTCCCCAAGAATTGGGAAAGAAGGCAGACAAATGGGTCAGAACCAGGGTGAAGCAGAAGGTACAGAACCAAGGTGGTGACCCTAAGAAGCAAGATTCGAAAACCTCTGACAAGGGTGGGGAGAAGGGTAAAGATCAAAAGTCTTCACAAGGCCCCCAAAAATCTTCTTCAGGTGGGGATTCCCAGTCTACCAAAGGGAAAGGCCAAAGGAAACCATGGTGCAAGGTCTGTAAGCAAAAGACCCACTGGACCAGTGATTGCACCAAGTCCAAAGACTCTACTCCAGCCCCCACCAATGCCCCTAAGGCACCTGCTCCCCTAGTGCAGTTACAGTTGGTGGTGGGACTACACAAGCCAAGGGTTTAGTAGGGTTGACCCTGGGTAAAGAGATGAGCTCTGACCTAGTCAGAGAACTCACTCAGGCTGTCCTAGTCTGTGATGGAGGCATGTATATGACCTCCTCTGTGAGTCCCAGTAATCTGGGCAAGTACAGACAACAGCCTTTAATCAATGGAAGAGAGGCTTTGGCATTTAGGAACACAGGGGCAAGTGTCACCATGGTGACACAAGACCTTGTGAATCCTGGGCAGATAATACTTGGTGAAATGTACCAAGTGACCAATGCTAGCAACGTCAGAACAGACCATACTCTGGCAGTTGTTAACTTCTCCTGGGGAGGGGTAACTGGCCTTAAGAAGGTTGTGGTAAGTGCAGACCTACCCGTTGAATTCTTGCTTGGCAATGACTTAGAAACTTCAGCTTGGGCAGAAGTGGAGCTCAGGACCCATGCAGAAATGCTGGGGATCCCTGCAGATGTGTTTGCTGTGACCAGGTCACAAGCCAAAATGTCTAGCACTGAACAGGCCTTGGATTCTGGAATAATGGACCAAGTGCCCTCCAAGAAGAGGAGTAGTAGGGTAAAGGCAGTGCCTTCCCCCTTGGCTCAGAAGGAAGATCAGTCCATTGAGGGGGATGATCTCAGTCCTGAGGAAGGAACTGTCCCAGAGGAGCTTGAACCTGACCAGGTTGAGTTCTTGGGGACAGGGGGACCTTCCAGGGCATATCTGAGCCAGGAGCAGCAGAGCTGCCCCTCTCTTGAACCCCTCAGACAGCAAGCTGCTGCTGAGGCTGCTGGGAAAGCTAGTGGTCCCCATACTGTGTATTGGGATGATGGACTCTTGTACTCAGAGTGTAGAGACCCCAAGCCTGGTGCTACCAGGAGGTTGGTTATACCTTTGAAGTTCAGGGGCTTCCTATTGACCCTAGCCCATGATATTCCCTTAGCAGGTCACCTGGGCCAGAACAAGACTTGGGACAGAATTGTCCCTCACTTTCACTGGCCCCACATGTCTGAAGACACCAAGGAGTTTTGTCGCTCCTGTGTAACCTGCCAGGCCAGTGGCAAGGCAGGTGGCACTACAAAGGCCCCCTGATACCACTACCTGTGGTGGGGGTTCCCTTTGAAAGGGTGGGGATTGACATTGTTGGTCCCATGGATCCCCAAACAGCATCTGGGCACAGGTTTATCCTGGTGGTAGTGGATCATGCCACCAGGTACCCAGAGGCTATTCCCCTTAGGACCACTACAGCACCTGTGGTGGCAAGGGCCCTCCTGGGAATTTTCTCAAGAGTGGGCTTCCCTAAGGAGGTTGTATCAGACAGGGGTGCAAACTTTATGTCTGGATACTTAAAAGCAATGTGGAAGGAGCGTGGAGTGACTTACAAGTTCACCACACCCTATCACCCACAATGCAATGGTTTAGTTGAGAGATTCAACAAAACCTTGAAGGGCATGATTAAAGGGCTCCCAGAAAAGCTTAGGCGAAGATGGGACATACTCTTGCCCTGCCTTTTATTTGCGTACAGGGAGGTGCCTCAAAAGGGGTTGGCTACAGCCCTTTTGAACTTTTGTTTGGTCACCCTGTCAGGGGTCCACTGTGCTTGGTGAAGGAAGGATGGGAGTTACCTCTCAAGCCCCCAAAGCAAGACATAGTGGACTACGTACTTGGTCTCCGCTCCCGGATGGCTGAGTATATGAAAAAGGCAACTAAAAACCTTGAGGCTAGCCAGGAACTTCAAAAGCCTGGCATGACCAAAAGGCTGTACTGACTGTTTATCAGCCAGGACAGAAGGTGTGGGTGTTGGAGCCAGTGGCCCCAGCAGCTCTCCAAGACAAATGGAGTTGACCCCACACCATTGTTGAACAGAAGGGTGAGGTTACCTACTTAGTAGACCTAGGAACACCCAGGAGTCCCCACAGGGTTCTCCATGTCAACAGGTTAAAACCATATGTGGACAGGGCCGACATGGGCTTGCTCATGGCTACTGATGAGGGACAGGAGGAAGAGAGTGACCCACTCCCTGACCTGCTCTCACAGAACCGTGGTGATGGGTCAGTGGATGGTGTAGCCTTGGCAGGCAGCCTCACTACCCAGCAGCAGACTGATTGCAGACAGGTGCTCAATCAGTTCAGACACATAAGACACACAAGAAGAAACATCTTGCGGATCCTACTATTTTGACCAATCTCAGACCGATTTCTTTATTGCCCTGTTTAAGCAAGATAACAGAGAAACTTGTAAATAAGCAACTAAATGACTTCCTCCTATTAAACAATGTGTTACATCCCAGGCAATCAGGTTTCAGGGCTGGGTTTTCAACAGAATCAGCTCTCCTACACACTGCGGAGACGCTAAAATTTGCCTTGGATCAAGGAAAGACGGCAGTGCTGATTCTGTTGGATTTATCAGCCGCGTTCGATACTGTTTCCCATGTTGCTCTGGGTAAGCGGTTAAGAAGTGCAGGGATCTCACAGAATGCTCTGGCCTGGCTGATATCATTCCTGGGAAACAGAAGACAATCAGTAACACTTGGCAATTTTACTTCAACTGAGAAGCAGCTGCATTCAGGTGTGCCTCAGGGCTCAATTTTGAGCCCCACACTTTTTAATATATATATGGTGCCCCTGTTAGATCTAATATCATCTTTTGATATTGAGACTGTGTCTTATGCTGATGATACACAGCTCATCCTTACCTTGGATAAAGAAACCACAGCAGCTGAAGAAAATTTTCAACAATGTCTGTCGGCGGTCTTTGAATGGATGAAGACTCATCACCTTAAATGTAACAGCCAAAAGACGGAGATTCTGCTGCTAGGAAAATATAATATCTTTTCACCCAAATTGTGGTGGCCAACTGATGCAGCCCCACCCCCCAATACTGTGGACACGGCAAAAAATCTAGGAGTACGATTTGATAGCTCTCTCTCTTTTGATCAGCAGGCCCTGTCGGTAGCAGGAACTTGTTTCCATTGGATAAAAACTCTGAAAAAATTCTTTGACCTCCTGCCAGCCATAGCTCGTAAGTCTGTAGCAGTGGCGATGATCTTGTCACGACTAGATTATTGTAACAGCCTGTATGCTGGTATAAAAAAGAGTACTCTAAAAAAGTTGCAGACTGTACAAAACGCAGCGGCCCGAATGGTACTGAATCTACCTAAGGGGTCCTCTGCTTCCGAGGCTCTTCAAATCCTCCATTGGCTACCCATACACAAGAGAATTCTCTTTAAAATCCTTGTGATAATCTTCAGAGTTGTAAAACAAACCGGTCCTAAATACCTTAGGAGCAGATTGAAAGCCTATGTTCCTGCTCGTGACTTAAGATCTTCTAAGGAAAATCTACTTTCACCCCCTTTTTCGTCTGAAGTCCAGAGGGGGAAAATCTATGGCTGTACTAGGGACAAAAGCCTGGAATTATCTACCTACCCAATTGAGACTTATTCAGACGGAGTCCATCTTTAAGAAAAAATTGAAAACTTGGATCTTTACAGTTCCTGATAGTCTGGCCCTATCTTTTATCTGATTACTGCGACATTAGAGACCACACCCCTTTGACTCTCACTCGTAGCGCCAAGATGCTCCTTTGGAGTGATAGCCAGCGCTCTATAAATGACATCATTCATTCATTCATATTCTCACTGACACCCAGTCAGACTACCTGGGGCACTCATGAAGTGGACACTGGGGACAGTCTGCCTATTAAAAATAAGATTTATAGGCAACCTGACCATGTCAGGGACTGTATCAGGACAGAAGTCCAGAAGATGTTGGATTTGGGAGTTATTGAACCCTCAGATAGACCTTGGGCTAGTCCAGTGGTCCTTGTGCCAAAACCTCACACCAATGGTGGGAAAAGAGAGATGAGGTTTTGTGTGGACTACAGGGGTCTCAATGCAGTCACTAGGACTGATGCCCATCCAATACCAAGGGCAGATGAGCTAATAGACACTTTGGCCTCAGCCAAGTATCTAAGCACATTTGACCTGACAGCTGGCTACTGGCAGATCAGACTAGCTGATGATGCAAAGCCAAAGACAGCATTCTCAACCCCTAGTGGGCATTATCAATTTGTGGTGATGCCCTTTGGTCTGAAGAATGCACCTACCACTTTTCAGAGGTTGGTGAATACAGTCCTTACAGGTCTGGAAGCCTATAGTGCAGCATATCTAGATGACATTGCTGTCTTTAGCTCCACCTGGGAGGATCACCTGGTCCACCTCAGAAATGTTTTACAGGCCCTGCAGAAAGCAGGCCTGACTATCAAGGCCACCAAGTGCCAGATAGGGCAGAGTCAGGTTGTGTACCTGGGCCACCTTGTGGGTGGAGGCCAGGTTCAACCACTGCAGAGCAAGATCCAGACCATCATGGACTGGACTGCTCCGACTACCCAGACTCAGGTGAGAGCCTTCTTAGGCCTGACTGGGTACTATGGGAGATTTGTCAAGGGTATGGATCAATAGTGACACCCCTGAATGACTTAACTTCCAAGAAAATGCCCCAAAAGGTTCAGTGGACAGTTAGCTGTCAAAAGGCATTTGATGACCTGAAGCAGGCCATGTGCACTGCTCCCATTCTACAGAGTCCTGATTACTCCAAGAAGTTCATTGTTCAAACTGATGCATCTGAATTGGGGGTAGGGGCTGTACTGTCACAATTGAATGATGAAGGTCAGGATCAGCCAGTAGCTTTCATTAGCAGAAGGCTGACCCCTAGAGAGAAACGTTGGTCAGCCATTGAGAGGGAGGCCTTTGCTGTGGTCTGGGCTCTGAAGAAGTTGAGGCCATACTTGTTTGGTACTCACTTCCTTGTTCAAACAGACCATAAGCCCCTCTTATGGCTAAAACAAATGAAGGGTGAAAACCCCAAACTGCTTAGGTGGTCCATTTCCCTACAGGGGATGGACTTCACAGTGGAACATAGACCTGAGAGTAACCATGCCAATGCAGATGGACTCTCTAGGTACTTCCACTTAGAACATGAAGACTTAACTGGGCAAGGTTAGTTTAATGTCCCTACGTTTGGGGGGGTTGTGTAGGAGAGTAGGATCTGCTTCACATGGGTACCCCCACTTTTTGCTGATGCTTCACTGTTTTTCGACCTTAGTCTGGCTGGGGCCCTGCTAATCAGAACCCCAGCCTAGCTGCTTCCTCTTTAAAATGGTTTCCATGTGCCTTAGGCACATCTCTGATTGGAATCTGGAGTGCCCTTATAAGTCCCTAGTATATGGTATACTATGTACCCAGGGCATAGGTACCTCAGAGGCCTACCAGGGGCTGCAGCATGTATTGTGCCACCCCTGGAAGGTCATCCAAACTGACACCACAGGTCTGCTACTGCAGCCTGGGTAAGGTGGTGCATACACCCCTTACTGTGATATAGGCTACCTATATCACTATACATACACACATATAAACCTATAAGTCACTCCTATGGCAGGCCTTATCAATCCTGAAGGCAGAGTGCGTGGTTCCTATGTGAGAGGGTGCCCCTGCATGAGCAGGGCCCTCTGCAGCGTTCGGAGACCCTTCTCTGATGCTGTTTGTAGTGCAGCCTGACCATATACTCTTAAGCGCATTATAACCTCGCGTTAAATGCTAACTTTGGGATGGCTGCACGGAAACATGTCGTGTTTGGTGTCAAACATCTTGGAATACTACCCCCCCGCCAGTTCTGGCAGCGATGGTAGCATTCCACCCTTCTAGAGGGAAAGACATGTACACACCGGTATACCCGGTACTGACTTTCCAGAGCCCTGGCATCACAAAATGGATGCCGCTGCCACAGACACGAGTCTGGCCTCCTGCCGCTGACCGAAACTCCAGCAGGGGAGGCCTGGACAATAGGTTTGCTGTCCCAGGGAGGTGTGACCACCTCCCCAGACAGGATAGTGTGTATTGGGGCTGGGCGGGAGCACTCTCGGGTGCTTTGAAATCCTGAAATGGGGGCACACTTGGTGTCCCTGTGCATACCCCAGTTCAAACCGGCTCAGGGGCTTCCAGCCCCTGCTCTGGCGCGAAACTGGACAAAGGGAAAGGGGTGTAACCACCCCTCTGCCCTGGCCCTCCCATAGGTGGGGCCACAGAGTATGTCCAACCCCTACCTTAGTATAAGTAGGGGAACCCAGTCCTTAGGACTTTAGATTTACCTGGACGAAACTCTGACACTGAATCCTGGACCTTCGACGCTCTACTTCAAGATTAGAGGACTGAAGAATCTCCCTTGGGGTCAAGGAGTGACTCCCCTGCTTGGCAGGCACCAAAGAAGCAATTGTCCGGTCTGCATCGCTGAAGCTCCCGTCGGATGGCGAAGTCCTTGCATCACCAGAGGTGGATTTCCAGACTTCCCCGAGGCTGCCCTGAGTCCCCATCAAAGCTGAGGCCCGTAGCTGTTGTGGGTAACGTGGAACCGTGACCCCTGGACACCAAACGCATTTGCAAGTGCATCCTCTTCTGGGTCTCCCACGAAGTCATGCTTTGGGCTTCGAGTAGCCCCAGCCTCCAGCACCAACTGCACCGAAGATCACTGGACTCCACTCCACGATTGTCCTGTGAGCCAGCTCCACATGCATCGTCTCGAGGCTCCTTCGTGGTCGCTAGTCCGTTGGCTAGTAGGCCCTCCCAAAGGCCAATCTTTTTCTGCTTGGGCTCCCTGGTTGCTCCAGGTGTGCCCTGACTTATCCTCGCAGGGTGAGTCACCCAGACCTTGCTGGTCTGCAACATCATCCTTCTTCCATTTCCACAAGACTTGCCGTTGGCAAGGCTTGTTGGGTCCAATCCGGTCGCCGAGACTCCTGCAATCGACAGACGTCATGGACCAGCTTGAATCCAGCTCCTGGTCATCGTCGACGCCTCCTGAACCTCGTGGCTGAAGAGTCAAGACGATTGTCAACCTACCTGAAGCACTCGACATCGGTGGGCATCTGCTCATCGGCTTCCTGGTCACTGGCTAGTGACCCAGACTCTGTCCCCTCTGCTTTCAGGTTCTTCAGATCTTCGATCCACCTTTGGATCCACCCGAACACTTTCGACTTGGCCGCCAGCAGCACTTTGCAGCAGATCGCCATTGAAAGCGACGATGAAACCCGACCCGAAAGACACCTATGCACCCGGCTCCCTGGGTGAGGTAACTCGAGTACTCCGGTGCTCCCGTGGGTATTGACACTAGAACAGCCTAGTTCTCAAAGGGTTTGCTCCAAGTCCTCCTCTAAGTGTCCCTTTTCTTTTAAATTCTAATCGTGACTTTCCCCATAGAAGTTAACGGTGGTTCGCGGTTGTATTCATACACTGCACGCGTCCCCCGTGGGTCCCCTGTGTCACTGCCTTGGGTGGTTCCTTGTGGTCCAAGCACTTCTACAGGCTCTAGGCCTTGTGTCTAGCTCAGTCGTGGTTCTTATACCACTTTATTGGTATATGGTTTGGTACGCCCCTGGGGCTCAAACGTGTATTTGTGCTATTACTGTAGATAACTAACTTATAACGTATGTACTTCGAACTCTAGCCAAAAGACAAAAAGGTACGGAGTTCCTCAGGTGGGTTATTGCTCACCTTGTGTATACTCTAGGTAGTGAGGAGGTGGGGAATACCTCCTGTCGGAACTAGGACCCTCACACACCCAGCAAGCTAGGTGTCATGCTTCATCATATGGGTCTGCTCCTCGTCGGGCCAGCGCTGCAATGCTCAACGGGCACCCATAAAGGGGCTCTTTATCAGAGTTCTTTTGTTCCTCGCTGTATTGGTGCCGTGGGTGTGAGGGGCCTAGGTACGTGTAGATGTGAAATGTGAATGTAAAACAGGTAAAGGATGCCTCTATGATAAATTTTATTCCGTAAGGGTCCCAACCTGATTAAAAGAGATGAAGGGAGGCGAATGTTTTGTTGTAATGTGACAAAATTTTCGCTCAAACCCTAGATGGTCAACATGTTTTCGCCTCAATAAGTCACGGAAGTGATCAGCTGGCGATTCTTCAGGACCGAGTGAATAAAAAACTATCTACAGTGGGTGGCAAGGTGCAACGCTACCTACCAAATGCTCTACCCGTGGGTCATTACCCGGGAAAAGGCAGTCAACCTAGAGTACAAAAAGAAGAAATTTAAAAACCATAACATGGGAGTGGAAATAGGTCCCAGTTAAATTCAATCAGTGTGGATCAATTATCACATTATAAATCGAACATATATTAAAAAACACACAGTGCTATCATGCCATTCAAGCTCTGTGTATACTTCTGTACAATACCCCTGTGTATACATGCTAAAAAGATGTGACTTATTGGTCAGTGGTGGTGAGTGGACAAAAGCTCACCTCTTCCAGGTATCTAATTATGCCTCGTCAGTTATCAGCGAAGTATGAGGACACTCAATGTAGTGTCTCTGTATGGAATGAGACATAAATTACCAGAACATAATAGGCTATATGTACACTAGTTCGATACTCACTTACTAGTCCTGGTGCACTCGGTTGTAAGGAGCAGAAGGTCCGGGTCAGGGTGGTTGTAGCCTGCAGTTATGACCCCAAACCAATGACACGATCAATTGTTGGTGCTCACACTGGGCTGGTGTGTCTGGTGGCGCCGCACGCCGTGCCCCAAACTGGATGCTCGCAGTGCTGCTCCTGTGAAGTGGCACAGCGTGAGCGCCCCAGGGGCCCTGCCGCATAATGGGCTAATGCCATAAGAAAAGAGTGTCCGCTTAAAGCTCAGTGGCTTAAGGCTCACAGCGCCTGATCCCGGTACCTCTTACCTCCATTAATCGCCGATGTCAGAATGAGCCTCCAACAGGATGTGCATACTCACCTGCTCCCACTCGGAGCCACGTGGCTGACCTACCCGCTCCGCTGCAACCAGGAAGGTATCATGGCACAGCAGGAACCTGTTTAAATACCTGCCGCGAAGACAGCAGAGCGGGTGAAGTGGCTACAGCTGGAATCAAAAGCGGAGTCACCGATTGGTGGAAAAGTGATATCATTGTAGACAGAATCATGGCGGCCATCTTGGAGTGTGTAATAGTTGTTAGTTACAGCCAAATCATCGTGGGGATGGTACTGCTGTCTAGCTATAGAGTTCAAAGAAGGGGTGGGAGATGCAGTGTGACGAGATATATGACACTGCAAGGGGTACCTCATTAGATTCTAAAAGATCAAAGTGGAATCACACAGTAGTCAAAACATGATGTCCATATTGACGGAATCATGGCGGCCATCTTGGAGTGTGTTGTTAATGGTTAATCACCGCCTAATCATATAGGGATAGTGCGTCGCTACTGCTATCCAACTATAGTGTTCAAAAAGGTGGGAAATGCAGTGTGTGGAAATATTTGACACTCCATGGGGTCCCTCATTAAGTTCCGACAGATTCGGTAATAGTCAAAGTGAAATCACATAGTAGTTGAAACATGATGTCCTTGTTAACGGAATCATGGCGGCCATTTAGAAGTGTGTTTCAGTTAATCATGGCCTCGTTGGTATGAGGGTTGTGTCGGAGCATGGACAAGTGCAACAGATAATAGATTCAGTATCTGGAGATAGTCAACACTGCCTAAGGTACCTCCTTACGGTCCCAGGTGTTCAGTGACGGGGAAACCTTATAAGGAGCAATAGTTGTCATCATGTAGTGTATAATGACATGGTATGCTGTAGGTAAGGATCATGTGTTAATTAATGGTGCTCCAAGGAATGTCATCATTCAAGCTGCTATTGTTTGAATCAAGACGAAACACCCATCTTTGTTCAATCCTGAACAGGGCTGTATGTGTTATTTGTTGATGTGCCTCGAGGACTACCCAACGTAGACTTTCTGGGGGATGTCTTAGTTCAGTAAAATGGGTATATAGTTTGGTGTTTGTCTTGAGGCAACGAATACTGCTTTTATGTTCAGTAATTCTGGTTTTAATGGCCCTCATGGTCATACCGATGTATCTTTTCTCGCAGGGGCATGTCAACAGGTACACACAACGTGGTGTGTTACAATTCGTGTGTTTAGTGATCGTCCATGTGAATGTGTCAGTCAATGCCAGTTCTTTAATATGTTTTGTCTGCGGACAAACGGTACATGAACCGCAAGGATAGTGTCCTACGACAGGGGGAGGTCCCACAGTTGTCTCTGGTTTGAACTGTTTCTGTTTTTGGGTCTCGTATGTATTAACATGTCTTTTAGATTGTTAGTACGCTTGAACGCAAAACCTAGGTTTCGGTATTGTCAGCGTGCCTGTGTTCAAGATCTCCCAATGTTTATTCACAGCCTTCTTGATCAGATTAGATCTAGGTGTGTATGTGGTTACACAGGTCACCGTATTGGAGGGTTCTTTTACATGTACCTCTAGAAGGCCTTCGTGATGGTTATTTCTCGCTCGTTTCATGCAAGAATTAATTTGTTGTTTAGGGTATTGTCTTTTCAGTAAGTTTTCTGACAGTGCCTCAGCTTCAGTTTTGTAGTCATTTATTGAGCTACAATTCCTCCTAATCCGTAAAAACTGGCTGTAGGGTAGATTATTTTTCAGAGTCTTTGGATGAAAACTGCTATATAACAGCAAGCTGTTCCTATCAGTAGGCTTTTTAAACATAGTAGTGGTTAGTTTGCCCTCTTGTAATTTGATGGTGAGATCCAGGAAAGCAATTTCAGTTGGTGAAATTGTATGGGTGAACCTCAAGTACTGGTTCTTAGTATTGATCCACTCACAGAATTCATTGCATGTCTGTATGTCCCCTTGCCAGAAGATCAGTATGTCGTCTATAAACCTCTTCCATAGTCTCAGGTTAACTCCGAAGGGATTGCTGGCATGTCGGATAATCTCTTGCTCAAAAGCCGCCATGTATAGACAAGCTACACTGGGAGCAAAGGTACTCCCCATTGAAGTTCCCTGAGACTGATGGAAGAGTTGGTTGTTAAACTCGAAGAAATTCTCTGTTAGGGCTAAGGTGGCACATTGCATAATGAATGGGATGGGAGTCGGTGCCACCCATTCAGTTTCCATTAGTGCAGTTTCTATCACTGTCAGTGTCTCTCTTTGTGGGATATTGGTATGTAGTTGCTCAACATCCAGGGTGATCAGGAGGTTGATATCAGTGGTGTTTTCCAATTCCCCCATAATACGTAGGATATCAGTGGTATCCCTAATGTATGAGGGAGTCTGTTTGACCAGAGGTTGCAAGAAAAAGTCACAAAATTGCGACAAGGGTTCTAGCAGAGAACCAATCCCTGAGACTATGGGTCTGCCCGGGACTGGGGTGGTCTCCTTATGTATTTTCGGCAGAGTGTAAAAATAGGGGGTCTTGGGATGTTTAGTGATCAGAAAATCAGCTTCTTTTCTGCTGACCCACCCATTACTCTCTGCCTCAAAGACCATCATAGCAATGTTAGTTGATAACCGTGCTGTGGGGTTCGTTGCTATGGGGGTATAGAATTTTCTGTTCTGGAGTTGGCGTAAGCATTCAGAGTCATAATCCGTAATGGATTGAATGACCGTTGCTCCCCCTTTGTCAGCCTGTTTTATTGTGATGCTGTTGTCTTCTGCCAGTGATTTGATAGCGATACAAAAGGGGATGATGGACGGAACGTTTGAGCCAATCAAACACTCACCCCCAGTCAACTGATCTGGGTTTAATCCATCATCATTCTTTAGCTCACTCCACCACCCCAGTTCAGACATGGCCATATGCAAATCAGTCTGACCCTGTGCCTCATGGGAACAGTCCAGCCCGAACTGCCAAGCCATGTCTTCCCTGGACCGGAAACAAGCATCCTAGGACCGGTTTCTGGCATTCCAGCCGTCATCAGCCAGGCTTGCTTGAATCCAGTGGCAAAGTGAGCAAGGGACCCACGTCTGGGCATACCCCCGCCAACTTAGGGGCGAACAAAGCGATACAAAAGGGGATGATGGACGGAACGTTTGAGCCAATCAAACACTCACCCCCAGTCAACTGATCTGGGTTTAATCCATCATCATTCTTTAGCTCACTCCACCACCCCAGTTCAGACATGGCCATATGCAAATCAGTCTGACCCTGTGCCTCATGGGAACAGTCCAGCCCGAACTGCCAAGCCATGTCTTCCCTGGACCGGAAACAAGCATCCTAGGACCGGTTTCTGGCATTCCAGCCGTCATCAGCCAGGCTTGCTTGAATCCAGTGGCAAAGTGAGGAAGGGACCCACGTCTGGGCATACCCCCGCCAACTTAGGGCGAACAAAGCGATACAAAAGGGGATGATGGACGGAACGTTTGAGCCAATCAAACACTCACCCCCAGTCAAATTTGATAGCAGCACGTTCCTGATTCGAAAGGTTGTGAAAAGGAACTCTGTTTCCCTCATTTTTAAGTTCTTTTAGCACGGCTTTCTCAAATGTCAATACCTCCACCGGTACCATACCGCTGGTGGGGGTAAAGGTAGAGGGGTTACGTAGGCCTGAGTCTAGTTTGGCAGGTTCTTCTGTATCCTCAAAATAAGCCCTCAGGCGCACCTTTCTGAACAGGTTCTGGATTTCGCACTGTTCTAGAAATTTATCATCTTTGGGGGTAGGAACATATCCAAGCCCCTTCTCCAGTACCATTTGTTCTGTTGATGTCAGTTGCCTATGTGATAGGTTTACCACTAGATTCTCCTGCCCTGTGTTTTGCTCCTGGTTTCCACCATATTGGGTTGTTGGTCCTGCCACTGGACCTGTTTTTGTCCTCCTCTTCTGCGCCCTCTTCCTCTGCCCCAGCCTCTGCCTAAAAAGGTAGGTGGCTAGCAGGGTAGAATTGGGGTTGGCCTTGGGGATATATAGGAAAAGGCCAGTATGGAGGTTGTGGGCCTTGAAAATTATGTATGGGGTAGTTAGGAGTTTGTGGGCGGTTATTTCTCCTCTGATTAGGGCCTCCCCAACTCCCGCTGCTGGAGTCACTACTGGCTGAATCTCTTCTATTAGTGTCGCTACTTTCATCAGAAGAGTAGCTTGTCTTGTTGGTCGTATAATCAGCCTTCAAATATGGATATATTTTCACTTTATCGAATCGGTTTATATCCTTTTGGAGTTTGCTGACCTTCTGCTTCAACAGGAATTCTTTATGCTCAGTAATCTCATTATTGAGTTCTGTCAGTTTGGTTTTAAACAGGGTTGCCTGAATGGTGGTTTTGATGGCCCCTTCAACCACTTGTATTCTGATGAGGAGCGCATCAGCTATTCTTCTTGCCATGTTAATGATAAGGATAAGTAAGTCCCTGGTGCATTTCCACGCCACCAGGGACCACTCCTTTTTGAAAACTACGTCGTCCAGGAAAAGTCTAGGGAGTTTTTTACTATCAGACCGTTAGGTGCAATGTTAGCCCTCAGGTACTCTGTCATCATTGCTCCGTGGAGCGTGATTTTGAGCCAATCCCTCTTCATATTAGTCAGGGTGGTCCAATCCTCGGACGGTGCCCCTGAGGCTGAAGGGCCATCCCCCCCTAAAATGGATGGGGTATTCCTGAGTATTTCTGCGGCTATCTCTTCGCCGAAGCTGAGACCTGGGTTGTCATTCATGATGGCTAGTATAACAAGGGATACTATAAAAGAAGGGGACTTAAGACATGGGTCCCGGCAAATGGGCCAATGAGGGTAACTATCCCTCTGGTAACCTAGGAAGTCCCACGGGAATGCCCGTGCGAAGATATGTCAACAAGAGGAGGGACGCAAAGGGCTTGATAAAGGTCCAACGTATATGCCCTAAATTAAGCCAAAAGACAAAAAGGTACGGAGTTCCTCAGGTGGGTTATTGCTCACCTTGTGTATACTCTAGGTAGTGAGGAGGTGGGGAATACCTCCTGTCGGAACTAGGACCCTCACACACCCAGCAAGCTAGGTGTCATGCTTCATCATATGGGTCTGCTCCTCGTCGGGCCAGCGCTGCAATGCTCGACGGGCACCCATAAAGGGGCTCTTTATCGGAGTTCTTTTGTTCCTCGCTGTATTGGTGCCGTGGGTGTGAGGGGCCTAGGTACGTGTAGATGTGAAATGTGAATGTAAAACAGGTAAAGGATGCCTCTATGATAAATGTTATTCCGTAAGGGTCCCAACCTGATTAAAAGAGATGAAGGGAGGCGAATGTTTTGTTGTAATGTGACAAAATTTTCGCTCAAACCCTAGATGGTCAACATGTTTCTCGCCTCAATAAGTCACGGAAGTGATCAGCTGGCGATTCTTCAGGACCGAGTGAATAAAAAACTATCTACAGTGGGTGGCAAGGTGCAACGCTACCTACCAAATGCTCTACCCGTGGGTCATTACCCCGGGAAAAGGCAGTCAACCTAGAGTACAAAAAAGAAGAAATTTAAAAACCATAACATGGGAGTGGAAATAGGTCCCAGTTAAATTCAATCAGTGTGGATCAATTATCACATTATAAATCGAACATATATTAAAAACACACAGTGCTATCATGCCATTCAAGCTCTGTGTATACTTCTGTACAATACCCCTGTGTATACATGCTAAAAAGATGTGACTTATTGGACAGTGGTGGTGAGTGGACAAAAGCTCACCTCTTCCAGGTATCTAATTCTGCCTCGTCAGTTATCAGCGAAGTATGAGGACACTCAATGTAGTGTCTCTGTATGGAATGAGACATAAATTACCAGAACATAATAGGCTATATGTACACTAGTTCGATGCTCACTTACTAGTCCTGGTGCACTCGGTTGTAAGGAGCAGAAGGTCCGGGTCAGGGTGGTTGTAGCCTGCAGTTATGACCCCAAACCAATGACACGATCAATTGTTGGTGCTCACACTGGGCTGGTGTGTCTGGTGGCGCCGCACGCCGTGCCACAAACTGGATGCTCGCAGTGCTGCTCCTGTGAAGTGGCACAGCGTGAGCGCCCCAGGGGCCCTGCCGCGTAATGGGCTAATGCCATAAGAAAAGAGTGTCCGCTTAAAGCTCAGTGGCTTAAGGCTCACAGCGCCTGATCCCGGTACCTCTTACCTCCATTAATCGCCGATGTCAGAATGAGCCTCCAACAGGATGTGCATACTCACCTGCTCCCACTCGGAGCCACGTGGCTGACCTACCCGCTCCGCTGCAACCAGGAAGGTATCATGTCACAGCAGGAACCTGTTTAAATACCTGCCGCGAAGACAGCAGAGCGGGTGAAGTGGCTACAGCTGGAATCAAAAGCGGAGTCACCGATTGGTGGAAAAGTGATATCATTGTAGACAGAATCATGGCGGCCATCTTGGAGTGTGTAATAGTTGTTAGTTACAGCCAAATCATCGTGGGGATGGTACTGCTGTCTAGCTATAGAGTTCAAAGAAGGGGGTGGGAGATGCAGTGTGACGAGATATATGACACTGCAAGGGGTACCTCATTAGATTCTAAAAGATCAAAGTGGAATCACACAGTAGTCAAAACATGATGTCCATATTGACGGAATCATGGCGGCCATCTTGGAGTGTGTTGTTAATGGTTAATCACCGCCTAATCATATAGGGATAGTGCGTCGCTACTGCTATCCAACTATAGTGTTCAAAAAAGGTGGGAAATGCAGTGTGTGGAAATATTTGACACTCCATGGGGTCCCTCATTAAGTTCCGACAGATTCGGTAATAGTCAAAGTGAAATCACATAGTAGTTGAAACATGATGTCCTTGTTAACGGAATCATGGCGGCCATTTAGAAGTGTGTTTCAGTTAATCATGGCCTCGTTGGTATGAGGGTTGTGTCGGAGCATGGACAAGTGCAACAGATAATAGATTCAGTATCTGGAGATAGTCAACACTGCCTAAGGTACCTCCTTACGGTCCCAGGTGTTCAGTGACGGGGAAACCTTATAAGGAGCAATAGTTGTCATCATGTAGTGTATAATGAGCTCCCATGGTATGCTGTAGGTAAGGATCATGTGTTAATTAATGGTGCTCCAAGGAATGTCATCATTCAAGCCGCTATTGGCTGAATCAAGACGAAACACCCATCTTTGTTCAATCCTGAACAGGGCTGTATGTGTTATTTGTTGATGTGCCTCGAGGACTACCCAACGTAGACTTTCTGGGGGATGTCTTAGTTCAGTAAAATGGGTATATAGTTTGGTGTTTGTCTTGAGGCAACGAATACTGCTTTTATGTTCAGTAATTCTGGTTTTAATGGCCCTCATGGTCATACCGATGTATCTTTTCTCGCAGGGGCATGTCAACAGGTACACACAACGTGGTGTGTTACAATTCGTGTGTTTAGTGATCGTCCATGTGAATGTGTCAGTCAATGCCAGTTCTTTAATATGTTTTGTCTGCGGACAAACGGTACATGAACCGCAAGGATAGTGTCCTACGACGGGGGGAGGTCCCACAGTTGTCTCTGGTTTGAACTGTTTCTGTTTTTGGGTCTCGTATGTATTAACATGTCTTTTAGATTGTTAGTACGCTTGAACGCAAACCTAGTTTCGGTATTGTCAGCGTGCCTGTGTTCAAGATCTCCCAATGTTTATTCACAGCCTTCTTGATCAGATTAGATCTAGGTGTGTATGTGGTTACACAGGTCACCGTATTGGAGGGTTCTTTTACATGTACCTCTAGAAGGCCTTCGCGATGGTTATTTCTCGCTCGTTTCATGCAAGAATTAATTTGTTGTTTAGGGTATTGTCTTTTCAGTAAGTTTTCTGACAGTGCCTCAGCTTCAGTTTTGTAGTCATTTATTGAGCTACAATTCCTCCTAATCCGTAAAAACTGGCTGTAGGGTAGATTATTTTTCAGAGTCTTTGGATGAAAACTGCTATATAACAGCAAGCTGTTCCTATCAGTAGGCTTTTTAAACATAGTAGTGGTTAGTTTGCCCTCTTGTAATTTGATGGTGAGATCCAGGAAAGCAATTTCAGTTGGTGAAATTGTATGGGTGAACCTCAAGTACTGGTTCTTAGTATTGATCCACTCACAGAATTCATTGCATGTCTGTATGTCCCCTTGCCAGAAGATCAGTATGTGGTCTATAAACCTCTTCCATAGTCTCAGGTTAACTCCGAAGGGATTGCTAGCATGTCGGATAATCTCTTGCTCAAAAGCCGCCATGTATAGACAAGCTACACTGGGAGCAAAGGTACTCCCCATCGAAGTTCCCTGAGACTGATGGAAGAGTTGGTTGTTAAACTCGAAGAAATTCTCTGTTAGGGCTAAGGTGGCACATTGCATAATGAATGGGATGGGAGTCGGTGCCACCCATTCAGTTTCCATTAGTGCAGTTTCTATCACTGTCAGTGTCTCTCTTTGTGGGATATTGGTATATAGTTGCTCAACATCCAGGGTGATCAGGAGGTTGATATCAGTGGTGTTTTCCAATTCCCCATAATACGTAGGATATCAGTGGTATCCCTAATGTATGAGGGAGTCTGTTTGACCAGAGGTTGCAAGAAAAAGTCACAAAATTGCGACAAGGGTTCTAGCAGAGAACCGATCCCTGAGACTATGGGTCTGCCCGGGACTGGGGTGGTCCCCTTATGTATTTTCGGCAGAGTGTAAAAATAGGGGGTCTTGGGATGTTTAGTCATCAGAAAATCAGCTTCTTTTCTGCTGACCCACCCATTACTCTCTGCCTCAAAGACCATCATAGCAATCTTAGTTGATAACCGTGCTGTGGGGTTCGTTGCTATGGGGGTATAGAATTTTCTGTTCTGGAGTTGGCGTAAGCATTCAGAGTCATAATCCGTAGTGGATTGAATGACCGTTGCTCCCCCTTTGTCAGCCTGTTTTATTTTGATGCTGTTGTCTTCTGCCAGTGATTTGATAGCAGCACGTTCCTGATTCGAAAGGTTGTGAAAAGGAACTCTGTTTCCCTCATTTTTAAGTTCTTTTAGCACGGCTTTCTCAAATGTCAATACCTCCACCGGTACCATACCGCTGGTGGGGGTAAAGGTAGAGGGGTTACGTAGGCCTGAGTCTAGTTTGGCAGGTTCTTCTGTATCCTCAAAATAAGCCCTCAGGCGCACCTTTCTGAACAGGTTCTGGATTTCGCACTGTTCTAGAAATTTATCATCTTTGGGGGTAGGAACATATCCAAGCCCCTTCTCCAGTACCATTTGTTCTGTTGATGTCAGTTGCCTATGTGATAGGTTTACCACTAGACTCTCCTGCCCTGTGTTTTGCTCCTGGTTTCCACCATATTGGGTTGTTGGTCCTGCCACTGGAATATATGTATTTATTACTAAACACACCCCTCTAGTCTCTTTTTGAGGCTAGAGTTCGAAGTACATAAGTTATAAGTTAGTTATCTACAGTAATAGCACAAATACACGTTTGAGCCCCAGGGGCGTACCAAACCATATACCGATAAAGTGGTATAAGAACCACGACTGAGCTAGACACAAGGCCTAGAGCCTGTAGAAGTGCTTGGACCACAAGGAACCACCCAAGGCAGTGACACAGGGGACCCACGGGGGACGCGTGCAGTGTATGAACACAGCCGCGAACCACCGTTAACTTCTATGGGGAAAGTCGCGATTAGAATTTAAAAGAAAAGGGACACTTAGAGGAGGACTTGGAGCAAACCCTTTGAGAACTAGGCTGTTCTAGTGTCAATACCCACAGGAGCACCGGAGTACTCGAGTTACCTCACCCAGGGAGCCGGGTGCATAGGTGTCTTTCAGGGTCGGGTTTCGTCGTCGCTTTCAATGGCGATCTGCTGCAAAGTGCTGCTGGCGGCCAAGTCGAAAGTGTTCGGGTGGATCCAAAGGTGCATCGAAGATCTGAAGAACCTGAAAGCAGAGGGGACAGAGTCTGGGTCACTAGCCAGTGACCAGGAAGGCGATGAGCAGATGCCCACCGATGTTGAGTGCTTCAGGTAGGTTGACAGTTGTCTTGACTCTTCAGCCACGAGATCCAGGAGGCGTCGATGACAACCAGGAGCTAGATTCGAGCTGTCCCACAATGTCTGTCGATTGCAGGGGTGTCGGCGACCGAATTGGACCCAACAAGCCTTGGCAACGGCAAGTCTAGTGGAAATAGAAGAAGGACGATGTTGCAGACCAGCAAGGTCTGGAGGACTCACCCAGCGAGGATAAGTCAGGGCACGCCTGGAGCAACCAGGGAGCCCAAGCAGAAAAAGATTGGCCTTCGGGAGGGCCTACTAGCCAACGGACTAGCAACCGCAAAGTAGCCTTGAGTCGATGCACGTGGAGCTAGCTCACAGGACACTCGTGGAGTGGAGGCCAGTGATCTTCAGTGCAGTTAGTGCTGGAGGCTGGAGCTACTCGGAGCCCAAAGCACGACTTCGTGGGAGACCCACAAGAGGATGCACTTGCAAATGCGTTTGGTGTCCAGGGGTCATGGTTCCACGTTACCCACGACAGCTACGGGCCTCAGCTTTGCTGGGGACTCAGGGCAGCCTCGGGGAAGTCTGGAAATCCACCCCTGGTGATGAAAGACTTCGGCGTCCGACGGGAGCTTCAGCGATGCAGACCGGACAATTGCTTCTTTGGTGCCTGCCAAGCAGGGGAGTCACTCCTTGACCCCAAGGGAGATTCTTCAGTCCTCTAATCTTAAAGTAGAGCGTCGAAGGTCCAGGATTCTGTGTCAGAGTTTCGTCCAGGTAAATCTAAAGTCCTAAGGACTGGGGTCCCCTACTTATACTAAGGTAGGGGTTGGACATACTCTGTGGCCCCACCTATGGGAGGGTCAGGGCAGAGGGGTGGTTACACCCCTTTCCTTTGTCCAGTTTTCGCGCCAGAGCAGGGGCTGGAAGCCCCTGAGCCGGTTTGAACTGGGGTATGCACAGGGACACCAAGTGTGCCCCCAGTGCAGGACTTCAAAGCACCCGAGAGTGCTCCCGCCCAGCCCCAATACACACTATCCCGTCTGGGAGGTGGTCACACCTCCCTGGGACAGGAAACCTATTGTCCAGGCCTCCCCTGCCGGAGTTTCGGTCAGCAGCAGGAGGCCAGACTCGTGTCTGTGGCAGCGGCATCCATTTTGTGATGCCAGGGCTCTGGAAAGTCAGTACCGGGTATACCGGTGTGTACATGTCTTTCCCTCTAGAAGGGTGGAATGCTACCCCCGCCGCCAGAACTGGCGGGGGGGTAGTATTCCAAGATGTTTGACACCAAACACAACATGTTTCCGTGCAGCCATCCCAAAGTTAGCATTTAACGCAAGGTTATAATGCGCTTAAGAGTATATGGCCGGGCTGCACTACAAACAGCATCAGAGAAGGGTCTCCGAACGCTGCAGAGGGGCCCAGCTCATGCAGGGGCACCCTCTCACATAGGAACCACGCACTCTGCCTTCAGGATTGATAAGGCCTGCCATAGGAGTGACTTATAGGTTTATATGTGTGTATGTATGTAGTGATATAGGTAGCCTATATCACAGTAAGGGGTGCATGCACCACCTTACCCAGGCTGCAGTAGCAGACCTGTGGTGTCAGTTTGGATGGCCTTCCAGGGGTGGCACAATACATGCTGCAGCCCCTGGTAGGCCTCTGAGGTACCTATGCCCTGGGTACATAGTATACCATATACTAGGGACTTATAAGGGCACTCCAGATTCCAATCAGAGATGTGCCTAAGTCACATGGAAACCATTTTAAAGAGGAATCAGCTAGGCTGGGGTTCTGATTAGCAGGGCCCCAGCCAGACTAAGGTCGAAAAACAGCGAAGCATCAGCAAAAAGTGGGGGTACCCATGTGAAGCAGATCCTACTCTCCTACAGAGTGCACTCTAGGTGCACTAGTGATTGGATGCTGTGGTTCCTTATGAGTCCCTAGTATATGGTACCTTAGGTGCTAAGGGCATAGGTACTTCACAGGCCTACCAGGGGCTGCAGAATGTATTATGCCACCCCTGGGAAGCAGACTAAATCTGACACCACAGGCCTGCTACTGCAGCCTGGGTGAGGAAGTGCTAGCACCCCTCACTGAGAGATAGGTCCCCTATATCTCTCCTACACACACATATAAACCTATCAGTCACCCCTAAGGCAGGCCCTATCAATCCTGAGGGCAGGGTGCTTGGCTTCTATGTGAGGGGTGCCTTTGCCTGAGCAGGGCCCCTCTGCAGCTCTCAGAGTCCATTCTCTGGTGCTGTTTGTGGATGCTTGGTTAAACCATATACTTTTAAGTGCATTATATCCTCGCGGTAAAATGCTAACTTTGGAATGGCTGCATCGAAACATGTCGTGTTTGGTGTCAAACATCTTGGAATACTACCCCCGCCAGTCCTGGCGGTGGGGGTAGCATTCCACCCTTCTAGAGGGATAGACATGTACCTACTGTGGAAACGCGGTAGAATCCTGCAGAGCCCTGGCATCACAAAATGGATGCCACCAGTCACAGACACTGGGCTGCCCTCCTGCTGATGACCAACACTCGCAGTGGAGGAAGCCCAACAATAGATATCCTGTCCCAAGGGGTGTGACCACCTTCCAGACAGGGTTTAGTGTATTGGGGCTGGGTGGGTGCACTCTTAGAGTGCTTTGAAGTCCTGCACTGGGGGAGCAGAAGGCTCCTCTGTGCATATGCCAGTTCAAACCGGCTCAGGGGCTACCTGTCCCTGCTCTGGCACGAAACTGGACAAAGGGAAGTGGGTGTAGCCACCCACTCCCCTGACCCTCCCATAGGTAGGGTCATAGAGCTAGTCCCTCCCTTTCTTTTTAGTATAAGAGGGGGAACCTGTGCATTGCACCCTAGATTTCCCTGGACGACGCTCTGAAGAAGAATCCCGGACCTTCGACGTTCCCCTACCTTTGGAAGACTGAAGAATCTCCCTTGGAGTCAAGGAGTGACTCCCCTGCTTGGCAGGCACCAAAAACTACAAACGACGGTCGCAAACTACGCCCCTCCGGCCGGAGTCCGAAGTCCCTGCAACCCAAGAAGTGGATTTCCTGACTTCTCAAAGGCGATCGTGAGTCCCCCGCAAAGTTGAGGCCAGTGGACCCCAAGAGTGACGAGGAACCACGACCCCTGGGTACCGTGCACTATTGTCGAGTGCAACCCCTTCACAACGTTCCACAAACTTGTGCTTTGGACCACGTGTGGTCCTAGCCTCCAGCAGGAAAGTCTCTGAAGATCAGAGGCCTACCACGTCCCGAGTGACCGTGGGTCCCTGTGAGCGAATCCTCCCGAGGCATCTTTGCAATCCCTTGCCAGTCAGCTTGTGGGTCCCCAAAAGACTTTCTAAAGACACCAAAGGGCTCTCCTGGTTTCTCCAGGCCTGCCCTGACTTACCCTCACTGGGTGAGTCCCACAGACCTTGCTGGTCTGCGCCATTGTCTCTTCGCACTTTCCCCGAAACTTGCTGTTACCAAGGCTTCTTGGCTCCAATCGAGTCGCTGATACCGGAGTAAGCTGCAGACATCGTGGGACACGCCGAATCCAGCTCCTGGTCATCGTCGACGCCTCCTGGACCTCGTGGCTGAAGAGTCAAGGCAACTGTGAACGACCTGAATCTTGCAACGACGGTGGGCATCCATCTTCCTTGCCCCGAGTCACTGCCAAGTGACTTTGAACACTGTCCCCTCTGCTTTCAGGTCTTCCATCTTCCGAATCCAGGCTTGGATTCCTCCGGACACTTCTCCTGTCGCCGCAAGCAGCAAGTCTTCACTGGCTCCCATTGAAAACGACGCCGCGACCCGACACCAAAGAACACCTATGCACCCGGCTCCCCTGGGTGAGGTAACTTCAGCACTACGGTGCTCCTGTGGGTGTGGGCCCTAGAACTACTTACCCTGTAAGTGACTTGCTTGTAGCTTCCCTCGAAGTGTCCTAAAACTCTAATTTTCTAAGTGCGACAATTGCGCTGACTCGTACAGGGTTCGCGTCTGTGTTAGACACACCGCGTCCATCTCCTTTGTAACACTATCTAAAACTGTATCCTTCGACTCGTACTGAGTCCGATCGGTGTTCGCCTCGAACACACAAAGGGCCTGTAACACTGAGATCTCCATTGCACTGACTCGCACAAGGTTCGCGTCTGTGTTAGACACAGCGCGCCCATCTCCCTTGCAACTCTATCTGTAACCGCGTCCTTCGACTCGTACAAGGACCGATCGGTGTGTTCGCCTCGAACACGCAAGGGACCTTTAACATTGAAATCTCAATCGCGTCTGAGCGCATAGACTCGCACAGGACTCGCACCGGTGTCAGGTCACCGCGTCCGTCCCCTGTGGGTCTCCTACAACTACCTGGCGTGGTTCTTGGGGGTCCCTCGATTCTAGATGCCCTAGACCTAGGTCTAGCAAACTAAGATTGTGATATTCGATTGTGCTAAACTTATTTTGATAATATTTGACTTGTACATATGTTCCTGACCTCTAATCTCATAAAGAGATTAGTAGAGAGTGTTTATTAATAAATACATATATATTTGATATATATACCTGTGTGGTGTCTTTTCATTTGGTGATTCAAGAGATTGTGTGGTAAAACAAGCTGCTTTACATTCCTTCGAGACTTAGCCTGAAGGCTGCTCTCCACAGCTACCACTAGGATAGCTTTCTATAAAGGTTGTCTTAAACCTATCTACCATAAGAGTCGAATTGGTCTGGTGCAAGGTGTCCACTTTAATTAGTGAACAGCATATGCCAGGCCAACTTCTCACAGTTACCCCCACTTTTTGCTGGTGCTTCACTGTATTTTGACTTTAGTCTGGCTGGGGCCCTGCTATTCAGGTCCCCAGTCTAGCTGCTTCCTCTCTAAATGGATTCCAAGTACCTTAGGTACTTTTCTGATTGGATTCTGGGGTGCCCTTATAAGTCCCTAGTATATGGTATACTATGTACCCAGGGAATAGGTACCCCAGGGTTCTACCAGGGGCTGAAGCATGTATGGTGCCACCCCTGGAAGGCCCTCCAAAATGACACCACAGGTCTGCTACTGCAGCCTGAGTAAGGTGGTGCATGCACCCCTTACAGTGGTATAGGCTACCTATATCACTACCATTGCACACCCATGTAAACCTATAAGTCACTCCTATGGCAGGCCTTGACAATCCTGGAGGCAGAGTGCTTGGTTTTCATGTGAGAGGGTGCCCCTGCATGAGCAGAGCCCCTCTGCAGCATTCGGAGTACCTCCTCTGATGCTGTTTGCAGTGTGGCCTGACCATATACTCTTAAGTGCATTATAACCTCCCGTTAAATGCTAACTTTGGGATGGCTGCACGGAAACATGTCGTGTTTGGTGTCAAACATCTTGGAATACTACCCCACGCCAGTTCTGGCGGCGGGGGTAGCATTCCACCCTTCTAGAGGGAGAGACATGTGCCAACCGGCATACCCGGTATTAACTTTACAGAGCCCTGGCATCACAAAATGGATGCTGCAGCCACAGACACGAGTCTGGCCTCCTGCTGCCGACCGAAACTCCAGCAGGGGAGGCCTGGACAATAGGTTTCCTGTTGCAGGGAGGTGTAACCACCTCCCAGACAGGCTGATGTGTATTGGGGCTGGGTGGGTGCACTCTCAAAGTGCTTTGAAGTCCAGCACTGGGGGCACATTTCGTGTCCCTGTGCATACCCCAGTTCCAACCGGCTCAGGGGCTTACAGCCCCTGCTCTGGCATGAAACTGGACAAAGGGAAAGGGGTGTAACCACCCCTCTGCCCTGACCCTACCATAGGTGGGTCCCCAGAGAATGTCCAACCCCCTAACTTGGTATAAGTATGGGACCCCAGTCCTTAGGACTTTAGATTACCCTGGACGAAACTCTGAAGCCGAATCCTGGACCTTCGATGCTCTACTTCAAGATTAGAGGACTGAAGAATCTCCCTTGGGGTCAAGGAGTGACTCCCCTGCTTGGCAGGCACCAAAGAAGCAATTGTCCGGTCTGCATCGATGAAGCTCCCGCCGGACGCCGAAGGCTTTGCATCACCAGAGGTCGATTTCCAGATTTCCCCGAGACTACCCTGAGTCCCCAGCAAAGCTGAGGCCCGTGGCTATCGTGGGTAATGTGGAACCGTGACCCCTGGGCACCAAGAACTTTTGCAAGTGCATACTCTTCCTGGTCTTCCATGAAGTTGTGCTTTGGGCTCCGAGTAGCCCTTGCCTCCAGCACCGACTGCACCGAAGATCACTGGCCCCCACTCCACGAGTGTCCCGTGAGCCAGCTCCAAGTGCGTCCACTTGAGGCTCCTTTGCAGTCGCTAGTCCGTTGGCTAGTGGGCCCTCCCGAAGGCCAATCTTCTTCTGCTTGGGCTCCCTGGTTGCTCCAGAAGTGCCCTGATGTACCTTCACTGGGTGAGTCCCTCAGACCTTGTTGGTCTGCATCACCATCCTTTCTTCATTTCCACAAGACTTGCCGTTGCCAAGGCTTGTTAGGTCCAATCCGGTCGCGGACACCTCAGCAAGCGACAGACATTATAGGGCAGCTCGAATCCAGCTCCTGCCTGTTGTCGACGCCTCCTGGACCTCGTGGCTGAAGAGTCAAGACGAATATCAACCTACCTGAAGCACTCGACATCGGTGGGCATCTGCTCATCGCCTTCCTGGTCACTGGCAAGTGACCCAGACTCTGTCCCCTCTGCTTTCAGGTTCTTCAGATCTCCGATCCACCTTTGGATCCACCCGAACACTTTCGACTTGGCCGCCAGCAGCACTTTGCCGCAGATCGCCATTGAAAACGACGACGAAACCCGACCCCGAAAGACACCTATGCACCCGGCTCCCCTGGGTGAGGTAACTCGAGTACTCCGGTGCTCCCGTGGGTATAGACTCTAGAACAACCTAGTTCTAAAGGGGTTTGCTCCAAGTCCTCCTCTAAGTGTCCTTTTTCTTTAAAACTCCAACCGCGACATTCCCCATAGAAGTCAACGGCGGCTCTCGGCTGTGTTCTCACACTGCACGCGTCCCCCGTGGGTCCCCTGTGTCACTACCTTGGGTGGTTCCTTGAGGGCCAAGCACTTCTACAGGCTCTAGGCCCTGTGTCTAGCTCAGTCGTGGTTCTTATAATACTTTATTGGTATATGGTTTGGTACGCCCCTAGGGCTCAAACGTGTATTTGTGCTATTACTGTGGATTACTGACTTGTAACTTATGTACTTCGAACTCTAGCCTCATAAAGAGACTAGAGGGGTGTGTTTAAGACTAAATACATATATTTTAAATATATACCTGGTGTGGTCCTCTTTCATTTGGTCACTCAAGAGATTATCGAGTGGTAAAACAAGCTGCTTTACATTCCTTCAAGACTTAGCCTGAAGGCTGCTCTCCATAGCTACCACTAGGATAGCTTTCAATAAAGGTTGTCTTTAACCTATCTCCAATTTGGGGTTGTTTGGACTGGTACAGGGTGCCCACTATAATTAGTGGACAGCATATACCAGGCCAACTTCTCACATTGGTGTTCAGCGTGTGGGATTCCAGCTTGCTATTGTTTTACCAGATAATCTCAATTGAATTGATCAACTGAAAACCACTAAGAGTACCTTAGGTACATATAAATCAAGCTTAGTATACAGTAAGTTCTACTGAACTTAGAGTTGTGTGTTAAGGGATAGCACACCCTTTCTACAACTCAAGAGAGTTTAGTAGGCCACACTAGAGTAGGTAGTGCATACACCACACCTCACTAGTAATGTCTTCAAAGCCAGGACCCAGTGAGTCCTTGCCAGAAGCCAGTGGGCTTCTTCCCTCCAAGTATGATAATCTCCCATTCTTGGAATTGAGAGCATTGTGCAATACTAGGAAGCTGAAGACAGGCAAAAGTGCCAGCACCCAACACCTCAGAGAGGTGCTCCTGTCAGATGATCTCAGCAGACCCATAGGGTCTGAAGGGGTAGGCAGAGAGGGTGGGGCAGAAGTTGAGGAGGGGACCAGGGGTGAAATCCCCCAGCCCCCCCCCCCTCTGAAACTGGCCAGGAAGGTGACAATGACCTTGACCTGGAAAACCCAGCCATTCCTGTGGAAGAAGAGGAGGATCAGAATGACCTCACCTTTGTCCCAGCAGGAAGGGTTGTGAGTGTGCCCAGAAGGACTAGATCTCCTTCTCAGGAGTCTAACCACTCTGACACCTCAATAAGGACCTCTGTCTCTTCTCACAGGAGAGAATCCTCTCATGAGAGGAGAAACAGATGGATTCAGTATGAGCAAGCCCAGCTTGAGCTCAGAAAACAGCAGTTAGCTATAGACAGGGAGTCCCTAGATCTCTACAAAGAGAGAAAAAAGTTGGGACTAGAGTCGCATGGTGTCAGCAGTTTCCCCAGTGATAGGGAAAGGTCACATGACCATATAAACCTGAGCAAGATTGTCCCTCCCTACCAGAGTGGGGATGACATCCAAAAATTGATTTCTGCACTGGAGAGGGCCTGTAAAGTACAGAGGGTCCCTCAGGAGCAGTGGGCAGCAATCTTGTGGCTCTCCTTTGCAGACAAAGTTAGAGATAAGCTCCTCACTGTTAGAGAAGAGGATGCTGACAATTACAAAGTCTTGAAGAGTGCTCTGATTGATGGGTTTGGCCTAACAACTGAACAATACAGGTTAAAGTTCAGAGATACCCAAAAAGCACAGACTCAAGACTGGGTGGACTTTGTTGATTGTTCTGCTAAGGCTCTGGAAGGTTGGTTATTGGGCAGTAAGGTATGTGACTTCACAGGATTGTACAATCTTATCATGAGAGAGCAGATTCTTAATAACTGTCAAAATCAGCTGTTGCATCAGTACCTGGTGGACTCTGATCTGACCTCTCCCCAAGAATTGGGAAAGAAGGCAGACAAATGGGTCAGAACCAGGGTGAGGCAGAAGGTACAGAACCAAGGTGGTGACCCTAAGAAGCAAGATTCTAAAAACTCTGATAAAGGTGGGGAGAAGGGTAAAGACCAGAAGTCTTCACAAGGCCCCCAAAAATCTTCTTCAGGTGAGGATTCACAGTCTAACAAAGGGAAAGGCCAAAAGAAACCATGGTGCAAAGTCTGTAAGCAAAAGACACACTGGACCAGTGATTGCACCAAGTCCAAAGACTCTGTTCCAGCCCCTACCAATGCCCCTAAGGCACCTGCTCCCCCTAGTGCAGTTACAATTGGTGGTGGGAGTACACAAGCCAAGGGTTTAGTAGGGTTGACCCTGGGTAAGGAGATGAGCTCTGACCTAGTCAGAGAACTCACTCAGGCTGTCCTAGTCTGTGATGGAGGCATTGATGTGACCTCCTCTGTGAGTCCCAGTAATCTGGGCAAGTACAGGCAACAGCCATTAATAAATGGAAAAGAGGCTTTGGCATTTAAGGACACAGGAGCAAGTGTCACCATGGTGACACAAGATCTTGTGGATCCTGGGCAGATTATACTTGGTGAAATGTACCAAGTGACCAATGCTAGCAACGTCAGAACAGACCATACTCTGGCAGTTGTTAACTTCTCCTGGGGAGGGGTAACTGGCCTTAAGAAGGTTGTGGTAAGTGCAGACCTACCAGTTGAATGCTTGCTTGGCAATGATCTAGAAACTTCAGCTTGGGCAGAAGTGGAGCTCAGGACCCATGCAGAAATGCTGGGCATCCCTGCAGATGTGTTTGCTGTGACCAGGTCACAGGCCAAAATGTCTAACACTGAACAGGCCTTGGATTCTGGAATAATGGACCAAGTGCCCTCCAAGAAGAGGAGTAGTAGGGTAAAGGCAGTGCCTTCCCCCTTGGCTCAGAAGGAAGATCAGTCTCTTCAGGGAGATGATCTCAGTCCTGAGGAAGGAACTGTCCCAGAGGAGCTTGAGCCTGATCAGGTTGAGCTCTTAGGGACAGGGGGCCCTTCCAGGGCAGATCTGAGCCAGGAGCAGCAGAGCTGCCCCTCTCTTGAACCCCTCAGATAGCAAGCTGCTGCTGAGGTTGCTGGGAAAGCTAGTGGTCCCCATACAGTGTATTGGGATGATGGACTCTTGTACTCAGAGTGTAGAGACCCCAAGCCTGGTGCCACCAGGAGGTTGGTTATACCTCTGAAGTTCAGGGGCTTCCTATTGACCCTAGCCCATGACATTCCCTTAGCAGGTCACCTGGGCCAGAACAAGACTTGGGACAGAATTGTCCCTCACTTTCACTGGCCCCACATGTCTGAAGACACCAAGGAGTTTTGTTGCTCCTGTGTAACCTGCCAGGCCAGAGGCAAGGCAGGTGGCACTACAAAGGCCCCCATGATACCACTACCTGTGGTGGGGGTTCCCTTTGAAAGGGTGGGGATTGACATTGTTGGTCCCATGGATCCCCAAACAGCATGTGGGCACAGGTTTATCCTGGTGGTGGTGGATCATGCCACCAGGTACCCAGAGGCTATTCCCCTTAGGACCACTACAGCACCTGTAGTGGCAAGAGCCCTCCTGGGAATTTTCTCAAGAGTGGGCTTCCCTAAGGAGGTTGTATCAGACAGGGATACAAACTTTATGTCTGGATACTTGAAAGCAATGTGGAAGGAGTGTGGAGTGACTTACAAGTTCACCACACTCTATCACCCACAATGCAACGGTTTAGTTGAGAGATTCAACAAAACCTTGAAGGGCATGATTAAAGGACTCCCAGAGAAGCTTAGGCGAAGATGGGACATACTCTTGCCCTGCCTTTTATTTGCATACAGGGAGGTGCCTCAAAAGGGGGTTGGCTACAGCCCTTTTGAACTTTTGTTTGGTCACCCTGTCAGGGGTCCATTGTGCTTGGTGAAGGAAGGATGGGAGTTACCTCTCAAGCCCCCAAAGCAAGACATAGTGGACTATGTACTTGGTCTCCGCTACAGGATGGCTGAATACATGAAAAAGGCAACTAAAAACCTTGAGGCTAGCCAGGAACTCCAAAAAGCCTGGCATGACCAAAAGGCTGTACTGACTGTTTACCAGCCAGGACAGAAGTTGTGGGTGTTGGAGCCAGTGGCCACAGCAGCTCTCCAAGACAAATGGAGTGGACCCCATACCATTGTTGAACAGAAGGGTGAGGTTACCTATTTAGTAGACCTAGGAACACCCAGGAGTCCCCACAGGGTTCTCCATGTCAACAGATTGAAACCATATGTGGACAGGGCTGACATGGGCTTGCTCATGGCAACTGATGAGGACCAGGAGGAGGAGAGTGACCCTCTCCCAGACCTGCTCTCACAGAACCCTGATGATGGGTCAGTGGATGGTGTAGCCTTGGCAGGCAGCCTCACTGCCCAACAGCAAACTGATTGCAGACAGGTGCTCAATCAGTTCAGGCATATATTCTCTCTGACACCAAGTCAGACCACCTGGTGCACTCATGAAGTGGACACTGGGGACAGTCTGCCTATTAAAAATAAGATTTATAGGCAACCTGACCATGTCAGGGACTGTATCAGGACAGAAGTCCAGAAGATGTTGGATTTGGGAGTTATTGAACCCTCAGATAGCCCTTGGGCTAGTCCAGTGGTCCTTGTGCCAAAACCTCACACCAGTGGTGGGAAAAGAGAGATGAGGTTTTGTGTGGACTACAGGGGTCTCAATGCAGTCACTAGGGCTGATGCCCATCCAATACCCAGGGCAGATGAGCTAATTGACACTTTGGCCTCAGCCAAGTATCTAAGCACATTTGACCTAACAGCTGGCTACTGGCAGATCAGACTAGCTGATGATGCAAAGCCAAAAGCAGCATTCTCAACCCCTGGTGGGCATTATCAATTTGTGGTAATGCCCTTTGGTTTGAAGAATGCACCTGCCACTTTTCAGAGGTTGGTGAATACAGTCCTTACAGGTCTGGAAGCCTATAGTGCAGCATATCTAGATGATATTGCTGTCTTTAGCCCCACCTGGGAGGATCACCTGGTCCAGCTCAGAAATGTTTTGCAGGCCTTACTATCAAGGCCACAAAGTGCCAGATAGGGCAGAGTCAGGTTGTGTACCTGGGCCACCTTGTGGGTGGAGGCCAGGTTCAACCATTGCAGAGCAAGATCCAGACCATCGTGGACTGGACTGCTCCAACTACCCAGACTCAGGTGAGAGCCTTTTTAGGCCTGACTGGGTACTATAGGAGATTTGTCAAGGGGTATGGATCAATAGTGACACCCCTGAATGACTTAACTTCGCGTTACTTACCGCCATCACTCCGGCACCACCGGCAACGTGACACCGGGGGAGACTACAGCTCCCAGACTGCTCCTGAGGGCTGACACAGCTGCTTGCATCGCGCGCCAGGAGGCGCATAAAGGGTCTCGCGGATCCCGCTTCGCGGGACGCGTTACTTACCGCCATCACTCCGGCACCACCGGCAACGTGACACCGGGGAGACTACAGCTCCCAGACTGCTCCTGAGGGCTGACACAGCTGCTTGCATCGCGCGCCAGGAGGCGCATAAAGGGCCCCGCGGATCCCGCTCGCGGGACGCGTTACTCACCGCCATCACTCCGGCACAACCGGCAACGTGACACCGGAGGAGACTACAGCTCCCAGACTGCTCCTGAGGGCTGACACAGCTGCTTGCATCGCGCGCCAGGAGGCGCATAAAGGGCCCCGCGGATCCCGCTTCGCGGGACGCGCGCGGGCCAAGGGCGGGCCCGTCCTTGCCCGTCAGTGTCCGGAAGAGGCTGGGCTGGGCTACCCCTCGAACGTCTAATATGGGTAAGCGCAAGCAACTGTGTGGTCAGGACCAGGGAGGGGTAAAAGCTAAAATTCCAAGGAAATCGGAATCTATTATTTCCTACCTAACTTCGGCGGTGGGAGCCCTTAATAAGGAGATTGCCAATGCAGAAAAAGAACTGGGCATGGGCACGAGTCAAGAGCCAGAGGAGGGGAATGTTACATCTGATTCCGTAACTATAATACCTGTTCCCCTGGAACCCACGGTACTGATTTCAACACCGTTAGTTGCACAGGGCGCTCTAATGTGTAATGCTGTTCAGCCTGGGGATATGGTTGACGTCACTAAGGCCCTTTTGCCCAAGTTAGAAAAGGCACCAAAAAGGCTGTCTCTGGGACCTGCTGGGAAAAAGAGACCTATTAGAAAAACCTGTAAACGGGATAGCGGCGTAAAAAGAAGTACGTCTACTCAAGGGAATGACATGACTGAAAATATTGACCTGACAGTTCGGAACTTGGTGGAAGAGATTTTTACCTCAAGGTTGGAATCTGCTCTCACTAGCATAGCAAAAGATATTATTGACACTTTGCAAACTTGTGTTGCTGGGATTCTGAAAAAATGTGAGCGTATTGACACTTTTTTAATGACCTCAAAACCCTTGTTTGTTCCTCCTAGTTCATTTACGCCTCCTACTGTCCAAGTAGAGACTAGGCCAAGCACTGGATTAGTCAATTTGGGCGCTCATCCAGTTTCCCCGTTACGGGTAAGGACAGAATTTGGAGTGAGGGAGAGTGCTGGGGCACACCAGGTCCGCCCGGTAAGGGGGGGGGACCTTAGCCATAGAGATAGGAACTCTGAGGGACTGACAGTCAATGCCCAGACCCTGGTTACTAGGCAGCCTCTACTATCCCACGAGAGGCCAGTAAATCCTAATTGTGGTAGTATTAATCTCCCCCCAGAAGCGACTCCATTGGCCGCGGTTCTTGTAAGGGTCCCACCACTCAATTTTGATGATAATGAACCCACTTCGATTCTTCTGCTAAAAGTAAAAAAATGGTGTGATCAATATTGTACAGGAAATACTGAAATTTCTTCTGCCATTATAATGGCTAGACGAGTGGGGTGGGTGGGTAACCGCCCGAAACAATTTGATGGCGATTGTATTATTGTTAATTTTAATACACGGAACGTAGCAGATAGATTGTTCTGGGATGCCTCGGACATTAATCAGGATCAGGGAAGGGGGTATTAGAGCCCTGCCATTGGGTTATTTTTATCCTCCAGTAAGACGATTGAATGCACTTGTCAAATCTCATAGTGAGATATATTCGAGGAGGCCTTTTCAGCCTCTCAAACGCATTGATGAAACTAAAAACTTGGAGATCTTTCCAGAAAGTTTTAATATTAGAGACACAATAGAATCGCAAATTTTTCCTGGGAAATTAGCGGTGAAGGGCAGGGCATAGCCCTTTTAAATAGATTTTCTCCACTGTCCCAGTTAGACGAGAATGACTGACTAGAGTCATCTCATGATTGTGTATCTGATTTCGGCCATAATCACCAGCCTATGGACCTAGAAACTGTCTCCAATTGTAAGATCATTAGTTGGAACATTGCGGGGCTTAGATCTAAAAGGGATGATCCTAGCTGGCTTGAGTTTATAACAAAAATATGATATTATTGCTCTCCAGGAAACATGGGACAGGGAGAGCAATTTTTGGCTGGACGGGTTTAAATCTTTTTGCTCACCTGCACGTTCTACCCTGGCAGGTAGAGCCAAGGGGGGCCTAGTACTCCTTCTTTCTTTAAATTTGAAAGGGTCTGTAAAAATGTTGGAGGTAAGCTCCCATAATTGTATGATACTAGAACTGTGTACTCCTACTGGTCCCAAAATATTATTGATTAATTTTTATAATTCTGGCGAATGCGACACTTTGAATGAACATCTCTCTTATTTGAAATGTTTTTTAGAAGTTTATAGATCGAAGCAATCCACTTTTTATGATATCATTCTTATGGGCGATTTTAATATTCATTTGTGTAATTTGAATTGTTATGGCGATGATCATTTGGGTCCTCAATACTCGGTGTCACCCCATTTTGAGCATACGCAAAAGGGGGAGTCCCTGGAGGATCTCCTGGCAGGAGTTGACCTCTTTGAACCTGGTTTCAACGATTTATCTGAGAGGGTTCCGACATTTAAAGCTAAGGGAAGGGATACTATCATTGACTATATATTTTTGTCCCCCTTATTGTTAGCTAATGTAGTATCCTATAATGCTAAGTTGTCCCCCCTTAGTGACCACAACCCAGTAATTCTTGAATTACACAAAGACTTGGGCCTTTTATGTTTATTGGGTGGGAACACAGGAGTTAATCATGTGACCACAAGTGATCAGGGGAGGAGGCTCAAATGGTCTAAAGTAATTCCTGAATCTTTTCTTGTTAATTTACGCATGAAGGCTAAAGATGATATTACAAAGTGTGTTGATCATTCCACCCCAAAGGATGAGGTGATTAGAGGATTTGAAGGTATCTGTCATCAGGTAGCAATTGACCTGACTGTTAAATCCAAACCTAGACCTAAACCAGTGGAAAGGTGGTTTGACACAAATTGCTCTAAGGCCCATCGCATCTTAGCACAAGTCCTGAAAAAGAGACCAAGAGATAGGGAGCAGATAGCTAGTCTTAGGAGGTCTTATAAGCTAGCGATACATACCCGTAAAAGTGAGATCAAATCGGAGGCCTGGAATGCTCTAATGTCTGTTGAAGTCTTAAAGGTTAGCTCAAAATTTTGGGCTATTGTTAATACACCTTTCTTTTCAGGCATAGAGAATGACATCATGGAAACTAATATATCAGAAGAGCAGTGGCTGGCGCATTTTAAGACAATCTATAGTTCAAGTGAGGTGCAGGTTCCCTCTTCAGGATTGGATACTTATGGTGATTTTTCTTTGCTGGTTTTTAAAGAGGCGGATATTGAAAAGGCAATAGTTGAGACCTCCAGTAATAAGGCCCCTGGCCCCGATTGTGTCCCTGCAGACCTGTATAAAAGTGAACCTAAATTTTGGGCCAAGATCCTGGCCAATGTGTTTAATGCTTCTGTTGGGCAGGGGTTTCCTGCATCTTGGTCCCTGTCTACAATTATACCAGTTTTTAAAAAGGTCAAAGAGGTGACCCTCGGTGCTATAGACCTATATCACTGATTGATTCTGCCGTCAAAATCTTAGGTAAAGTGATTTTGGCTAAAGTCACTGATTGGGTAAATGATAACGGGGTTTTATCCAATCTTCAGTATGGTTTTAGACAGGGCAGAAGTACCATGGATCAGTGTCTTAACTTATATTTATTAATAGGCAAATACACCGTAGCCAAAAAGGTCCCCTACAAATGGCTTTTATGGATCTTACCTCCGCCTTCGATCTGGTTAACAGATCAAAGCTCTGGTCCATTTTACTCGTTATGGGTATTGATCCTTGTTTGGTTTATTTTTAGCAGACTTACATCGGGATCTTTTAGCAGTAGTTAGGGTCACTCGGGAAGGTAAATGCACTAGTCACTTTAAATCAGGCAGAGGTGTCCGCCAGGGTTGTATATTGGCGCCATTACTGTTTACTCTTTATATTAATGCTTTAGATAAAATCTTGGAACAGGCGAGTTTGGATATTCCGCGTGTAGGAACTAGGACTATCCCGGTCCAACTATACGCGGATGATGCCGTCTTATTATCCTGAACCGCTATTGGCCTCCAGAGACTGTTGGATGCATTCGGGGATTTTATGAAATCCCTGGATTTGGTTGTGAATATGTCAAAGTCACATGTTATGATAATGGGTCAAAGAAAAAGAAAAGGAAAAATCTTCTCATGCAATGGAGTGGAGGTGTCTAGAGTGACCTCCTTTACATACCTAGGGGTCTTATTCGATGATAGATGTTCCTGGGTCCCCCAATCTAAAGCAAAAAAACGCAGTAGTAAGATCAACATCAGCTTTATTAGGGTTTTCACAGCGACTGGGAGCAAAGCCTTTTGAAGCTATTCTCTCCATCTATAGATCTAAATGTTTGGCCATTGCTACATATGGCTCTGCTATTTGGGGCTATAAACAGCAGATGGGGATGCAGATGGCTGAAAATAAATTCTTACGAACCCTCCTGTCTGTGCCCCTATCAACCCCAACATTTGCTATTCATCAGGAATTGGGGTTGGGTTATGTAACTGACTCACTGAGACTGGCCCCCTTTGTCTGCTGGCTTAAAACCTGGCTTAACCCTGAGATAACCTTGAACCATCAGATTTTACGGGATGTTGTTGCCTTGGAGAAAGCTAACAGCATCCCGTGGCTGTCTTATGTTAGGTCTATGTTTTTTAAACTAGGGCGACCTGATATTTATAATGCCCCAGAAGGGATCAAAAAGATGATGCAATTTGGGTAAAGCACAATTTCTAAATATACTGATGTTGGAACGAGAGGATCGGGAGATTCAAAAACCTTCGGTTAGGGCTCATTATTTAATTATTTCTTCCCCGTCAATTGAGCCCTACTTGAGAATTGTAACTAAGCCTTATCACCGTTGGCTTTTGACAAGGTTCCGCTTCAACCTGATTCATTTCTCCCTGGGTAACCTTCCGGGATGGTGTAAGCCAGAGGATATAGGCCTGTGCCAGTGTGATAATTTTTCATTGCAGGATACATTGCATTTTATCATGTTTTGTGATTTTTATAATGAAATACGGAGGAGGTTTTTAGTCCCCCTTTTGAGGGGAAAGGGTTTTTACAGGCAAGACCAGCTTTAATGTATCTTCAACTGTTAGATGACACCTGGAACATTTTTAATATTGCTAGTTTTCTTGTGGCTGCTGTTCGCCTTAGGAGAAGGAGATTTCTTATGATTAATGATGCATGAATTTTCAAAATCATCCTAATGTAATTATTTTAGTTGATAACCTTCAAGCTCTGATGAATTATAGATTTTTGTAGGAATTTTAAAGTTTTTTTTATATCGCCCAACTGAACTGAATTGAATGATATTATTGTTGTTTTATGTTCTCTGTACTGTACTTTTATGATTTTAATTAATCGAATAAAGTGATTTGACTGACTGACTTAACTTCCAAGAAAATGCCCAAGAAGGTTCAGTGGACAGCTAGCTGTCAAAAGGCATTTGATGACCTGAAGCAGGCCATGTGCACTGCTCCCATTCTGCAAAGTCCTGATTACTCCAAGAAGTTCATTGTCCAAACAGATGCATCTGAATTGGGGGTAGGGGCTGTACTGTCACAATTGAATGATGAAGGTCAGGATCAGCCAGTAGCTTTCATAAGCAGAAGGCTGACCCCTAGAGAGAACGTTGGTCAGCCATAGAGAGGAGGCCTTTGCTGTGGTTTGGGCTCTGAAGAAGCTGAGGCCATACTTGTTTGGCACTCACTTCCTTGTTCAAACAGACCACAAGCCCCTCTTATGGCTAAAACAGATGAAGGGTGAAAACCCCAAACTTTTGAGGTGGTCCATTTCCCTACAGGGGATGGACTATACAGTGGAACATAGACCTGGTAGCAACCATGCGAATGCAGATGGACTCTCCAGATATTTCCACTTAGAACATGAAGACTCAACTGGTCAAGGTTAGTTTAATGTCCCTACGTTTGGGGGGGGTTGTGTAGGAGAGTAGGATCTGCCTCTTATGGTCACCCCCACTTTTTGCTGGTGCTTCACTGTATTTTGACTTTAGTCTGGCTGGGGCCCTGCTATTCAGGTCCCCAGCCTAACTGCTTCCTCTCTAAATGGATTCCAAGTACCTTAGGCACTTCTCTGATTGGATTCTGGGGTGCCCTTATAAGTCCCTAGTATATGGTATACTATGTACCCAGGGCATAGGTACCTCAGGGGCCTACCAGGGGCTGAAGCATGTATGGTGCCACCCCTGGAAGGCCCTCCAAAATGACACCACAGGTCTGCTACTGCAGACTGAGTAAGGTGGTGCATGCACCCCTTACAGTGGTAAAGGCTACCTATATCACTACCACTGCACACCCATGTAAACCTATAAGTCACTCCTATGGCAGGCTTTGACAATCCTGAAGGCAGAGTGCTTGGTTTTCATGTGAGAGGGTGCCCCTGCATGAGCAGAGCCCCTCTGCAGCATTCGGAGTACCTCCTCTGATGCTGTTTGCAGTGCAGCCTGACCATATACTCTTAAGTGCATTATAACCTTGCATTAAATGCTAACTTTGGGATGGCTGCACGGAAACATGTTGTGTTTGGTGTCAAACATCTTGGAATACTACCCCCCCCCGCCAGTTCTGGCGGCGGGGGTAGCATTCCACCCTTCTAGAGGGAGAGACATGTGCCAACCGGCATACCCGGTATTAACTTTACAGAGCCCTGGCATCACAAATTGGATGCTGCAGCCACAGACACGAGTCTGGCCTCCTGCTGCCGACCGAAACTCCGGCAGGGGAGGCCTGGACAATAGGTTTCCTCTTGCAGGGAGGTCTAACCACCTCCAAGACAGGCTGATGTGTATTGGGGCTGGGTGGGTGCACTCTCAAAGTGCTTTGAAGTCCAGCACTGGGGGCACATTTGGTGTCCCTGTGCATACCCCAGTTCCAACCGGCTCAGGGGCTTCCAGCCCCTGCTCTGGCATGAAACTGGACAAAGGGAAAGGGGTGTAACCACCCCTCTGCCCTGACCCTCCCATAGGCGGGTCCCCAGAGAATGTCCAACCCCCTAACTTGGTATAAGTATGGGACCCCAGTCCTTAGGACTTTAGATTACCCTGGATGAAACTCTGAAGCCGAATCCTGGAACTTCTACGCTCTACTTCAAGATTAGAGGACTGAAGAATCTCCCTTGGGGTCAAGGAGTGACTCCCCTGCTTGGCAGGCACCAAAGAAGCAATTGTCCGGTCTGCATCGCTGAAGCTCCCGCCGGACGCCGAAGGCTTTGCATCACCAGAGGTAGATTTCCAGACTTCCCCGAGGCTACCCTGAGTCCCTAGCAAAGCTGAGGCCCGTGGCTATTATGGGTAACGTGCAACCGTGACCCCTGTGCACCAAAAACATTTGCAAGTGCATCCTCTTCCTGGTCTTCCACGAAGTTGTGCTTTGGGCTCCCAGTAGCCCTTGCCTCCAGCACCGACTGCACCGAAGATCACTGGCCCCCACTCCACGAGTGTCCCGTGAGCCAGCTCCAAGTGTGTCCACTTGAGGCTCCTTCGCGGTTGCTAGTCCATTGGCTAGTGGGCCCTCCCGAAAACCAATCTTCTTTTGCTTGAGCTCCCTGGTTGCTCCAGACGTGCCCTGACTGCCCCTTGCTGGGTGAGTCCCTCATTCCTTGCTGGTCTGCATCACCATCCTTTCTTTATTTCCACAAGACTTGGCGTTGCCAAGGCTTGTTGGGTCCAATCCGGTCGCCAATACCTCAGCAAGCGACAGACAATATGGTTCAGGTTGAATCCAGCTCCTGGCTGTCGTCAACACCTCCTGGACCTCGTGGCTGAAGAGTCAAGATGACTGTCAACCTACCTGAATCACTCGACATCGGTGGGCATCTGCTCATAGCCTTCCTGGTCACTGGCAAGTGACCCAGACTCTGTCCCCTCTGCTTTCAGGTTCTTCAGATCTCTGATCCACCTTTGGATCCAACCGAACACTTTCGACTTGGCCGCCAGCAGCACTTTGCCGCAGATCGCCATTGAAAACGACGACGAAACCCGACCCCGAAAGACACCTATGCACCCGGCTCCCCTGGGTGAGGTAACTCGAGTACTCTGGTGCTCCCGTGGGTATAGACTCTAGAACAACCTAGTTCTAAAGGGGTTTGCTCCAAGTCCTCCTCTAAGTGTCCTTTTTCTTTAAAACTCCAACCGCGACATTCCCCATAGAAGTCAACGGTGGATCGCGGCTGTGTTCTCACACTGCACGCGTCCCCTGTGGGTCCCCTGTGTCACTACCTTGGGTGGTTCCTTGAGGGCCAAGCACTTCTACAGGCTCTAGGCCCTGTGTCTTGCTCAGTCGTGGTTCTTATACCACTTTATTGGTATATGGTTTGGTACGCCCCTAGGGCTCAAACATGTATTTGTGCTATTACTGTGGATTACTGACTTGTAACTTATGTACTTCGAACTCTAGCCTCATAAAGAGACTAGAGAGGTGTGTTTAAGACTAAATACATATATTTTAAATATATACCTGGTGTGGTCCTCTTTCATTTGGTCACTCAAGATATTATAGACTGGTAAAACAATCTGCTTTACATTCCTTCAAGACTTAGCCTGAAGGCTGCTCTCCATAGCTACCACTAGGATAGCTTTCAATAAAGGTTGTCTTTAACCTATCTCCAATTTGGGGTTGTTTGGACTGGTACAGGGTGCCCACTATAATTAGTGGACAGCATATACCAGGCCAACTTTTCACAACTTGTTTCGGCAACTCTCTTGTTTCTTTCATCACTTCTCTTGCTTCTTTCTGCAGCTCCGTAGCTTCTTTCAGCACTTCTATTGCTTTTTTCTGCACTTGTCTTTACCCTTTCTACACCTCTCTTGCCTCTTTATGCACCCCTCTTCCCTCTTTCTTTACCTCTCTTGCCTGTTTCTGCAACTCTCTTGCCTATGTCTGCAGCTCTCTTACCTCCTTCTGCACCTCTGTTGCTTCTTTCTGCACTTCTCTTGCCTATTTCTGTATCCCTCTTGCCTCTCTCTGTACCTGTCTTGCCTCTTTTTGCACCTCTCTTACCTCTTTCTGCACTTCTTTTGCTTCTTTCTGCACTGCTCTTGCCTCTTTCTGAAACTCTCTTGCCTCTATCTGCAGTTCTCTTGCCTCCTTGTGCCCTTCTGTGGCTTCTTTCTGCATCACTTGTGCCTGTTTCTGTACCTCTTACCCTCTTTCTGGACCTCTGTTTGTTCTTTCTGCACTTCTGTTGCTTCTTTCTGCACCTTTTTTAATTCTTTCTCCTATGCCTCTTGCCTATTTCTGCATCACTCTTTCCTCTTTTTGCACCTCCTTTGCCAGTTTCTGCTGCTCTCTTGCCTCTTTCTGCAGTTCTCTTGCCTCCCTCTGCACCTCTGTTGGCTCTTTCTGCACTTCTCTTGCCTCTTTCTGCACCTCACTTGCCTCTTTCTGCATTTCTCTAGCCTCTTTCTGCACTTCTCTTGCTTCTTTCTGCAACTCACTTGTCTCTTTTTTGCACTTTTCTTGCTTTTGTGGCACCTCTCTTGTTTCTTTCTGCACCTCACTTGCCTCTTTCTGCACTTCTCTTGCTTATTTCTTCACCTCACTTGTTTCGGCAACTCTCTTGTTTCTTTTATCACTTCTCTTGCTTCTTTCTGCAGCTCTGTTGCTTCTTTCAGCACTACTATTGCTTTTTCTGCACTTGTCTTTACTCTTTCTGCATCTCTCTTGCGTCTTTATGCACTTCTCTTACCTCTTTCTCCACCTTTGTTACTTCTTTCTGAACTTCTCTTGCCTCTTTCTGCACCTCTCTTGCCTCTTTCTGGACCTCTGTTTGTTCTTTCTGCACTTCTGTTGCTTCTTTCTGCAACTTTTTAATTCTTTCTCCTATGCCTCTTGCCTATTTCTGCATCACTCTTTCCTCTTTTGCACCTCCTTTGCCTGTTTCTGCTGCTCTCTTGCCTCTTTCTGCAGTTCTCTTGCCTCCCTCTGCACCTCTGTTGGCTCTTTCTGCACTTCTCTTGCCTCTTTCTGCACCTCACTTGCCTCTTTCTGCATTTCTCTTGCCTCTTTCTGCACTTCTCTTGCTTCTTTCTGCAACTCACTTGTCTCTTTTTTGCACTTTTCTTGCTTTTGTGGCACCTCTCTTGTTTCTTTCTGCACCTCATTTGCCTCTTTCTGCACTTCTCTTGCTTATTTCTTCACCTCACTTGTTTCGGCAACTCTCTTGTTTCTTTTATCACTTCTCTTGCTTCTTTCTGCAGCTCTGTTGCTTCTTTCAGCACTACTATTGCTTTTTTCTGCACTTGTCTTTACTCTTTCTGCATCTCTCTTGCGTCTTTATGCACTTCTCTTACCTCTTTCTCCACCTTTGTTACTTCTTTCAGAACTTCTCTTGCCTCTTTCTGCACCTCTCTTGCCTCTTTCTGGACCTCTGTTTGTTCTTTCTGCACTTCTGTTGCTTCTTTCTGCACCTTTTTTAATTCTTTCTCCTATGCCTCTTGCCTATTTCTGCATCACTCTTTCCTCTTTTTGCACCTCCTTTGCCTGTTTCTGCTGCTCTCTTGCCTCTTTCTGCAGTTCTCTTGCCTCCCTCTGCACCTCTGTTGGCTCTTTCTGCACTTCTCTTGCCTCTTTCTGCACCTCACTTGCCTCTTTCTGCATTTCTCTTGCCTCTTTCTGCACTTCTCTTGCTTCTTTCTGCAACTCACTTGTCTCTTTTTTGCACTTTTCTTGCTTTTGTGGCACCTCTCTTGTTTCTTTCTGCACCTCACTTGCCTCTTTCTGCACTTCTCTTGCTTATTTCTGCACCTCACTTGTTTCGGCAACTCTCTTGTTTCTTTCATCACTTCTCTTGCTTCTTTCTGCAGCTCTGTTGCTTCTTTCAGCACTTCTATTGCTTTTATCTGCACTTGTCTTTACCCTTGCTACACTTCTCTTGCCTCTTTATGCACTTCTCTTGCCTCTTTCTCCACCTCTGTTGCTTCTCTCAGAACTTCTCTTGCCTTTTTCTGCACCCATCTTCCCTCTTTTTGCACCTCTCTTGCCTCTTTCTGCACCCCTGTTCCCTCGTTCATTACCTCTCTTGCCTGTTTCTGCAACTCTCTTGCCTCTTTCTGCAGTTCTCTTGCCTCCTTCTGCACCTCTGTTGCTTCTTTCTGCACTTCTCTTGCCTATTTCTGTACCCCTCTTGCCAGTTTCTGTACCTGACTTGCCTATTTCTGTCTTGTCTTGCCTCGTTTTGCACCTGACTTGCCTCTTTTTGCACCTCTCTTGCTTTGTTCTGCACTTCTCTTGACTGTTTCTGAAACTCTCTTACCTCTATCTGCAGTTTTCTTGCCTCCTTGTGCCATTCTGTGGCCTCTGTCTGCACTACTCGTACCTGTTTCTTCACCTTTCTTGCCTCTTTCTGCACCTCTGTTGGTTTTTTCTGTGCTTCTCTTGGTTCTTTCTGCACCTCTCTTGCTTCTTTCTGTATGCATCTTGCCTCTTTCTGCACCCTTCTTTCCTCTTTTTGCACTTCTCTTTCCTCTTTCTAAACCCATGTTCCCTCTTTCTGCACCTTCTTGCCTGTTTCTGCTGCCCTCTTTCTTCTTTCTGCACCTCTCTAGGTTCTTTCTGCACTTCTTTTGCTTCTTTTTGTACCTCTCTTGCTTCTTTCTGTACCCTTCTTGACTCTTTCTGCACCCCTCATCCCTCTTACTGCACCTTTCTTGCCTCTTTCTGCACCGCTGTTCCCTCTTTCTCACCTCTCTTGCCCGTTTCTGCAACCCGCTTGCCTCTTTCTGCAATTCTATTGCCTCCTTCTTCACCTCTGTTGCTTCTTTCTGCACTTCTCTCCCTCTTTCTGTACTTCACTTGCCTATTTTAGCACTTCTCTTGCTTTTTTCTACACCTCTCTTGCTTCTTTCTGCAACTCTCTTGTCTCTTTCAACACTTCTCTTGCTTCTTTCTACACCTCTGTTGCTTCTTTCAGCACTTCACTTGCCTCTTTCTGTACCCCTCTTCCCTCTTTCTGTACTTCTGTTGGTCATTCTGTACTTCTCTTGCTTGTTTCTGCACCTCTCTTGCTTTTTTCTGTATGCCTCTTGCCTCTTTCTGCACCCCTCTTCCCTCTCTCTGCACCTCTCTTGCCTCTTTCTGCACTGCTGTTCTCGATTTCTGCACATCTCTTTCCTGTTTCTGTACCTCTCTTGTCTCTTTCTGCACTTCTCTTGCCTCTTTCTGCACCTCTGTTGCTTCCTTCTGCAATTCTGTTGCTTTTTTCTGCACTTCTTTTGCCTCTTTCTGCACCCATCTTGACTGTTTCTGCACCTCTGTTGCTTCTTTCTGCACTTCTCTTGCTTCTTTCTGCACCTCATTGCTTCTTTCTGCACTTCTCTTGCTTATTTATTCACCTCACTTGTTTCGGCAACTCTCTTGTTTCTTTTATCACTTCTCTTGCTTCTTTCTGTGGCTCTGTTGCTTCTTTCAGCACTTCTATTGCTTTTTTCTGGCCTTGTCTTTACTCTTTCTACATCTCTCTTGCCTCTTTATGCACATCTCTTGCCTCTTTCTGCACCACTCTTGCCTCTTTCTGCACCTATGCTGGTTCTTTCTGCACTTCTCTTGCTTCTTTCTGTAACTTTTTGCTTCTTTTTGCACCACTCTTGCCTGTTTCTGCACCCTTTTCCCTCTTTTTGCACCTCTCTTGCCTCTTTCTGCACCCTTGATACCTCTTTCTGTACCTCTCTTGCCTGTTACTGCAACTCTCTTGCCTCTTTCTGCAGTTCTCTTGCCTCCTTCTGCACCTCTGTTGCTTCTTTCTGCACTTCTCTCGCCTATTTCTGTACCCCTTTTGCCAGTTTCTGTACCTGACTTGACTCTTTCTGCACCTCTCTTGCATCTTTCTGCACCTAACTTGTCTCTTTCTGTACTTCACTTGCCTATTTTAGCACTTCTCTTGCTTTTTTCTACACCTCTCTTGTTTCTTTCTGCAACTCTCTTGTCTCTTTCAACACTTCTCTTGCTTCTTTCTACACCTCTGTTGCTTCTTTCCGCACTTCACTTGCCTCTTTCTGTATCCCTCTTCCCTCTTTCTGCACTTCAGTTGGTCATTCTGTACTTCTCTTGCTTGTTTCTGCACCTCTCTTGCTTTTTTCTGTATGCCTCTTGCCACTTTCTGCACCCCTCTTTCCTCTCTCTGCACATCTTTTGCCTCTTTCTGCACTGCTGTTCTCTCTTTCTGCACATCTCTTTCCTTTTTCTGTACCTCTCTTGTCTCTTTCTGCACTTCTCTTGCCTCTTTCTGCACCTCTGTTGCTTCTTTCTGCATTTCTGTTGCTTTTTCTGCACTTCTTTTGCCTCTTTCTGCACCCATCTTGCCTGTTTCTGCACCCCATTGCTTCTTTCTGCACCCCTCTTGCCTCTCTCTGCACCCCTATTCCATCTTTCTGCACCTCTATTCCCTCTTTCTGCACATCTCTTGCCTCTTTCTGTACCTGTCTTGCCTCTTTTTGCACCTCTCTTACCTCTTTCTGCACCTCTTTTGCTTATTTCTGCACTGCTCCTGCCTCTTTCTGCAACTCTTGTGCCTCTATCTGCAGTTCTCTTGCCTCCTTGTGCCCTTCTATGGCTTCTTTCTGCATCACTTGTGCCTGTTTCTGTACCTCTTAGCCTCTTTCTGCACCTCTGTTGGTTCTTTCTGCACTTCTATTGCTTCTTTCTGCACCTCTCTAAATTCTTTCTCCTATGCCTCTTGCATCTTTCTGCACCCCTCTTTCCTCTTTTTGCACCTCTCTTGCCTCTTTCTGCACCCATGTTCCCTCTTTCTGCATCTCCTTTGCCTGTTTCTGCTGCTCTCTTGCCTCTTTATGCAGTTCTCTTGCCTCTTACTGCACCTCACTTGCCTCTTTCTGCACTTTTCTTGCCTCTTTCTGCACTTCTCTTGCCTTTCTGCACCTCACTTGCCTCTTTCTGGACTTCTCTTGCTTATTTCGTCTCCTCACTTGTTTCGGCAACTCTCTTGTTTCTTTCATCACTTCTCTTGCTTCTTTCTGCAGCTCTGTTGCTTCTTTCAGCACTTCTATTGCTTTTTCCTGCACTTGTCTTTACTCTTTCTACACCTCTCTTGCCTCTTTATGCACTTCTCTTGCATCTTTCTCCACCTCTGTTGCTTCTTTCAGAACTTCTCTTGCCTCTTTCTGTACCACTCTTGCCTCTTTCTGCACCTATGTTGGTTCTTTCTGCACTTCTCTTGCTTCTTTCTGCACCTTTTTGCTTCTTTTTGCACCACTCTAGCCTTTTACTGCTCCCCTCTTCCATCTTTTTGCACCTCTCTTGCCTCTTTCTGCACCCCTGTTACCTCTTTCTGTACCTCTCTTGCCTGTTTCTGCAACTATCTTGCCTCTTTCTGCAGTTCTCTTGCCTCGATCTGCACCTCTGTTGCTTCTTTCTGCACTTCTCTTGCCTATTTCTGTACCCATTTTGCCAGTTTCTGTACCTGACTTGCCTCTTTCTGCACCTCTCTTGCATCTTTCTGCATCTAACTTGTCTCTTTCTGCACTTCTCTTGCTTTTTTCTGCACCTCTCTTGTTACTTTCTGCAACTCTCTTGTCTCTTTCATCACTTTTCTTGGTTCTTTCTGCTCCTCTGTTGCTTCTTTTAGCACTTCTCTTCCCTCTTTCTGCACCCCACTTGCCTATTTTAGCACTTCTCTTGCTTTTTTCTACACCTCTCTTGTTTCTTTCTGAAACTCTCTTGTCTCTTTCAATACTTCTCTTGCTTCTTTCCATACCTCTGTTGCTTCTTTCAGCACTTCACTTGCCTCTTTCTGTACCCCTCTTCCTTCTTTCTGCACTTCTGTTGGTTCATTCTGCACTTCTCTTGCTTGTTTCTGCACCTCTCTTGCTTTTATCTGTATGCCTCTTGCCTCTTTCTGCACCCCTCTTACATCTTTCTGCACCTCTCTCGCCTCTTTCTGCACCGCTGTTCTCTCTTTATGCACATCTCTTTCCTGTTTATGTACCTCTCTTGTGTCTTTCGCACTTCTCTTGCCTCTTTCTGCACCTCTGTTGATTCTTTCTGCGTTTCTGTTGCTTTTTTATGCACTTCTTTTGCCTCTTTCTGCATTTCTGTCGCTTCTTTCTGCACTTCTCTTGCCTCTTTCTGCACCCATCTTGCCTATTTCTGCACCTCTGTTGCTTATTTCTGTACTTCTCTTGCTACTTTCTGTACCTTATTGCTTCTTTCTGCACCACTCTTGCCTCTCTCTGCACCCCTATTCCCTCCATCTGCACATCTTTTGCCTCTTTCCTTACCTGTCTTGCCTCTTTTTGCACCTTTCTTACCTCTTTCTGCACCTCTTTTGCTTCTTTCTGCACTGCTCTTGCCTCTTTTGGCAACTCTCGTGCCTCTAGTTGCAGTTCTCTTGCCTCCCTGTGCCTGCTGTGGCTTCTTTCTGCACCACTCTTGCCTGTTTCTGTACCTCTTGACCTCTTTCTGCACCTCTATTGGTTCTTTCTGCACTTCTCTTGCTTCTTTCTGCACCTCTCTTGCTTCTTTCTCCTATGCCTCTTGCCTCTTTCTGCACCCCTCTTTCCTCTTTTTGCACCTCTCTTGCCTCTTTCTGCACCCATGTTCCCTCTTTCTGCACCTCCTTTGCCTGTTTCTGCTGCTCTCTTGCCTCTTTCTGCAGTTCTCTTGCCTCCCTCTGCACCTCTGTTGGTTCTTTCTGCACTTCTCTTGCCTCTTTCTGCACCTCACTTACCTCTTTCTGCACTTCTCTTGCCTCTTTCTGCACTTCTCTTGCTTCTTTTTGCACCTCACTTGTCTCATTCTTGCACTTTTCTTGCTTTTTTGGCACCTCTCTTGTTTCTTTCTGCACCTCACTTGCCTCTTTCTGCACTTCTCTTGCTTATTTCTTCACCTCACTTGTTTCGGCAATTCTCTTGTTTCTTTCATCACTTCTCTTGCTTCTTTCTGCTTCTCTGTTGCTTCTTTCAGCACTTCTATTGCTTTTTTTCAGCACTTGTCTTTACTCTTTCTACACCTCTCTTGCCTCTTTATGCACTTCTCTTGCCTCTTTCTCCACCTCTGTTGCTTCTTCCAGAACGTCTCTTGCCTCTTTCTGCACCACTCTTGCCTCTTTCTGCACCTATGTTGGTCCTTTCTGCACTTCTCTTGATTCTTTCTGCACCTTTTTGCTTCTTTTTGCACCACTCTTGCCTTTTTCTGCACCCCTGTTACCTCTTTCTGTACCCCTCTTGCCTGTTTCTGCAACTCTCTTGCCTCTTTCTGCAGTTCTCTTGCCTCCTTCTGCACCTCTGTTGCTTCTTTCTGCACTTCTCTTGCCTATTTATGTACCCCTTTTGCCAGTTTCTGCACCTGACTTGCCTCTTTCTGCACCTCTCTTGTTTCTTTCTGAAACTCTCTTGTCTCTTTCAATACTTCTCTTGCTTCTTTCTACATCTCTGTTGCTTCTTTCAGCACTTCACTTGCCTCTTTCTGTACCCCTCTTTCTGCACTTCTGTTGGTTCATTCTGCACTTCTCTTGCTTGTTTCTGCACCTCTCTTGCTTTGTTCTGTATGCCTCTTGCCTCTTTCTGCACCCCTCTTACCTCTTTCTGCACCGCTGTTCTCTCTTTCTGCACAACTCTTTCCAGTTTATGTACCTCTCTCGTCTCTTTCTGCACTTCTCTTGCCTCTTTCTGCACTGCTGTTGCTTCTTTCTGCATTTCTGTTGCTTTTCTCTGCACTTCTTTTGCCTCTTTCTGCATTTCTGTTGCTTCTTTCTTCACTTCTCTTGCCTCTTTCTGCACCCATCTTGCATGTTTCTGCACCTCTGTTGCTTCTTTCTGCACTTCTCTTGCTTTTTTCTGCACCTTATTGCTTCTTTCTGCACCCCTCTTGCCTCTCTCTGCACCCCTATTCCCTCTTTCTGCACCTCTATTCCCTCTTTCTGCACATCTCTTGCCTCTTTCTGTACCTGTCTTGCTTCTTTTTGCACATTTCTTAACTCTTTCTGCACCTCTTTTGCTTCTTTCTGCACTGCTCTTGCCTCTTTCTGCAACTCTCTTGCCTCTATCTGCAGTTCTCTTGCATCCCTTTGCCCTTCTGTGGCTTCTTTATGTACCACTCTTTCCTGTTTCTGTACCTCTTAGCCTCTTTCTGCACCTCTCTTGCTTCTTTCTGTATGCATCTTTCCTCTTTCTGTACCCTTCTTTCCTCTTTTTGCACCTCTCTTGCCTCTTTCTGCACCCATTTTCCCTCTTTCTGCACCTCTCTTGCCTGTTTTAGCTTCTCTCTTGCCTCTTTCTGCAGTTCTCTTGCCTCTTTCTGCACCTCACTTGCCTCTTTCTGCACTTCTCTTGCCTCTTTCTGCACTTCACTTGTCTCTTTCTGCACTTTTCTTGCTTTTTTCTGGACCTCTCTTGTTTCTTTCTGCACCTCACTTGCCTCTTTCTGCACTTCTCTTGCTTATTTCTGCACCTCACTTGTTTCAGCAACTCTCTTGTTTCTTTCATCACTTCTCTTGTTTCTTTCTGCAGCTCTGTTGCTTCTTTCAGCACTTCTATTGCTTTTTTCTGCACTTGTCTTTACCCTTTCTACACCTCTCTTGCCTCTTTTTGCACCTCTCTTGCCTCTTTCTACACCACTGTTTCCTCTTTCTTTACCTCTCTTGCCTGTTTCTGCAACTCTCTTTCCTCTTTCTGCAGTTCGCTTGCCTCCTTCTGCACTTCTGTCGCTTCATTCTGCACTTCTCTTGCCTATTTCTGTACTCCTCTTGCCAGTTTCTGTACCTGACTTGCCTACTTCTGCACCTGTCTTGCCTCATTTTGCACCTGTCTTGCCTCTTTTTGCACCTCTCTTGCTTTGTTCTGCACTTCTCTTGCCTCTTTCTGGAACTCTCTTGCCTTTATCTGCAGTTCTCTCACCTCCTTGTGCCCTTCTGTGTCCTCTGTCTGCACTACTCGTGCCTGTTTCTGCACCATTCTTGCCTCTTTCTGCACCTCTGTTGGTTCTTTCTGTGCTTTTCTTGCTTCTTTCTGCACCTCTCTTGCTTCTTTCTGTATGCATCTTGCCTCTTTCTGCACCCTTCTTTCCTCTTTTTGCACTTCTCTTGCCTCTTTCTACACCCATGTTCCCTCTTTTTGCACCTTCTTGCCTGTTACTACTGCCCTCTTGCCTCTTTCCTCTTTCTGCACCTCTCTAGGTTCTTTCTGCACTTCTCTTGCCTCTTTCTGAAACTCTCTTGCCTCTATCTGCAGTTCTCTCGCCTCCTTGTGTCCTTCTGTGGCCTCTGTCTCCACTACTCATGCCTGTTTCTGCACCTTTCTTGCCTCTTTCTGCACCTCTGTTGGTTCTTTCTGTGCTTCTCTTGCTTCTTTCTGCACCTCTCTTGCTTCTTTCTGTATGCATCTTGCCTCTTTCTGCACCCTTATTTATTCTTTTTGCACTTCTCTTGCCTCTTTCTAAACCCATGTTCTCTCTTTCTGCACCTTCTTGCCTGTTTCTGCTGTCCTCTTGCCTCTTTCTGCACCTCTCTAGGTTCTTTCTTCACTTCTTTTGCTTCTTTTTGTACCTCTCTTGCTTCTTTCTGTACCCCTCTTGCCTATTTCTGCACCCTTCTACCCTCTTTCTGCATCTTTCTTGCCTCTTTCTGCACCCCTGTTCCCTCTTTCTTACCTCTCTTGCCCGTTTCTGCAACCCGCTTGCCTCTTTCTGCAATTCTCTTGCCTCCTTCTGCACCTCTGTTGCTTCTTTCTGCACTTCTCTTCCCTCTTTCTGTACTTCATGTGAGAAGTTGGCCTGGCATATGCTGTCCACTAATTATAGTGGGCACCTTGCACCAGTCCAAACAACCCCTTATTGGAGATAGGTTAAAGACAACCTTATTGAAAGCTAACCTAGTGGTAGCTATGGAGAGCAGCCTTCAGGCTAAGTCTTGAAGGAATGTAAAGCAGCTTGTTTTACCAGTCTATAATCTCTTGAGTGACCAAATGAAAGAGTACCACACCAGGTATATATTCAAAATATATGTATTTATTGCTAAACACACCCCTCTAGTCTCTTTATGAGGCTAGAGTTCGAAGTACACAAGTTATAAGTTATTTAAACACAGTAATAGCACAAATACACGTTTGGGCCCTAGGGCGTACCAAACCATATACCAATAAAGTGGTATAAGAACCACGACTGAGCTAGACACTAGGCCTAGAGCCTCTAGAAGTGCTTGGACCACAAGGAACCACCCAAGGTAGTGACACAGGGGACCCACGGGGGATGCGTGCAGTGTAAATAAACAGCCGCAAGACGCCGTTAACTTCTATGGAGAAAGTCGCGATTAGGAAATTAAAGAAAAGGGACACTTAAAGGAGGACTTGGAGCAAACCCTTTGAGAACTAGGTCGTTCTAGAGTCTCTACCCACGGGAGCACCGGAGTACTCTTGTTACCTCACCCAGGAAGCCGGGTGCATAGGTGCCTTTCGGGGTCGGGTTTCGTCGTCGATTTGAATGGCGATCTGCTGCAAAGTGCTGCTGGCGACCAAGTGGAAAGTGTCCGGGTGGATCCAAGAGTGGATCGGAGATCTGAAGAACCTGAAAGCAGAGGGGACAGAGTCTGGGTCACTAGCCAGTGACCAGGAAGGCGATGAGCAGATGCCCACCGATGTTGAGTGCTTCAGGTAGGTTGATGGTCGTCTTGACTCTTCAGCCACGAGATCCAGGAGGCGTTGTCGGCAACCAGGAGCAGGATTCGGGCTGGTACACAATGTTTGTCGAGTGCTGAGGTGTCGGCAACCGGATTGGACCCAACAAGCCTTGGCAACGGCAAGTCTCGATGAACATGTAGAATGACGATGATGCAGACCAGCAAGGTCTGAGGAACTCATCCAGCAAGGGTAAGTGAGGGCAAGCCTGGAGCAACCAGGGAGCCCAAGAAAAAAAGGATTGGCCTTCGTGAAGGGCTACTAGCCAATGGGCTAGCGACCGCAAAGGAGCCTCGAGACGGTGCACGTGGAGCTGGCTCACAGGACACTCGTGGAGTGGAGGCCAGTGATATTCGGTGCACTTGGTGCTGGAGGCTAGGGCTACTCAGAGCCCAAAGCACGACTTCGTGGAACACCCAGAAGAGGATGCACTAGCAAATGCGTGCGGTGTCCAGGGGTCACGGTTTCACGTTACCCACAACAGCTATGGGCCTCAGCTTTGCTGGGAACTCAGGGCAGCCTCGGCGAAGTCTGGAAATCTACCTCTGGTGATGCAAAGACTTCGGCGTCCGACGGGAGCTTAGGCGATGCAGACCGGACAATTGCTTCTTTGGTGCCTGCCAAGCAGGGGAGTCACTCCTTGACCCCCAAGGGAGATTCTTCTGTCCTCTAGTCTTGAGTAGAGCGTCGAAGGTCCAGGATTCAGTGTCAGAGTTTCGTCCAGGGATAATCTAAAGTCCTAAGGACTGGGTTCCTATACTTATACTAAGTTTAGGGGTTGGACTACTCTGTGGCCCCACCTATGCGTGGGTCAGGGCAGAGGGTGGCTACACCCCTTTCCTTTTTGTCCAGTTCACGCCAAAGCAGGGGCTGCAAGCCCCTGATCCGGTTTGAACTGGGGTATGCACTAGGGACACCAAGTGTGCCCCCAGTGCAGGACTTCAAAGCACCCGAAAGTGCTCCCGCCCAGCCCCAATACACACTATCCTGTCTGGGGAGGTGGTCACACCTCCCTGGGACAGGAAACCTGTTGTCCAGGCCTCCCCTGCCGGAGTTTCGTCCAGCAGTAGGAGGCCAGACTTGTGTCTGTGGCAGCAGCATCCATTTTGTGATGCCAGGGCTTTAGAAAGAAGTTACCGGCCAGGCCAGGGTTAACATGTCTCTCCCTCTAGAAGGGTGGAATGCTACCCCCGCCGCCAGAATTGGCGGGGGTAGTATTCCAAGATGTTTGACACCAAACACGACATGTTTCGGTGCAGCCATTCCAAAGTTAGCATTTAACGCGAGGTTATAATGCGCTTAAGAGTATATGGTCAGGCTGCACTACAAACAGCATCAGAGAAGGGTCTCTGAACGCTGCAGAGGGCCCTGCTCATGCAGGGGCCCCCTCTCACATAGGAACCACGCACTCTGCCTTCAGGATTGATTAGGCCTGCCATAGGAGTGACTTATAGGTTTATATGTGTGTATGTATATAGTGATATAGGTAACCTATATCACAGTAAGGGGTGCATGCACCACCTTACCCAGGCTGCAGTAGCAGACCTGTGGTGTCAGTTTGGATGGCCTTCCAGGGGTGGCACAATACATGCTGCAGCCCCTGGTAGGCCTCTGAGGTACCTATGCCCTGGGTACATAGTATACCATATACTAGGGACTTATAAAGGCACTCCAGATTCCAATCAGAGATGTGCCTAAGGCACATGGAAACCTTTTTACCGAGAAAGCAGATAGACTGGGGCCCTGAATAGCAGGATCCCAGTCCAACTAAGTCATAAACCAGCAAAACACCAGAAAAAAGTGGGGGCAACCATATAGTCAGATTCCACCTTCCTACACTTCACTTGCCTATTTTATAACTTCTCTTGCTTTTTTCTACACCTCTCTTGTTTCTTTCTGAAACTCTCTTGTCTCTTTCAACACTTCTCTTGCTTCTTTCTACACCTCTGTTGCTTCTTTCAGCACTTCACTTGCCTCTTTCTGTACCCCTCTTCCCTCTTTCTGCACTTCTGTTGGTCATTCTGTACTTGTCTTGCTTGTTTCTTCACCTCTCTTGCTTTTTTCTGTATGCCGCATGCCTCTTTCTGCATCCCTATTTCCTCTCTCTGCACCTCTCTTGCCTCTTTATGCACTGCTGTTCTCTCTTTCTGCACATCTCTTTCCTGTTTCTGTACCTCTCTTGTCTCTTTCTGCACTTCTCTTGCCTCTCTCTGCACCTCTGTTGGTTCTTTCTGCACTTCTATTGCTTCTTTCTGCTCCTCTCTTAATTCTTTCTCCTATGCCTCTTGCCTCTTTCTGCAGCACTCTTTCCTCTTTTTGCACCTCTCTTGCCTCTTTCTGCAGACATGTTCCCTCTTTCTGCACCTCCTTTGCCTGTTTCTGCTGCTCTCTTACCTCTTTCTGCAGTTCTCTTGCCTCCCTCTGCACCTCTGTTGGTTCTTTCTGTACTTCTCTTGCCTCTTTTTGCACCTCACTTGCCTCTTTCTGCACTTCTCTTGCCTCTTTCTGCACTTCTCTTGCTTCTTTCTTCACCTCACTTGTTTCGGCAACTCTCTTGTTTCTTTCATCACTTCTATTGCTTCTTTCTGCAGCTCTGTTGCTTCTTTCAGCACTTCTATTGCTTTTTTCTGCACTTGTCTTTATTCTTTCTACACCTCTCGTGCCTCTTTATGCACTTCTATTGCCTCTTTCTCCACCTCTGTTGCTTCTTTCAGAACTTCTCTTGCCTCTTTCTGCACCACTCTTGCCTCTTTCTGCACCTATGTTGATTCTTTCTGCACTTCTCTTTCTTCTTTCTGCACCTTTTTGCTTCTTTTTGCACCACTCTTGCCTTTTTCTGCACCCTCTTCCATCTTTTTGCACCTCTCTTGCCTCTTTCTGCACCCCTGTTACCTCTTTCTGCACCTCTCTAGGTTCTTTCTGCACTTCTTTTGCTTCTTTTTGTACCTCTCTTGCTTCTTTCTGTACCCCTCTTGCCTATTTCTGCACCCCTCTTCCCTCTTTCTGCACCTTTCTTGCCTCTTTTTGCACCCCTGTTCCCTCTTTCTTACCTCTCTTGCCCGTTTCTGCAACTCGCTTGCCTCTTTCTGCAATTCTCTTGCCTCCTTCTGCACCTCTGTTGCTTCTTTCTGCACTTCTCTTCCCTCTTTCTGTACTTCACTTGCCTATTTTAGAACTTCTCTTGCTTTTTTCTACACCTCTCTTGTTTCTTTCTGCAACTCTCTTGTCTCTTTCAACACTTCTCTTGCTTCTTTCTACACCTCTGTTGCTTCTTTCAGCACTTCACTTGCCTCTTTCTGTACCCCTCTTCCCTCTTTCTGCACTTCTGTTGGTCATTCTGTACTTGTCTTGCTTGTTTCTTCACCTCTCTTGCTTTTTTCTGTATGCCTCATGCCTCTTTCTGCATCCCTATTTCCTCTCTCTGCACCTCTCTTGCCTCTTTATGCACTGCTGTTCTCTCTTTCTGCACATCTCTTTCCTGTTTCTGTACCTCTCTTGTCTCTTTCTGCACTTCTCTTGCCTCTTTCTGCACCTCTGTTGCGTCTTTCTGCATTTCTGTTGTTTTTTTCTGCACTTCTTTTGCCTCTTTCCGGACCCATCTTACCTGTTTCTGCACATCTGTTGCTTCTTTTGGCACTTATCTTGCTTCTTTCTGCACCTCATTGCTTCTTTCTGCACCCCTCTTGCCTCTCTCTGCACCCCTATTCCCTCTTTCTGAACCTCTATTCCCTCTTTCTGCACATCTCTTGCCTCTTTCTGTACCTGTCTTGCCTCTTTTTGCACCTCTCTTACCTCTTTCTGTACCTCTTTTGCTTCTTTCTGCACTGCTCTTGCCTCTATCTGCAGTTCTCTTGCCTCCTTGTGCCCTTCTGAGGCTTCTTTCTGCATCACTTGTGCCTGTTTCTGTACCTCTTAGCCTCTCTCTGCACCTCTGTTGGTTCTTTCTGCACTTCTATTGCTTCTTTCTGCTCCTCTCTTAATTCTTTCTCCTATGCCTCTTGCCTCTTTCTGCAGCACTCTTTCCTCTTTTGCACCTCTCTTGCCTCTTTCTGCAGACATGTTCCCTCTTTCTGCACCTCCTTTGCCTGTTTCTGCTGCTCTCTTACCTCTTTCTGCAGTTCTCTTGCCTCCCTCTGCACCTCTGTTGGTTCTTTCTGTACTTCTCTTGCCTCTTTTTGCACCTCACTTGCCTCTTTCTGCACTTCTCTTGCCTCTTTCTGCACTTCTCTTGCTTCTTTCTTCACCTCACTTGTTTCGGCAACTCTCTTGTTTCTTTCATCACTTCTATTGCTTCTTTCTGCAGCTCTGTTGCTTCTTTCAGCACTTCTATTGCTTTTTCTGCACTTGTCTTTATTCTTTCTACACCTCTCGTGCCTCTTTATGCACTTCTATTGCCTCTTTCTCCACCTCTGTTGCTTCTTTCAGAACTTCTCTTGCCTCTTTCTGCACCACTCTTGCCTCTTTCTGCACCTATGTTGATTCTTTCTGCACTTCTCTTTCTTCTTTCTGCACCTTTTTGCTTCTTTTTGCACCACTCTTGCCTTTTTCTGCACCCCTCTTCCATCTTTTTGCACCTCTCTTGCCTCTTTCTGCACCCCTGTTACCTCTTTCTGCACCTCTCTAGGTTCTTTCTGCACTTCTTTTGCTTCTTTTTGTACCTCTCTTGCTTCTTTCTGTACCCCTCTTGCCTATTTCTGCACCCCTCTTCCCTCTTTCTGCACCTTTCTTGCCTCTTTTTGCACCCCTGTTCCCTCTTTCTTACCTCTCTTGCCCGTTTCTGCAACTCGCTTGCCTCTTTCTGCAATTCTCTTGCCTCCTTCTGCACCTCTGTTGCTTCTTTCTGCACTTCTCTTCCCTCTTTCTGTACTTCACTTGCCTATTTTAGAACTTCTCTTGCTTTTTTCTACACCTCTCTTGTTTCTTTCTGCAACTCTCTTGTCTCTTTCAACACTTCTCTTGCTTCTTTCTACACCTCAGTTGCTTCTTTCAGCACTTCACTTGCCTCTTTCTATACCCCTCTTCCCACTTTCTGCACTTCTGTTGGTCATTCTGTACTTGTCTTGCTTGTTTCTGCACCTCTCTTGCTTTTTTCTGTATGCCTCTTGCCTCTTTCTGCATCCCTATTTCCTCTCTCTGCACCTCTCTTGCCTCTTTATGCACTGCTGTTCTCTCTTTCTGTACATCTCTTTCCTGTTTCTGTACCTCTCTTGTCTCTTTCTGCACTTCTCTTGCCTCTTTCTGCACCTCTGTTGCGTCTTTCTGCATTTCTGTTGTTTTTTTCTGCACTTCTTTGTGAGAAGTTGGCCTGGTATATGCTGTCCACTAATTATAGTGGGCACCCTGTACCAGTCCAAACAACCCCAAATTGGAGATAGGTTAAAGACAACCTTTATTGAAAGCTATCCTAGTGGTAGCTATGGAGAGCAGCCTTCAGGCTAAGTCTTGAAGGAATGTAAAGCAGCTTGTTTTACCAGTCTATAATCTCTTGAGTGACCAAATGAAAGAGGACCACACCAGATATATATTTAAAATATATGTATTTAGTCTTAAACACACCCCTCTAGTCTCTTTATGAGGCTAGAGTTCGAAGTACATACTTTACAAGTTGAATATCAACAGTAATAGCACAAATACACGTTTGGGCCCTAGGGCGTACCAAACCATATACCAATAAAGTGGTATAAGAACCACGACTGAGCTAGACACAAGGCCTAGAGCCTGTAGAAGTGCTTGGACCACAAGGAACCACCCAAGGTAGTGACACAGGGGACCCACGGGGGACGCGTGCAGTGTGAGAACACAGCCGCGAGCCGCCGTTGACTTCTATGGGGAATGTCGCGGTTGGAGTTTTAAAGAAAAAGGACACTTGGAGGAGGACTTGGAGCAAAGCCCTTTAGAACTAGGCTGTAGGAGAGTAGGATCTGCCTCTTATGTTGCCCCCACTTTTTTTCTGATGTTTACACTGGTTTCTGGCTATAGTCAGGCTGGGACCCTGCTAATCAGGGCCCCAGCCTCTCTGTTCTCTCTAAACGATTTGGAGTGCACTCTAGGTGCACTAGTGATTGGATACTGTGGTACCTTATGAGTCCCTAGTAAATGGTACCCTAGGTACCAAGGGCATAGGTACTTCACAGGCCTACCAGGGGCTGCAGCATGTATTATGCCACCCCTGGGAAGCAGACTAAATCTGACACCACAGGCCTGCTACTGCAGCCTGAGTGAGGAAGTGCTAGCACCCCTCACTGAGATATAGGTTCCCTATATCTCTCCTGCACACACATATAACCCTATCAGTCACCCCTAAGGCAGGCCCTATCAATCCTGAGGGCAGGGTGCTTGGCTTCTATGTGAGGGGGTGCCTCTGCCTGAGCAGGGCCCCTCTGCAGCTCTCAGAGTCCATTCTCTGGTGCTGTTTGTGGATGCAGTTAAACCATATACTTTTAAGTGCATTATATCCTCGCGGTAAAATGCTAACTTTGGAATGGCTGCATCGAAACATGTCGTGTTTGGTGTCAAACACCTTGGAATACTACCCCCCGCCAGTCCTGGCGGCGGGGGTAGCATTCCACCCTTCTAGAGGGATAGACATGTACCTACTGTGGAAACGCGGTAGACTCCGACAGAGCCCTGGCATCACAAAATGGATGCCACCAGTCACAGACACTGGGCTGCCCTCCTGCTGATGACCAACACTCGCAGTGGAGGGAGCCCAACAATAGATATCCTGTCCCAAGGGGTGTGACCACCTCCCAGACAGGGTTTAGTGTATTGGGGCTGGGTGGGTGCACTCTTAGAGTGCTTTGAAGTCCTGCACTGGGGGAGCAGAAGGCTCCTCTGTGCATATGCCAGTTCAAACCGGCTCAGGGGCTACCTGTCCCTGCTCTGGCGTGAAACTGGACAAAGGGAAGTGGGTGTAGCCACCCACTCCCCTGACCCTCCCATAGGTAGGGTCATAGAGCTAGTCCCTCCCTCTTTTTAGTATAAGAGGGGGAACCTGTGCATTGCACCCTAGATTTCCCTGGACGACGCTCTACAAGAAGAATCCCGGACCTTCGACGTTCCACTACCTTTGGAAGACTGAAGAATCTCCCTTGGAGTCAAGGAGTGACTCCCCTGCTTGGCAGGCACCAAAAACTACAAACGACAGTCTCAAACTATGCCGCTCCCGCCGGAGTCTGAAGTCTCTGCAGCCCAAGACGTGGATTTCCTGACTTCTCAAAGGCCATCGTGAGTCCCCAGCGCAGCTGAGGCCAGTGGACCCCAAGAGTAATGAGGAACCGCGACCCCTGGGTACCGTGCACTATTGTCTAGTGCAACCCCTCACAACGTTCCACGAACTTGTGCGTTGGACCACGTGTGGTCCCAGCCTCCAGCAGGAATCCCTCCTAAGATCAGCAGCCTACCATGTCCCGAGTGACCGTGGGCCCCTGTGAGAGAATCCTCCCAAGGCGTCTTTGCGATCCCTTGCCAGCTGGCTTGAGGGTCCCCAGAAGACTTTCCAAAGAAACCAAAGGGCTCCCCTGATTGCTCCAGGCCTGCCCTGACTTACCCTCGCTGGGTGAGTTCCGCAGACCTTGCTGGTCTGCGCCATTGCCTCTTCACATTTTCCTCAAGACTTGCTGTTACCAAGGCGTGTTGGCTCCGATCGAGTTGCCAACACTGCAGTAAGCCGCAGACATTGTGGGGCACGCCGAATCCAGCTCCTGGTCATCGTCGACGCCTCCTGGACCTCGTGGCTGAAGAGTCAATGCAACCGTGAACGACCTGAACCCTGCGACGACGGTGGGCATTCATCTTCCTTGCCTCGAGTCACTGCCAAGTGACTTTGAACACTGTCCCCTCTGCTTTCAGGTCATCCTTCCACCGAATCCAGGCTTGGATTCCACCGGACACTTCTTCACACCATCACAAGCAGCAAGTCTTCTTTGTTCGCCATTGAAAACGACGCCGCAACCCGACACCAAAGGACACCTGTGCACCCGGCTTCCCTGGGTGAGGTAACTCCAGCACTACGGTGCTCCTGTAGGTGTGGGCCTCGAACTACTTACCCTGTAAGTGACTTGCTTGTAGGTTCACCAGAAGTATCCTAAAACTCTTACTTTCCCCGTGCGATTCTCGCACTGACTCGAATACCTGGTTCGCGTCTGTGTTAGACACACCACGTCCGACTCCCTTGCAAATCCTATCTGTAGACCGTATCCTTCGACTCGTACTGAGTCCGATCGGTGTGTTCGCCTCGAACACGCAAGGGACCTTGAACATTGATATCTCAATCGCGTCTGAGTGCATAGACTCGTACAGGATTCACATCAGTGCCAGGTCACCGCGTCCGTCCCCTGTGGGTCTCCTACAACTACCTGGGGTGGTTCTTGGGGTCCCTCGATTCTAGATGCCCTAGACCTAGGTCTAGCAAACTAAGATTGTAATATTCAATTGTGCTAAACTTATCCTGATAATATTTGACTTGTACATATGTTCCTATCCTCTAATCTCATAAAGAGATTAGTAGAAAGTGTTTATTAATAAATACATATATATTTGATATATATACCTGTGTGGTGTCTTTTCATTTGGTGATTCAAGAGATTGTGTGGTAAAACAAGCTGCTTTACATTCCTTCAAGACTTAGCCTGAAGGCTGCTCTCCACAGCTACCCCTAGGATAGCTTTCTATAAAGGTTGTCTTAAACCTATCTACCATAAGAGTCGAATTGTTCTGGTGCAAGGTGTCCACTTTAATTAGTGAACAGCATATACCAGGCCAACTTCTCACATTGGTGGGCAGCGTGTGGGATTCCAGCTTGCTATTGTTTTACCAGAAAATCTCTATTTGAATTACTAACTGAAAACCACTATAGGTACCTAAGGTACATATAAAGTCAAGCTTAGTATCGATAAGTTCTACTGAACTTAGAGCTGTGTGCCAAGGGATAGCACACCCTTTCTACAGCTCAAGCTAGGATCAGTAGGCCACAAACTAGTGTAGGTAGTACAACACTGCACAACACTAGAATGTCCTTAGAGGGTAGAACCAGTGGATCCACTCAGCCTCAGTACAAGGACATGGCTTTCGCTGACTTGAGAGCCATGTGTGTTGAAAGACACCTGAGACTAGGACAGAGTCCCTCAACCCTGCACCTGATAGATCTGCTGACAGCAGATGATCTTAGATTGGCTCTAGGAGCTAATAGGTCTGAATCAGTGGGTGGGTCAATTACAGTATCTGGGTCAGACGATGAAAATCCGAATGACCAGGACTCTGTGATTGAAGGGCCAGGCCTCAAGGGGCCTGAAAAGGACAGAGGAATTCTCCCTAAGAGAAGTGACAGAGTGGATGAGAGGCATAGGTCCCCTTCCAGGGAATCTGAGCACTCTTATCACTCTGGCAGAGAATTTGTCCACCAGAGGAACTCATACTTTCCCATAAGAGAGACCTCCTCTGAAAGAATGTGCAAACTGCTGCAGTATGAGGAAGCAAGAGTTGCCCTCAGAACCAAGCAGTTGGCACTGGATAGAGAAGCCCTGAAGATCCAGAGAGCTTCTCGACGAGAGGGTTAGAACCCCTTGGTGGCAGCAACAGTGTCCCTAGAGGCAGAGAATCTATTCCAGACCATAGGAACCTGAGCAAGGTTGTTCCTCCCTACCAGAGTGGGGATGATATCCACAAGTGGATAACTGCTATGGAGAGGGCCTGTAGAGTACAGCAGGTCCCCCAGAAGCAGTGGGCAGCAATCTTGTGGCTCTCCTTTTCAGATAAAGGTAGAGACAAGCTCCTCACTGTTAGAGAAGAGGATGCTGATGATTATGAAGTCCTGAATAGTGCACTGATAGATGGGTTTGGCTTAACCACTGAACAGTACAGGTTAAAGTTCAGAGACACCCAGAAGGCACAGACTCAGGACTGGACTGACTTTGTTGATTGTGCAACCAAGGCTCTGGAGGGTTGGCTGGTTGGCAGTAGGGTTACTGATTTTAAGGGATTGTATAATCTGATGATGATAGAACAAATCCTTAATAATTGCCAGAACCAGTTGTTGCATCAGTACCTGGTGGACTCGGATCTGACCTCTCCCCAAGAATTGGGAAAGAAGGCAGACAAGTGGGTCAGAACCAGGGTGAGGCAGAAACCCCAGAACCAAGGGGGTGACACCAAGAAGCTAGATCCTAAGGGCTCTGAGAAAGGTGGGGATAAGTCAAAAGACCAGAAGTCTTCACAAGGGCCCCAAAATCTGCATCTGGTGGGGAGTCACAGTCCAACAAGGGAAAAGGCCAAAGAAGCCCTGGTGCAAATTCTGTAAACAGAAAGGGCACTGGACTTCTGATTGTAACAAGTCCAAAGACCAAACCACCACCACTCCTGCCCCTAAGGCAACTGTTCCCCCTAGTTCAGCTACTGGTGGAGGTGGTACACAGACTAAGGGTTTAGTAGGCTTGACCCTGGGTTCTGAAGTGGACTCTGACCTGGTCAGAGTGCCCACTCAGGCAATGCTGATTTGTGAGGGAGACCTTAATATGTCCTTCCTAGTGAGTCCCAGTAATCTGGGCAAATACAAACAGCAGCCTGTAATAAATGGCAAACAGGCTTTGGCATTTAGGTACACAGGTGCTAGTGTCACCATGGTGGCAGAGGATCTTGTGGACCCTGGACAGATCATCCTGGCGAAATGTACCAGGTGACCAATGCAAGCAACGCCAAGACCAACCATAGTCTGGCAGTTGTGAATTTCCCCTGGGGAGGGGTAACTGGCCTCAAAAAGGTTGTAGTCAGTGCAGACCTCCCTGTCGAATGTCTATTGGGCAATGATCTAGAGACTTCAGCCTGGTCTGAAGTAGAGTTATGGACTCATGCTGAGATGTTGGGCATCCCTGCAGAGGTATTTGCTGTGACCAGGTCACAAGCAAGAATGCATGACACTGAACCAGCTCTGGATCCTGGAACAATGGACCAGATGGTTCCCAAGAGGAGGAGCAGTAGGGTAAAGGCAGTGCCTTCCCTCTGTCTCAGATCACGGATTCACCCCCAGAGGGAGGTGAAGCAGATCCTGAAGAAGGAACTGCCCCAGAGGGACTTGAGCCTGATCAGGTTGAGTTCTTGGGGGCAGGGGGCCCTTCTAGGGAAGATCTGAGTAAGGAGCAACAGTGCTGCCCCTCTCTTGAACCCCTCAGACAGCAGGCTGCTGCTGAGGCTGCTGGGAGTGCTAGTGGGTCCCATAAAGTTTATTGGGATGAGGGACTCCTATATTCTGAAGGTAGAGACCCAACCCCTGGAGCCACCAGGAGGTTGGTAATACCTCAGAAGTTTAGGGGTTCCTCTTGACCTTAGCACATGATATCCCTTTAGCAGGACACTTGGGCCAAAACAAGACCTGGGACAGGCTTGTTCCACATTTTCATTGGCCACATATGTCAGAGGACACAAAGGAGTTTTGTCGCTCCTGTGTCACATGCCAAGCCAGTGGTAAGGCAGGTGGCACAACAAAGGCCCCTGATACCACTACCGGTGGTGGGGGTACCCTTTGAAAGGGTAGGGATTGACATTGTTGGTCCCCTTGACCCTCAAACTGCATCTGGGCACAGGTTTATCCTGGTGGTAGTGGATCATGCCACCAGGTACCCAGAAGCAATTCCCTGAGGACCACCACAGCCCCTGTGGTGGCAAGAGCCCTCATTGGAGTCTTCTCCAGAGTGGGTTTTCCAAAGGAGGTCATTTCTGACAGAGGTACCAACTTCATGTCAGGGTATCTGAAAGCAATGTGGAAGGAGTGTGGTGTAACTTACAAGTTCACCACCCCTATCACCCACAATGCAATGGTTTAGTTGAACGCTTCAACAAAACCTTGAAAGGAATGATTAAAGGACTCCCAGAGAAGCTTAGGCGGAAATGGGACCTTCTTCTTCCTTGCCTGTTGTTTGCCTACAGAGAGGTTCCACAGAAGGGGGTTGGCTACAGCCCATTTGAGCTTCTGTTTGGGCATCCTGTGAGAGGTCCACTGTGTTTGGTAAAAGAGGGCTGGGAGTTACCTCTCAAGCCCCCCAAACAAGATGTGATGGACTATGTACTTGGTCTCCGCTCCCAGATGGCAGAGTACATGAAAAAGGCCACCAAAAACCTAGAGGCCAGCCAAGAATTACAAAAAGCTTGGCATGACCAAAAGGCTGTACTGACTGTATACCAGCCAGGACAGAAAGTGTGGGTGTTGGAGCCTGTGGCCTCAGCAGCCCTCCAGGACAAGTGGAGTGGCCCCCATACAATAGTTGAACAGAAGGGAGAAGTCACCTATCTCGTGAATCTTGGAACTCCCAGGAGCCCCCTGAGGGTGCTCCATGTCAACAGATTAAAGCCATATGTTGACAGGGCTGACATGGGCTTGCTCATGGCAACTGATGAGGACCAGGAGGAGGAGAGTGACCCTCTCCCCGACCTGCTCTCTCAGAACCCTGATGATGGGTCAGTAGATGGTGTTGCTTTGGCAAGCAGCCTCACTGACCATCAGCAAACTGAGTGCAGACAAGTTCTGCAACAGTTTAGACATATGTTTAGCCTGACCCTAGTCAGACTTCCTGGTGCACCCACGAGGTGGACACTGGAGACAGTCTGCCTGTCAAGAATAAAATCTACAGGCAACCTGACCATGTCAGGGACTGTATCAGGACTGAAGTCCAGAAAATGTTGGAGCTAGGTGTAATTGAGCCTTCAGATAGCCCTTGGGCTAGTCCAGTAGTCCTGGTACCCAAGCCTCATACCCAGGGTGGTAAGAAAGAAATGAGGTTTTGTGTAGACTACAGAGGCCTCAATGCAGTCACTAGGACTGATGCCTATCCCATACCAAGGGCAGATGAGCTGATTGATACTTTGGCCTCAGCCAAGTATCTAAGCACGTTTGACCTAACAGCTGGCTACTGGCAGATCAGATTAGCTGATGATGCAAAAGCCAAGACAGCATTTTCGACCCCTGGTGGGCACTACCACTTTGTGGTGATGCCCTTTGGATTGAAAAATGCACCTGCCACTTTTCAGAGGTTGGTGAATAAAGTTCTGACAGGGATGGAAACTTATTGCTCAGCTTATCTAGATGATAATGCTGTCTTTAGTTCCTCCTGGCAGGATCACCTGGTCCACCTCAGGAATGTTTTGGAGGCCCTGCAAAAGGCAGGCCTCACTATCAAGGCCACTAAGTGCCAGATAGGGCAGAATCAGGTTGTGTACCTGGGCCACCTTGTAGGTGGAGGCCAGGTTCAGCCTTTACAGAGCAAGATCCAGACCATAATGGAATGGGTTGCTCCAACCACCCAGACACAGGTGAGAGCCTTCTTAGGCCTATCTGGGTACTATAGGAGGTTTGTCAAGGGATATGGATCTATAGTGACCCCCTTGAATGATCTGACCTCAAAGAAAATGCCAAAAAGGTTCAGTGGACAGCTAGCTGTCAAAAGGCATTTGAAGACCTAAAGCAGGCCATGTGCACTACCCCCATCTTACAGAGTCCAGACTACACCAAAAAGTTCATTGTCCAAACAGATGCTTCTGAGCTGGGTGTGGGAGCTGTACTGTCTCAACTGAATGATGAAGGTCAAGACCAGCCAGTAGCTTTTATTAGCAGAAGGCTGACCCCTAGAGAGAAACGTTGGTCAGCTATAGAGAGGGAGGCCTTTGCTGTGGTATGGGCCCTGAAGAAGCTGAGGCCATACTTGTTTGGTACTCACTTCATAGTTCAGACCGACCACAAGCCCCTCCTATGGCTTAAACAAATGAAAGGAGAAAACCCAAAACTTTTGAGTTGGTCCATTTCCCTACAGGGGATGGACTATACAGTGGAACATAGACCTGGGACCCAACATACCAATTCAGATGGACTCTCAAGGTATTTCCACTTTGAACACGAAGACTCAACTGGTCAATGTAGGAAGGTGGAATCTGACTATATGGTTGCCCCCACTTTTTTTATGGTGTTTTGCTGGTTTATGACTTAGTTGGACTGGGACCCTGCTATTCAGGGCCCCAGTCTATCTGCTCTCTCTAAACGACATGGAGTGCACTCTAGGTGCACTAGTGATTGGATACTGTGGTGCCTTAATGAGTCCCTAGTATATGGTACCTTAGGTGCCAAGGGCATAGGTACTTCACAGGCCTACCAGGGGCTGCAGCATGTGTTATGCCACCCCTGGGAAGCAGTCTAAATCTGACACCACAGGCCTGCTACTGCAGCCTGGGTGAGGTGGTGCTAGCACCCCTCACTGAGATATAGGTTTCCTATATCTCTCCTGCACACACATATAAACCTATCAGTCACCCCTAAGGCAGGCCCTATCAATCCTGAGGGCAGGGTGCTTGGCTTCTATGTGAGGGGGTGCCTCTGCATGAGCAGGGCCCCTCTGCAGTTCTCAGAGTCCATTCTCTGGTGCTGTTTGTGGATGCGGTTAAACCATATACTCTTAAGTGCATTATATCCTCGCGGTAAATGCTAACTTTGGAATGGCTGCATCAAAACATGTCGTGTTTGGTGTCAAACATCTTGGAATACTACCCCCCGCCAATCTTGGCGGCGGGGGTAGCATTCCACCCTTCTAGAGGGATAAGACATGTACCTGCTGTGGAAACGCGGTAGAATCCTAAAGAGCCCTGGCATCACAAAATGGATGCCACCAGTCACAGACACTGGGCTGCCCTCCTGCTGATGACCGAAACTCACAGTGGAGGAAGCCCAACAATAGGCATCCTGTCACAGGGAGGTGTAACCACCTTCCAGACAGGGTTTAGTGTATTGGGGCTGGGTGGGTGCACTCTTAGAGTGCTTTGAAGTCCTGCACTGGGGGAGCAGAAGGCTCCTCTGTGCATATGCCAGTTCAAACCAGCTCAGGGGCTACCTGCCCCTGCTCTGGCGCGAAACTGGACAAAGGGAAGTGGGTGTAGCCACCCCTCCCTTGACCCTCCCATAGGTGGGGTCATAGAGCTAGTCCATCCCCTCTTTTTAGTATAAGAGGGGGAACCTTGCCATTGCAAAGCAGATAACCCCTGGACGACGCTCTACAGAAGAATCCTGGCCCTTCGACGTTCCACTACCTTTGGAAGACAGAAGAATCTCCCTTGGAGTCAAGGAGTGACTCCCCTGCTTGGCAGGCACCAAAAACGACAACGACGGTCGCAAACTACGCCGCTCCCGCCGGAGTCCGAAGTCCCTGCAGCCCAAGAAGTGGATTTCCTGACCTCTCCCAGGCCATCGTGAGTCCCCAGCGAAGCTGAGGCAAGTGGACCCCACGAGTAACGAGGAACCGCGACCCCTGGGTACCGTGCACTATTGTCGAGTGCAACCCCTTCACAACGTTCTACGAACTTGTGCTTTGGACCACGTGTGGTCCCGACCTCCAGCAGGAATCCCTCCGAAGATCAGAGGCCTACACCGTCCCGAGTGACCGTGGGCCCCTGTTGAGTGATTCCGCCCGAGGTGTCTTCGCGATCCCTTGCCCGCTGGCTTGTGGGTCCCCAGAAGACTTCTTAAAGAAACCAAAGGGCTCCCCTGGTTGCTCCAGGCCTGCCCTGACTTACCCTCGCTGGGTGAGTTCCACAGACCTTGCTGGTCTGCGCCATCGACTTTTCTTCATCTCCCCGAGACTTGCGGCTGCCAAGGCTTGTTGGCTCCGATCGAGTTGCCGACACCGCAGTCAGCTGCAGACGTCGAGGGACACACCGAATCCAGCTCCTGGTCGTCGTCGACGCCTCCTGGACCACGTGGCTGAAGAGTCAAGGCACCCGCAACCGACCTGAAGCGACCGACGACGGTGGGCATCCATCTTCCTTGCCCCGGGTCACTGCCAAGTGACTTTGAACACTGTCCCCTCTGCTTTCAGGTCATCCTTCTTCAGAATCCAGGCTTGGATTCCACCGGACACTTCTTCAGCTCCCGCAAGCAGCAAGTCTTCTTTGTTCGCCATTGAAAACGACGCCGCGACCCGACACCAAAGGACACCTGTGCACCCGGCTTCCCTGGGTGAGGTAACTCCAGCACTACGGTGCTCCTGTGGGTGTGGGCCCTAGAACTACTTACCCTGTAAGTGACTTGCTTGTAGGTTCTCCCGAAGTATCCTAAAACTCTTTATTTCCAACCGCGACTTGCCCCATTGAAGTTAACGGCGATTCGCGCCTGTGTATCCACACTGCACGCGTCCCCCGTGGGTCCTTTACTTACCTGCCTTGGGTGGTTTCGTGAGGCCCCAGCACTTCTGAAGGCCCTAGGCCTTGTCTCCTTGCAAGTCGTTGTTTCTAAGTCTCTTACTTAGTATATGGTCTGGTACGCCCCTAGGGCCCCAGCCATATTTTGTGCTTAACTTATTGTGAAACGTTGATTTGTGCATATGTTTGTCTTCTAATCTCATAAAGAGATTAGTAGAGAGTTATTTAGAAATAAATACATATATATTTGATATATATACCTGTGTGGTGTCTTTTCATTTGGTGATTCAAGAGATTATATGGTAAAACAAGCTGCTTTACATTCCTCCGAGACTTAGCCTGAAGGCTGCTCTCCACAGCTACCACTAGGATAGCTTTCTTTAAAAGGTTGTCTTAAACCTATCTACCATAAGAGTCGATTTGCCCTGGTGCAAGGTGTCCACTTTAATTAGTGAACAGCATATACCAGGCCAACTTCTCACATTGGTGGGCAGCGTGTGGGATTCCAGCTTGCCATTGTTTTACCAGAAAATCTCTATTTGAATTACTAACTGAAAACCATTATAGGTACTCAAGGTACATATAAAGTCAAGCTTAGTATCAATAAGTTCTACTGAACTTAGAGCTGTGTTCCAAGGGATAGCACACCCTTTCCACAGCTCAAGCTAGGATCAGTAGGCCACAAACTAGTGTAGGTAGTACAACACTGCACAACACTAGAATGTCCTTAAGGGGTGGACCCAGTGGATCCACTCAGCCTCAGTATAAGGACATGGCTTTCTCTGACTTGAGAGCCATGTGTGTTGACAGACACCTGAGGACAGGACAGAGTCCCTCAACCCTGCACCTGATAGATCTGCTGACAGCAGATGACCTTAGATTGGCTCTAGGAGCTAAAGGGTTTGAATCAGTGGGTGGGTCAGTCATAGTATCTGGGTCAGATGATGAAAATCAGAATGACCAAGACTCTGTGGTTGAAGGGCCAGGCTTCAAGGAGCCTGAACAGGACAGAGGAATTCTCCCTAAGAGAACTGGCAGAGTGGATGAGAGGCACAGATCCCCTTCCAGGGAATCTGAGCACTCTTATCACTCTGGCAGAGAATTTGTCCAAGAGAGGAGCTCATACTTTAACTTAAGAGAGACCTCCTCTGAGAGAAGGTGCAAACTGCTCCAGTATGAGGAAGCCAAAGTGGCCCTCAGAACCAAGCAGTTGGCACTGGATAGAGAAGCCCTGGAGATCCAGAGAGCTTCCAGAAGGGAGGGTTTAGAACCCCCTGGTGGCAGCAACAGTGTCCCTAGAGGCAGAGAATATGTCCCTGACCATAGGAACCTGAGCAAGGTTGTTCCTCCCTACCAGAGTGGGGATGATATCCACAAATGGATAACTGCTATGGAGAGGGCCTGTAGAGTACAGCAGGTCCCCCAAAAGCAGTGGGCAGCAATCTTGTGGCTCTCCTTTTCAGATAAAGGAAGAGACAAGCTCCTCACTGTTAGAGAGGAGGATGCTGATGATTATGAGGTCCTGAAGAGTGCACTGATAGATGGGTTTGGCTTAACCACTGAGCAGTACAGGTTAAAGTTCAGAGATACCCAGAAGGCACAGACTCAGGACTGGACTGACTTTGTAGATTGTGCATCCAAGGCTCTGGAGGGTTGGCTGGTTGGCAGTAGGGTTACTGATTTCAAAGGATTTTATAATCTAATGATGAGAGAACAGATCCTTAATAATTGTCAAAACCAGCTTTTACACCAGTACCTGGTGGACTCTGATCTGACCTCTCCCCAAGAATTGGGAAAGAAGGCAGACAAATGGGTCAGAACCAGAGTAAGGCCTAAGAATCAGGGTGGTGACCACAAGAAAGATTCTACCAAGTCCCAAGAGAAAGGTGGGGATAAATCCAAGGATAAGTCCACTACAGGGCCCCAAAAGTCCTCTTCTGGGGGTGGGTCCCAAACTCCTTCCTCTCCTGAAAAGAAACCCTATTGCCATGTCTGTAAAAAGCCTGGGCACTGGAAATCTGATCCCAGTTGTCCCAGGATTGGCAATAAAGAAAATGTTCCTCCAACAACTACTACCACCCCTCCTGGTACTACCAGTAGTAATCCTCCAGTTGGGAGTAGTGCACCCAAAAAGTTAGGTGCTTTTGCAAGAGGAACAGAGGTGGGCCCTAGTTCAGACAGGACCCCCTCAACAGACTCCTCAGATTCTGATGGTGGTATAGGATTTGCCACCTTTACCGTGGGTCCCACAGCATTGGGCAGGTACAGACTGGAGCCAATAATTAATGGTCAGAAAGCTGTGGCATTTAGGGACACAGGGGCTAGTGTCACCATGGTGGCAGGGAAACTAGTCCCCCCTCACCAGCTTTTACCTGAGTTTAAATACCAGGTGACCAACATTGATGGTGTCAGAACAGATCACCCCATGGCCATAGTCAATCTCAGCTGGGAGGGGGTCACAGGCCCAAAAAGAGTGGCAGTGTCCCCAACCTTACCTGTAGATTGCCTGATGGGCAATGATCTGGAAATTTCAGCCTGGGCTGAAATTGAACACCAAACCCATCTGAAGATGTTGGGTGTCCCTGTAAAGGTTAGTGGGGCTGTGATGGCCACAGCCCCAGCCCAAGATTTTGGAGAGATGGAGCCTGGAAGAATGGCCCACTCTCCCCAAGAAGAGAGCACAAGGGTTGAAGAAAAGTCTTCTTCCCTCCAGACAGTAGGTAAGGGTCAGCCTCCTCAGGGAACTGACCCTACCCCTAGTGAAGGAACTGCCACAGAGGTAGTCAGGCCTGGCCTGGCCACCCCCTGATGGCAGAGGACCCTTACAAGGTGGTACCCAGTCTGGAGCAGGTAACCTGCCCCTCTCTACCCTGCCTCAGTCAGCCCAGGGCTGCAGAGGTCAGGGAGGTCAGTGGACCCCCAGGGCCCCCTGTCCAGAGGAACCCCCCATCAGCAGATTAGGGGCACCCAGGCTAGTAGCCCTAGCCAGGTAGAAATTCCTCAACCCACTGAGGGATCCCCCATACCTTTATGTAGGGACCTCCCCCAGAAGGACTCTGTTAGGCAAGGGCAAACCTGGGACCAAAAGGTTCCAAACATGCCATGTCCCTCCAGTGTTCCACCCAAAGGGACCCAACCCCCGGCTGTAGGCAGTCAAAGGTTGACCCTTAGAGCAGAGTACCACTCAGTCATGGAAAGACAGGCATACATGGTGACCAGTGAGCTGAGAAAGCTGAGGCCAACATTCCTAGGGCCACACTTCCCTACTCAGACACCTCACCAGCCTGGTACTTTACCAAAGCACACCACAGGTAGTGATTCCCCATGGTGGAGACCCTCTCATACCCTTAGGGTGAGGGATTGCTTAGTGGACCATAAGACAGGGGGCAACCATGCTAGTGCAGGTGCTTCCTTATATGGCCACTTAGTCAATAAAGGCTCAACTGGCCAAGGTTAGCCTTATCTCCTTTCGTTTGGGGGGGTTATGTAGGAAGGTGGAATCTGACTATATGGTTGCCCCCACTTTTTTTATGGTGTTTTGCTGGTTTATGACTTAGTTGGACTGGGACCCTGCTATTCAGGGCCCCAGTCTATCTGTTCTCTCTAAACGACATGGAGTGCACTCTAGGTGCACTAGTGATTGGATACTGTGGTGCCTTATGAGTCCCTAGTATATGGTACCTTAGGTGCCAAGGGCATAGGTACTTCACAGGCCTACCAGGGGCTGCAGCATGTGTTATGCCACCCCTGGGAAGCAGTCTAAATCTGACACCACAGGCCTGCTACTGCAGCCTGGGTGAGGTGGTGCTAGCACCCCTCACTGAGATATAGGTTTCATATATCTCTCCTGCACACACATATAAACCTATCAGTCACCCCTAAGGCAGGCCCTATCAATCCTGAGGGCAGGGTGCTTGGCTTCTATGTGAGGGGGTGCCTCTGCATGAGCAGGGCCCCTCTGCAGTTCTCAGAGTCCATTCTCTGGTGCTGTTTGTGGATGCGGTTAAACCATATACTCTTAAGTGCATTATATCCTCGCGGTAAATGCTAACTTTGGAATGGCTGCATCAAAACATGTCGTGTTTGGTGTCAAACATCTTGGAATACTACCCCCCGCCAATCTTGGCGGCGGGGGTAGCATTCCACCCTTCTAGAGGGATAAGACATGTACCTGCTGTGGAAACGCGGTAGAATCCTAAAGAGCCCTGGCATCACAAAATGGATGCCACCAGTCACAGACACTGGGCTGCCCTCCTGCTGATGACCGAAACTCACAGTGGAGGAAGCCCAACAATAGGCATCCTGTCACAGGGAGGTGTAACCACCTTCCAGACAGGGTTTAGTGTATTGGGGCTGGGTGGGTGCACTCTTAGAGTGCTTTGAAGTCCTGCACTGGGGGAGCAGAAGGCTCCTCTGTGCATATGCCAGTTCAAACCAGCTCAGGGGCTACCTGCCCCTGCTCTGGCGCGAAACTGGACAAAGGGAAGTGGGTGTAGCCACCCCCTCCCTTGACCCTCCCATAGGTGGGGTCATAGAGCTAGTCCATCCCCTCTTTTTAGTATAAGAGGGGGAACCTTGCCATTGCAAAGCAGATAACCCCTGGACGACGCTCTACAGAAGAATCCTGGCCCTTCGACGTTCCACTACCTTTGGAAGACAGAAGAATCTCCCTTGGAGTCAAGGAGTGACTCCCCTGCTTGGCAGGCACCAAAAACGACAACGACGGTCGCAAACTACGCCGCTCCCGCCGGAGTCCGAAGTCCCTGCAGCCCAAGAAGTGGATTTCCTGACCTCTCCCAGGCCATCGTGAGTCCCCAGCGAAGCTGAGGCAAGTGGACCCCACGAGTAACGAGGAACCGCGACCCCTGGGTACCGTGCACTATTGTCGAGTGCAACCCCTTCACAACGTTCTACGAACTTGTGCTTTGGACCACGTGTGGTCCCGACCTCCAGCAGGAATCCCTCCGAAGATCAGAGGCCTACACCGTCCCGAGTGACCGTGGGCCCCTGTTGAGTGATTCCGCCCGAGGTGTCTTCGCGATCCCTTGCCCGCTGGCTTGTGGGTCCCCAGAAGACTTCTTAAAGAAACCAAAGGGCTCCCCTGGTTGCTCCAGGCCTGCCCTGACTTACCCTCGCTGGGTGAGTTCCACAGACCTTGCTGGTCTGCGCCATCGACTTTTCTTCATCTCCCCGAGACTTGCGGCTGCCAAGGCTTGTTGGCTCCGATCGAGTTGCCGACACCGCAGTCAGCTGCAGACGTCGAGGGACACACCGAATCCAGCTCCTGGTCGTCGTCGACGCCTCCTGGACCACGTGGCTGAAGAGTCAAGGCACCCGCAACCGACCTGAATCAACCGACGACGGTGGGCATCCATCTTCCTTGCCCCGGGTCACTGCCAAGTGACTTTGAACACTGTCCCCTCTGCTTTCAGGTCATCCTTCTTCAGAATCCAGGCTTGGATTCCACCGGACACTTCTTCAGCTCCCGCAAGCAGCAAGTCTTCTTTGTTCGCCATTGAAAACGACGCCGCGACCCGACACCAAAGGACACCTGTGCACCCGGCTTCCCTGGGTGAGGTAACTCCAGCACTACGGTGCTCCTGTGGGTGTGGGCCCTAGAACTACTTACCCTGTAAGTGACTTGCTTGTAGGTTCTCCCGAAGTATCCTAAAACTCTTTATTTCCAACCGCGACTTGCCCCATTGAAGTTAACGGCGATTCGCGCCTGTGTATCCACACTGCACGCGTCCCCCGTGGGTCCTTTACTTACCTGCCTTGGGTGGTTTCGTGAGGCCCCAGCACTTCTGAAGGCCCTAGGCCTTGTCTCCTTGCAAGTCGTTGTTTCTAAGTCTCTTACTTAGTATATGGTCTGGTACGCCCCTAGGGCCCCAGCCATATTTTGTGCTTAACTTATTGTGAAACGTTGATTTGTGCATATGTTTGTCTTCTAATCTCATAAAGAGATTAGTAGAGAGTTATTTAGAAATAAATACATATATATTTGATATATATACCTGTGTGGTGTCTTTTCATTTGGTGATTCAAGAGATTATATGGTAAAACAAGCTGCTTTACATTCCTCCGAGACTTAGCCTGAAGGCTGCTCTCCACAGCTACCACTAGGATAGCTTTCTTTAAAAGGTTGTCTTAAACCTATCTACCATAAGAGTCGATTTGCCCTGGTGCAAGGTGTCCACTTTAATTAGTGAACAGCATATACCAGGCCAACTTCTCACATTGGTGGGCAGCGTGTGGGATTCCAGCTTGCCATTGTTTTACCAGAAAATCTCTATTTGAATTACTAACTGAAAACCATTATAGGTACTCAAGGTACATATAAAGTCAAGCTTAGTATCAATAAGTTCTACTGAACTTAGAGCTGTGTTCCAAGGGATAGCACACCCTTTCCACAGCTCAAGCTAGGATCAGTAGGCCACAAACTAGTGTAGGTAGTACAACACTGCACAACACTAGAATGTCCTTAAGGGGTGGACCCAGTGGATCCACTCAGCCTCAGTATAAGGACATGGCTTTCGCTGACTTGAGAGCCATGTGTGTTGACAGACACCTGAGGACTAGGACAGAGTCCCTCAACCCTGCACCTGATAGATCTGCTGACAGCAGATGACCTTAGATTGGCTCTAGGAGCTAAAGGGTTTGAATCAGTGGGTGGGTCAGTCATAGTATCTGGGTCAGATGATGAAAATCAGAATGACCAAGACTCTGTGGTTGAAGGGCCAGGCTTAAAGGAGCCTGAACAGGACAGAGGAATTCTCCCGAAGAGAACTGGCAGAGTGGATGAGAGGCACAGATCCCCTTCCAGGGAATCTGAGCACTCTTATCACTCTGGCAGAGAATTTGTCCAAGAGAGGAGCTCATACTTTAACTTAAGAGAGACCTCCTCTGAGAGAAGGTGCAAACTGCTCCAGTATGAGGAAGCCAAAGTGGCCCTCAGAACCAAGCAGTTGGCACTGGATAGAGAAGCCCTGGAGATCCAGAGAGCTTCCAGAAGGGAGGGTTTAGAACCCCCTGGTGGCAGCAACAGTGTCCCTAGAGGCAGAGAATATGTCCCTGACCATAGGAACCTGAGCAAGGTTGTTCCTCCCTACCAGAGTGGGGATGATATCCACAAATGGATAACTGCTATGGAGAGGGCCTGTAGAGTACAGCAGGTCCCCCAAAAGCAGTGGGCAGCAATCTTGTGGCTCTCCTTTTCAGATAAAGGAAGAGACAAGCTCCTCACTGTTAGAGAGGAGGATGCTGATGATTATGAGGTCCTGAAGAGTGCACTGATAGATGGGTTTGGCTTAACCACTGAGCAGTACAGGTTAAAGTTCAGAGATACCCAGAAGGCACAGACTCAGGACTGGACTGACTTTGTTGATTGTGCAACCAAGGCTCTAGAGGGTTGGCTGGTTGGCAGTAGGGTTACTGATTTCAAAGGATTTTATAATCTAATGATGAGAGAACAGATCCTTAATAATTGTCAAAACCAGCTTTTACACCAGTACCTGGTGGACTCTGATCTGACCTCTCCCCAAGAATTGGGAAAGAAGGCAGACAAATGGGTCAGAACCAGAGTAAGGCCTAAGAATCAGGGTGGTGACCACAAGAAAGATTCTACCAAGTCCCAAGAGAAAGGTGGGGATAAATCTAAGGATAAGTCCACTACAGGGCCCCAAAAGTCCTCTTCTGGGGGTGGGTCCCAAACTCCTTCCTCTCCTGAAAAGAAACCCTATTGCCATGTCTGTAAAAAGCCTGGGCACTGGAAATCTGATCCCAGTTGTCCCAGGATTGGCAATAAAGAAAATGTTCCTCCAACAACTACTACCACCCCTCCTGGTACTACCAGTAGTAATCCTCCAGTTGGGAGTAGTGCACCCAAAAAGTTAGGTGCTTTTGCAAGAGGAACAGAGGTGGGCCCTAGTTCAGACAGGACCCCCTCAACAGACTCCTCAGATTCTGATGGTGGTATAGGATTTGCCACCTTTACCGTGGGTCCCACAGCATTGGGCAGGTACAGACTGGAGCCAATAATTAATGGTCAGAAAGCTGTGGCATTTAGGGACACAGGGGCTAGTGTCACCATGGTGGCAGGGAAACTAGTCCCCCTCACCAGCTTTTACCTGAGTTTAAATACCAGGTGACCAACATTGATGGTGTCAGAACAGATCACCCCATGGCCATAGTCAATCTCAGCTGGGAGGGGGTCACAGGCCCAAAAAGAGTGGCAGTGTCCCCAACCTTACCTGTAGATTGCCTGATGGGCAATGATCTGGAAATTTCAGCCTGGGCTGAAATTGAACACCAAACCCATCTGAAGATGTTGGGTGTCCCTGTAAAGGTTTGTGGGGCTGTGATGGCCACAGCCCCAGCCCAAGATTTTGGAGAGATGGAGCCTGGAAGAATGGCCCACTCTCCCCAAGAAGAGAGCACAAGGGTTGAAGAAAAGTCTTCTTCCCTCCAGACAGTAGGTAAGGGTCAGCCTCCTCAGGGAACTGACCCTACCCCTAGTGAAGGAACTGCCACAGAGGTAGTCAGGCCTGGCCTGGCCACCCCCTGATGGCAGAGGACCCTTACAAGGTGGTACCCAGTCTGGAGCAGGTAACCTGCCCCTCTCTACCCTGCCTCAGTCAGCCCAGGGCTGCAGAGGTCAGGGAGGTCAGTGGACCCCCAGGGCCCCCTGTCCAGAGGAACCCCCATCAGCAGATTAGGGGCACCCAGGCTAGTAGCCCTAGCCAGGTAGAAATTCCTCAACCCACTGAGGGATCCCCCATACCTTTATGTAGGGACCTCCCCCAGAAGGACTCTGTTAGGCAAGGGCAAACCTGGGACCAAAAGGTTCCAAACATGCCATGTCCCTCCAGTGTTCCACCCAAAGGGACCCAACCCCCGGCTGTAGGCAGTCAAAGGTTGACCCTTAGAGCAGAGTACCACTCAGTCATGGAAAGACAGGCATACATGGTGACCAGTGAGCTGAGAAAGCTGAGGCCAACATTCCTAGGGCCACACTTCCCTACTCAGACACCTCACCAGCCTGGTACTTTACCAAAGCACACCACAGGTAGTGATTCCCCATGGTGGAGACCCTCTCATACCCTTAGGGTGAGGGATTGCTTAGTGGACCATAAGACAGGGGGCAACCATGCTAGTGCAGGTGCTTCCTTATATGGCCACTTAGTCAATAAAGGCTCAACTGGCCAAGGTTAGCCTTATCTCCTTTCGTTTGGGGGGGTTATGTAGGAAGGTGGAATCTGACTATATGGTTGCCCCCACTTTTTTTATGGTGTTTTGCTGGTTTATGACTTAGTTGGACTGGGACCCTGCTATTCAGGGCCCCAGCCTCTCTGTTCTCTCTAAACGACATGGAGTGCACTCTAGGTGCACTAGTGATTGGATACTGTGGTGCCTTAATGAGTCCCTAGTATATGGTACCTTAGGTGCCAAGGGCATAGGTACTTCACAGGCCTACCAGGGGCTGCAGCATGTGTTATGCCACCCCTGGGAAGCAGTCTAAATCTGACACCACAGGCCTGCTACTACAGCCTGGGTGAGGTGGTGCTAGCACCCCTCACTGAGATATAGGTTTCATATATCTCTCCTGCACACACATATAAACCTATCAGTCACCCCTATGGCAGGCCCTATCAATCCTGAGGGCAGGGTGCTTGGCTTCTATGTGAGGGGGTGCCTCTGCATGAGCAGGGCCCCTCTGCAGTTCTCAGAGTCCATTCTCTGGTGCTGTTTGTGGATGCGGTTAAACCATATACTCTTAAGTGCATTATATCCTCGCGGTAAATGCTAACTTTGGAATGGCTGCATCAAAACATGTCGTGTTTGGTGTCAAACATCTTGGAATACTACCCCCCGCCAATCTTGGCGGCGGGGGTAGCATTCCACCCTTCTAGAGGGATAAGACATGTACCTGCTGTGGAAACGCGGTAGAATCCTAAAGAGCCCTGGCATCACAAAATGGATGCCACCAGTCACAGACACTGGGCTGCCCTCCTGCTGATGACCGAAACTCACAGTGGAGGAAGCCCAACAATAGGCATCCTGTCACAGGGAGGTGTAACCACCTTCCAGACAGGGTTTAGTGTATTGGGGCTGGGTGGGTGCACTCTTAGAGTGCTTTGAAGTCCTGCACTGGGGGAGCAGAAGGCTCCTCTGTGCATATGCCAGTTCAAACCAGCTCAGGGGCTACCTGCCCCTGCTCTGGCGCGAAACTGGACAAAGGGAAGTGGGTGTAGCCACCCCTCCCTTGACCCTCCCATAGGTGGGGTCATAGAGCTAGTCCATCCCCTCTTTTTAGTATAAGAGGGGAACCTTGCCATTGCAAAGCAGATAACCCCTGGACGACGCTCTACAGAAGAATCCTGGCCCTTCGACGTTCCACTACCTTTGGAAGACAGAAGAATCTCCCTTGGAGTCAAGGAGTGACTCCCCTGCTTGGCAGGCACCAAAAACGACAACGACGGTCGCAAACTACGCCGCTCCCGCCGGAGTCCGAAGTCCCTGCAGCCCAAGAAGTGGATTTCCTGACCTCTCCCAGGCCATCGTGAGTCCCCAGCGAAGCTGAGGCAAGTGGACCCCACGAGTAACGAGGAACCGCGACCCCTGGGTACCGTGCACTATTGTCGAGTGCAACCCCTTCACAACGTTCTACGAACTTGTGCTTTGGACCACGTGTGGTCCCGACCTCCAGCAGGAATCCCTCCGAAGATCAGAGGCCTACACCGTCCCGAGTGACCGTGGGCCCCTGTTGAGTGATTCCGCCCGAGGTGTCTTCGCGATCCCTTGCCCGCTGGCTTGTGGGTCCCCAGAAGACTTCTTAAAGAAACCAAAGGGCTCCCCTGGTTGCTCCAGGCCTGCCCTGACTTACCCTCGCTGGGTGAGTTCCACAGACCTTGCTGGTCTGCGCCATCGACTTTTCTTCATCTCCCCGAGACTTGCGGCTGCCAAGGCTTGTTGGCTCCGATCGAGTTGCCGACACCGCAGTCAGCTGCAGACGTCGAGGGACACACCGAATCCAGCTCCTGGTCGTCGTCGACGCCTCCTGGACCACGTGGCTGAAGAGTCAAGGCACCCGCAACCGACCTGAAGCGACCGACGACGGTGGGCATCCATCTTCCTTGCCCCGGGTCACTGCCAAGTGACTTTGAACACTGTCCCCTCTGCTTTCAGGTCATCCTTCTTCAGAATCCAGGCTTGGATTCCACCGGACACTTCTTCAGCTCCCGCAAGCAGCAAGTCTTCTTTGTTCGCCATTGAAAACGACGCCGCGACCCGACACCAAAGGACACCTGTGCACCCGGCTTCCCTGGGTGAGGTAACTCCAGCACTACGGTGCTCCTGTGGGTGTGGGCCCTAGAACTACTTACCCTGTAAGTGACTTGCTTGTAGGTTCTCCCGAAGTATCCTAAAACTCTTTATTTCCAACCGCGACTTGCCCCATTGAAGTTAACGGCGATTCGCGCCTGTGTATCCACACTGCACGCGTCCCCCGTGGGTCCTTTACTTACCTGCCTTGGGTGGTTTCGTGAGGCCCCAGCACTTCTGAAGGCCCTAGGCCTTGTCTCCTTGCAAGTCGTTGTTTCTAAGTCTCTTACTTAGTATATGGTCTGGTACGCCCCTAGGGCCCCAGCCATATTTTGTGCTTAACTTATTGTGAAACGTTGATTTGTGCATATGTTTGTCTTCTAATCTCATAAAGAGATTAGTAGAGAGTTATTTAGAAATAAATACATATATATTTGATATATATACCTGTGTGGTGTCTTTTCATTTGGTGATTCAAGAGATTATATGGTAAAACAAGCTGCTTTACATTCCTCCGAGACTTAGCCTGAAGGCTGCTCTCCACAGCTACCACTAGGATAGCTTTCTTTAAAAGGTTGTCTTAAACCTATCTACCATAAGAGTCGATTTGCCCTGGTGCAAGGTGTCCACTTTAATTAGTGAACAGCATATACCAGGCCAACTTCTCACATTGGTGGGCAGCGTGTGGGATTCCAGCTTGCCATTGTTTTACCAGAAAATCTCTATTTGAATTACTAACTGAAAACCATTATAGGTACTCAAGGTACATATAAAGTCAAGCTTAGTATCAATAAGTTCTACTGAACTTAGAGCTGTGTTCCAAGGGATAGCACACCCTTTCCACAGCTCAAGCTAGGATCAGTAGGCCACAAACTAGTGTAGGTAGTACAACACTGCACAACACTAGAATGTCCTTAAGGGGTGGACCCAGTGGATCCACTCAGCCTCAGTATAAGGACATGGCTTTCGCTGACTTGAGAGCCATGTGTGTTGACAGACACCTGAGGACTAGGACAGAGTCCCTCAACCCTGCACCTGATAGATCTGCTGACAGCAGATGACCTTAGATTGGCTCTAGGAGCTAAAGGGTTTGAATCAGTGGGTGGGTCAGTCATAGTATCTGGGTCAGATGATGAAAATCAGAATGACCAAGACTCTGTGGTTGAAGGGCCAGGCTTCAAGGAGCCTGAACAGGACAGAGGAATTCTCCCTAAGAGAACTGGCAGAGTGGATGAGAGGCACAGATCCCCTTCCAGGGAATCTGAGCACTCTTATCACTCTGGCAGAGAATTTGTCCAAGAGAGGAGCTCATACTTTAACTTAAGAGAGACCTCCTCTGAGAGAAGGTGCAAACTGCTCCAGTATGAGGAAGCCAAAGTGGCCCTCAGAACCAAGCAGTTGGCACTGGATAGAGAAGCCCTGGAGATCCAGAGAGCTTCCAGAAGGGAGGGTTTAGAACCCCCTGGTGGCAGCAACAGTGTCCCTAGAGGCAGAGAATATGTCCCTGACCATAGGAACCTGAGCAAGGTTGTTCCTCCCTACCAGAGTGGGGATGATATCCACAAATGGATAACTGCTATGGAGAGGGCCTGTAGAGTACAGCAGGTCCCCCAAAAGCAGTGGGCAGCAATCTTGTGGCTCTCCTTTTCAGATAAAGGAAGAGACAAGCTCCTCACTGTTAGAGAGGAGGATGCTGATGATTATGAGGTCCTGAAGAGTGCACTGATAGATGGGTTTGGCTTAACCACTGAGCAGTACAGGTTAAAGTTCAGAGATACCCAGAAGGCACAGACTCAGGACTGGACTGACTTTGTAGATTGTGCATCCAAGGCTCTGGAGGGTTGGCTGGTTGGCAGTAGGGTTACTGATTTCAAAGGATTTTATAATCTAATGATGAGAGAACAGATCCTTAATAATTGTCAAAACCAGCTTTTACACCAGTACCTGGTGGACTCTGATCTGACCTCTCCCCAAGAATTGGGAAAGAAGGCAGACAAATGGGTCAGAACCAGAGTAAGGCCTAAGAATCAGGGTGGTGACCACAAGAAAGATTCTACCAAGTCCCAAGAGAAAGGTGGGGATAAATCTAAGGATAAGTCCACTACAGGGCCCCAAAAGTCCTCTTCTGGGGGTGGGTCCCAAACTCCTTCCTCTCCTGAAAAGAAACCCTATTGCCATGTCTGTAAAAAGCCTGGGCACTGGAAATCTGATCCCAGTTGTCCCAGGATTGGCAATAAAGAAAATGTTCCTCCAACAACTACTACCACCCCTCCTGGTACTACCAGTAGTAATCCTCCAGTTGGGAGTAGTGCACCCAAAAAGTTAGGTGCTTTTGCAAGAGGAACAGAGGTGGGCCCTAGTTCAGACAGGACCCCCTCAACAGACTCCTCAGATTCTGATGGTGGTATAGGATTTGCCACCTTTACCGTGGGTCCCACAGCATTGGGCAGGTACAGACTGGAGCCAATAATTAATGGTCAGAAAGCTGTGGCATTTAGGGACACAGGGGCTAGTGTCACCATGGTGGCAGGGAAACTAGTCCCCCCTCACCAGCTTTTACCTGAGTTTAAATACCAGGTGACCAACATTGATGGTGTCAGAACAGATCACCCCATGGCCATAGTCAATCTCAGCTGGGAGGGGGTCACAGGCCCAAAGAGAGTGGCAGTGTCCCCAACCTTACCTGTAGATTGCCTGATGGGCAATGATCTGGAAATTTCAGCCTGGGCTGAAATTGAACACCAAACCCATCTGAAGATGTTGGGTGTCCCTGTAAAGGTTAGTGGGGCTGTGATGGCCACAGCCCCAGCCCAAGATTTTGGAGAGATGGAGCCTGGAAGAATGGCCCACTCTCCCCAAGAAGAGAGCACAAGGGTTGAAGAAAAGTCTTCTTCCCTCCAGACAGTAGGTAAGGGTCAGCCTCCTCAGGGAACTGACCCTACCCCTAGTGAAGGAACTGCCACAGAGGTAGTCAGGCCTGGCCTGGCCACCCCCTGATGGCAGAGGACCCTTACAAGGTGGTACCCAGTCTGGAGCAGGTAACCTGCCCCTCTCTACCCTGCCTCAGTCAGCCCAGGGCTGCAGAGGTCAGGGAGGTCAGTGGACCCCCCAGGGCCCCCTGTCCAGAGGAACCCCCCATCAGCAGATTAGGGGCACCCAGGCTAGTAGCCCTAGCCAGGTAGAAATTCCTCAACCCACTGAGGGATCCCCCATACCTTTATGTAGGGACCTCCCCAGAAGGACTCTGTTAGGCAAGGGCAAACCTGGGACCAAAAGGTTCCAAACATGCCATGTCCCTCCAGTGTTCCACCCAAAGGGACCCAACCCCCGGCTGTAGGCAGTCAAAGGTTGACCCTTAGAGCAGAGTACCACTCAGTCATGGAAAGACAGGCATACATGGTGACCAGTGAGCTGAGAAAGCTGAGGCCAACATTCCTAGGGCCACACTTCCCTACTCAGACACCTCACCAGCCTGGTACTTTACCAAAGCACACCACAGGTAGTGATTCCCCATGGTGGAGACCCTCTCATACCCTTAGGGTGAGGGATTGCTTAGTGGACCATAAGACAGGGGGCAACCATGCTAGTGCAGGTGCTTCCTTATATGGCCACTTAGTCAATAAAGGCTCAACTGGCCAAGGTTAGCCTTATCTCCTTTCGTTTGGGGGGGGGTTATGTAGGAAGGTGGAATCTGACTATATGGTTGCCCCCACTTTTTTTATGGTGTTTTGCTGGTTTATGACTTAGTTGGACTGGGACCCTGCTATTCAGGGCCCCAGCCTCTCTGTTCTCTCTAAACGACATGGAGTGCACTCTAGGTGCACTAGTGATTGGATACTGTGGTGCCTTAATGAGTCCCTAGTATATGGTACCTTAGGTGCCAAGGGCATAGGTACTTCACAGGCCTACCAGGGGCTGCAGCATGTGTTATGCCACCCCTGAGAAGCAGTCTAAATCTGACACCACAGGCCTGCTACTGCAGCCTGGGTGAGGTGGTGCTAGCACCCCTCATTGAGATATAGGTTTCATATATCTCTCCTGCACACACATATAAACCTATCAGTCACCCCTATGGCAGGCCCTATCAATCCTGAGGGCAGGGTGCTTGGCTTCTATGTGAGGGGGTGCCTCTGCATGAGCAGGGCCCCTCTGCAGTTCTCAGAGTCCATTCTCTGGTGCTGTTTGTGGATGCGGTTAAACCATATACTCTTAAGTGCATTATATCCTCGCGGTAAATGCTAACTTTGGAATGGCTGCATCAAAACATGTCGTGTTTGGTGTCAAACATCTTGGAATACTACCCCCCGCCAATCTTGGCGGCGGGGGTAGCATTCCACCCTTCTAGAGGGATAAGACATGTACCTGCTGTGGAAACGCGGTAGAATCCTAAAGAGCCCTGGCATCACAAAATGGATGCCACCAGTCACAGACACTGGGCTGCCCTCCTGCTGATGACCGAAACTCACAGTGGAGGAAGCCCAACAATAGGCATCCTGTCACAGGGAGGTGTAACCACCTTCCAGACAGGGTTTAGTGTATTGGGGCTGGGTGGGTGCACTCTTAGAGTGCTTTGAAGTCCTGCACTGGGGGAGCAGAAGGCTCCTCTGTGCATATGCCAGTTCAAACCAGCTCAGGGGCTACCTGCCCCTGCTCTGGCGCGAAACTGGACAAAGGGAAGTGGGTGTAGCCACCCCCTCCCTTGACCCTCCCATAGGTGGGGTCATAGAGCTAGTCCATCCCCTCTTTTTAGTATAAGAGGGGGAACCTTGCCATTGCAAAGCAGATAACCCCTGGACGACGCTCTACAGAAGAATCCTGGCCCTTCGACGTTCCACTACCTTTGGAAGACAGAAGAATCTCCCTTGGAGTCAAGGAGTGACTCCCCTGCTTGGCAGGCACCAAAAACGACAACGACGGTCGCAAACTACGCCGCTCCCGCCGGAGTCCGAAGTCCCTGCAGCCCAAGAAGTGGATTTCCTGACCTCTCCCAGGCCATCGTGAGTCCCCAGCGAAGCTGAGGCAAGTGGACCCCACGAGTAACGAGGAACCGCGACCCCTGGGTACCGTGCACTATTGTCGAGTGCAACCCCTTCACAACGTTCTACGAACTTGTGCTTTGGACCACGTGTGGTCCCGACCTCCAGCAGGAATCCCTCCGAAGATCAGAGGCCTACACCGTCCTGAGTGACCGTGGGCCCCTGTTGAGTGATTCCGCCCGAGGTGTCTTCGCGATCCCTTGCCCGCTGGCTTGTGGGTCCCCAGAAGACTTCTTAAAGAAACCAAAGGGCTCCCCTGGTTGCTCCAGGCCTGCCCTGACTTACCCTCGCTGGGTGAGTTCCACAGACCTTGCTGGTCTGCGCCATCGACTTTTCTTCATCTCCCCGAGACTTGCGGCTGCCAAGGCTTGTTGGCTCCGATCGAGTTGCCGACACCGCAGTCAGCTGCAGACGTCGAGGGACACACCGAATCCAGCTCCTGGTCGTCGTCGACGCCTCCTGGACCACGTGGCTGAAGAGTCAAGGCACCCGCAACCGACCTGAAGCGACCGACGACGGTGGGCATCCATCTTCCTTGCCCCGGGTCACTGCCAAGTGACTTTGAACACTGTCCCCTCTGCTTTCAGGTCATCCTTCTTCAGAATCCAGGCTTGGATTCCACCGGACACTTCTTCAGCTCCCGCAAGCAGCAAGTCTTCTTTGTTCGCCATTGAAAACGACGCCGCGACCCGACACCAAAGGACACCTGTGCACCCGGCTTCCCTGGGTGAGGTAACTCCAGCACTACGGTGCTCCTGTGGGTGTGGGCCCTAGAACTACTTACCCTGTAAGTGACTTGCTTGTAGGTTCTCCCGAAGTATCCTAAAACTCTTTATTTCCAACCGCGACTTGCCCCATTGAAGTTAACGGCGATTCGCGCCTGTGTATCCACACTGCACGCGTCCCCCGTGGGTCCTTTACTTACCTGCCTTGGGTGGTTTCGTGAGGCCCCAGCACTTCTGAAGGCCCTAGGCCTTGTCTCCTTGCAAGTCGTTGTTTCTAAGTCTCTTACTTAGTATATGGTCTGGTACGCCCCTAGGGCCCCAGCCATATTTTGTGCTTAACTTATTGTGAAACGTTGATTTGTGCATATGTTTGTCTTCTAATCTCATAAAGAGATTAGTAGAGAGTTATTTAGAAATAAATACATATATATTTGATATATATACCTGTGTGGTGTCTTTTCATTTGGTGATTCAAGAGATTATATGGTAAAACAAGCTGCTTTACATTCCTCCGAGACTTAGCCTGAAGGCTGCTCTCCACAGCTACCACTAGGATAGCTTTCTTTAAAAGGTTGTCTTAAACCTATCTACCATAAGAGTCGATTTGCCCTGGTGCAAGGTGTCCACTTTAATTAGTGAACAGCATATACCAGGCCAACTTCTCACAGTCAAGGTTAGTTTAGTGTCCCTGCGTTTGGGGGGGGGGGTTGTGTAGGAGAGTAGGATCTGCCTCTTATGTTGCCCCCACTTTTTTTCTGATGTTTACACTGGTTTCTGGCTATAGTCAGGCTGGGACCCTGCTAATCAGGGCCCCAGCCTCTCTGTTCTCTCTAAACGATTTGGAGTGCACTCTAGGTGCACTAGTGATTGGATACTGTGGTACCTTATGAGTCCCTAGTAAATGGTACCCTAGGTACCAAGGGCATAGGTACTTCACAAGCCTACCAGGGGCTGCAGCATGTATTATGCCACCCCTGGGAAGCAGACTAAATCTGACACCACAGGCCTGCTACTGCAGCCTGAGTGAGGAAGTGCTAGCACCCCTCACTGAGATATAGGTTCCCTATATCTCTCCTGCACACACATATAACCCTATCAGTCACCCCTAAGGCAGGCCCTATCAATCCTGAGGGCAGGGTGCTTGGCTTCTATGTGAGGGGGTGCCTCTGCCTGAGCAGGGCCCCTCTGCAGCTCTCAGAGTCCATTCTCTGGTGCTGTTTGTGGATGCGGTTAAACCATATACTTTTAAGTGCATTATATCCTCGCGGTAAAATGCTAACTTTGGAATGGCTGCATCGAAACATGTCGTGTTTGGTGTCAAACACCTTGGAATACTACCCCCCCGCCAGTCCTGGCGGCGGGGGTAGCATTCCACCCTTCTAGAGGGATAGACATGTACCTACTGTGGAAACGCGGTAGAATCCGACAGAGCCCTGGCATCACAAAATTGATGCCACCAGTCACAGACACTGGGCTGCCCTCCTGCTGATGACCACTCGCAGTGGAGGGAGCCCAACAATAGATATCCTGTCCCAAGGGGGTGTGACCACCTCCCAGACAGGGTTTAGTGTATTGGGGCTGGGTGGGTGCACTCTTAGAGTGCTTTGAAGTCCTGCACTGGGGGAGCAGAAGGCTCCTCTGTGCATATGCCAGTTCAAACAGGCTCAGGGGCTACCTGTCCCTGCTCTGGCGTGAAACTGGACAAAGGGAAGAGATTAGTAGAGAGTGTTTATTAATAAATACATATATATTTGATATATATACCTGTGTGGTGTCTTTTCATTTGGTGATTCAAGAGATTGTGTGGTAAAACAAGCTGCTTTACATTCCTTCAAGACTTAGCCTGAAGGCTGCTCTCCACAGCTACCACTAGGATAGCTTTCTATAAAGGTTGTCTTAAACCTATCTACCATAAGAGTCGAATTGTTCTGGTGCAAGGTGTCCACTTTAATTAGTGAACAGCATATACCAGGCCAACTTCTCACATAGGCTGTTCTAGAGTCAATACCCACCGGAGCACCGGAGTACTCGAGTTACCTCACCCAGGGGAGCCGGGTCCATAGGTGTCTTTCGGGGTCGGGTTTCGTTGTCGTTTTCAATGGCGATCTGCTGCAAAGTGCTGCTGGCGGCCAAGTCGAAAGTGTTTGGGTGGATCCAAAGGTGGATCGAAGATCTGAAGAACCTGAAAGCAGAGGGGACAGAGTCTGGGTCACTAGCCAGTGACCAGGAAGGCGATGAGCAGATGCCCACCGGTGTCGGGTGCTTCAGGTAGGTTGAAGGTCATCTTGATTCTTCAGCCACGAGGTCCAGGAGGTATCGACGACAACCAGGAGCTGGATTCTAGCTGTACCATGAAGTCTGTCGCTTGCTGAGGTGTCAGTGACTGGATGTGACCCAACAAGCCTTGGCAACGGCAAGTCTTGTGGAAGTAAAGAAAGGACGGCGACGCAGACCAGCAAGGTCTGGGGGACTCACCCAGTGAGGTTAAGTCAGGGCATGTCTGGAGCAACCAGGAAAGTGCAAGCAGAAGAAGAGTTGCCTTCGGGAGGGCCCACTAGTCAACGGACAAGCAACTGCGAAGAAGCCTCGAGTGGACACACTTGGAGATGGCTTACGGGACACTCGTGGAGTGGAGGCCAGTGATCTTCAGTGCAGTCGGTGCTGGAGGCAAGGGCTACTAGGAGCCCAAAGCACAACTTCGTGGGAGACCAGGAAGAGGATGCACTTGCAAATGTTCTTGGTGCCCAGGGGTCACGGTTCCACGTTACCCACGATAGCCATGGGCCTCAGCTTTGCTGGGGACTCAGGGTAGCCTCGGGGATGTCTGGAAATCCACCTCTGGGGTTGCAAAGACTTCGGCGTCCGGCGGGAGCTTCAGCGATGCAGACCGGACAATTGCTTCTTAGGTGCCTGCCAAGCAGGGGAGTCACTCCTTGACTCCAAGGGAGATTCTTCAGTCCTCTAATCTTGAAGTAGAGCGTCGAAGGTCCAGGATTCAACTTCAGAGTTTCGTCCAGGGTAATCTAAAGTCCTAAGGACTGGGGGCCCATACTTATACTAAGCTAGGGGGTTGGACATTCTCTGGGGACCCACCTATGGGAGGGTCAGGGAAGAGGGGTGGTTACACCCATTTCCTTTGTCCAGTTTCATGCCAGAGCAGGGGCTGGAAGCCCCTGAGCCGGTTTGAACTGGGGTATGCACAGGGACACCAAATGTGCCCCCAGTGCTGGACTTCAAAGCACTTTGAGAGTGCACCCACCCAGCCCCAATACACATCAGCCTGTCTGGGAGGTGGTTACACCTCCCTGCAACAGGAAACCTATTGTCCAGGTCTCCCCTGCCGGAGTTTCGGTCGGCAGCAGGAGGCCAGACTCGTGTCTGTGGCTGCAGCATCCCTTTTGTGATGCCAGGGCTCTGTAAAGTTTATACCGGGTATGCCGGTTGGCACATGTCTCTCCCTCTAGAAGGATGGAATGCTACCCCCGCCGCCAGAACTGGTGGGGGTAGTATTCCAAGATGTTTGACACCAAACACAACCTGTTTCTGTGCAGCCATCCCAAAGTTAGCATTTAACGTGAGGTTATAATGCACTTAAGAGTATATGGTTAGGCTGCACTGCAAACAGCATCAGAGGAGGTACTCCGAATGCTGCAGAGGGGCTCTGCTCATGCAGGGGCACCCTCTCACATCAAAACCAAGCACTCTGCCTTCAGGATTGTCAAGGGCTGTCATAGGAGGGACTTATAGGTTTATATGTGTGTGCAATGGTAGTGATATAGGTAGCCTATACCACTGTAATGGGTGCATGCACCACCTTACTCAGGCTGCAGTAGCAGACCTGTGGTGTCATTTTGGAGGGCCTTCGAGGGGTGGCACAATACATGCTTCAGCCCCTGGTAGGCCCCTGGGGTACCTATGCCTTGGGTACATAGTATACCATATACTAGGGACTTATAAGGGCCCCAGCCAGACTAAAGTCAAAATACAGTGAAGCATCAGCAAAAAGTGGGGGTAACCATAAGAGGCAGATCCTACTCTCCTACACAACTCCCCCCCAAACGTAGGGACTTGAAACTAACCTTGACCAGTTGAGTCTTCATGTTCTATGTGGAAATATCTGGAGAGTCCATCTGCATTAGCCTGGTTACTCCCAGGTCTATGTTCCACTGTATAGTCCATCCCCTGTAGGGAAATGGACCACCTCAAAAGTTTGGGGTTTTCACTCTTCATCTGTTTTAGCCATAAGAGGGGCTTGTGGTCTGTTTGAACAAGGAAGTGAGTGCCAAACAAGTATGGCCTCAACTTCTTCAGAGCCCAAACCACAGCAAAGGCCTCCCTCTCTATGGCTGACCAACGTTTCTCTCTAGGGGTCAGCCTTCTGCTTATGAAAGCTACTGGCTGATCCTGACCTTCATCATTCAATTGTGACAGTACAGGCCCTACCCCCATTTCAGATGCATCTGTTTGGACAATGAACTTCTTGGAGTAATCAGGACTCTGTAGAATGGGAGCAGTGCACATGGCCTGCTTCAGGTCATCAAATGCCTTTTGACAGCTAGCTGTCCACTGAACCTTTTTGGGCATTTTCTTGGAAGTTAGGGCATAGGTAACCCAGGGGCCTACCAGGGGCTGAAGAATGTATTGTGCCACCCCTGGAAGGCCCTCCAAAATGACACCACAGGTCTGCTACTGCAGCCTGGGTAAGGTGGTGCATTCACCCCTTACAGTGGTATAGGCTACCTATATCACTACCATTGCACACACATATAAACCTATAAGTCCCTCCTATGTCAGGCCTTGACAATCCTGAAGGCAGAGTGCTTGGTTTTTATGTGAGAGGGTGCCCCTGCATGAGCAGAGCCCCTCTGCAGCATTCGGAGTGCCTCCTCTGATGCTGTTTGCAGTGCAGCCTGACCATATAAAAAACAAGCACTCTGCCTTCAGGATTGTCAAGGCCTGCCATAGGAGGGACTTATAGGTTTATATGTGTGTGCAATGGTAGTGATATAGGTAGCCTATACCACTGTAAGGGGTGCATGCACCACCTTACCCAGGCTGCAGTAGCAGACATGTGGTGTCATTTTGGAGGGCCTTCCAGGGGTGGCACAATACATGCTTCAGCCCCTGGTAGGCCCCTGGGGTACCTATGCCCTGGGTACATAGTATACCATATACTAGGGACTTATAAGGGCACCCCAGAATCCAATCAGAGAAGTACCTAAGGTACTTGGAATCCATTTAGAGAGGAAGCAGCTAGGCTGGGGACCTGAATAGCAGGGCCCCAGCCAGACTAAAGTCAGAATACAGTGAAACATCAGCAAAAAGTGGGGGTAACCATAAGAGGCAGATCCTACTCTCCTACAAAGTCATTCAGGGGAGTCACTATTGATCCATGCCACTTGACAAATCTCCTATAGTACCCAGTCAGGCCCAAAAAGGATCTCACCTGAGTCTGGGTAGTTGGAGCAGTCCAGTCCATGATGGTCTGGATCTTGCTCTGCAAGGGTTGAACCTGGCCTCCACCCACAAGGTGGCCCAGGTACACAACCTGACTCTGCCCTATCTGGCACTTGGTGGCCTTGATAGTGAGGCCTGCTTTCTGCAGGGCCTGCAAAACATTTCTGAGGTGGACCAGGTGATCCTCCCAGGTGGAGCTAAAGACAGCAATATCATCTTGATAGGCTGCACTATAGGCTTCCAGACCTGTAAGGACTGTATTCACCAACCTCTGAAAAGTAGCAGGTGCATTCTTCAAACCAAAGGGCATTACCACAAATTGATAATGCCCACTAGGGGTTGAGAATGCTGTTTTTGGCTTTGCATCATCAGCTAGTCTGATCTGCCAGTATCCAGCTGTTAGGTCAAATGTGCTTAGATACTTGGCTGAGGCCAAAGTGTCTATTAGCTCATCTGCCCTGGGTATTGGATGGGCATCAGTCCTAGTGACTGCATTGAGACCCCTGTAGTCCACACAAAACCTCATCTCTCTTTTCCCACCACTGGTGTGAGGTTTTGGCACCAGGATCACTGGACTAGCCCAAGGGCTATCTGAGGGTTCAATAACTCCCAAATCCAACATCTTCTGGACTTCTGTCCTGATACAGTCCCTGACATGGTCAGGTTGCCTATAAATCTTATTTTTAATAGGCAGACTGTCCCCAGTGTCCACTTCATGAGTGCACCAGGTGGTCTGACTTGGTGTCAGAGAGAACATATGCCTGAACTGATTGAGCACCTGTCTGCAATCAGTTTGCTGCTGGGCAGTGAGTCTGCCTGCCAAGGCTACACCATCCACTGACCCATCATCAGGGTTCTGTGAGAGCAGGTCTGGGAGAGGGTCACTCCCCTCCTCCTGTTCCTCATCAGTTGCCATGAGCAAGGCCATGTCAGCCCTGTCCACATATGGTTTCAATCTGTTGACATGGAGAACCCTGTGGGGACTCCTGGGTGTTCCTAGGTCTACTAAATAGGTAACCTCACCCTTCTGTTCAACAATGGTATGGGGTCCATGTGAGAAGTTGGCCTGGTATATGCTGTCCACTATTTATAGTGGGCACCTTGCACCAGTCCAAACAACCCCTTATTGGAGATAGGTTAAAGACAACCTTTATTGAAAGCTATCCTAGTGATAGCTATGGAGAGCAGCCTTCAGGCTAAGTCTTGAAGGAATGTAAAGCAGCTTGTTTTACCAGTCTATAATCTCTTGAGTGACCAAATGAAAGAGGACCACACCAGGTATATATTCAAAATATATGTATTTATTGCTAAACACACCCCTCTAGTCTCTTTATGAGGCTAGAGTTCAAGTACATAAGTTATAAGTTAGTTATCAACAGTAATAGCACAAATACACGTTTGAGCCCTAGGGGCGTACCAAACCATATACCAATAAAGTGGTATAAGAACCACGACTGAGCTAGACACAAGGCCTAGAGCCTGTAGAAGTGCTTGGACCACAAGGAACCACCCAAGGTAGTGACACAGGGGACCCACGGGGGACGCGTGCAGTGTGAGAACACAGCCGCGAGCCGCCGTTGACTTCTATGGGGAAAGTCGCAGTTGGAATTTTAAAGAAAAGGGACACTTAGAGGAGGACTTGGAGCAAACCCTTTTAGAACTGGGTCATTCTAGAGTCTATACCCACGGGAGTACCGGAGTACTCGAGTTACCTCACCCAGGGAAGCCGGGTGCATAGGTGTCTTTCGGGGTCGGGTTTCGTCGTCGTTTTCAATGGCGATCTGCTGCAAAGTGCTGCTGGCGGCCAAGTCGAAAGTGTTCGGGTGGATCCAAAGGTGGATCGAAGATCTGAAGAACCTGAAAGCAGAGGGGACAGAGACTGGGTCACTAGCCAGTGACCAGGAAGGCGATGAGTGGATGCCCACCGATGTCGGGTGCTTCAGGTAGGTTGACGGTCATCTTGACTCTTCAGCCATGAGGTCCAGGAGGCGTCGACGACAGCCAGGAGCTGGATTCGAGCTGTCCCACCACGTCTGTCGATTGCTGAGGTGTCAGCGACCGGATTGGACCCAACAAGCCTTGGCAACTGCAAGTCTCGTCGAAATAGAAGAAGGATGTTGATGCAGACCAGCAAGGTCTGAGGGACTCACCCAGCAAGGGTAAGTTAGGGCACGCCTGGTGCAACCAGGAAAGCCCAAGCAGAAGAAGATTGGCCTTCGGGAGGGCCCACTAGCCAACGGACTAGCGACCGCGAAGGAGCCTCGAGTGGATGCACTTGGAGATGGCTTACAGGACACTCGTGGAGTGGGGGCCAGTGATCTTCAGTGCAGTCGGTGCTGGAGGCGGGGGCTACTTGGAGCCCAAAGCACAACTTCGTGGGAGCCCAGGAAGAGGATGCACTTGCAAATGTGCTCGGTGTCCAGGGGTCATGGTTCCACGTTACCCACGACAGCTACGTGCCTCAGCTTTGCTGGGGACTCAGGGCAGCCTCGGGGAAGTCTGGAAATCCACCTCTGGTGATGCAACGACTTCAGCGTCCAGCGGGAGCTTTGGCGATGCAGTCGGGACAATTGCTTCTTTGGTGCCTGCCAAGCAGGGGAGTCACTCCTTGACCCCAAGGGAGATTCTTCAGTCCTCTAATCTTAAAGTAGAGCGTCGAAGGTCCAGGATTCTGTGTCAGAGTTTTGTCCAGGTAAATCTAAAGTCCTAAGGACTGGGGTCCCATACTTATACCAAGCTAGGGGGTTGGACATACTCTGGGGACCCACCTATGGGAGGGTCAGGGCAGAGGGGTGGTTACACCCCTTTCCCTTTGTCCAGTTTCGCACCAGAGCAGGGGCTGGAAGCCCCTGAGCCAGTTTGAACTGGGGTATGCACAGGGACACCAAATGTGCCCCCAGTGCAGGACTTCAAAGCACCAGAGAGTGCTCCCACCCAGCCCCAATACACACTATCCTGTCTGGGGAGGTGGTTACACCTCCCTGGGACAGGAAACATATTGTCCAGGACTCCCCTGCCGGAGTTTCGGTCAGCAGCAGGAGGCCAGACTCGTGTCTGTGGCAGCGGCATCCATTTTGTGATGCCAGGGCTCTGGAAAGAAGTTACCGGGCAGGCCGGTGGGTACATGTCTCTCCCTCTAGAAGGGTGGAATGCTGCCCCCGGGTAGTATTCCAAGATGTTTGATACCAAACTCGACATGTTTTGGTGCAGCCAGTCCAAAGTTAGCATTCTACCGCGAGGATATAATGCACTTAAGAGTATATGGTCAGGCTGCAATGCAAACAGCATCAGAGGAGGTACTCCGAATGCTGCAGAGGGGCTCTGCTCATGCAGGGGCACCCTCTCACATAAAAACCAAGCACTCTGCCTTCAGAATTGTCAAGGCCTGCCAGAGGAGTGACTTATAGGTTTATAGGTGTGTGCAGTGGTAGTGATATAGGTAGCCTATACCACTGTAAGGGGTGCATGCACCACCTTACTCAGGCTGCAGTAGCAGGCCTGTGGTGTCATTTTGGCTGGCCTTCCAGGGGTGGCATAATACATGCTTCAGCCCCTGGCAGGCCTCTGAGGTACCTATGCCCTGGGTACATAGTATACCATATACTAGGGACTTACAAGGGCACTCCAGATTCCAATCAGAGATGTGCCTAAGGCACATGGAAACCATTTTAGAGAGGAAGCAGCTAGGCTGGTGTTCTGATTAGCAGGGCCCCAGCCAGACTAAAGTCGAAAAACAGTGAAGCATCAGCAAAAAGTGGGGGTACCCATGTGAAGCAGATCCTACTCTCCTACAGTCCACTCCATTTGTCTTGGGGAGCTGCTGGAGCCACTGGCTCCAACACCCACACCTTCTGTCCTGGCTGGTAGACAGTCAGTACAGCCTTTTGGTCATGCCAGGCTTTTGGAGTTCCTGGCTAGCCTCAAGGTTTTTAGTTGCCTTTTTCATGTACTCAGCCATCCTGGAGCGGAGACCAAGTACATAGTCCACTATGTCCTGCTTTGGGGGCTTGAGAGGTAACTCCCATCCTTCCTTCACCAGGCACAATGGACCCCTGACAGGGTGACCAAACAAAAGTTCAAAAGGGCTGTAACCAACCCCTTTTGAGGCACCTCCCTGTATGCAAATAAAAGGCAGGGCAAGAGTATGTCCCATCTTCGCCTAAGCTTCTCTGGGAGCCCTTTAATCATGCCCTTCAAGGTTTTGTTGAATCTCTCAACTAAACCATTGCATTGTGGGTGATAGAGTGTGGTGAACTTGTAAGTCACTCCACACTCCTTCCACATTGCTTTCAAGTATCCAGACATAAAGTTTGCACCCCTGTCTGATACTACCTCCTTAGGGAAGCCCACTCTTGAGAAAATTCCCAGGAGGGCTCTTGCCACTACAGGTGCTGTAGTGGTCCTAAGGGAATAGCCTCTGGGTACCTGGTGGCATGATCCACCACCACCAGGATAAACCTGTGCCCAGACTGTTTGGGGATCCATGGGACCAACAATGTCAATCCCCACCCTTTCAAAGGGAACCCCACCACAGGTAGTGGTATCAGGGGGGCCTTTGTAGTGCCACCTGCCTTGCCACTGGCCTGGCAGGTTACACAGGAGCGACAAAACTCCTTGGTGTCTTCAGACATGTGGGGCCAGTGAAAGTGAGGGACAATTCAGTCCCAAGTCTTATTCTGGCCCAGGTGACCTGCTAAAGGAATATCATGGGCTAGGGTCAATAGGAAGCCCCTGAACTTCAGAGGTATAACCAACCTCCTGGTGGCACCAGGTTTGGGGTCTCTACACTCTGAGTACAAGAGTCCATCATCCCAATACACTTTATGGGGACCACTAGCATTCCCAGCAGCCTCAGCAGCAGCTTGCTGTCTGAGGGGTTCAAGAGAGGGGCAGCTCTGCTGCTCCTGGCTCAGATCTGCCCTGGAAGGGCCCCCTGTCCCCAAGAACTCGACCTGGTCAGGCTCAAGCTCCTCTGGGACAGTTCCTTCCTCAGGACTGAGATCATCCCCCTGAAGAGACTGATCTTCCTTCTGAGCCAAGGGGGAAGGCACTGCCTTAACCCTACTACTCCTTCTCTTGGATGGCACTTGGTCCATTGTTCCAGGATCCAAGGCCTGTTCAGTGTTAGACATTTTGCTCTGTGACCTGGTCACAGGAAACACATCTGCAGGGATGCCCAGCATTTCTGCATGGGTCCTGAGCTCCACTTCTGCCCAAGCTGAAGTTTCAAGCTCATTGCCAAGCAAGCATTCAACTGGTAGGTCTGCACTTACCACAACCTTCTTAAGGCCAGTTACCCCTCCCCAGGAGAAATTAACAACTGCCAGAGTATGGTCTGTTCTGACATTGCTAGCATTGGTCACTTGGTACAGCTCACCAAGTATAATCTGCCCAGGATTCACAAGATCTTCTGTCACCATGGTGACACTTGCTCCTGTGTCCCTAAATGCCAAAGCCTATGTAGGAAGGTGGAATCTGACTATATGGTTGCCCCCACTTTTTTCCTGGTGTTTTGCTGGTTTATGACTTAGTTGGACTGGGATCCTGCTATTCAGGGCCCCAGTCTATCTGCTTCCTCTATAAAATGGTTTCCATGTGCCTTAGGCACATCTCTGATTGGAATCTGGAGTGCCCTTATAAGTCCCTAGTATATGGCATACTATGTACCCAGGGCATAGGTACCTCAGAGGCCTACCAGGGGCTGCAGCATGTATTGTGCCACCCCTGGAACGCCAGCCAAAAGGACACCACAGGTCTGCTACTGCAGCCTGGTTAAGGTGGTGCATGCACCCCTTACTGTGATATAGGCTACCTATATCACTATATACATACACACATATAAACCTATAAGTCACTCCTATGGCAGGCCTTATCAATCCTGAAGGCAGAGTGCGTGGTTCCTATGTGAGAGGGTGCCCCTGCATGAGCAGGGCCCCTCTGCAGCATTCGGAGACCCTTCTCTGATGCTGTTTGTAGTGCAGCCTGACCATATACTCTTAAGCGCATTATAACCTCGCGTTAAATGCTAACTTTGGGATGGCTGCACGGAAACATGTCGTGTTTGGTGTCAAACATCTTGGAATACTACCCCCCGCCAGTTCTGGCAGTGGGGGTAGCATTCCACCCTTATAGAGGGAAAAACATGTACACACCGGTATGCCCGGTACTGACTTTCCAGAGCCCTGGCATCACAAAATGGATGCCGCTGCCACAGACACGAGTCTGGCCTCCTGCTGCTGACCGAAACTCCGGCAGGGGAGGCCTGAACAATAGGTTTCCTGTCCCAGGGAGGTGTGACCACCTCCCCAGACAGGATAGTGTGTATTGGGGCTGGGCGGGAGCACTCTCTGGTGCTTTGAAGTCCTGCACTGGGGGCACATTTGGTGTCCCTGTGCATACCCCAGTTCAAACCAGCTCAGGGGCTTCCAGCCCCTGCTCTGGCGCAAAACTGGACAAAGGGAAAGGGGTGTAACCACCCCTCTGCCCTGGCCCTCCCATAGGTAGGGCCACAGAGTATGTCCAACCCCCTACCTTAGTATAAGTAAAGGAACCCAGTCCTTAGGACTTTAGATTTACCTGGACGAAACTCTGATACAGAATCCTGGACCTTCGACGCTCTACTTTAAGATTAGAGGACTGAAGAATCTCCCTTGGGGTCAAGGAGTGACTCCCCTGCTTGGCAGGCACCAAAGAAGCAATTGTCCAGTCTGCATCGCTGAAGCTCCCGTCGGATGCCGAAGTCTTTGCATCACCAGAGGTAGATTTCCAGACTTCTCCAAGGCTGCCCTGAGTCCCCAGCAAAGCTGAGGCCCGTATCTGTCGTGGATGATGTGGAACCGTGACCTCTGGACACTGAACGTATTTGCAAATGCATCCTCTTCTGGGTCTCCCACGAAGTTGTGCTTTGGGCTCCGAGTAGCCCCAACCTCCAGCACCAACTGCACCAAAGATCACTGGCCTCCCCTCCACGAGTGTCCTGTGAGCCTGCTCCACGTGCACTGTCTCGAGGCTCCTTCGCGGTCGCTAGTCCATTGGCTAGTAGGCCCTCACGAAGGCCAATCTTTTTCTGCTTGGGCTCCCTGGTTGCTCCAGGTGTGTCCTGACTTATCCTTGCTGGGTGAGTCTCCCAGACCTTGCTGGTCTGCAACATCGTCCTTCTTCTATCTCCACGAGTCTTGCCGTTGCCAAGGCTTGTTGGGTCGAATCCGGTCGCCGACACCCCTACAATCGACAAACGTCGTGGGCAGCTCGAATCCAGCTCCTGGTTGTCGTTGACACCTCCTGGACCTCGTGGCTGAAGAGTCAAGATGACCATCAACCTACCTGAAGCACTCGACATCGGTGGGCATCTGCTCATCACCTTCCTGGTCACTGGCTAGTGACCCAGACTCTGTCCCCTCTGCTTTCAGGTTCTTCAGATCTTCGATCCACCTTTGGATCCACCCGAACACTTTCGACTTGGTCGCCAACAGCACTTTGCAGCAGATCGCCATTGAAAGCGACGACGAAACCCGACCCCGAAAGACACCTATGCACCCGGCTTCCCTGGGTGAGGTAACTCGAGTACCCCGGTGCTCCCGTGGGTATTGACACTAGAACAGCCTAGTTCTCAAAGGGTTTGCTCCAAGTCCTCCTCTAAGTGTCCCTTTTCTTTTAAATTCTAATCGCGACTTTCCCCATAGAAGTTAACGGTGGTTCGCGGCTGTGTTCATACATTGCACGCGTCCCCGTGGGTCCCCTGTGTCACTGCCTTGGGTGGTTCCTTGTGGTCAAAGCACTTCTACAGGCTCTAGGCCTTGTGTCTAGCTCAGTCGTGGTTCTTATACCACTTTATTGGTATATGGTTTGGTACGCCCCTGGGGCTCAAACGTGTATTTGTGCTATTACTGTAGATAACTAACTCGTAACGTATGTACTTCGAACTCTAGCCTCATAAAGAGATTAGAGGGTGTGTTTAGTAATAAATACATATATTTTGAATATATACCTGGTGTGGTCCTCTTTCATTTGGTCACTCAAGAGATTATAGACTGGTAAAACAAGCTGCTTTACATTCCTTCAAGACTTAGCCTGAAGGCTGCTCTCCATAGCTACCACTAGGATAGCTTTCAATAAAGGTTGTCTTTAACCTATCTCCAATAAGGGGTTGTTTGGACTGGTGCAAGGTGCCCACTATAATTAGTGGACAGCATATGCCAGGCCAACTTCTCACATTGGTGGCAGCGATGGGATTCCAGCTTGCTATTGTTTTACCAGATAATCTCAATTGAATTGATCGACTGAAAACCACTAAGGGTACCTAAGGTACATATAAATCAAGATTAGTAATACAGTAAGTTCTACTGAACTTAGAGTTGTGTGTTAAGGGACAGCACAACCTTTCTACAACTCAAGAGAGTTTAGTAGGCCACACTAGAGTAGGTAGTGCATACACCACACCTCACTAGTAATGTCTTCAAAGCCAGGACCCAGTGAGTCCTTGCCAGAAGCCAGTGGGCTTCTTCCCTCCAAGTATGATAAACTCCCATTCTTGGAATTGAGAGCATTATGCAATACTAGGAAGTTGAAGGCAGGCAAAAGTGCCAGCACCCAACACCTCAGGGAGGTGTTACTAGCTGATGATCTCAGCAGACCCCTAGGGTCTGAAGGGGTAGGCAAAGAGGGTGGGGCAGAAGATGAGGAAGGGGCCAGGGGTGAAGAAACCCAGCCCCCCTCTGAAACTGGCCAGGAAGGTGAAAATGACCTTGTCCTGGAAAACCCAATTCCTCCTGTGGAGGAGGAGGAGGAGGATCAGACTGACCTCCCCTTTGTCCCCCAGGAAGAGTTCTGAGTGTGCCCAGAAGGTCAAGGTCTCCTTCTCAGGAGTCTAACCACTCTGACACCTCAATAGGGACCTCTGTCTCCTCTCATAGGAGGGAATCCTCTCATGAGAGGAGAAAGAGACTGATTCAGTATGAGCAAGCCCAGCTTGAACTCAGAAAACAGCAATTGGCTATAGACAGGGAGTCCCCAGATCTCTATAGAGAGAGACAAAAGTTGGGACTAGAGTCCCATGGTGGCAGCAGTTTCCCCAAAGATAGGGAAAGGTCTTATGACCATAGAAACCTGAGCAAGATTGTCCCTCCCTACCAGAGTGGGGATGACATCCACAAATGGATAACTGCTCTAGAGAGGGCCTGTAAAGTACAGAGGGTCCCTCAGGAGCAGTGGGCAGCAATCTTGTGGCTCTCCTTTGCAGACAAGGGTAGAGATAAGCTCCTCACTGTTAGAGAGGAGGATGCTGACAATTACAAAGTCTTAAAGAGTGCTCTGATAGATGGGTTTGGCCTAACCACTGAACAGTATAGGTTGAAGTTCAGAGACACCCAAAAGGCTCAGACTCAAGACTGGGTTGATTTTGTAGATTGTGCTACTAAGGCTCTGGAAGGTTGGATACATGGCAACAAGGTGCATGACTTTTTAGGATTGTACAATTTGATTATGAGGGAGCAGATCCTTAATAATTGTCAAAACCAGCTTTTACACCAGTACCTGGTGGACTCTGATCTGACCTCTCCCCAAGAATTGGGAAAGAAGGCAGACAAATGGGTCAGAACCAGAGTAAAGACTAAGAATCAGGGTGGTGACCAGAAGAAAGATTCTACCAAGTCCCAAGAGAAAGGTGGGGATAAATCTAAGGATAAATCCACTACAGGGCCCCAAAAGTCCTCTTCTGGGGGTGGGTCCCAAACTCCTTCCTCTCCTGAAAAGAAACCATATTGCCATATCTGTAAAAAGCCTGGACACTGGAAAACTGATCCCAGTTGCCCCAGGATTGGCAATAAAGAAAATGTTCCTCCAACAACTACTACCACCCCTCCTGGTACTACCAGTAGTAATCCTCCAGTGGGAAGTAGTGCACCCAAAAGTTAGGTGCTTTTGCAAGAGGAACAGAGGTGGGCCCTAGTTTGGACAGGACCCCTCAACAGACTCCTCTGACTCTGATGGTGGTGTAGGATTTGCCACCTTTACCATGGGTCCCAATGCATTGGGCAGGTACAGACTGGAGCCAATAATTAATGGTCAGAAAGCTGTGGCATTTAGGGACACAGGGGCTAGTGTCACCATGGTGGCAGGGAAACTAGTCCCCCTCACCAGCTTTTACCTGAGTTTAAATACCAGGTAACCAACATTGATGGTGTCAGAACAGATCACCCCATGGCCATAGTCAATCTCAGCTGGGAAGGGGTCACAGGCCCAAAAAGAGTGGCAGTGTCCCCAACCTTGCCTGTAGATTGCCTGATGGGCAATGATCTGGAGATTTCAGCCTTGGCTGAAGTTGAACACCAAACCCATCTGAGAATGCTGGGCGTCCCTGTAAAGGTTAGTGGGGCTGTGATGGCCACAGCCCAAGCCCAGGGAAACTTTGGAGAGATGGAGCCTGGAAGAATGGCCCACTCTCCCCCAAAAGAGAGCACAAGGGTTGAAGAAAAGTCTTCTTCCCTCCAGACAGTAGGTAAGGGTCAGCCTCCTCAGGGAACTGACCCTACCCCTAGTGAAGGAACTGCCCCAGAGGTAGTCAGGCCTGGCCTGGCCCCACCCCTGATGGCAGAGGACCCTTCCAAGGTGGTACCCAGTCTGGAGCAGGTAACCTGCCCCTCTCTACCCTGCCACAGTCAGCCCAGGGCTGCAGAGATCAGGGAGGTCAGTGGACCCCCCAGGGCCCCCTGTCCAGAGGAACCCCCCATCAGCAGATTAGGGGCACCCAGGCTAGTAGCCCTAGCCAGGTGAAAATTCCTCAACACACTGAGGGATCCCCCATACCTTTGTGTAGGGACCTCCCCAGAAGGACTCTGTTAGGCAAGGGCAAACCTGGGACCAAAAGGTTCCAAACCTGCCATGTCCCTCCAGTGGTCCATCCAAAGGGACCCAACCCCCAGCTGTAGGCAGCCAAAGGTTGACCCTTAGAGCACAGTGCAACTCAGTCATGGAAAGACAGGCATACATGGTGACCAGTGATCTGAGGAAGCTGAGACCAACCTTCCTAGGGCCTCACTTCCCTTCTCAGACACCTCCCCAGCCTTGTACTTTACCAAAGCACACCACAGGTAGTAATTCCCCATGGTGGAGACCCTCTCATACCCTTAGGGTGAGGGATTGCTTAGTGGACCATAAGATAGGGGCAACCATGCTAGTGCAGGTGCTTCCTTATATGGCCACTTAGTCAATAAAGGCTCAACTGGCCAAGGTTAGCCTTATCTCCTTTCGTTTGGGGGGTTATGTAGGAAGGTGGAATCTGACTATATGGTTGCCCCCACTTTTTTCCTGGTGTTTTGCTGGTTTATGACTTAGTTGGACTGGGATCCTGCTATTCAGGGCCCCAGTCTATCTGCTTCCTCTATAAAATGGTTTCCATGTGCCTTAGGCACATCTCTGATTGGAATCTGGAGTGCCCTTATAAGTCCCTAGTATATGGCATACTATGTACCCAGGGCATAGGTACCTCAGAGGCCTACCAGGGGCTGCAGCATGTATTGTGCCACCCCTGGAAGGCCGGCCAAAAGGACACCACAGGACTCCTACTGCAGCCTGGGTAAGGTGGTGCATGCACCCCTTACTGTGATATAGGCTACCTATATCACTATATACATACACACATATAAACATATAAGTCACTCCTATGGCAGGCCTTATCAATCCTGAAGGCAGAGTGCGTGGTTCCTATGTGAGAGGGTGCCCCTGCATGAGCAGGGCCCCTCTGCAGCGATCAGAGACCCTTCTCTGATGCTGTTTGTAGTGCAGCCTGACCATATACTCTTAAGCGCATTATAACCTCGCGTTAAATGCTACCTTTGGGATGGCTGCACGGAAACATGTCGTGTTTGGTGTCAAACATCTTGGAATACTACCCCCCCGCCAGTTCTGGTGGCGGGGGTAGCATTCCACCCTTCTGGAGGGAAAGACATGTACACACCGGTATACCCGGTACTGACTTTCAAGAGCCCTGGCATCACAAAATGGATGCCGCTGCCACAGACACGAGTCTGGCCTCCTGCTGCTGACCGAAACTCCGGCAGGGGAGGCCTGGACAATAGGTTTCCTGTCCCAGGGAGGTGTGACCACCTCCCCAGACAGGATAGTGTGTATTGGGGCTGGGTGGGAGCACTCTCTGGTGCTTTGAAGTCCTGCACTGGGGGCACATTTGGTGTCCCTGTGCATACCCCAGTTCAAACCGGCTCAGGAGCTTCCAGCCCCTGCTCTGGCGCGAAACTGGACAAAGGGAAAGGGGTTTAACCACCCCTCTGCCCTGGCCCTCCCATAGGTGGGGCCACAGAGTATGTCCAACCCCTACCTTAGTATAAGTAGGGGAACCCAGTCCTTAGGACTTTAGATTTACCTGGACGAAACTCTGATACAGAATCCTGGACCTTCGACGCTCTACTTTAAGATTAGAGGACTGAAGAATCTCCCTTGGGGTCAAGGAGTGACTCCCCTGCTTGGCAGGCACCAAAGAAGCAATTGTCCGGTCTGCATCGCTGAAGCTCCCGTCGGACGCCGAAGTCTTTGCATCACCAGATGTAGATTTTCAGACTTTCACCGAGGCTGCCCTGAGTCCCCAGCAAAGCTGAGGCCCATAGCTGTCGTGGGTGACGTGGAACCGTGACCCCTGGACACCAAACGTATTTGCAAGTGCATCCTCTTCTGGGTCTCCCACGAAGTCGTGCTTTGGGCTCCTAGTAACCCCATCCTCCAGCACCAACTGCACCAAAGATCACTGGCCTCCACTCCATGAGTGTCCTGTGAGCCAGCTCCACGTGCACCGTCTCGAGGCTCCTTTGCGGTCGCTAGTCCATTGGCTAGTAGGCCCTCACGAAGGCCAATCTTTTTCTGCTTGGGTTCCCTGGTTGCTCCAGGTGTTCCCTGACTTATCCTCGCTGGGTGAGTCTCCCAGACCTTGCTGGTCTGCAACATTGCCCTTCTTCTATCTCCACGAGACTTGCCGTTGCCAAGGCTTGTTGGGATTAATCCGGTCGCCAACACACCTACAATCGACAGACATCGTGGGACAGCTCGAATCCAGCTCCTGGTTGTCGTCGACACCTCCTGGACCTCGTGGCTGAAGAGTCAAGACGACCATCAACCTACCTGAAGCACACGACATCGGTGGGCATCTGCTCATCGCCTTCCTGGTCACTGGCTAGTGACCCAGACTCTGTCCCCTCTGCTTTCAGGTTCTTCAGATCTTCGATCCACCTTTGGATCCACCCGAACACTTTCGACTTGGTCGCCAGCAGCACTTTGCAGCAGATCGCCATTGAAAGCGACGACGAAACCCGACCCCGAAAGACACCTATGCACCCGGCTTCCCTGGGTGAGGTAACTCGAGTACCCCGGTGCTCCCGTGGGTATTAACAGAGAAGAGGAGGGACCCCTAATAAAGAATAAAGGTGGGTAACATAGGGGATCAGTTAAACAGTACAGAGACGAAGGAATACCCACCCTTTTGAGAATAATAACGGCCCGCAAAGGGGTCCTATGATAATGATTAAGTAAACAAAGCAATCTCCTGCATGCAAGGAAAAGACAACAATAGAAACAATGAGTCGTTTTGTCTTTTTTATTAACAAATTATCAAAAGATTATCACAAAATAAGTCTTATATTACAAAGAATTGATGCATATAAATGAAATACATTAAAGAAAACACAATAAATACAGTGCCCCACAAACACTCATCATTCATGCATACCCACTCATATCAATCATATGAGCTCAAAACATCCAGCAGACATACTCAGCAATCATCCAGCATCGGAAGAAAAACATCCCCCATTAAAAAGAAAGCCCACAGGATAAGTAAATATTCTAGTATACAGGTCCAGATAGAAGATGAAGAATGGATTGAGGTATTAAAAGGACAAACGCCGACGCGCGTTTCGGTGGAAACCCTATTCACGGGCCACACCTTCCTCAGGGCAAATCGTAAACACTGGCATAAATGCCGTGGGGCACTCAATAAACCTAAAATGATATATATATATATAAACATATAATTTGCAATACTCTAAAGCAGACATCATGGTCAATGCATGCATGAGAAGCTTAGAAAAATATGATATATCGGAATACATGAATAAAGGTCCAGCGGCAAGGGCCAGAGAAACGAAAAAGGAAATGTGCATCACCAGGAAATGAGATAAGCAAACAAAAAAACACCGAAAATAGTCAGGTGCGGTTCAAGAAAAGGAGTGGATCATACAGAGAATATGTGACAGTGGTACTACAAACTACAGATAGAATACGCACCAACCACCAATCCGGAGTTATTCCTCATAATTCCAGAAAGACATAATAAAGACCACGTGAAAGTACTCTAATTGAACAACAAATGTTCTTTAATTAAAGACCCATAACCATAGCGATAAAGATAAATAAGTAGACATACCAATTGAGGTATTCTGGACAAATCATAATCCAACAGCGACAGACTAAGATGATAACCAGATCGGTCTATAGATGATCAAGGGAAGCAACCTTCATCTCTGCAAAGCAGATAAGCAAACCCAAGTTGCAAATAGACCGTATAGCACTATAAATCAAGGCTTAATAACATGAAGCAAACAATAACAACCTACCCGATAAAATGAATCCAAATGCATAATTGGCAGAGAATCACATCTATACTGCTTCTGCCAGGTCGTATTTAATAATAATTCTTGTGCGACACTCCAAACAGTCGTGGGTCTTAAAGAAAATACGAAAGAGGAAAAAATTAGAGAAATCCTGAACGCGATAATAAAGGGTTAAAAAACAGCCACCGCACCAGGGCGTGTGACTCAATAAAAGCAGGACTAATCACAAACATAGCTATCGTTTGTGGCAGGAGAAATCTCTCAAAGTGAGTAAAGCACGCAGTTCTCTCTACCCCAGTGTACCTCCACACAATTACAGGGCCTGCATAGCGAAGCGCGTCTCACTATACCCTATCTCATAGCAAGGATCATTACCTGGATATAAGACCCACGCTCACGAATACGGGTAATGGTATTGCCCGTTTCCTTCTGCCGTCTTCCTTCAGGGTGTACGAAAGCCAGCTGGATATGAAGGGCGTATCGGCAATAAGCCCGCCAAGAATCAGCAAGTAAACACAAACAAGGGACCCATAAGTTCATGGGAGATAGACACCAGAAAAACGGCGGCCATTTCTAACTAGTGAAAGAGTATAATTACCAAGGAAGGGATTATCGATCCACAACTCTTCCATCGAGCCAAAATCCTAGACTCGATATGAGATCCTCTCTCAGGGAAAGGAAGGTAAATAGTAAAGGCGTCAACCATATTTTTGCACCAACCAAGTCAGAAGTGGATATGACTTGGCATGGGTTATGCAGACATATCGCCCATAAGTCCACCAGAAGGCAACATATAAACATGAACGAGGGACTCAAAGAATAGGGAAAGGCAAGATGACGAAAACATGGCAGCCATCTATGGATAAAGGAGATCAAATTCCTCCAGACAGCAGATATTACAACAAAAAAATGTGTATGTAAAGTAACTCCAGGCCAAAAAAAGGCCACACAATAATGGGAAAGTACACAAAAACATAAATAATGACTCAAACTCAAGGGACCGCGAAATACAGGAATAGACACACTGGAGAGTCAAAATGGAGAGTTGCTATATAATAGCATTCTCCCAAGGACAATGCTCATTAAGGCCATTCTTAACAGAATTCCAGAAATAAATCCAAAATACTTCGCGTTTTTTCCTAGTCTGCGTGGGATCCTTTCCCGGAGGCACCTTAATTCTCTCAAGAATAGACCATCTAAGGTCTAATTCAGTATGTTGATTACTAAGCCAGTGCTCCACCAGAGGTGTTGATGTCTTTTTGGTGCGTATGTTGGATTTGTGCTCGCCAATTCTATATCTTATTTCACGTCCCGTCTCGCCAATGTAGATGGAATCACACGGGCATGTAATGATGTACACCACATTGGATGTCCTACAGTTCGTCATTTCGCAAAGGGGTATGGATTGTTCCCTAATCTTGATGACGTCACCAATCATAGCATTGGCACAGGCCTGGCAAGAACCACATCTGTGGCTGCCATAGATGGGATTAAGACCTGTAATAGATTTCTGGCACAGGCCAGAGGTAGGAGTTATCTTGCCTGTTACTAGATGATTTTTCAGATTTTTATTTCTCTTAAATGCAAAAAGGGGCTTGGCAAGTTTAGGCTCACTGTTATCCAGATTAAGCAGATACCAAAGGGAGTTGACCGTGTTCCTAATTTTATGATTGATGTTGGAATGTTTAGTAACACAGACTACTCTGTCCATTTTCTTTCTTTCCTGAGTTTGAAACATGGCCTCCCGGTTAAAATATCGGGCCCGCTTAAAGGAGTCCTTGACCAGTTTGAAAGGGTATCCACGGTTGACCAGTTTATTTCTCAGGATATCTGCTTGCTGGAGAAAATCCATGATGTTAGTACAATTTCTCCGGAGACGGAGAAATTGACTAAAGGGGATGCTGTCTTTTTGGAAACGGGGATGGTAGCTCCCATACTGCAATAGGGTATTTCTGGCAGTGGGTTTAGTGTACAGGGACACAGATAGTTTATTGTCATTATGCTCAACCCAGACATCCAAGAATTCCAATTTACTTCTGCTGGAATGGGCTGTGAATATCAGATTCACGTCCGCAGCATTGATCCATGAGATGAATTCATCCAGAGAGGTGGAATCACCTACCCAGATAAAGAAAATGTCGTCAATGAACCTAGACCAGGCTCGGACATTTTCATGGAATGGGGCGATTTCATTGTATATATGGACTCGTTCAAATTGGCCCATATATAAACACGCCACACTCGGGGCACAGGACGCTCCCATACTGACTCCTTGGATCTGATGAAAAAAGTTGTTATTAAACTCAAAATAGTTCTCACCAAGGACCACTTGGAGACACTCCAGGATAAAAGGGGCATTGGTGATATCAGGTTCATTGAACAAAATTTCCTGTATAACTTTCATAGCTCCATCTTGTGGTATATTGGTGTATAGAGACTCCAGGTCAAGTGTGACTAGGAGTTCTCTATCATAAAAATACTGCAATCCTTCAATCTTGGAGATGAAATGTCCAGTGTCTCTAACAAAAGAATCCAATTTTTGGACTAAGGGTTTGAGGAATTGATCCACATATTTGGAAAGGGGTTCGGTGGCTGCCCCAATGGTGGATACAATGGGTCTCAGAGGGGGAGACGTCAGATCTTTATGCGTCTTAGGTACCCCATAAATAATGGGCATCCTGGTATAAGTGGGTGTGAGATATTCAGCTTCACCCGTGCATATGAACCCCTGTTCCACAGCTGCCTCTACCAGATGAACAATCCGTTTTTTTAGAGCATGTTCAGGATTTCTCAAAATATGTTTATAATGTTGAGTGGATGAAAGAAGAATATTCATCTTATCAATATAAGTGGAGGTATCAAAAATCACAATTCCTCCCCCCTTGTCGCAAGGCTTGATAGTCAGTTGTCTGTTGTTTTTTAGAGACAATAGGGCAGAATTCTCTGGTCTACAAAGATTATCAGTAGGTCTAGGAACAAATTTAATTACTTGTTCAATTTTCAAAAGGACTGCTTTCTCAAAGATGGCCACTTCCGGGCCAACCTCGTCCAAAGTCGGAGTAAAGTTGGAGGGGGGTTTTAGACCAGAAGAATTCAAATCACTCTCCAGAAGAGTTCTCATGGAGAAGAATTTCCTAAGTCTGATTTTTCTAAAAAATGAATAAAGATCTTTCATAAATTCAAATTTATTAAAACTGACAGTAGGGACAAAGGAGAGGCCCTTAGATAACAATTCCAAAGCATCAGATTCAATGGTAGAGGAAGACAAATTAAATACCGGGATGTTTTTTAAGTAAATATAAACATATAATTTGCAATACTCTAAAGCAGACATCATGGTCAATGCATTGATAATCTTTTGATAATTTGTTAATAAAAAAGACAAAACGACTCATTGTTTCTATTGTTGTCTTTTCCTTGCATGCAGGAGATTGCTTTGTTTACTTAATCATTATCATAGGACCCCTTTGCGGGCCGTTATTATTCTCAAAAGGGTGGGTATTCCTTCGTCTCTGTACTGTTTAACTGATCCCCTATGTTACCCACCTTTATTCTTTATTAGGGTCCCTCCTCTTCTCTGTTATTACGTCACAGCCTGGTTGCTGTGGAGGTTTGCTACCTTTGGAAAGTGCATTTCTCTTCTTTTCTTTATTATTTCGGTAATAGTTTTCACTTAATTTTGTTTCCTCATTTTTTTCTTTAATATTTTCTTTGTTACTGTTTTCCTTATCACTTGGGTGTGTCAAATCTTATCTCCTTAGTGATAACATGGCGAGCATAAAAACATTCGGATTCACGGATGAAGAATTTGCCAACATGATTGGGTCGACAGTTGAGAGCAGTAACCAGTTCAATCTATCCAAGGGTCTTGAACAAGAATGGAACAAACTATTAGATATTAAAAAAGTCCAAACGCACTGAATTTCATGCTAAATTCATGCTTGAGTATCTGAAGGCAGGTACTATTCCTATTGGACTGAGAGTCCGAAACATCCCCGGTCTCTTTGTTGACATACGCCAGTTTCTTGAAAAATGGGCACTTATTGCCAACCGTTGCTCAAGAGACTGGATTATGTTAATTATTGAGACCGCGAGGGAGGTCATAGCTATTCTCGGCAAGGAGATTGAAGACCTTGAGGAAAAATTAAAAAGGGATAATTCGGTTGAACTTGGAAAGAAGAAGCTGGAAGAGATCAGCCAAGAGTTAGATTCCTTTTCTGAATATCTCACTAAAAGAAAAACAGAAAAACTCAGAAAGGATATACGACTCTTCTCCCTAGAGCGAGCTTATCCGTACCTATCCACCAACTTCTATACCTCTTCTGATAATCAGGGTACCCATATTGAAACTCCACAATGGGGTAACAGGCGAATTACCACTTTTTCAGACACTACAGATTTGGACGGTGAGGGACCATCAAATTATGAGTCTGAATATAATCCCAATTATCAGCCTAGACAAATACCTGGAGAGAGATCCAGTATGCCTAATCGTTTTTTAGGCCAAGGCAGAGGGAACTTTCGCCCCAAAACACGGAACCCCCAATCGAGGAATTACAATCGTGGTCAGAGTCAACCTCAGATGTATGTCCAGACCCGACAACAGCAATACTGGAGAACTTAAAAAACATCCCGGTATTTAATTTGTCTTCCTCTACCATTGAATCTGATGCTTTGGAATTGTTATCTAAGGGCCTCTGCTTTGTCCCTACTGTCAGTTTTAATAAATTTGAATTTATGAAAGATCTTTATTCATTTTTTAGAAAAATCAGACTTAGGAAATTCTTCTCCATGAGAACTCTTCTGGAGAGTGATTTGAATTCTTCTGGTCTAAAACCCCCCTCCAACTTTACTCCGACTTTGGACGAGGTTGGCCCGGAAGTGGCCATCTTTGAGAAAGCAGTCCTTTTGAAAATTGAACAAGTAATTAAATTTGTTCCTAGACCTACTGATAATCTTTGTAGACCAGAGAATTCTGCCCTATTGTCTCTAAAAACAACAGACAACTGACTATCAAGCCTTGCGACAAGGGGAGGAATTGTGATTTTTGATACCTCCACTTATATTGATAAGATGAATATTCTTCTTTCATCCACTCAACATTATAAACATATTTTGAGAAATCCTGAACATGCTCTAAAAAACGGATTGTTCATCTGGTAGAGGCAGCTGTGGAACAGGGGTTCATATGCACGAGTGAAGCTCAATATCTCACACCCACTTATACCAGGATGCCCATTATTTATGGGGTACCTAAGACGCATAAAGATCTGACGTCTCCCCCTCTGAGACCCATTGTATCCACCATTGGGGCAGCCACCGAACCCCTTTCCAAATATGTGGATCAATTCCTCAAACCCTTAGTCCAAAAATTGGATTCTTTTGTTAGAGACACTGGACATTTCATCTCCAAGATTGAAGGATTGCAGTATTTTTATGATAGAGAACTCCTAGTCACACTTGACCTGGAGTCTCTATACACCAATATACCACAAGATGGAGCTATGAAAGTTATACAGGAAATTTTGTTCAATGAACCTGATATCACCAATGTCCCTTTTATCCTGGAGTGTCTCCAAGTGGTCCTTGGTGAGAACTATTTTGAGTTTAATAACAACTTTTTCATCAGATCCAAGGAGTCAGTATGGGAGCGTCCTGTGCCCCGAGTGTGGCGTGTTTATATATGGGCCAATTTGAACGAGTCCATATATACAATGAAATCGCCCCATTCCATGAAAATGTCCGAGCCTGGTCTAGGTTCATTGACGACATTTTCTTTATCTGGGTAGGTGATTCCACCTCTCTGGATGAATTCATCTCATGGATCAATGCTGCGGACGTGAATCTGATATTCACAGCCCATTCCAGCAGAAGTAAATTGGAATTCTTGGATGTCTGGGTTGAGCATAATGACAATAAACTATCTGTGTCCCTGTACACTAAACCCACTGCCAGAAATACCCTATTGCAGTATGGGAGCTACCATCCCCGTTTCCAAAAAGACAGCATCCCTTTAGTCAATTTCTCCGTCTCCGGAGAAATTGTACTAACATCATGGATTTTCTCCAGCAAGCAGATATCCTGAGAAATAAACTGGTCAACCGTGGATACCCTTTCAAACTGGTCAAGGACTCCTTTAAGCGGGCCCGATATTTTAACCGGGAGGCCATGTTTCAAACTCAGGAAAGAAAGAAAATGGACAGAGTAGTCTGTGTTACTAAACATTCCAACATCAATCATAAAATTAGGAACACGGTCAACTCCCTTTGGTATCTGCTTAATCTGGATAACAGTGAGCCTAAACTTGCCAAGCCCCTTTTTGCATTTAAGAGAAATAAAAATCTGAAAAATCATCTAGTAACAGGCAAGATAACTCCTACCTCTGGCCTGTGCCAGAAATCTATTACAGGTCTTAATCCCATCCATGGCAACCACAGATGAGGTTCTTGCCAGGCCTGTGCCAATGCTATGATTGGTGACGTCATCAAGATTAGGGAACAATCCATACCCCTTTGCGAAATGACGAACTGTAGGACATCCTATGTGGTGTACATCATTACATGCCCGTGTGATTCCATCTACATTGGCGAGACGGGACGTGAAATAAGATATAGAATTGGCGAGCACAAATCCAACATACGCACCAAAAGACATCAACACCTCTGGTGGAGCACTGGCTTAGTAATCAACATACTGAATTAGACCTTAGATGGTCTATTCTTGAGAGAATTAAGGTGCCTCCGGGAAAGGATCCCACGCAGACTAGGAAAAAACGCGAAGTATTTTGGATTTATTTCTGGAATTCTGTTAAGAATGGCCTTAATGAGCATTGTCCTTGGGAGAATGCTATTATATAGCAACTCTCCATTTTGACTCTCCAGTGTGTCTATTCCTGTATTTCGTGGTCCCTTGAGTTTGAGTCATTATTTATGTTTTTGTGTACTTTCCCATTATTGTGTGGCCTTTTTTGGCCTGGAGTTACCTTACATACACATTTTTTTGTTGTAATATCTGCTGTCTGGAGGAATTTGATCTCCTTTATCCATAGATGGCTGCCATGTTTTCGTCATCTTGCCTTTCCCTATTCTTTGAGTCCCTCGTTCATGTTTATATGTTGCCTTCTGGTGGACTTATGGGCGATATGTCTGCATAACCCATGCCAAGTCATATCCACTTCTGACTTGGTTGGTGCAAAAATATGGTTGACGCCTTTACTATTTACCTTCCTTTCCCTGAGAGAGGATCTCATATCGAGTCTAGGATTTTGGCTCGATGGAAGAGTTGTGGATCGATAATCCCTTCCTTGGTAATTATACTCTTTCACTAGTTAGAAATGGCCGCCGTTTTTTCTGGTGTCTATCTCCCATGAACTTATGGGTCCCTTGTTTGTGTTTACTTGCTGATTCTTGGCGGGCTTATTGCCGATACGCCCTTCATATCCAGCTGGCTTTCGTACACCCTGAAGGAAGACGGCAGAAGGAAACGGGCAATACCATTACCCGTATTCGTGAGCGTGGGTCTTATATCCAGGTAATGATCCTTGCTATGAGATAGGGTATAGTGAGACGCGCTTCGCTATGCAGGCCCTGTAATTGTGTGGAGGTACACTGGGGTAGAGAGAACTGCGTGCTTTACTCACTTTGAGAGATTTCTCCTGCCACAAACGATAGCTATGTTTGTGATTAGTCCTGCTTTTATTGAGTCACACGCCCTGGTGCGGTGGCTGTTTTTTAACCCTTTATTATCGCGTTCAGGATTTCTCTAATTTTTTCCTCTTTCGTATTTTCTTTAAGACCCACGACTGTTTGGAGTGTCGCACAAGAATTATTATTAAATACGACCTGGCAGAAGCAGTATAGATGTGATTCTCTGCCAATTATGCATTTGGATTCATTTTATCGGGTAGGTTGTTATTGTTTGCTTCATGTTATTAAGCCTTGATTTATAGTGCTATACGGTCTATTTGCAACTTGGGTTTGCTTATCTGCTTTGCAGAGATGAAGGTTGCTTCCCTTGATCATCTATAGACCGATCTGGTTATCATCTTAGTCTGTCGCTGTTGGATTATGATTTGTCCAGAATACCTCAATTGGTATGTCTACTTATTTATCTTTATCGCTATGGTTATGGGTCTTTAATTAAAGAACATTTGTTGTTCAATTAGAGTACTTTCACGTGGTCTTTATTATGTCTTTCTGGAATTATGAGGAATAACTCCGGATTGGTGGTTGGTGCGTATTCTATCTGTAGTTTGTAGTACCACTGTCACATATTCTCTGTATGATCCACTCCTTTTCTTGAACCGCACCTGACTATTTTCGGTGTTTTTTTGTTTGCTTATCTCATTTCCTGGTGATGCACATTTCCTTTTTCGTTTCTCTGGCCCTTGCCGCTGGACCTTTATTCATGTATTCCGATATATCATATTTTTCTAAGCTTCTCATGCATGCATTGACCATGATGTCTGCTTTAGAGTATTGCAAATTATATGTTTATATATATATATATCATTTTAGGTTTATTGAGTGCCCCACGGCATTTATGCCAGTGTTTACGATTTGCCCTGAGGAAGGTGTGGCCCGTGAATAGGGTTTCCACCGAAACGCGCGTCGGCGTTTGTCCTTTTAATACCTCAATCCATTCTTCATCTTCTATCTGGACCTGTATACTAGAATATTTACTTATCCTGTGGGCTTTCTTTTTAATGGGGGATGTTTTTCTTCCGATGCTGGATGATTGCTGAGTATGTCTGCTGGATGTTTTGAGCTCATATGATTGATATGAGTGGGTATGCATGAATGATGAGTGTTTGTGGGGCACTGTATTTATTGTGTTTTCTTTAATGTATTTCATTTATATGCATCAATTCTTTGTAATATAAGACTTATTTTGTGATAATCTTTTGATAATTTGTTAATAAAAAAGACAAAACGACTCATTGTTTCTATTGTTGTCTTTTCCTTGCATGCAGGAGATTGCTTTGTTTACTTAATCATTATCATAGGACCCCTTTGCGGGCCGTTATTATTCTCAAAAGGGTGGGTATTCCTTCGTCTCTGTACTGCTCCCGTGGGTATTGACACTAGAACAGCCTAGTTCTCAAAGGGTTTGCTCCAAGTCCTCCTCTAAGTGTCCCTTTTCTTTTAAATTCTAATCGCGACTTTCCCCATAGAAGTTAACGGTGGTTCGCGGCTGTGTTCATACACTGCACGCGTCCCCCGTGGGTCCCCTGTGTCACTGCCTTGGGTGGTTCCTTGTGGTCCAAGCACTTCTACAGGCTCTAGGCCTTGTGTCTAGCTCAGTCGTGGTTCTTATACCACTTTATTGGTATATGGTTTGGTACGCCCCTGGGGCTCAAACGTGTATTTGTGCTATTACTGTAGATAACTAACTCGTAACGTATGTACTTCGAACTCTAGCCTCATAAAGAGATTAGAGGGGTGTGTTTAGTAATAAATACATATTTTTTGAATATATACCTGGTGTGGTCCTCTTTCATTTGGTCACTCAAGAGATTATAGACTGGTAAAACAAGCTGCTTTACATTCCTTCAAGACTTAGCCTGAAGGCTGCTCTCCATAGCTACCACTAGGAGAGCTTTCAATAAAGGTTGTCTTTAACCTATCTCCAATAAGGGGTTGTTTGGACTGGTGCAAGGTGCCCACTATAATTAGTGGACAGCATATGCCAGGCCAACTTCTCACAGCCTTTTTTCCATTTATTAATGGCTATTGTCTGTACTTGCCCAGATTACTGGGGCTCACAGAGGAGGTCACATCCATGCCTCCATCACAGACTAGGACAGCCTGAGTGAGCTCTCTGACTAGGCCAGAGCTCATCTCATTACCCAGGGTCAAACCCTACTAAACCCTTGGCTTGTGTACTCCCACCACCAATTGTAACTGCACTAGGGGGAACAGGTGCCTTAGGGGCATTGGTGGGGGCTGGAACAGAGTCTTTGGACTTGGTGCAATCACTGGTCCAGTGTGTCTTTTGCTTACAGACTTTGCACCATGGTTTCTTTTGGTCTTTTCCCTTGTTAGACTGTGAATCCTCACCTGAAGAAGATTTTGGGGGCCTTGTGAAGACTTCTGGTCTTTACCCTTCTCCCCACCCTTATCAGAGTTTTTAGAATCTTGCTTCTTAGGGTCACCACCTTGGTTCTGTACCTTCTGCCTCACCCTGGTTCTGACCCATTTGTCTGCCTTCTTTCCCAATTCTTGGGGAGAGGTCAGATCAGAGTCCACCAGGTACTGATGCAACAGCTGATTTTGACAGTTATTAAGAATCTGCTCCCTCATGATAAGATTGTACAATCCTGTGAAGTCACATACCTTACTGCCCATTAACCAACCTTCCAGAGCCTTAGCAGAACAATCAACAAAGTCCACCCAGTCTTGAGTCTGTGCTTTTTGGGTATCTCTGAACTTTAACCTGTATTGTTCAGTTGTTAGGCCAAACCCATCAATCAGAGCACTCTTCAAGACTTTGTAATTGTCAGCATCCTCTTCTCTAACAGAGAGGAGCTTGTCTCTACCTTTGTCTGCAAAGGAGAGCCACAAGATTGCTGCCCACTGCTCCTGAGGGACCCTCTGTACTTTACAGGCCCTCTCCAGTGCAGAAATCAATTTGTGGATGTCATCCCCACTCTGGTAGGGAGGGACAATCTTGCTCAGGTTTCTATGGTCATAAGACCTTTCCCTATCTCTGGGGAAATTGCTGCCACCATGGGACTCTAGTCCCAACTTTTTTGTCTGTCTATAGAGATCTAGGGACTCCCTGTCTATAGCCAACTGCTGTTTTCTGAGCTCAAGCTGGGCTTGTTCATACTGAAGCAGTCTCTTTCTCCTCTCATGAGAGGATTCCCTCCTATGAGAAGAGACAGAGGTCCCTATTGAGGTGTCAGGGTGGTTAGACTCCTGAGAAGGAGATCTAGGCCTTCTGGACACACTCACAACTCTTCCTGCTGGGACAAAGGTGAGGTCATTCTGATCCTCCTCTTCCTCCACAGGAATAGCTGGGTTTTCCAGGTCAAGGTCATTGTCACCTTCCTGGCCAGTTTCAGAGAGGGGGTCTTGGGTGATGTCACCCCTGTTCCCTTCCTCATCTTCTGCCCCACCCTCTCTGCCTACCCCTTCAGGCCCTATGGGTCTTCTGAGATCATCTGACAGAAGCACCTCTCTGAGGTGTTGGGTGCTGGCACTTTGGCCTGTCTTCAGCTTCCTAGTACTGCACAATGCTCTCAATTCCAAGAATGGGAGATCATCATACTTGGAGGGAAGAAGCCCACTGGCTTCTGGCAAGGACCCACTGGTTCCTGGCCTTGAAGACATTACTAGTGAGGTGTGGTGTATGCACTACCTACTCTAGTGTGGCCTACTAAACTCTCTTGAGGTATAGAAAGGGTGTGCTATCCCTTTACACACAACTCTAAGTTCAGTAGAACTTACTGTATACTAAGCTTGTATTTATATGTACCTAAGGTACCTTTAGTGGTTTTCAGTTGATCAATTCAATTGAGATTATCTGGTAAAACAATAGCAAGCTGGAATCCCACACGCTGCACACCAATGTGAGAAGTTGGCCTGGTATATGCTGTCCACTAATTATAGTGGGCACCCTGTATCAGTCCAAACAACCCCAAATTGGAGATAGGTTAAAGACAACCTTTATTGAAAGCTATCCTAGTGGTAGCTATGGAGAGCAGCCTTCAGGCTAAGTCTTGAAGGAATGTAAAGCAGCTTGTTTTACCAGTCTATAATCTCTTGAGTGACCAAATGAAAGAGGACCACACCAGATATATATTTAAAATATATGTATTTAGTCTTAAACACACCCCTCTAGTCTCTTTAGGAGGCAAGAGTTTGAAGTACATACTTTACAAGTCGAATATCAACAGTAATAGCACAAATACACATTTGGGCCCTAGGGGCGTACCAAGCCATATACCAATAAAGTGGTATAAGAACCACGACTGAGCTAGACCCAAGTCCTAGAGCCTGTAGAAGTGCTTGGACCACAAGGAACCACCCAAGGTAGTGACACAGGGGACCCACGGGGGACGCATGCAGTGTGAGAACACAGCCGCGAGCCGCCGTTGACTTCTATGGGGAATGTCGCGGTTGGAGTTTTAAAGAAAAAGGACACTTGGAGGAGGATTTGGAGCAAACCCCTTTAGAACTAGGCTGTTCTAGAGTCAATACCCACGGGAGCACCGGAGTACTCGAGTTACCTCACCCAGGGGAGCCGGGTGCATAGGTGTCTTTCGGGGTCGGGTTTCGTAGTCGTTTTCAATGGCGATCTGCTGCAAAGTGCTGCTGGCGGCCAAGTCGAAAGTGTTCGGGTGGATCCAAAGGTGGATCAAAGATCTGAAGAACCTGAAAGCAGAGGGGACAGAGTCTGGGTCACTAGCCAGTGACCAGGAAGGCGATGAGCAGATGCCCACCGGTGTCGGGTGCTTCAGGTAGGTTGACGATCATATTGATTCTTCAGCCACGAGGTCCAGGAGGCGTTGATGACAACCAGGAGCTGGATTCAAGCTGTCCCCTGACGTCTGTCACTTGCTGAGGTGTCGGCGACCAGATTGGACCCAACAAGCCTTGGCAACGTCAAGTCTTGTGGAAGTGAAGAAAGGACGGCGACGCAGACCAGCAAGGTCTGGGGGACTCACCCAGCAAGGGTAAGTCAGGGCACATCTGGAGCAACCAGGAAAGCCCAAGCAGAAGAAGAGTTGCATTCGGGAGGGCCCACTAGCCAACGGACTAGCGACCGCAAAGGAGCCTCAAGTGGACGCACTTGGAGCTGGCTTACGGGACACTCGTGGAGTGGAGGCCAGTGATCTTTGATGCAGTCGTTGCTGAAGGCGAGGGCTACTAGGAGCCCAAAGCACAACTTCGTGGAAGACCAGGAAGAGGATGCACTTGCAAATGTTCTTGGTGCCCAGGGGTCATGGTTCCACGTTACCCACAATCGCCATGGGCCTCAGCTTCACTGGGAACTCAGGGTTGAATCGGTGATGTCTGAAAATCCACCTCTGGGGTTGCAAAGACTTTGGCGTCCGGCGGGAGCTTCAGCGATGCAGACCGGACAATTGCTTCTTAGGTGCCTGCCAAGCAGGGGAGTCACTCCTTGACCCCAAGGGAGATTCTTCAGTCCTCTAATCTTGAAGTAGAGCATCGAAGGTCCATGATTCGGCTTCAGAGCTTCGTCCAGGGAAATCTAAAGTCCTAAGGCCTGGGGTCGCATACTTATACTAAGCTAGGGGGTTGGACATTCTCTGGGGACCCACCTATGGGAGGGTCAGGGAAGAGGGGTGGTTACACCCATTCCCTTTGTCCAGTTTCGTGCCAGAGCAGGGGCTGGAAGCCCCTGAGCCGGTTTGAACTGGGGTATGCACAGGGACACCAAATGTGCCCCCAGTGCTGGACTTCAAAGCACTTTGAGAGTGCACCCACCCAGCCCCAATACACATCAGCCTGTCTGGGAGGTGGTTACACCTCCCTGCAACAGGAAACCTATTGTCCAGGCCTCCCCTGCCGGAGTTTCGGTCGGCAGCAGTAGGCCAGACTCGTGTCTGTGGCTGCAGCATCCATTTTGTGATGCCAGGGCTCTGTAAAGTTAATACCGGGTATGCCGGTTGGCACATGTCTCTCCCTCTAGAAGGGTGGAATGCTACCCCTGCCGCCAGAACTGGTGGGGGGGGGGTAGTATTCCAAGATGTTTGACACCAAACACGACATGTTTCTGTGCAGCCATCCCAAAGTTAGCATTTAACGCGAGGTTATAATGCACTTAAGAGTATATGGTTAGGCTGCACTGCAAACAGCATCAGAGGAGGTACTCCGAATGCTGCAGAGGGGCTCTGCTCATGCAGGGGCACCCTCTCACATAAAAACCAAGCACTCTGCCTTCGGGATTGTCAAGGCCTGCCATAGGAGTGACTTATAGGTTTATATATGTGTGCAATGGTAGTGATATAGGTAGCCTATACCACTGTAAGGGGTGCATGCACCACCTTACTCAGGCTGCAGTAGCAGACCTGTGGTGTCATTTTGGAGGGCCTTCCAGGGGTGGCACAATACATGCTTCAGCCCCTGGTAGGCCCCTGGGGTACCTATGCCCTGGGTACATAGTATACCATATACTAGGGACTTATAAGGGCACCCCAGAATCCAATCAGAGAAGTACCTAAGGTACTTGGAATCCATTTAGAGAAGAAGCAGCTAGGCTGGGGACCTGAATAGCAGGGCCCCAGCAAGACTAAAGTCAAAATACAGTGAAGCATCAGCAAAAAGTGGGGGTAACCATAAGAGGCAGATCCTACTCTCCTACATTCTTTTGCCTCTTTCTGCACCCATCTTACCTGTTTCTGCACCTCTGTTGCTTCTTTCTGCACTTCTCTTGCTTCTTTCTGCACCTCATTGCTTCTTTCTGCACCCCTCTTGCCTCTCTCTGCACCCCTATTCCCTCTTTCTGAACCTCTATTCCCTCTTTCTGCACATCTCTTGCCTCTTTCTGTACCTGTCTTGCCTCTTTTTGCACCTCTCTTGCCTCTTTCTGCACCTCTTTTGCTTCTTTCTGCACTGCTCTTGCCTCTTTCTGCAAAGCTCTCTTGCCTCTATCTGCAGTTCTCTTGCCTCCTTGTGCCATTCTGAGGCTTCTTTCTGCATCACTTGTGCCTGTTTCTGTACCTCTTAGCCTCTTTATGCACCTCTGTTGGTTCTTTCTGCACTTCTATTGCTTCTTTCTGCTCCTCTCTTAATTCTTTCTCCTATGCCTCTTGCCTCTTTCTGCACCCCTCTTTCCTCTTTTGCACCTCTCTTGCCTCTTTCTGCACACATGTTCCCTCTTTCTGCACCTCATTTGCCTATTTCTGCTGCTCTTTTGCCTCTTTCTGCAGTTCTCTTGCCTCCCTCTGCACCTCTGTTGGTTCTTTCTGTACTTCTGTTGCCTCTTTCTGCACCTCACTTCTCTCATTCTGCACTTCTCTTCCCTCTTTCTGCACTTCTCTTGCTTCTTTCTTCTGCACCTCACTTGTTTCGGCAACTCTCTTGTTTCTTTCATCACTTCTCTTGCTTCTTTCTGCAGCTCTGTTGCTTCTTTCAGCACTTCTATTGCTTTTTTCTGCACTTGTCTTTACTCTTTCTTCACCTCTCTTGCCTCTTTATGCACTTCTCTTGCCTCTTTCTCCACCCCTGTTGCTTCTTTCAGAACTTCTCTTGCCTCTTTCTGCACCACTCTTGCCTCTTTCTGCACCTATGTTGATTCTTTCTGCACTTCTCTTTCTGCACATTTGTGCTTCTTTTTGCACCACTCTTGCCTTTTTCTGCACCCCTCTTCCATCTTTTTGCACCTCTCTTGCCTCTTTCTGCACCCCTGTTACCTCTTTCTGCACTTCTCTAGGTTCTTTCTGCACTTCTTTTGCTTATTTTTGTACCTCTCTTGCTTCATTCTGTACCCTTCTTGCCTATTTCTGCACCCCTCTTCCCTCTTTCTGTACCTTTCTTGCCTCTTTCTGCACCCCTGTTCCCTCTTTCTTACCTCTCTTACCCGTTTCTGCAACCCGCTTGCCTCTTTCTGCAATTCTCTTGCCTCCTTCTGCACCTCTGTTGCTTCTTTCTGCACTTCTCTTCCCTCTTTCTGTACTTCACTTGCCTATTTTAGAACTTCTCTTGCTTTTTTCTACACCTCTCTTGTTTCTTTCTGCAACTCTCTTGTCTCTTTCAACACTTCTCTTGCTTCTTTCTACACCTCTGTTGCTTCTTTCAACACTTCACTTGCCTCTTTCTGTACCCCTCTTCCCTCTTTCTGCACTTCTGTTGGTCATTCTGTGCTTGTCTTGCTTGTTTCTGCACCTCTCTTGCTTTTTTCTGTATGCCTCTTGCCTCTTTCTGCATCCCTATTTCCTCTCTCTGCACCTCTCTTGCCTCTTTATGCACTGCTGTTCTCTCTTTCTGCACATCTCTTTCATGTTTCTGTACCTTTCTTATCTCTTTCTGCACTTCTCTTGCCTCTTTCTGCACCTCTGTTGCATCTTTCTGCATTTCTGTTGTTTGTTTCTGCACTTCTTTTGCCTCTTTCTGCACCCATCTTACCAGTTTATGCACCTTTGTTGCTTCTTTCTGCACTTCTCTTGCTTCTTTCTGCACCTCATTGCTTCTTTCTGCATCCCTTTTGCCTCTCTCTGCACCCCTATTCCCTCTTTCTGAACCTCTATTCCCTCCTTCTGCCCATCTCTTGCCTCTTTCTGTACCTGTCTTGCCTCTTTGCACCTCTCTTACCTCTTTCTGCACCTCTTTTGCTTCTTTCTGCAATGCTCTTGCCTCTTTCTGCAAAGCTCTCTTGCCTCTATCTGCAGTTCTCTTGCCTCCTTGTGCCCTTCTGAGGCTTCTTTCTGCATCACTTGTGCCTGTTTCTGTACCTCTTAGCCTCTTTATGCACCTCTGTTGGTTCTTTCTGCACTTCTATTGCTTCTTTCTGCTCCTCTCTTAATTCTTTCTCCTATGCCTCTTGCCTCTTTCTGCACCCCTCTTTCCTCTTTTTGCACCTCTCTTGCCTCTTTCTGCACATATGTTCCCTCTTTCTGCACCTCCTTTGCCTGTTTCTGCTGCTCTCTTGCCTCTTTCTGCAGTTCCCTTGCCTCCCTCTGCACCTCTGTTGGTTCTTTCTGTACTTCTCTTGCCTCTTTCTGCACCTCACTTGCCTCTTTCTGCACTTCTCTTGCCTCTTTCTGCACTTCTCTTGCTTCTTTCTGCACCTCACTTGTTTCAGCAACTCTCTTGTTACTTTCATCACTTCTCTAGCTTCTTTCTGCAGCTCTGTTGCTTCTTTCAGCACTTCTATTGCTTTTTTCTGCACTTGTCTTTACTCTTTCTACACCTCTCTTGCCTCTTTATGCACTTTTCTTGCCTCTTTCTCCACCTCTGTTGCTTCTTTCTTAACTTCTCTTGCCTCTTTCTGTACCACTCTTGCCTCTTTCTGCACCTATGTTGATTCTTTCTGCACTTCTCTTTCTTCTTTCTGTACCTTTTTGCTTCTTTTTGCACCACTCTTGCCTTTTTCTGCACCCCTCTTCCATCTTTTTGCACCTCTCTTGCCTCTTTCTGCACCCCTGTTACCTCTTTCTGTACCTCTCTTGCCTGTTTCTGCAACTCTCTTGCCTCTTTCTGCAGTTCTCTTGCCTTCTTCTGCACCTCTGTTGCTTCTTTCTGCACTTCTCTTGCCTATTTCTGTATCCCTTTTGCCAGTTTCTGTACCTGACTTGCCTCTTTCTCCACCTCTCTTGCATCTTTATGCACCTAACTTGTCTCTTTCTGCTCTTCTCTTGCTTTTTTCTGCACCTCTCTTGTTACTTTCTGCAACTCTCTTGTCTCTTTCATCACTTTTCTTGGTTCTTTCTGCTCCTCTTTTGCTTCTTTTAGCACTTCTCTTCCCTCTTTCTGCACCTCACTTTCCTATTTTAGCACTTTTCTTGCTTTTTTCTACACCTCTCTTGTTTCTTTCTGAAACTCTCTTGTCTCTTTCAATACTTCTCTTGCTTCGTTCTACACCTCTGTTGCTTCTTTCTGCACCCCACTTGCCTCTCTCTGCACCCCTATTCCCTCTTTCTGAACCTCTATTCCCTCTTTCTGCACATCTCTTGCCTCTTTCTGTACCTGTCTTGCCTCTTTTTGCACCTCTCTTACCTCTTTCTGCACCTTTTTTGCTTCTTTCTGCAAAGCTCTATTGCCTCCATCTGCAGTTCTCTTGCCTCCGTGTGCCCTTCTGAGGCTTCTTTCTGCATCACTTGTGCCTGTTTCTGTACCTCTTAGCCTCTTTCAGCCCCTCTGTTGGTTCTTTCTGCACTTCTATTGCTTCTTTCTGCTCCTCTCTTAATTCTTTCTCCTATGCCTCTTGCCTCTTTCTGCACCCCTCTTTCCTCTTTTTGCACCTCTCTTGCCTCTTTCTGCACATATGTTCCCTCTTTCTGCACCTCCTTTGCCTGTTTCTGCTGCTCTCTTGCCTCTTTCTGCAGTTCCCTTGCCTCCCTCTGCACCTCTGTTGGTTCTTTCTGTACTTCTCTTGCCTCTTTCTGCACCTCACTTGCCTCTTTCTGCACTTCTCTTGCCTCTTTCTGCACTTCTCTTGCTTCTTTCTGCACCTCACTTGTTTCGGCAACTCTCTTGTTTCTTTCATCACTTCTCTTGCTTCTTTATGCAGATCTGTTGCTTCTTTCAGCACTTCTATTGCTTTTTTCTGCACTTGTCTTTACTCTTTCTACACCTCTCTTCCCTCTTTATGCACTTCTCTTGCCTCTTCCTCCACCTCTGTTGCTACTTTCAGAACTTCTCTTAACTCTTTCTGCACCACTCTTGCCTCTTTCTGCACCTATGTTGATTCTTTCTGCACTTCTCTTTCTTCTTTCTGCACCTTTTTGCTTCTTTTTGCACCACTCTTGCCTTTTTCTGCACCCCTCTTCCATCTTTTTACACCTCTCTTGCCTCTTTCTGCCCCCCTGTTACCTCTTTCTGTACCTCTCGTGCCTGTTTCTGCAACTCTCTTCCCTCTTTCTGCAGTTCTCTTGCCTCCTTCTGCACCTCTGTTGCTTCTTTCTGCACCTCTCTTGCCTCTTTCTGCCCCCCTGTTACCTCTTTCTGTACCTCTCGTGCCTGTTTCTGCAACTCTCTTGCCTCTTTCTGCACTTCTCTTGCTTCTTTCTGCACCTCACTTGTTTCGGCAACTCTCTTGTTTCTTTCATCACTTCTCTTGCTTCTTTATGCAGATCTGTTGCTTCTTTCAGCACTTCTATTGCTTTTTTCTGCACTTGTCTTTACTCTTTCTACACCTCTCTTCCCTCTTTATGCACTTCTCTTGCCTCTTCCTCCACCTCTGTTGCTACTTTCAGAACTTCTCTTAACTCTTTCTGCACCACTCTTGCCTCTTTCTGCACCTATGTTGATTCTTTCTGCACTTCTCTTTCTTCTTTCTGCACCTTTTTGCTTCTTTTTGCACCACTCTTGCCTTTTTCTGCACCCCTCTTCCATCTTTTTACACCTCTCTTGCCTCTTTCTGCCCCCCTGTTACCTCTTTCTGTACCTCTCGTGCCTGTTTCTGCAACTCTCTTCCCTCTTTCTGCAGTTCTCTTGCCTCTTTCTGCACCTCTCTTGCATCTTTCTGCACCTAACTTGTCTCTTTCTGCTCTTCTCTTGCTTTTTTCTGCACCTCTCTTGTTACTTTCTGCAACTCTCTTGTCTCTTTCATCACTTTTCTTAGTTCTTTCTGCTCCTCTTTTGCTTCTTTTAGCACTTCTCTTCCCTCTTTATGCACCTCACTTGCCTATTTTAGCACTTTTCTTGCTTTTTTCTACACCTCTCTTGTTTCTTTCTGAAACTCTCTTGTCTCTTTCAATACTTCTCTTGCTTCGTTCTACACCTCTGTTGCTTCTTTCAGCACTTCACTTGCCTCTTTCTGTACCCCTCTTCCCTCTTTCTGTACTTCTGTTGGTTCATTCTGCACTTCTCTTGCTTGTTTCTGCACCTCTCTTGCTTTTTTCTGTATGCCTCTTGCCTCTTTCTGCACCCCTCACCTTTTTCTGCACCTCTCTTGCCTCTTTCTGCACCGCTGTTCTCTCTTTCTGCACATCTCTTTCCTGTTTATGTACCTCTCTCATCTCTTTCTGCACTTCTCTTGCCTCTTTCTGCACCTCTGTTGCTTCTTTCTGCATTTCTGTTGCTTTTTCTGCACTTCTTTTGCCTCTTTCTGCATTTCTGTTGCTTCGTTCTGCACTTCTCTTGCCTCTTTCTGCACCCATCTTGCCTCTTTCTGCACCTCTGTTGCTTCTTTCTGCACTTCTCTTACTTCTTTCTACACCTTATTGCTTCTTTCTCCACCCCTCTTGCCTCTCTCTGCACCCCTATTCCCTCTTTCTGCACATCTATTCCCTCTTTCAGCACACTTTTTGCCTCTTTCTTTACCTGTCTTGCCTCTTTCTGCACCCCTGTTACCTCTTTCTGTACCTCTCTTGCCTGTTTCTGCAACTCTCTTGCCTCTTACTGCAGTTCTCTTGCCTCCTTCTGCGCATCTTTTGCTTCTTTATGCACTGCTCTTACCACTTTCTACAACTCTCTTGCCTCTATCTGCAGTTCTCTTGCCTCCCTGTCCCCTTCTGTGGCTTCTTGCTGCACAACTCTTGCCTGTTTCTGTACCTCTTAGCCTCTTTCTGCACATCTATTGGTTCTTTCGGCACTTCTCTTGTTTCTTTCTCTACCTCTTTTGCTTCTTTCTGTATTCCTCTTTCCTCTTTCTGCACCCTTCATTCCTCTTTTTGCACCTCTCTTGCCTCTTTCTGCACACATGTTCCCTCTTTCTGCACCTCCTTTGCCTGTTTCTGCTGCTCTCTTGCCTCTTTCTGCAGTTCTCTTGCCTCCCTCTGCACCTCTGTTGGTTCTTCTGCACTTCTCTTGCCTCTTTCTGCACCTCACTTGCCTCTTTCTACACTTCTCTTGCCTCTTTCTGCACCTCACTTGTCTCTTTCTGCACTTCTCTTGCTTTTTTCTGCACCTCATTTGTTTTGGCAACTCTCTTGTCTCTTTATTCAGTTCTTTTGCTTCTTTCTGCACCTCTGTTGCTTCTTTCAGCACTTCTATTGCTTTTTTCTGCACGTGTCTTTCCTCTTTCTACACCTCTCTTGCTTCTTTATGTACTTCTCTTGCCTCTTTCTCCACTTCTGTTGCTTCTTTCAGAACTTCTCGCCTCTTTCTGTAACACTCTTGCCTCTTTCTGCACCTATGTTGGTACTTTCTGCACTTCTCTTGCTTCTTTCTGCTCCTTCGTTGCTTCTTTCTGCACCTCTCTTGCTGTTTTCTGCACCTTTCTTCCCTCTTTTTTCACCTCTCTTGCCTTTTTCTGTACCCCTGTTCCCTCTTTCTGTACCTCTCTTGCCCGTTTCTACAACTCTCTTGCCTCTTTCTGCAATTCTCTTGCCTCCTTCTGCACCTTTGTTGCTTCTTTCTGCACTTCTCTTGCCTCTTTCTGCACATCACTTGCCTTTTTCTGCACTTCTCTTGCTTTTTTCTACACCTCTCTTGTTTCTTTCTGCAACTCTCTTGTCTCTTTCATCACTTCTCTTGGTTCCTTCTGCTCCTCTGTTGCTTCTTTTAGCACATCTCTTCCCTCTTTCTGCACCTCACTTGCCTATTTTAGCACTTCTCTTGCTTTTTTCTACACCTCTCTTGTTTCTTTCTACAACTCTCTTGTCTCTTTCAATACTTCTCTTGCTTCTTTCTACAACTCTGTTGCTTCTTTCAGCACTTCACTTGCCTCTTTCAGTACCCCTCTTCCCTCTTTCTGCACTTCTGTTGGTTCATTCTGCCCTTCTCTTGCTTGTTTCTGCACCTCTCTTGCTTTTTTCTGTATGCCTCTTGCCTCTTTCTGCACCCCTCTTCCCTCTTTCTGCACCTCTCTTGCCTCTTTATGGACCGCTGTTCTTTCTTTCTGCACTTCTCTTTCCTGTTTCTGTACCTCTCTTGTCTCTTTCGGCAACTCTATTGTCTCTTTCATCAATTCTTTAGCTTCTTTCTGCACCTCTTGCTTCTTTCAGCACTTCTCTTGCTCCTTTCTGTACCTCTCTTACCTCTTTCTGCACCGCTATTGCCTCTTTCTGCACCTCTATTGCCTGTTTCTGCAACTCTCTTGCCCCTTTCTGCTGTTCTTTTGACTCCTTCTACACCTCTGTTGCTTCTTTCTGTACTTCTCTTACCTCTTTCTTTACCCCTCTTGCCTGTTGCTGCAGTTCTCTTGCCTCCTTCTGCACCTCTGTTGCTTTTTTCTGTACTACTCTTGCTTCTTACTGTACCCCTCTTGCCTGTTTCTGCATGTCAGTTGTCTCTTTCTGTACCTCTCTTATCTCTTTATGCACCTCACTTGCCTTTTTCTGCACTTTTATTGCTTTTTCTGCACCTCTTTTGCCTCTTTCTGCACCTCTCTTCCCTCTTTCTGCACTTCTCTTGCCTCTTTCTGCAGCTCTGTTGCTTCTTTCTGCACTTCTCTTGCCTCTTTCTGTACCCCTCTTGCCTCTTTCTGCACCTCTCTTGCCTATTTCTGCACCTAACTTGCCTCTTTCTGCACTTCTCTTGCTTTGTTCTGCACCTCTCTTGTTTCTTTTTGCAACTCTCTTGTCTCTTTCATCACTTCTCCTGGTTCTTTCTGCACCTCTGTTGCTTCTTTCAGCACTTCTCTTGCCTCTTTCTGCACTTCTCTTACCTGTTTCTGCACCTATCTTGCCTCTTTCTGCACCTCTGTTGCCTCTTTCTGTACCTATCTTGCCTCTTTCTGCACTTCTCTTGCTTTTTCTGCACCTCTCTTGTTTCTTTCTGCATCTCTCTTGTCTCTTTCATCACTACTCTTGGGTCTTTCTGCACCTCTGTTGCTTCTTTCAGCACTTCTCTTCCCTCTTTCTGCACTTCTCTTACCTGTTTCTGCACCTCTCTTGCCTATTTCTGCACCTCTATTGCTTCTTTCCGCACCACTCTTCCCTCTTTCTGTTCCTCTCTTGTCTCTTTCTGTAACCCTGTTCCCTCTTTCGTCACCTCTCTTGCCTGTTTCTTCACCTATCTTGCCTCTTTCTGCATTTCTCTTGCTGCTTTCTGCACCACTGTTGCTTCTTTTTGCACCTCACCTGCCTCTTTCTGCACTTCTCTTGCTTTTTTCTGCATCTCACTTGTTTCTTTCTGCAACTCTCTTGTCTCTTTCATCACTTCTCTTGCTTCTTTATGCACCTCTGTTGCTTCTTTCAGCACTTCTCTTGCTTCTCTCAGCACTCGCCTTGCCTCTTTCGACTCCTCTCTTGCCTCTTTAAGTGCTTCTCTTGCTACTTTCTGCACCTCTGTTGCTTCTTTCAGCCCTTCACTTGCATGTTTCTGCAACTCTCTTGCCTCTTTCTGTAGTTCTCTTGCATCTTTATTCACCTCTTATGCTCCTTTCAGCACTTTTCTTGGCTGTTTCTGCACCTAAATTGGTTCTTGCTGCTCTTCTATTGCTTCTTTCTGCACCTCTGTTGCTTCTTTCTGCCTCACTCTTGCCTCTTTCTGCACCCCTCTTCCCTCTTTCTGTACCTCTTTCTGCACCGCTATTGCCTCTTTCTGCACCTCTATTGCCTGTTTCTGCAACTCTCTTGCCTCTTTCTGCTGTTCTTTTGACTCCTTCTGCACCTCTGTTTCTTCTTTCTGTACTTCTCTTACCTCTTACTTTATCCCTCTTGCCTGTTGCTGCAGTTCTCTTGCCTCCTTCTGCACCTCTGTTGCTTTTTTCTGCACTACTCTTGCTTCTTTCTGTACCCCTCTTGCCTGTTTCTGCATGTCAGTTGTCTCTTTCTGTACCTCTCTTATCTCTTTATGCACCTCACTTGCCTTTTTCTGCACTTATCTTGCTTTGTCTGCACCTCTCTTGCCTCTTTCTGCACCTCTCTTGCCTCTTTCTGCACTTCTCTTGCCTCTTTCTGCAGCTCTTTTGCTTCTTTCTGCACTTCTCTTGCCTCTTTCTGTACCACTCTTGCCTCTTTCTGCACCTCTCTTGCCTATTTCTGCACCTAACTTGCCTCTTTCTGCACTTCTATTGCTTTTTTCTGCACCTCTCTTGTTTCTTTTTGCAACTCTATTGTCTCTTTCATCACTTCCCCTGGTTCTCTCTGCACCTCTGTTGCTTCTTTCAGCACTTCTCTTGCCTCTTTCTGCACTTCTCTTACCTGTTTCTGCACCTATCTTGCCTCTTTCTGTACCTCTTTTGCCTCTTTCTGCACCACTCTTCCCTCTTTCTGCACCTCTCTTACCTCTTTCTGCATCCCTGTTCCCTCTTTCTTCACCTCTCTTGCCTGTTTCTTTAGCTAACTTGCCTCTTTCTGTACTTCTCTTGCTGCTTTCTGCACCTCTGTTGCTTCTTTATGCCACTCTCTTGCCTCTTTCTGCACCTCATGTGCCTCTTTCTGCACTTCTCATGCTTTTCTCTGCACCTCACTTGTTTATTTCAGCAACTTTCTTGTCTCTTTGATCACTTCTCTTGCTTTTTTCTGCACCTCTGTTGCTTCTTTCAGCAATTCTCTTGCTTCTTTCTTCACTTGTCTTGCCTCTTTCTACACCTCTCTTGCCTCTTTAAGCGCTTTTCTTGCCTCTTTCTGCACCTCTGTTGCTTCTTTCAGCACTTCTCTTTCCTGTTTCTACAACTCTCTTGCCTCTTTCTGCAGTTCTCTTGCCTCTGTATGAAACTCCTATGCTTCTTTCAGCACTTCTCTTTCCTGTTTCTGCACCCCTCTTGCCTTTTTCTGCACCTATGTTGGTTCTTGCTGCTCTTCTCTTGCTTCTTTCTGCACCACTGTTGCTTCTTTCTGCACCCCTCTTCCCTCTTTCTGTAGCTCTCTTGCCTCTTTCTGCACCCCTGTTCCCTCTTTCTGCACCACTATTGCCTGTTTCTGCAACTCTCTTGCCTCGTTTTGCACTTCTCTTGACTCCTTCTGTACCTCTGTTGCTTCTTTCTGCACTTCTTGTGCCTCTTTTTTCCCCTCTCACCTGTTTTTGCAGTTCTCTTACCTCTTAGAGGTGCACTCTATTGCTTCTTTCTGCACTTCTCTTGCTTCTTTCTGTACCCCTCTTGCCTGTTTCTGCACTTCACTTTCCTCTTTCTGTACCTCTCTTGCCTCTTTATGCACCTCACTTGACTTTTCTGCACTTTTCTTGCTTTTTTCTGCACTTGTCTTTACTCTTTCTATACCTCTTTTGCCTCTTTATGCACTTCTCTTGCCTCTTTTTGCACCTCTGTTGCTTCTTTTAGCACTTCTCTAGCCTCTTTCTGTACCACTCTTGCCTCTTTCTGCACCTATGTTGGTTCTTTCTGCACTTCTCTTGCTTTTTTTTGCACCTCCATTGTTTCTTTCTTCACCTCACTTGTTTCTTTCTGCAACTCTCTTGTCTCTTTCATCACTTCTCTTGCTTCTTTCTGCACTTTTCTTTCCTCTTCTATACCTCTCTTTTCTCTTTATGCACTTCTCTTGCCTCTTTCTCCACCTCTGTTGCTTCTTTCAGAACTTCTCTTGCCTCTTTCTGCACCCCTTTGCCTCTTTTGCTCCTATGTTGGTTCTTTCTGCACTTCTCTTGCATCTTTATGCACCCCTCTTGCCTCTTTCTGTACCCCTCTTCCCTCTTTCTGCACTGCTCTTGCCTCTTTCTGCACCCCTGTTCCCTCTGTTTCTGCAACTCTCTTGCCACTTTCTGCCCTTCTCTTGCTTCTTTCTGTACCTCTGTTTCTTCTTTCTACACCCTTTTGCCTCTTTCTGCACCCCTTCCCTCTTTCTGCACCTCTCTTGCCTCTTTCTACACCCCTGTTCCCTCTTTTTGCACCTCTCGTGCCTGTTTCTGCACCTCTCTTGCCTCTTTCTGCACATAACTTGCCTCTTTCTGCACTTCTCTTGCTTTTTTCTGCACCTCTCTTGTTTCTTTCTGCAACTGTCTTGTCTCTTTCATCACTTCTCTTGGTTCTTTCTGCACCTCTGTTTCTTCTTTCAGCACTTCTCTTCCCTCTTTCTGTACTTCTCTTACATGTTTCTGTACCTCTCTTGCCTCTTTCTGCACCATTATTGCCTCTTTCCACACCACTCTTCCCTCTTTCTGTACCTCTCTTGCCTCTTTCTGCAACCCTGTTCCCTTTTTCGTCAACTCTCTTGCCTGTTTCTTCACCTATCTTGCCTCTTTCTGCATTTCTCTTGCTGCTTTCTGTACCACTGTTGCTTCTTTTTGCAACTCTCTTGCCTCTTTCTGCACCTCACATGCCTCTTTCTGCACTTCTCTTGCTTTTTTCTGCATCTCACTTGTTTCTTTCTACAACTCTCTTTTCTCTTTCATCACTTCTCTTGCTTCTTTCTGCACCTCTGTTGCTTCTTTCAGCACTTCTCTTGCTTCTTTCTGCACTTGTCTTTCCTTTTTCTACACCTCTCTTGCCTCTTTAAGTGCTTCTCTTGCTTCTTTCTGCACCTCTGTTGCTTCTTTCAGCACTTCTCTTGCATGTTTATGCAACTCTCTTGCCTCTTTCTACAGTTCTCTTGGATCTTTATTCACCTCTTATGCTCCTTTCAGCACTTTTCTTGCCTGTTTCTGCACCTAAATTGGTTCTTGCTGCTCTTCTCTTGCTTCTTTCTGCCCCTCTGTTGCTTCTTTCTGCACAACTCTTGCCTCTTTCTGCACCCCTCTTCCCTCTTTCTGTACCTCTCTTACCTCTTTCTGCACCGCTATTGCCTCTTTCTGCACCTCTATTGCCTGTTTCTGCAACTCTCTTGCCTCTTTCTGCTGTTCTCTTGATTCCTTCTGCACCTCTGTTGCTTCTTTCTGTACTTCTCTTACCTCTTTCTTTACCCCTCTTGCCTGTTGCTGCAGTTCTCTTGCCTCCTTCTGCACCTCTGTTGCTTTTTTCTGCACTACTCTTGCTTCAGTCTGTACCCCTCTTGCCTGTTTCTGCAAGTCAGTTGTCTCTTTCTGTACCTCTCTTATCTCTTTATGCACCTCACTTGCCTTTTTCTGCACTTTTCTTACTTTTTTCTGTACCTCACTTGTTTCTTTCGGCAACTCTATTGTCTGTTTCATCACTTCTCTTGCTTCTTTCTGCTACTGTTGCTTCTTTCAGCACTACTCTTGCTTCTTTTTGCACCCCTCTTGCCTTTTTCTGCACCTATGTTGATTCTTTCTGCACTTCTCTTGCTTCTTTTGCACCTCTGTTGCTTCTTTCTGCACCTCTCTTGCCTGTTTCTGCAACTCTCTTGCCTCTTTCTGAAGTTCTCCTGCCTCCTTCTGCACCTCTGTTGCTTCTTTCTGCACTTTTCTTGCCTCTTTATGAACCCCTGAAACCTCTTTCTGTACCTCTCTTGCCTGTTTCTGCAACTCTCTTGCCTGTTTCTGCACTTCTCTTGCCTCTTTCTGTACCCCTCTTCCATGTTTCCGCACCTAATTTGCCCTTGTTTACACCTCTCTTGCCTCTTTCTGTACCTAACTTGCCTCTTTCTGCACTTCCCTTCCTTTTTGTGCACCTCTCTTGTTTCTTTCTGCACCTCTCTTGTTTCTTTCTGCAACTCTTTTGTCTCTTTCATCACTTCTCTTGGTTCTTCCTCACCTCTGTTGCTTTTTTCAGCACTTCTCTTGCCTGTTTCTGTACCTCTCTTGCCTGTTTCAGCACCCTTCTTTCCTCTTTGTGTACCTCTCCTGCCTCTTTCTGCACATCTCTTGCTACTTCCTACATTTCTCTTGCCAATTCTGCACCTCTTTTGCTTCTTTCTGCACTTCTCTTGCCTCTTTCTGCACCCCTCTTGCCTCTTTCTACACCTTTGTTGGTTCTTTCTGCACTGCTCTTGCTTCTTTCTGCACCTCTCTTGCAAATTTCTGCACCCCTCTTGCCTCTTTCTGCACCCTTCTTAACAATTCTACACCTCTGTTGCCTCTGTATGCACCCCTATTACCTCTTTCTACACCTCTTTTGCCTGTTTCTGTAACTCTCCTGCCTCTTTCTGCAGTTCTCTTAACTCCTTCTGCACCTCTGTTGCTTCTTTCTGCACTTCTCTTTCCTCTTTCTGTACCCCTGTTGTTTCTTTCTGTACTTCTCTTGCTTCTTTCTGTACTTCTCTTGCTTTTTCTGCACTTCTCTTTCCTCTTTCTGCACCTCTCTTGCCTCTTTCTGCACTTCTCTTGCCTCTTTCTGCAGCTCTGTTGCTTCTTTCTGCACTTCTCGTGCCTCTTTCTGTACCCCTCTTGCCTCTTTCTGCACCTCTCTTGCCTCTTTCTACACCTAACTTGCCTCTTTCTGCACTTCTCTTGCTTTTTTCTGCACCTCTCTTGTTTCTTTCTGCAACTCTCTTGTCTCTTTCATCACTTCTCCTAGTTCTTTCTGCACCTCTGTTGCTTCTTTCAGCACTTCTCTTGCCTCTTTCTGCACTTCTCATACCTGTTTCTGCACCTATCTTGCCTCTTTCTGCACCTCTGTTGCCTCTTTCTGCTCCACTCTTCCCTCTTTCTGCACCTCTCTTACCTCTTTCTGCATCCCTGTTCCCTCTTTCTTCACCTCTCTTTCCTGTTTCTTTACCTAACTTGCCTCTTTCTGTACTTCTCTTGCTGCTTTCTGCACCTCTGTTGCTTCTTTATGCTACTCTCTTGCCTCTTTCTGCACCTCACTGTAGGAGAGTAGGATCTGCCTCTTATGGTTACCCCCACTTTTTGCTGATGCTTCACTGTATTTTGACTTTAGTCTGGCTGGGGCCCTGCCATTCAGGTCCCCAGCCTAGCTGCTTCCTCTCTAAATGGATTCCAAGAACCTTAGGTACTTCACTGATTGGATTCTGGGGTGCCCTTATAAGTCCCTAGTATATGGTATACTATGTACCCAGGGCATAGGTACCCCAGGGGCCTACCAGGGGCTGAAGCATGTATTGTGCCACCCCTGGAAGGCCCTCCAAAATGACACCACAGGTCTGCTACTGCAGCCTGAGTAAGGTGGTGCCTGCACCCCTTACAGTGGTATAGGCTACCTATATCACTACCATTGCACACACATATAAACCTATAAGTCACTCCTATGGCAGGCCTTGACAATCCTGAAGGCAGAGTGCTTGGTTTTCAGGTGAGAGGGTGCCCCTGCATGAGCAGAGCCCCTCTGCAGTATTCGGAGTACCTCCTCTGATGCTGTTTGCAGTGCAGCCTGACCATATACTCTTAAGTGCATTATAACCTCGCGTTAAATGCTAACTTTGGGATGGCTGCACGGAAACATGTCGTGTTTGGTGTCAAACATCTTGGAATACTACCCCCCCGCCAGTTCTGGCGGCGGGGGTAGCATTCCACCCTTCTAGAGGGAGAGACATGTGCCAACCGGCATACCCGGTATTAACTTTAAAGAGCCCTGGCATCACAAAATGGATGCTGCAGCCACAGACACGAATCTGGCCTCCTGCTGCCGACCGAAACTCCGGCAGGGGAGGCCTGGACAATAGGTTTCCTCTTGCAGGGAGGTGTAACCACCTCCCAGACAGGCTGATGTATATTGGGGCTGGGTGGGTGCACTCTCAAAGTGCTTTGAAGTCCAGCACTGGGGGCACATTTGGTGTACCTGTGCATACCCCAGTTCAAACCGGCTCAGGGGCTTCCAGCCCCTGCTCTGGCGCAAAACTGGATAAAGGGAAAGGGGTGTAACCACCCCTCTGCCCTGACCCTCCCATAGGTGGGTCCCCAGAGAATGTCCAACCCCCTAACTTGATATACGTATGGGACCCCAGTCCTTAGGACTTTAGATTACCCTGGACGAAACTCTGAAGCCGAATCCTGGACCTTCGATGCTCTACTTCAAGATTAGAGGACTGAAGAATCTCCCTTGGGGTCAAGGAGTGACTCCCCTGCTTGGCAGGCACCAAAGAAGCAATTGTCCGGTCTGCATCGCTGAAGCTCCTGCTGGACGCTGAAGTCTTTGCATCACCAGAGGTAGATTTCCAGACTTCCCCGAGGCTACCCTGAGTCCCCAGCAAAGCTGAGGCCCGTGACTATCGTAGGTAACGTGGAACTGTGACCCCTGGGCACCGTGTACTTTTGTAAGTGCATCCTCTTCCTGGTCTTCCACAAATTTGTGCTTTGGGCTCCCAGTAGCCCTCACCTTCAGCACCAACTGCACCAAAGATCACTGGCCCCCACTCCACAAGTATCCCGTGAGCCAGCTCCAAGTGCATCCACTTGAGGCTCCTTTGCAGTTGCTAGTCCATTGGCTACTGGGCCCTCCCAAAGGCCAATATTCTTCTGCTTGGGCTCCCTGGTTGCTCCAGACGTGCCCTGACTTACCCTTGCTGGGTAAGTCCCTCAGACCTTACTGGTCTGCATCACTGTCCTTTCTTCCTTTCCACGAGACTTGCCGTTGCCAAGGCTTGTTGTGTCCAATCCAGTCGCCAACACCTCAGCAAGTGGCAGACGTTGTGAGCAGCTTGAATCAAGCTCCTGGTCATCGTCGACACCTCCTGGACCTCGTGGCTGAAGAGTCAAGATGACTGTCAACCTACCTGAAGCACTCGACATCGGTGGGCATCTGCTCATCATCTTCCTGGTCACTGGCAAGTAACCCAGACTCTGTCCCCTCTGCTTTCATGTTCTTCAGATCTCTGATCCACCTTTGGATCCACCCGAACACTTTCGACTTGGCCGCCAGCAGCACTTTGCCGCAGATCGCCATTGAAAACGACGACGAAACCCGACTCCGAAAGACACCTATGCACCCTGCTTCCCTGGGTGAGGTAACTCGAGTACTCCAGTGCTCCCGTGGGTATAGACTCTAGAACAACCTAGGTCTAAAGGGGTTTTCTCCAAGTCCTCCTCTAAGTGTCCTTTTTCCTTAAAACTCCAACCGCGACATTCTCCATAGACGTCAACGGCGGCTCGCAGCTGTGTTCTCACACTGCACGCGTCCCCCGTGGGTCCCCTGTGTCACTACCTTGGGTGGTTCCTTGAGGGCCAAGCACTTCTACAGGTTCTAGGCCTTGTGTCTAGTTCAGTCGTGGTTCTTATACCACTTTATTGGTATATGGTTTGGTACGCCCCTAGGGCTCAAACGTGTATTTGTGCTATTACTGTTGATTACCGACTTGTAACTTATGTACTTTGAACTCTAGCCTCATAAAGAGACTAGAGGGGTGTGTTTAAGACTAAATACATATATTTTAAATATATACCTGGTGTGGTCCTCTTTCATTTGGTCACTCAAGAGATTATAGACTGGTAAAACAAGCTGCTTTACATTCCTTCAAGACTTAGCCTGAAGGCTGCTCTCCATAGCTACCACTAGGATAGCTTTCAATAAAGGTTGTCTTGAACCTATCTCCAATTTGGGGTTGTTTGGACTGGTACAGGGTGCCCACTATAATTAGTGGACAGCATATACCAGGCCAACTTCTCACACTCACGTGCCTCTTTCTGCACTTCTCTTGCTTTTCTCTGCACCTCACTTGTTTCTTTCAGCAACTTTCTTGTCTCTTTGATCACTTCTCTTGCTTTTTTCTGCACGTCTTTTGCTTCTTTCAGCATTTCTCTTGCTTCTTTCTTCACTTGTCTAGCTTCTTTCTACACCTCTCTTGCCTCTTTAAGTGCTTTTCTTGCCTCTTTCTGCACCTCTGTTGCTTCTTTCAGCACTTCTCCTTCCTGTTTCTCCAACTCTCTTGCCTCTTTCTGCAGTTCTCTTACCTCTTTATGCAACTCCTATGCTTCTTTCAGCACTTCTCTTTCCTGTTTCTGCACCCCTCTTGCCTCTTTCTGCACCTATGTTGGTTATTGCTGCTCTTCTCTTGCTTCTTTCTGCACCTCTGATGCTTCTTTCTGCACCCCTCTTCCCTCTTTCTGTAGCTCTCTTGCCTCTTTCTGCACCCCTGTTCCCTCTTTCTGCACCACTATTGCCTGTTGCTGCAACTCTCTAGCATCGTTTTGCAGTTCTGTTGACTCCTTCTGTACCTCTGTTGCTTCTTTCTGCACTTCTTTTGCCTCCTTTTTTCCCCCTCGCACCTGTTTTTGCAGTTCTCTTACCTCCTAGAGGTGCACACTATTGCTTCTTTCTGCACTTCTCTTGCTTCTTTCTGTACCTCTCTTGCCTGTTTCTGCACTTCACTTGCCTCTTTCTGTACCTCTCTTGCCTCTTTATGCACCTCACTTGCCTTTTTCTGCACAATTCTTGCTTTTTTCTGCACCTCACTTTTTTCTTTCGGCAAATCTATTGTCTCTTTCATCACTTCTCTTGCTGCTTTCTGTACCTCTGTTGCTTCTTTCAGCACTTTTCTTGCTTCTTTCTGTACCTCTGTTGCTTCTTTCAGCACTTCTCTTGCTTCTTTCTGCACTTGTCTTTATTCTTTCTATACCTCTCTTGCCTCTTTATGCACTTCTCTTGCCTCTTTTTGCACCTCTGTTGCTTCTTTTAGCACTTCTCTAGCCTCTTTCTGCACCACTCTTGCCTCTTTCTGCACCTATGTTGGTTCTTTCTGCACTCTCTTGTTTCTTTCTGCAACTCTCTTGTCTCTTTCATCACTTCTCTTGGTTCTTTCTGCACCTCTGTTGCTTCTTTCAGCACTTCTCTTGCCTCTTTCTGCACTTCTCTTACCTGTTTCTGCACCTATCTTGCCTCTCTCTGCACCTCTGTTGCCTCTTTCTTCACCGCTATTGCCTTTTTCTGTAACTCTCTTGCCTCGTTTTGCTGTTCTCTTGACTCCTTATGCACCTCTGTTACTTCTTTCTGCACTTTTCTTGCCTCTTTCTTTACCCCTCTGTAGGAGAGTAGGATCTGCCTCTTATGTTGCCCCCACTTTTTTTCTGATGTTTACACTGGTTTCTGGCTATAGTCAGGCTGGGACCCTGCTAATCAGGGCCCCAGCCTCTCTGTTCTCTCTAAACGATTTGGAGTGCACTCTAGGTGCACTAGTGATGGGATACTGTGTCACCTTATGAGTCCCTAGTATATGGTACCTTAGGTACCAAGGGCATAGGTACTTCACAGGCCTACCAGGGGCTGCAGCATGTATTATGCCACCCCTGGGAAGCAGACTAAATCTGACACCACAGTCCTGCTACTGCAGCCTGAGTGAGGAAGTGCTAGCACCCCTCACAGAGATATAGGTTTCCTATATCTCTCCTACACACACATATAACCCTATCAGTCACCCCTAAGGCAGGCCCTATCAATCCTGAGGGCAGGGTGCTTGGCTTCTATGTGAGGGGGTGCCTCTGCCTGAGTAGGGCCCCTCTGCAGCTCTCAGAGTCCATTCTCTGGTGCTGTTTGTGGATGCGGTTAAACCATATACTTTTAAGTGCATTATATCCTCGCGGTAAAATGCTAACTTTGGAATGGCTGCATCGAAACATGTCGTGTTTGGTGTCAAACATCTTGGAATCCTACCCCCCCCGCCAGTCCTGGCAGCGGAGGTAGCATTCCACCCTTCTAGAGGGATAGACATGTACCTACTGTGGAAACGTGGTAGAATCCTGCAGAGCCCTGGCATCACAAAATGGATGCCACCAGTCACAGACACTGGGCTGCCCTCCTGCTGATGACCAACACTCGCAGTGGAGGAAGCCCAACAATAGATATCCTGTCCCAAGGGGGTGTGACCACCTCCCAGACAGGGTTTAGTGTATTTGGGCTGGGTGGGTGCACTCTTAGAGTGCTTTGAAGTCCTGCACTGGGGGAGCAGAAGGCTCCTCTGTGCATATGCCAGTTCAAACCGGCTCAGGGGCGAAACTGGACAAAGGGAAGTGGGTGTAGCCACCCACTCCCCTGACTGACCCATAGGTAGGGTCATAGAGCTAGTCCCTCCCCTTCTTTTAGTATAAGAGGGGGAACCTGTGCATTGCACCCTAGATTTCCCTGGACGACGCTCTACAAGAAGAATCCCAGACCTTCGACGTTCCACTACCTTTGGAAGACTGAAGAATCTCCTTTGGAGTCAAGGAGTGACTCCCCTGCTTGGCAGGCACCAAAAACTACAAACGACGGTTGCAAACTACGCAGCTCCCGCCGGAGTCCGAAGTCCCTGCAGCCCAAGAAGTGGATTTCCTGACTTCCCAAAGGCCATCGTGAGTCCCCAGTGAAGCTGAGGCCAGTGGACCCCAAGAGTAACGAGGAACCGCGACCCCTGGGTACCATGCACTATTGTCAAGTGAAACCCCTTCACAACGTTCCACGAATGTGTGCTTTGGACCACGTGTGGTCCCAGCCTCCAGCAGGAACCCCTCCTAAGATCAGAGGCCTACCACATCCCGAGTGACCGTGGGCCCTTGTGAGTGAATCCTCCCGAGGCGTCTTTGCGATCCCTTGCCAGCCAGCTTGTGGGTCCCCAGAAGACTTTCTAAAGAAACCAAACAGCTCCCCTGGTTGCGCCAGGCCTGCCCTGACTTACCCTTGCTGGGTGAGTCCCACAGACCTTGCTGGTCTGCGCCATTGCCTCTTCACACTTTCCCCAAGACGTGCTTTTACTAAGGCTTGTTTGCTCCAATCGAGTCGCCGACACTGCAGTAAGCTGCAGACATCGTGGGACACGCCGAATCCAGCTCCTGGTCATCGTCGACACCTCCTGGACCTCGTGGCTGAAGAATCAAGGCAACCACGAATGACCTGAATCTTGCGATGACGGTGGGCATCCATCTTCCTTGCCCCGAGTCACTGCCAAGTGACTTCGAACACTGTCCCCTCTGCTTTCAGGTCTTACATCTTCCGAATCCAGGCTTGGATTCCTCCGGACACTTCTCCTGTGACCGCAAGCAGCAAGTCTTCACTGGCTCCCATTGAAAACGACGCCGCAACCCGACACCAAAGAACACCTATGCACCCGGCTCCCCTGGGTGAGGTAACTTCAGCACTATGGTGCTCCTGTGGGTGTGTGCCCTAGAACTACTTACCCTGTAAGTGACTTGCTTGTAGCTTCCCTAGAAGTGTCCTAATACTCTAACTTTCTAAGTGCGACAATTGCGCTGACTCGTACAGGGTTCGCGTCTGTGTTAGACACACCGCGTCCATCTCCTTTGTAACACTATCTAAAACTGTATCCTTCGACTCGTACTGAGTCCGATCGGTGTTCGCCTCGAACACACAAAGGGCCTGTAACTCTGAGATCTCCATTGCACTGACTCGCACAAGGTTCGCGTCTGTGTTAGACACAGCGCGTCCATCTCCCTTGCATCTCTATCTGTGACCGCGTCCTTCGACTCGTACAAGGACCGATAGGTGTGTTCGCCTCGAACACGCAAGGGACCTTTAACATTGATATCGCAATCGCGTCTGAGTGCATAGACTCGCACAGGACTCGCACCGGTGCCAGGTCACCGCGTCCGTCCCCTGTGGGTCTCCTACAACTACCTGGGGTGGTTCTTGGGGGTCCCTCGATTCTAGATGCCCTAGACCTAGGTCTAGCAAACTAAGATTGTGATATTCGATTGTGCTAAACTTATTGTGATAATATTTGACTTGTACATATGTTCCTGACTTCTAATCTCATAAAGAGATTAGTAGAGAGTGTTTATTAATAAATACATATATATTTGATATATATACCTGTGTGGTGTCTTTTCATTTGGTGATTCAAGAGATTGTGTGGTAAAACAAGCTGCTTTACATTCCTTCAAGACTTAGCCTGAAGGCTGCTCTCCACAGCTACCACTAGGATAGCTTTCTATAAAGGTTGTCTTAAACCTATCTACCATAAGAGTCGAATTGTTCTGGTGCAAGGTGTCCACTTTAATTAGTGAACAGCATATACCAGGCCAACTTCTCACATTGGTGGGCGGCGTGTGGGATTCCAGCTTGCTATTGTTTTACCAGAAAATCTCTATTTGAATTACTAACTGAAAACCACTATAGGTACTTAAGGTACATATAAAGTCAAGCTTAGTATCAATAAGTTCTACTGAACTTAGAGCTGTGTGCCAAGGGATAGCACACCCTTTCTACAGCTCAAGCTAGTATCAGTAGGCCACAAACTAGTGTACGTAGTACAACACTGCACAACACTAGAATGTCCTTAAATGGTGGAACCAGTGGATCCACTCAGCCTCAGTATAAGGACAAGGCTTTCTCTGACTTGAGAGCCATGTGTGTTGAAAGACACCTGAAGCTAGGACAGAGTCCCTCCACCCTACACCTGATAGATCTGCTGACAGCAGATGATCTTAGAATGGCTCTAGGAGCTAATGGGTCTGAATCAGTGAGTGGGTCAATTACAGTATCTGGGTCAGATGATGAAAATCAGAATGACCAAGACTCTGTGATTGAAGGGCCAGGCCTCAAGGGGCCTGAAAAGGACAGAGGAATTCTCCCTAAGAGAGCTGACAGAGTGGAGGAGAGGCATAGGTCCCCTTCCAGGGAATCTGACCACTCTTATCACTCTGGCAGAGAATTTGTCCACCAGAGGAACTCATACTTTCCCATAAGAGAGACCTCCTCTGAAAGAATGTGCAAACTGCTGCAGTATGAGGAAGCAAGAGTTGCCCTCAGAACCAAGCAGTTGGCACTGGATAGAGAAGCCCTGGAGATCCAGAGAGCTTCTAGAAGAGAGGGGTTAGAACCCCTTGGTGGCAGCAACAGTGTCCCTAGAGGCAGAGAATCTATTCCAGACCATAGGAACCTGAGCAAGGTTGTTCCTCCCTACCAGAGTGGGGATGATATCCACAAGTGGATAACTGCTATGGAGAGGGCCTGTAGAGTACAGCAGGTCCCCCAAAAGCAGTGGGCAGCAATCTTGTGGCTCTCCTTTTCAGACAAAGGTAGAGACAAGCTCCTCACTGTTAGAGAAGAGGATGCTGATAATTATGAAGTCCTGAAGAGTGCACTGATAGATGGGTTTGGCTTAACCACTGAGCAGTACAGGTTAAAGTTCAGAGACACCCAGAAGGCACAGACTCAGGACCTGACTGACTTTGTAGATTGTGCAACCAAGGCTCTGGAGGGTTGGCTGGTTGGCAGTAGGGTTACTGATTTCAAGGGATTGTATAATCTGATGATGAGAGAACAGATCCTTAATAATTGCCAGAACCAGTTGTTGCATCAGTACCTGGTGGACTCGGATCTGACCTCTCCCCAAGAATTGGGAAAGAAGGCAGACAAATGGGTCAGAACCAGGGTGAGGCAGAAACCCCAGAACCAAGGGGGTGACACCAAGAAGCAAGATCCTAAGGGCTCTGAGAAAGGTGGGGATAAGTCAAAAGACCAGAAGTCTTCACAAGGGCCCCAAAAATCTGCATCTGGTGGGGAGTCACAATTCAACAAGGGAAAAAGCCAAAAGAAGCCCTGGTGCAAATTCTGTAAACAGAAAGGGCACTGGACTTCTGACTGTAACAAGTCCAAAGACCAAACCACCACCACTCCTGCCCCTAAGGCAACTGTTCCCCCTAGTTCAGCTACTGGTGGAGGTGGTACTCAGAATAAGGGTGTAGTAGGGTTGACCCTGGGTTCTGAAGTGGACTCTGACCTAGTCAGAGTGCCCGCTCAGGCAATGCTGATTTGTGAGGGAGACCTTAATATGTCCTTCCTAGTGAGTCCCAGTAATCTGGGCAAATACAAACAGCAGCCTATAATAAATGGCAAACAGGCTTTGGCATTTAGGGACACAGGTGCTAGTGTCACCATGGTGGCAGAGGATCTCGTGGACCCTGGACAGATCATCCTGGACGAAATGTACCAGGTGACCAATGCAAGCAACGTCAAGACCAACCATTGTCTGGCAGTTGTGAATTTCTCCTGGGGAGGGGTAACTGGCCTCAAGAAGGTTGTAGTCAGTGCAGACCTCCCTGTCGAATGTCTATTGTGCAATGATCTAGAGACTTCAGCCTGGTCTGAAGTAGAGTTATGGACTCATGCTGAGATGTTGGGCATCCCTGTAGAGGTATTTGCTGTGACCAGGTCACAAGCAAGAATGCATAACCCTGAACCAGCTCTGGATCCTGGAACAATGGACCAGATGCTTCCCAAGAGAAGGAGCAGTAGGGTAAAGGCAGTGCCTTCCCCTCTGTCTCAGATCACAGATTCACCCCCAGAGGGAGGTGAAGCAGATCCTGAAGAAGGAACTGCCCCAGAGGGACTTGAGCCTGATCAGGTTGAGTTCTTGGCGGCAGGGGGCCCTTCTAGGGAAGATCTGAGTAAGGAGCAACAGTGCTGCCCCTCTCTTGAACCCCTCAGACAGCAGGCTGCTGCTGAGGCTGCTGGGAGTGCTAGTGGGTCCCATAAAGTTTATTGGGATGAGGGACTCCTATATTCTGAGAGTAGAGACCCAGCCCCTGGAGCCACCAGGAGGTTGGTAATACCTCAGAAGTTTAGGGGTTCCTCTTGACCCTAGCACATGACATACCTTTAGCAGGACACTTGGGCCAAAACAAGACCTGGGACAGGCTTGTTCCACATTTTCATTGGCCACATATGTCAGAGGACACAAAGGAGTTTTGTCGCTCCTGTGTCACATGCCAAGCCAGTGGTAAGGCAGGTGGCACAACAAAGGCCCCCTGATACCACTACCGGTGGTGGGGGTACCCTTTGAAAGGGTAGGGATTGACATTGTTGGTCCCCTTGACCCTCAAACTGCATCTGGGCACAGGTTTATCCTGGTGGTAGTGGATCATGCCACCAGGTACCCAGAAGCAATTCCCTGAGGACCACCACAGCCCCTGTGGTGGCAAGAGCCCTCATTGGAGTCTTCTCCAGAGTGGGTTTCCCAAAGGAGGTCATTTCTGACAGAGGTACCAACTTCATGTCAGGATATCTAAAAGCAATGTGGAAGGAGTGTGGTGTAACTTACAAGTTCACCACCCCCTATCACCCACAATGCAATGGTTTAGTTGAACGCTTCAACAAAACCTTGAAAGGAATGATTAAAGGTCTCCCAGAGAAGCTTAGGCGGAAGAGGGACCTTCTTCTTCCTTGCCTGTTGTTTGCATACAGAGAGGTTCCACAGAAGGGGGTTGGTTACAGCCCATTTGAGCTTCTGTTTGGGCATCCTGTGAGAGGTCCACTGTGTTTGGTAAAAGAGGGCTGGGAGTTACCTCTCAAGCCCCCCAAACAAGATGTGATGGACTATGTACTTGGTCTCCGCTCCCGGATGGCAGAGTACATGAAAAAGGCAACCAAAAACCTGGAGGCCAGCCAACAATTACAAAAAGCTTGGCATGACCAAAAGGCTGTACTGACTGTATACCAGCCAGGACAGAAAGTGTGGGTGTTGGAGCCTGTGGCCCCAGCAGCCCTCCAGGACAAGTGGAGTGGCCCCCATACAATAGTTGAACAGAAGGGAGAAGTCACCTACCTGGTGAATCTTGGAACTCCCAGGAGCCCCCTGAGGGTGCTCCATGTCAACAGATTAAAGCCATATGTTGACAGGGCTGACATGGGCTTGCTCATGGCAACTGATGAGGACCAGGAGGAGGAGAGTGACCCTCTCCCTGACCTGCTCTCTCAGAACCCTGATGATGGGTCAGTAGATAGTGTTGCTTTGGCAAGCAGCCTCACCGACCATCAGCAAACTGAGTGCAGACAAGTTCTGCAACAGTTTAGACATATGTTTAGCCTGACCCCTAGTCAGACTTCCTGGTGCACCCATGAGGTGGACACTGGAGACAGTATGCCTGTCAAGAATAAGATCTACAGGCAACCTGACCATGTCAGGGACTGTATCAGGACTGAAGTCCAGAAAATGTTGGAGCTAGGTGTAATTGATCCTTCAGACAGCCCTTGGGCTAGTCCAGTAGTCCTGGTACCCAAGCCTCATACCCAGGGTGGTAAGAAAGAAATTAGGTTTTGTGTAGACTACAGAGGCCTCAATGCAGTCACTAGGACTGATGCCTATCCCCTACCAAGGGCAGATGAGCTGATTGATACTTTGGCCTCAGCCAAGTATCTAAGCACGTTTGACCTAACAGCTGGCTACTGGCAGATCAGATTAGCTGATGATGCAAAAGCCAAGACAGCATTTTCGACCCCTGGTGGGCACTACCACTTTGTGGTGATGCCCTTTGGATTGAAAAATGCACCTGCCACTTTTCAGAGGTTGGTGAATAAAGTTCTGACAGGGATGGAAACTTATTGCTCAGCTTATCTAGATGATATTGCTGTCTTTAGTTCCTCCTGGCAGGATCACCTGGTCCACCTCAGGAATGTTTTGGAGGCCCTGCAAAAAGCAGGCCTCACTATCAAGGCCACTAAGTGCCAGATAGGGCAGAGTCAGGTTGTGTACCTGGGCCACCTTGTAGGTGGAGGCCAGGTTCAGCCTTTACAGAGCAAAATCCAAAACATAATGGAATGGGTTGCTCCAACCACCCAGACACAGGTGAGAGCCTTCTTAGGCCTGTCTGGGTACTATAGGAGGTTTGTCAAGGGATATGGATCTATAGTGACCCCCTTGAATGATCTGACCTCAAAGAAAATGCCAAAAAAGGTTCAGTGGACAGCTAGCTGTCAGAAGGCATTTGAAGACCTAAAGCAGGCCATGTGCACTGCCCCCATCTTACAGAGTCCCGACTACACCAAAAAGTTCATTGTACAAACAGATGCTTCTGAGCTGGGTGTGGGAGCTGTACTGTCTCAACTGAATGATGAAGGTCAAGACCAGCCAGTAGCTTTTATTAGCAGAAGGCTGACCCCTAGAGAGAAACGTTGGTCAGCTATAGAGAGGGAGGCCTTTGCTGTGGTATGGGCCCTGAAGAAGCTGAGGCCATACTTGTTTGGTACTCACTTCATAGTTCAGACCGACCACAAGCCCCTCCTATGGCTTAAACAAATGAAAGGAGAAAACCCAAAACTTTTGAGGTGGTCCATTTCCCTACAGGGGATGGACTATACAGTGGAACATAGACCTGGGACCCAACATGCCAATGCAGATGGACTCTCAAGGTATTTCCACTTTGAACACGAAGACTCAACTGGTCAAGGTTAGTTTAGTGTCCCTGCGTTTGGGGGGGTTGTGTAGGAGAGTAGGATCTGCCTCTTATGTTGCCCCCACTTTTTTTCTGATGTTTACACTGGTTTCTGGCTATAGTCAGGCTGGGACCCTGCTAATCAGGGCCCCAGCCTCTCTGTTCTCTCTAAACGATTTGGAGTGCACTCTAGGTGCACTAGTGATTGGATACTGTGGCACCTTATGAGTCCCTAGTATATGGTACCTTAGGTACCAAGGGCATAGGTACTTCACAGGTCTACCAGGGGCTGCAGCATGTATTATGCCATTCCTGGGAAGCAGACTAAATCTGACACCACAGGCCTGCTACTGCAGCCTGAGTGAGGAAGTGCTAGCACCCCTCACAGAGATATAGGTTCCCTATATCTCTCCTACACACACATATAACCCTATCAGTCACCCCTAAGGCAGGCCCTATCAATTCTGAGGGCAGGGTGCTTGGCTTCTATGTGAGGGGGTTCCTCTGCCTGAGCAGGGCCCCTCTGCAGCTCTCAGAGTCCATTCTCTGGTGCTGTTTGTGGATGCGGTTAAACCATATACTTTTAAGTGCATTATATCCTCGCGGTAAAATGCTAACTTTGGAATGGCTGCATCGAAACATGTCGTGTTTGGTGTCAAACATCTTGGAATACTACCCCCCCGCCAGTCCTGGCAGCGGGGGTAGCATTCCACCCTTCTAGAGGGATAGACATGTACCTACTGTGGAAACGCGGTAGAATCCTGCAGAGCCCTGGCATCACAAAATGGATGCCACCAGTCACAGACACTGGGCTGCCCTCCTGCTGATGACCAACACTCGCAGTGGAGGAAGCCCAACAATAGATATCCTGTCCCAAGGGGGTGTGACCACCTCCCAGACAGGGTTTAGTGTATTGGGGCTGGGTGGGTGCACTCTTAGAGCGCTTTGAAGTCCTGCACTGGGGGAGCAGAAGGCTCCTCTGTGCATATGCCAGTTCAAACCGGCTCAGGGGCTACCTGTCCCTGCTCTGGCGCGAAACTGGACAAAGGGAAGTGGGTGTAGCCACCCACTCCCCTGACCCTCCCATAGGTAGGGTCATAGAGCTAGTCCCTCCCCTTCTTTTAGTATAAGAGGGGGAACCTGTGCATTGCACCCTAGATTTCCCTGGATGATGCTCTACAAGAAGAATCCCGGACCTTCGACGTTCCACTACCTTTGGAAGACTGAAGAATCTCCCTTGGAGTCAAGGAGTGACTCCCCTGCTTGGCAGGCACCAAAAACTACAATCGACAGTCACAAACTACGCCGCTCCCGCCGGAGTCCGAAGTCCCTGTAGCCCAAGAAGTGGATTTTCTGACTTCTCAAAGGCCATTGTGAGTCTCCCGCGAAGCTGAGGCCAGTGGACCCCAAGAGTAATGAGGAAACGTGACCCCTGTGTACCGTGCCCTATTGTCGAGTGCAACCCCCTCACAACGTTCCACGAACTTGTGCTTTGGACCACTTGTGGTCCCAGCCTCCAGCAGGAACCCCTCCTAAGATCAGAGGCCTACCACGTCCCGAGTGACAGTGGGCCCCTGTGAGTGAATCCTCCCAAGGCGTCTTCGCGATCCCTTGTCAGCCGGCTTGTGGGTCCCCAAAAGACTTTCTAAAGAAACCAAAGGGCTCCCCTGGTTGCTCCAGGCCTGCCCTGACTTACCGTCTCTGGGTGAGTCCCACAGACCTTGATGGTCTGCGCCATTGCCTCTTCACACTTTCCCCGAGACTTGCTGTTACCAAGGCTTTTTGGCTACGATCGAGTCACCGACACAGCAGTAAGCTGCAGCCATCATGGCGCACGCCGAATCCAGCTCCTGGTCATCATCGACACCTCCTGGACCTCGTGGCTGAAGAGTCAAGGCAACCGCGAACGACCTGAATCTTGCGACGACGGTGGGCATCCATCTTCCTTGCCCTGAGTCACTGCCAAGTGACTTTGAACACTGTCCCCTCTGCTTTCAGGTCTTCCATCTTCCGAATCCAGGCTTGGATTCCTCCGGACACTTCTCCTGTCGCCGCAAGCAGCAAGTCTTCACTGGCTCCCATTGAAAACGACGCCGCGACCCGACACCAAAGAACACCTATGCACCCGGCTCCCCTGGGTGAGGTAACTTCAGCACTACGGTGCTCCTGTGGGTGTGGGCCCTAGAACTACTTACCCTGTAAGTAAAACTGGAGGGGATTATTAATTCTCACAGGTAGAGAGGATGGCGCTAAACCTAATAACGTGATAAGTTCAAACCTAATTGACAAATCTAACGGTGCTATAGGTGGGGAATAATCCCATAAACCCCCAAACCAGGACAAGGGTCCAAAGCAACTATGAAACCAATCCTATGCACACGAAAAACAACTTAATACAGGGTAATGAAAATCATTATCCCAAAGGTAAAAAAGCCATGAGTTCTTCAGCCGTTAAAGTTCATTTTAATATTCAGAATATTTTCCAAGCCAGCCAACACGTGTTTCGTCAGTGGGTAATGACCCTTGACTTCTTCAGGGCTCAATTATGATCTGACCAACCATTCAGACCTCTTGGCCGGTAATAGTTCCAACCCGGCGTGGTCGTCTTACAGTTGTTTCCTTATAACAACAACTCGTTCAAATCCTCGGATCCTGTATATCCCATAGTGTCCAAAGTGCCCTTGCACAGCCCGTATATCCCTTAAATACGGCGCTCCTCGTCTTAAGGGGTCCTTAGAACCATCTACATACGGCAAATACGCCGTCTACACCAACTCAATTACGAGCTAATTGGCGAGTACACCAACGCGTCCCGAAAGTTCCCGGGATTCCAATGAACTTTAACGGCTGAAGAACTCATGGCTTTTTTACCTTTGGGATAATGATTTTCATTACCCTGTATTAAGTTGTTTTTCGTGTGCATAGGATTGGTTTCATAGTTACCCTGTAAGTGACTTGCTTGTAGCTTCCCTAGAAGTGTCCTAAAACTCTAACTTTCTAAGTGCGACAATTGCGCTGACTCGTACAGGGTTCGCGTCTGTGTTAGACACACCGCGTCCATCTCCTTTGTAACACTATCTAAAACTGTATCCTTCGACTCGTACTGAGTCCGATCGGTGTTCGCCTCGAACACACAAAGGGCCTGTAACTCTGAGATCTCCATTGCACTGACTCGCACAAGGTTCGCGTCTGTGTTAGACACAGCGCGTCCATCTCCCTTGCATCTCTATCTGTGACCGCGTCCTTCGACTCGTACAAGGACCGATCGGTGTGTTCGCCTCGAACATGCAAGGGAGCTTTAACATTGATATCGCAATCGCGTCTGAGTGCATAGACTCGCACAGGACTCGCACCGGTGCCAGGTCACCGCGTCCGTCCCCTGTGGGTCTCCTACAACTACCTGGGGTGGTTCTTGGGGGTCCCTCGATTCTAGATGCCCTAGACCTAGGTCTAGCAAACTAAGATTGTGATATTCGATTGTGCTAAACTTATTGTGATAACATTTGACTTGTACATATGTTCCTGACTTCTAATCTCATAAAGAGATTAGTAGAGAGTGTTTATTAATAAATACATATATATTTGATATATATACCTGTGTGGTGTCTTTTCATTTGGTTATTCAAGAGATTGTGTGATAAAACAAGCTGCTTTACATTCCTTCAAGACTTAGCCTGAAGGCTGCTCTCCACAGCTACCACTAGGATAGCTTTCTATAAAGGTTGTCTTAAACCTATCTACCATAAGAGTCGAATTGTTCTGGTGCAAGGTGTCCACTTTAATTAGTGAACAGCATATACCAGGCCAACTTCTCACACCCTCTTGCCTGTTTTTGCAGTTCTCTTACCTCCTTCTGCACCTCTGTTGCTTCTTTCTGCATTTTTCTTGCTTCTTTCTGTACCCCTCTTGCCTGTTTCTGCACGTCACTTGCCTCTTTCTGTACCTCTCTTGCCTCTTTATGCACTACACTTGCCTTTTTCTGCATTTTTGTGCTTTTTCTGCACCTCACTTTTTCTTACGCCAACTCTATTGTCTCTTTCATCACTTCTCTTACTTCTTTCTGCACCTCTGTTGCTTCTTTCAGCACCTCTCTTGCTTCTCTCTGTACTTGTCTTTACTCTTTCTATACCTCTCTTGCCTCTTTATGCACTTCTCTTGCCTCTTTTTGCACCTCTGTTGCTTCTTTTATCACTTCTCCTAGCCTCTTTCTGCACCACTCTTGCCTGTTTCTGCACCTATGTTGGTTGTTTCTGCACTTCTCTTGCTTTTTTCTGCACCTCTCTTGTTTCTTTCTGCAACTCTCTTGTCTTTTTCATCACTTCTCTTGGTTCTTTCTGCACCTCTCTTGCCTCTTTCTTCACCCAACTTGCCTCTTTCTGCCCCTCTCTTGCTTTTTTCTGCACCTCTTGTGTTTCTTTCTCCAACTCTCTTGTCTCTTTCATCACTTCTCTTGGTTCTTTCTGTACCTCAGTTGCTTCTTTCAGCACTTCTCTTGCCTCTTTCTGCACTTCTCTTACCTTTTTCTGCACCTATCTTGCCTCTTTCTGCACCTCTGTTGCCTCTTTCTGCCCCACTCTTCCCTCTTTCTGTACCTCTCTTGCCTCTTTCTGCACCCCTGTTCCCTCTTTATTCACCTCTCTTGCCTGTTTATTCACCTATCTTGCCTCTTTCTGCACTTCTCTTGCTGCTTTCTGCACCTCTGTTGCTTCTTTCTGCAACTCTTTTGCCTCTTTCTGCACTTCTCTTGCTTTTCTCTGCACCTCACTTGTTTCTTTCGGCAACTTTGTTGTCTCTTTGATCACTTCTCTTGCTTTTTTGTGCACCTCTGTTGCTTCTTTCAGCAATTCTCTTGCTTCTTTCTTCACTTGTCTTGCCTCTTTCTACACCTCTCTTGCCTCTTTAAGCGCTTTTCTTGCCTCTTTCTGCACCTCTGTTGCTTCTTTCAGCACTTCTCTTTCCTGTTTCTACAACTCTCTTGCCTCTTTCTGCAGTTCTCTTGCCTCTGTATGAAACTCCTATGCTTCTTTCAGCACTTCTCTTTCCTGTTTCTGCACCCCTCTTGCCTCTTTCTGCACCTATGTTGGTTCTTGCTGCTCTTCTCTTGCTTCTTTCTGCACCACTGTTGCTTCTTTCTGCACCCCTCTTCCCTCTTTCTGTAGCTCTCTTGCCTCTTTCTGCACCCCTGTTCCCTCTTTCTGCACCACTATCGCCTGTTTCTGCAACTCTCTTGCCTCGTTTTGCACTTCTCTTGACTCCTTCTGTACCTCTGTTGCTTCTTTCTGCACTTCTTTTGCCTCTTTTTTCCCCTCTAACCTGTTTTTGGAGTTCTCTTACCTCTTAGAGGTGCACTCTATTGCTTCTTTCTGCACTTCTCTTGCTTCTTTCTGTACCCCTCTTGCCTGTTTCTGCACTTCACTTTCCTCTTTCTGTACCTCTCTTGCCTCTTTCTGTACCTCTCTTGCCTCTTTATGCACCTCACTTGACTTTTTCTGCACTTTTCTTGCTTTTTTCTGCACTTGTCTTTACTCTTTCTATACCTCTCTTGCCTCTTTATGCACTTCTCTTGCCTCTTTTTGCACCTCTGTTGCTTCTTTTAGCACTTCTCTAGTCTCTTTCTGTACCACTCTTGCCTCTTTCTGCACCTATGTTGGTTCTTTCTGCACTTCTCTTGCTTTTTTTGCACCTCCATTGATTCTTTCTTCACCTCACTTGTTTCTTTCTGCAACTCTCTTGTCTCTTTCATCACTTCTCTTGCTTCTTTCTGCACTTTTCTTTCCTCCTTCTATACCTCTCTTTTCTCTTTATGCACTTCTCTTGCCTCTTTCTCCACCTCTGTTGCTTCTTTCAGAACTTCTCTTGCCTCTTTCTGCACCCCTTTTGCCTCTTTTGCTCCTATGTTGGTTCTTTCTGCACTTCTCTTGCTTCTTTATGCACCCCTCTTGCCTCTTTCTGTACCCCTCTTCCCTCTTTCTGCACTGCGCTTGCCTCTTTCTGCACCCCTGTTCCCTCTGTTTCTGCAACTCTCTTGCCACTTTCTGCCCTTCTCTTGCTTCTTTCTGTACCTCTGTTTCTTCTTTCTACACCCTTTTGCCTCTTTCTGCACCCCCTTCCCTCTTTCTGCACCTCTCTTGCCTCTTTCTACACCCCTGTTCCCTCTTTTTGCACCTCTCTTGCCTGTTTCTGCACCTCTCTTGCCTCTTTCTGCACATAACTTGCCTCTTTCTGCAGTTCTCTTGCTTATTTCTGCACCTCTCTTGTTTCTTTCTGCAACTGTCTTGTCTCTTTCATCACTCCTCTTGGTTCTTTCTGCACCTCTGTTTCTTCTTTCAGCACTTCTCTTCCCTCTTTCTGTACTTCTCTTACCTGTTTCTGTACCTCTCTTGCCTCTTTCTGCACCATTATTGCCTCTTTCCACACCACTCTTCCCTCTTTCTGTACCTCTCTTGCCTCTTTCTGCAACCCTGTTCCCTCTTTCGTCAACTCTCTTGCCTGTTTCTTCACCTATCTTGCCTCTTTCTGCATTTCTCTTGCTGCTTTCTGTACCACTGTTGCTTCTTTTTGCAACTCTCTTGCCTCTTTCTGCACATCACATGCCTCTTTCTGCACTTCTCTTGCTTTTTTCTGCATCTCACTTGTTTCTTTCTACAACTCTCTTGTCTCTTTCATCACTTCTCTTGCTTCTTTCTGCACCTCTGTTGCTTCTTTCAGCACTTCTCTTGCTTCTTTCTGCACGTGTCTTTCCTTTTTCTACACCTCTCTTGCCTCTTTAAGTGCTTCTCTTGCTTCTTTCTGCACCTCTGTTGCTTCTTTCAGCACTTCTCTTGCATGTTTATGCAACTCTCTTGCCTCTTTCTGCAGTTCTCTTGGATCTTTATTCACCTCTTATGCTCCTTTCAGCACTTTTCTTGCCTGTTTCTGCACCTAAATTGGTTCTTACTGCTCTTCTCTTGCTTCTTTCTGCCCCTCTGTTGCTTCTTTCTGCACAACTCTTGCCTCTTTCTGCACCCCTCTTCCCTCTTTCTGTACCTCTCTTACCTCTTTCTGCACCGCTATTGCCTCTTTCTGCACCTCTATTGCCTGTTTCTGCAACTCTCTTGCCTCTTTCTGCTGTTCTCTTGATTCCTTCTGCACCTCTGTTGCTTCTTTCTGTACTTCTCTTACCTCTTTCTTTACCCCTCTTGCCTGTTGCTGCAGTTCTCTTGCCTCCTTCTGGACCTCTGTTGCTTTTTTCTGCACTACTCTTGCTTCTTTCTGTACCCCTCTTGCCTGTTTCTGCACGTCAGTTGTCTCTTTCTGTACCTCTCTTATCTCTTTATGCACCTTACTTGCCTTTTTCTGCACTTTTCTTGCTTTTTTCTGTACCTCACTTGTTTCTTTCGGCAACTCTATTGTCTGTTTCATCACTTCTCTTGCTTCTTTCTGCTACTGTTGCTTCTTTCAGCACTACTCTTGCTTCTTTTTGCACCCCTCTTGCATCTTTCTGCACCTATGTTGATTCTTTCTGCACTTCTCTTGCTTCTTTTGCACCTCTGTTGCTTCTTTCTGCACCTCTCTTGCCTGTTTCTGCAACTCTCTTGCCTCTTTCTGAAGTTCTCCTGCCTCCTTCTGCACCTCTGTTGCTTCTTTCTGCACTTTTCTTGCCTCTTTATGAACCCCTGAAACCTCTTTCTGTACCTCTCTTGCCTGTTTCTGCAACTCTCTTGCCTGTTTCTGCAGTTCTCTTGCCTCCTTCTTCACCTCTGTTGCGTCTTTCTGCACTTCTCTTGCCTCTTTCTGTGCCCCTCTTCCATGTTTCCGCACCTAATTTGCCCTTGTTTACACCTCTCTTGCCTCTTTCTGTACCTAACTTGCCTCTTTCTGCACTTCCCTTCCTTTTTGTGCACCTCTCTTGTTTCTTTCTGCACCTCTCTTGTTTCTTTCTGCAACTCTTTTGTCTCTTTCATCACTTCTCTTGGTTCTTCCTCACCTCTGTTGCTTTTTTCAGCACTTCTCTTGCCTGTTTCTGTACCTCTCTTGCCTGTTTCAGCACCCTTCTTTCCTCTTTGTGTACCTCTCCTGCCTCTTTCTGCACATCTCTTGCTACTTCCTACATTTCTCTTGCCAATTCTGCACCTCTTTTGCTTCTTTCTGCACTTCTCTTGCCTCTTTCTGCACCCCTCTTGCCTCTTTCTACACCTTTGTTGGTTCTTTCTGCACTGCTCTTGCTTCTTTCTGCACCTCTCTTGCAAATTTCTGCACCCCTCTTGCCTCTTTCTGCACCCTTCTTAACAATTCTACACCTCTGTTGCCTCTGTATGCACCCCTATTACCTCTTTCTACACCTCTTTTGCCTGTTTCTGTAACTCTCCTGCCTCTTTCTGCAGTTCTCTTAACTCCTTCTGCACCTCTGTTGCTTCTTTCTGCACTTCTCTTTCCTCTTTCTGTACCCCTGTTGTTTCTTTCTGTACTTCTCTTGCTTCTTTCTGTACTTCTCTTGCTTTTTCTGCACTTCTCTTTCCTCTTTCTGCACCTCTCTTGCCTCTTTCTGCACTTCTCTTGCCTCTTTCTGCAGCTCTGTTGCTTCTTTCTGCACTTCTCGTGCCTCTTTCTGTACCCCTCTTGCCTCTTTCTGCACCTCTCTTGCCTCTTTCTACACCTAACTTGCCTCTTTCTGCACTTCTCTTGCTTTTTTCTGCACCTCTCTTGTTTCTTTCTGCAACTCTCTTGTCTCTTTCATCACTTCTCCTAGTTCTTTCTGCACCTCTGTTGCTTCTTTCAGCACTTCTCTTGCCTCTTTCTGCACTTCTCATACCTGTTTCTGCACCTATCTTGCCTCTTTCTGCACCTCTGTTGCCTCTTTCTGCTCCACTCTTCCCTCTTTCTGCACCTCTCTTACCTCTTTCTGCATCCCTGTTCCCTCTTTCTTCACCTATCTTTCCTGTTTCTTTACCTAACTTGCCTCTTTCTGTACTTCTCTTGCTGCTTTCTGCACCTCTGTTGCTTCTTTATGCTACTCTCTTGCCTCTTTCTGCACCTCACTGTAGGAGAGTAGGATCTGCCTCTTATGGTTACCCCCACTTTTTGCTGATGCTTCACTGTATTTTGACTTTAGTCTGGCTGGGGCCCTGCCATTCAGGTCCCCAGCCTAGCTGCTTCCTCTCTAAATGGATTCCAAGAACCTTAGGTACTTCACTGATTGGATTCTGGGGTGCCCTTATAAGTCCCTAGTATATGGTATACTATGTACCCAGGGCATAGGTACCCCAGGGGCCTACCAGGGGCTGAAGCATGTATTGTGCCGCCCCTGGAAGGCCCTCCAAAATGACACCACAGGTCTGCTACTGCAGCCTGAGTAAGGTGGTGCCTGCCCCCCTTACAGTGGTATAGGCTACCTATATCACTACCATTGCACACACATATAAACCTATAAGTCACTCCTATGGCAGGCCTTGACAATCCTGAAGGCAGAGTGCTTGGTTTTCATGTGAGAGGGTGCCCCTGCATGAGCAGAGCCCCTCTGCAGTATTCGGAGTACCTCCTCTGATGCTGTTTGCAGTGCAGCCTGACCATATACTCTTAAGTGCATTATAACCTTGCGTTAAAAGCTAACTTTGGGATGGCTGCACGGAAACATGTTGTGTTTGGTGTCAAACATCTTGGAATACTACCCCCCCGCCAGTTCTGGCGGCGGGGGTAGCATTCTACCCTTCTAGAGGGAGAGACATGTGCCAACCTGCATACCCGGTATTAACTTTAAAGAGCCCTGGCATCACAAAATGGATGCTGCAGCCACAGACACGAGTCTGGCCTTCTGCTGCCGACCGAAACTCCGGCAGGGAGGCCTGGACAATAGGTTTCCTGTTGCAGGGAGGTGTAACCACCTCCCAGACAGGCTGATGTGATTGGGGCTGGGTGGGTGCACTCTCAAAGTGCTTTGAAGTCCAGCACTGGGGGCACATTTGGTGTCCCTGTGCATACCCCAGTTCAAACCGGCTCAGGGGCTTCCAGCCCCTGCTCTGGCACGAAACTGGACAAAGGGAAAAGGGTGTAACCACCCCTATGCCCTGACCCTCCCATAGGTGGGTCCCCAGAGAATGTCCAACCCCCTAACTTGGTATAAGTATGGGACCCCAGTCCTTAGGACTTTAGATTACCCTGGACAAAACTCTGAAGCCGAATCCTGGACCTTCGATGCTCTACTTCAAGATTAGAGGACTGAAGAATCTCCCTTGGGGTCAAGGAGAGACCCCCCTGCTTGGCAGGCACCAAAGAAGCAATTGTCCGGTCTGCATCACTGAAGCTCCCGCCGGACGCCGAAGTCTTTGCATCACCAGAGGTGGATTTCCAGACTTCCCCGAGGCTACCCTGAGTCCCCAGCAAAGCTGAAGCCCGTGGCTATCGTGGGTAACATGGAACTGTGACCCCTGGGCACTGCGTACTTTCATAAGTGCATACTCTTACTGATCTCCCACGAAGTTCTGCTTTGGGCTCCGAGTAGCCCTCACCTCCACCCCTGACTGCACTCAAGATCTCTGGCCCCCACTCCACGAGTGTCCCGTGAGCCAGCTCCAAGTGCGTCCATTCGAGGCTCCTTTGCGGTCGCTAGTCCATTGGCTAGTGGGCCCTCCCGAAGGCCAATCTTCTTCTTCTTAGGCTCCCTGATTGCTCCAGACGTGCCCTGACTTACTCTTGCTGGGTGAGTCCCTCAGACCTTGCTGGTCTGCATCACTGTCCTTTATTCTTTTCCACAAGACTTGCCGTTGCCAAGGCTTGTTGGGTCCAATCTGGTTGCTGACACCTCAGCAAGCAGCAGATGTCGTGGGACAGCTCGAATCCAGCTCCTGGTCATCGTCGACACCTCCTGGACCTCGTGGCTGAAGAGTCAAGATGATTGTCAACCTACCTGAAGCACTCGACATCGGTGGGCATCTGCTCATCGTCTTCCTGGTCACTGGCAAGTGACCCAGACTCTGTCCCCTCTGCTTTCAGGTTCTTCAGATCTCTGATCCACCTTTGCGTCCACCCGAACACTTTAGACTTGGCCGCCAGCAGCTCTTTGCCGTAGATCGCCATTGAAAACGACGACGAAACCCGACTCCGAAAGACACCTATGCACACGGCTTCCCTGGGTGAGGTAACTCGAGTACTCCGGTGCTCCCGTGGGTATAGACTCTAGAACAACCTAGGTCTAAAGGGGTTTGCTCCAAGTCCTCCTCTAAGTGTCCTTTTTCCTTAAAACTCCAACCGCGACATTCTCCATAGAAGTCACCGGCGGCTCGCGGCTGTGTTCTCACACTGCACCCGTCCCCCGTGGGTCCCCTGTGTCACTACCTTGGGCGGTTCCTTGAGGGCCAAGCACTTCTACAGGCTCTAGGCCTTGTGTCTACTTCAGTCGTGGTTCTTATACCACTTTATTGGTATATGGTTTGTTACGCCCCTAGGGCTCAAACGTGTATTTGTGCTATTACTGTTGATTACCGACTTGTAACTTATGTACTTCAAACTCTAGCCTCATAAAGAGACTAGAGGGGTGTGTTTAAGACTAAATACTCATATTTTATATATATACCTGGTGTGGTCCTCTTTCATTTGGTCACTCAAGAGATTATAGACTGGTAAAACAAGCTGCTTTACATTCCTTCAAGACTTAGCCTGAAGGCTGCTCTCCATAGCTACCACTAGGATAGCTTTCAATAAAGGTTGTCTTGAACCTATCTCCAATTTGGGGTTGTTTGGACTGGTACAGGGTGCCCACTATAATTAGTGGACAGCATATACCAGGCCAACTTCTCACATTGGTGTGCAGCGTGTGGGATTCCAGCTTGCTATTGTTTTACCAGATAATCTCAATTGAATTGATCAACTGAAAACCACTAAAGGTACCTTAGGTACATATAAATCAAGCTTAGGATACAGTAAGTTCTACTGAACTTAGAGTTGTGTATTAAGGGATAGCACACCCTTTCTACAACTCAAGAGAGTTTAGTAGGCCACACTAGAGTAGGTAGTGCATACACCACACCTCACTAGTAATGTCTTCAAAGCCATGACCCAGTGAGTCCTTGCCAGAAGCCAGTGGGCTTCTTCCCTCCAAGTATGATAATCTCCCATTCTTGGAAGTGAGAGCATTGTGCAATACTAGGAAGCTGAAGACAGGCAAAAGTGCCAGCACCCAACACCTCCGAGAGGTGCTTCTGTCAGATGATCTCAGCAGACCCCTAGGGCCTGATGGGGTAGGCAGATAGGGTGGGGCAGAAGATGAGGAAGGGACTAGGGGTGAAATCCCCCAGGCCCCCCCCTCTGAAACTGGCCAGGAAGGTGACAATGACCTTGACCTGGAAAACCCAACTATTCCTGTGGATGAAGAGGAGGATCAGAATGACCTCACCTTTGTCCCCCCAGGAAGAGTTGTGAGTGTGCCCAGAAGGACTAGATCTCCTTCTCAGGAGTCTAACCACTCTGACACCTCAATAGGGACCTCTGTCTCTTCTCACAGGAGAGAATCCTCTCATGAGAGGAGAAACAGACTGATTCAGTATGAGCAAGCCCAGCTTGAGCTCAGAAAACAGCAGTTGGCTATAGACAGGGAGTCCCTAGATCTCTACAAAGAGAGAACAAAGTTGGGACTAGAGTCCCATGGTGGCAGCAGTTTCCCCAGAGATAGGGAAAGGTCACATGACCATAGAAACCTGAGCAAGATTGTCCCTCCCTACCAGAGTGGGGATGACATCCACAAATGGATTTCTGCACTGGAGAGGGCCTGTAAAGTACAGAGGGTCCCCCAGGAGCAGTGGGCAGCAATCTTGTGGCTCTCCTTTGCAGACAAAGGTAGAGATAAGCTCCTCACTGTTAGAGAAGAGGATGCTGACAATTACAAAGTCTTGAAGAGTGCTCTGATTGATGGGTTTGGCCTAACAACTGAACAATACAGGTTAAAGTTCAGAGATACCCAAAAAGCACAGACTCAAGACTGGGTGGACTTTGTTGATTGTTCTGCTAAGGTTCTGGAAGGTTGGTTAATGGGCAGTAAGGTATGTGACGTCACAGGATTGTACAATCTTATCATGAGGGAGCACATTCTTAATAACTGTCAAAATCAGCTGTTGCATCAGTACCTGGTGGACTCTGATCTGACCTCTCCCCAAGAATTGGGAAAGAAGGCAGACAAATGGGTCAGAACCAGGGTGAGGCAGAAGGTACAGAACCAAGGTGGTGACCATAAGAAGCAAGATTCTAAAAACTCTGATAAGGGTGGGGAGAAGGGTAAAGACCAGAAGTCTTCACAAGGCCCCCAAAAATCTTCTTCAGGTGGGGATTCACAGTCTAACAAAGGGAAAGGCCAAAAGAAACCATGGTGCAAAGTCTGTAAGCAAAAGACACACTGGACCAGTGATTGCACCAAGTCCAAAGACTCTGTTCCAGCCCCCACCAATGCCCCTAGTGCAGTTACAATTGGTGGTGGGAGTACACAAGCAAAGGGTTTAGTAGGGTTGACCCTGGGTAAGGAGATGAGCTCTGACCTAGTCAGAGAACTCACTCAGGCTGTCCTAGTCTGTGATGGAGGCATGGATGTGACCTCCTCTGTGAGTCCCAGTAATCTGGGCAAGTACAGACAACAGCCATTAATAAACGGAAAAGAGGCTTTGGCATTTAGGGACACAGGGGCAAGTGTCACCATGGTGACACAAGACCTTGTGAATCCTGGGCAGATTATACTTGGTGAGATGTACCAAGTGACCAATGCTAGCAATGTCAGAACAGACCATACTCTGGCAGTTGTTAACTTCTCCTGGGGAGGGGTAACTGGCCTTAAGAAGGTTGTGGTAAGTGCAGACCTACCAGTTGAATGCTTGCTTGGCAATGATCTTGAAACTTCAGCTTGGGCAGAAGTGGAGCTCAGGACCCATGCAGAAATGCTGGGCATCCCTGCAGATGTGTTTGCTGTGACCAGGTCACAGAGCAAAATGTCTAAAACTGAACAGGCCTTGGATCCTGGAACAATGGACCAAGTGCCATCCAAGAGGAGGAGTAGTAGTGTAAAGGCAGTGCCTTCCCCCTTGGCTCAGAAGGAAGATCAGTCTCTTCAGGGAGATGATCTTAGTCCTGAGGAAGGAACTGTCCCAGAGGAGCTTGAGCCTTATCAGGTGGAGTTATTGGGGACAGGGAGCCCTTCCAGGGCATATCTGAGCCAGGAGCAGCAGAGCTGCCCCTCTCTTGAACCCCTCAGACAGCAAGCTGCTGCTGAGGCTGCTGGAAATGCTAGTGGTCCCCATAAAGTATATTGGGATGATGGACTCTTGTACTCAGAGTGTAGAGACCCCAAGCCTGGTGCCACCAGGAGGTTGGTTATACCTCTGAAGTTCAGGGGCTTCCTATTGACCCTAGCCCATGATATTCCTTTAGCAGGACACCTGGGCCAGAACAAGACTTGGGACAGAATTGTCCCTCACTTTCACTGGCCCCACATGTCTGAAGACACCAAGGAGTTTTGTCGCTCCTGTGTAACCTGCCAGGCCAGTGGCAAGGCAGGTGGCACTACAAAGGCCCCCCTGATACCACTACCTGTGGTGGGGGTTCCCTTTGAAAGGGTGGGGATTGACATTGTTGGTCCCATGGATCCCCAAACAGCATCTGGGCACAGGTTTATCCTGGTGGTGGTGGATCATGCCACCAGGTACCCAGAGACTATTCCCCTTAGGACCACTACAGCACCTGTAGTGGCAAGAGGCCTCCTGGGAATCTTCTCAAGAGTGGGCTTCCCTAAGGAGGTTGTATCAGACAGGGGTGCAAACTTTATGTCTGGATACTTGAAAGCAATGTGGAAGGAGTGTGGAGTGACTTACAAGTTCACCACACCCTATCACCCACAATGCAATGGTTTAGTTGAGAGATTCAACAAAACCTTGAAGGGCATGATTAAAGGGCTCCCAGAGAAGCTCAGGCGAAGATGGGACATACTCTTGCCCTGCCTTTTATTTGCATACAGGGAGGTGCCTCAAAAGGGGGTTGGCTACAGCCCTTTTGAACTTTTGTTTGGTCACCCTGTCAGGGGTCCATTGTGCTTGGTGAAGGAAGGATGGGAGTTACCTCTCAAGCCCCCAAAGCAAGACATAGTGGACTATGTACTTGGTCTCCGCTACAGGATGGCTGAATACATGAAAAAGGCAACTAAAAACCTTGAGGCTAGCCAGGAACTCCAAAAAGCCTGGCATGATCAAAAGGCTGTACTGACTGTTTACCAGCCAGGACAGAAGGTGTGGGTGTTGGAGCCAGTGGCCCCAGCAGCTCTCCAAGACAAATGGAGTCGACCCCATACCATTGTTGAACAGAAGGGTGAGGTTACCTATTTAGTAGACCTAGGAACACCCAGGAGTCCAAACAGGGTTCTCCATGTCAACAGATTGAAACCATATGTGGACAGGGCTGACATGGGCTTGCTCATGGCAACTGATGAGGACCAGGAGGAGGAGAGTGACCCTCTCCCAGACCTGCTCTCACAGAACCCTGATGATGGGTCAGTGGATGGTGTAGCCTTGGCAGGCAGCCTCACTGTCCAACAGCAAACTGATTGCAGACAGGTGCTCAATCAGTTCAGGCATATATTCTCTCTGACACCAAGTCAGACCACCTGGTGCACTCATGAAGTGGACACTGGGGACAGTCTGCCTATTAAAAATAAGATTTATAGGCAACCTGATCATGTCAGGGACTGTATCAGGACAGAAGTCCAGAAGATGTTGGATTTGGGAGTTATTGAACCCTCAGATAGCCCTTTGGCTAGTCCAGTGGTCCTGGTGCCAAAACCTCACACCAGTGGTGGGAAAAGAGAGATGAGGTTTTGTGTGGACTACAGGGGTCTCAATGCAGTCACTAGGACTGATGCCCATCCAATACCCAGGGCAGATGAGCTAATTGACACTTTGGCCTCAGCCAAGTATCTAAGCACATTTGACCTAACAGCTGGCTACTGGCAGATCAGACTAGCTGATGATGCAAAGCCAAAAACAGCATTCTCAACCCCTAGTGGGCATTATCAATTTGTGGTAATGCCCTTTGGTTTGAAGAATGCACCTGCCACTTTTCAAAGGTTGGTGAATACAGTCCTTACAGGTCTGGAAGCCTACAGTGCAGCATATCTAGATGATATTGCTGTCTTTAGCTCCACCTGGGAGGATCACCTGGTCCACCTCAGAAATGTTTTGCAGGCCCTGCAGAAAGCAGGCCTCACTATCAAGGCCACAAAGTGCCAGATAGGGCAGAGTCAGGTTGTGTACCTGGGCCACCTGTGGGTGGAGGCCAGGTTCAACCCTTGCAGAGCAAGATCCAGACTATCATGGACTGGACTGCTCCAACTACCCAGACTCAGGTGAGAGCCTTTTTAGGCCTGACTGGGTACTATAGGAGATTTGTGAAGGGGTATGGATCAATAGTGACACCCCTGAATGACTTAACTTCCAAGAAAATGCCCAAGAAGGTTCAGTGGACAGCTAGCTGTCAGAAGGCATTTGATGACCTGAAGCAGGCCATGTGCACTGCTCCCATTCTACAGAGTCCTGATTACTCCAAGAAGTTCATTGTCCAAACAGATGCATCTGAATTGGGGGTAGGGGCTGTACTGTCACAATTGAATGATGAAGGTCAGGATCAGCCAGTAGCTTTCATAAGCAGGAGGCTGACCCCTAGAGAGAAACGTTGGTCAGCCATAGAGAGGGAGGCCTTTGCTGTGGTTTGGGCTCTGAAGAAGCTGAGGCCATACTTGTTTGGCACTCACTTCCTTTTTCAAACAGACCACAAGCCCCTCTTATGGCTAAAACAGATGAAGGGTGAAAACCCCAAACTTTTGAGGTGGTCCATTTCCCTACAGGGGATAGACTATACAGTGGAACATAGACCTGGGAGTAACCATGCCAATGCAGATGGACTCTCCAGATATTTCCACTTAGAACATGAAGACTCAACTGGGCAAGGTTAGTTTAATGTCCCTACGTTTGGGGGGTTGTGTAGGAGAGTAGGATCTGCCTCTTATGGTTACCCCCACTTTTTGCTGATGCTTCACTGTATTTTGACTTTAGTCTGGCTGGGGCCCTGCCATTCAGGTCCCCAGCCTAGCTGCTTCCTCTCTAAATGGATTCCAAGTACCTTAGGTACTTCACTGATTGGATTCTGGGGTGCCCTTATAAGTCCCTAGTATATGGTATACTATGTACCCAGGGGCCTACCAGGGGCTGAAGCATGTATTGTGCCACCCCTGGAAGGCCCTCCAAAATGACACCTCAGGTCTGCTACTGAAGCCTGAGTAAGGTGGTGCCTGCACCCCTTACAGTGGTATAGGCTACCTATATCATTACCATTGTACACACATATAAACCTATAAGTCACTCCTATGGCAGGCCTTGACAATCCTGAAGGCAGAGTGCTTGGTTTTCATGTGAGAGGGTGCCCCTGCATGAGCAGAGCCCCTCTGCAGCATTTGGAGTACCTCCTCTGATGCTGTTTGCAGTGCAGCCTGACCATATACTCTTAAGTGCATTATAACCTCGCGTTAAATGCTAACTTTGGGATGGCTGCACGGAAACTTGTCGTGTTTGGTGTCAAACATCTTGGAATACTACCCCCGCCAGTTCTGGTGGCGGGGGTAGCATTCCACCCTTCTAGAGGGAGAGACATGTGCCAACCGGCATACCCGGTATTAACTTTAAAGAGCCCTGGCATCACAAAACGGATGCTGCAGCCACAGACACGAGTCTGGCCTCCTGCTGCCGACCGAAACTCCGGCAGGGGAGGCCTGGACAATAGGTTTCCTGTTGCAGGGAGGTGTAACCACCTCCCAGACAGGCTGATGTGTATTGGGGCTGGGTGGGTGCACTCTCAAAGTGCTTTGAAGTCCAGCACTGGGGGCACATTTGGTGTCCCTGTGCATACCCCAGTTCAAACCGGCTCAGGGGCTTCCAGCCCCTGCTCTGGCGTGAAACTGTATAAAGGGAAAGGGGTGTAACCACCCCTCTGCCCTGACCCTCCCATAGGTGGGTCCCCAGAGAATGTCCAACCCCCTAACTTGGTATAAGTATGGGACCCCAGTCCTTAGGACTTTAGATTACCCTGGACGAAACTCTGAAGCCGAATCCTGGACCTTCGACGCTCTACTTCAAGCTTAGAGGACTGAAGAATCTCCCTTGGGGTCAAGGAGTGACTCCCCTGCTTGGCAGGCACCAAAGAAGCAATTGTCCGGTCTGCATCGCTGAAGCTCCTGCTGGACGCTGAAGTCTTTGCATCACCAGAGGTAGATTTCCAGACTTCCCCGAGGGTACCCTGAGTCCCCAGCAAAGCTGAGGCCTGTGGCTATCGTAGGTAACGTGGAACCGTGACCCCTGGTCACCGCGTACTTTTGTAAGTGCATCCTCTTCCTGGTCTTCCACAAAGTTGTGCTATGGGCTCCCAGTAGCCCTCACCTCCAGCACCAACTGCACCAAAGATCACCGGCCCCCACTCCACGAGTATCCCGTGAGCCAGCTCCAAGTGCATCCACTTGAGGCTCCTTTGCAGTTGCTAGTCTGTTGGCTAGTGGGCCCTCCCAAAGGCCAATATTCTTCTGCTTGGGCTCCCTGGTTGCTCCAGACGTGCCCTGCCTTATCCTTGCTGGGTAAGTCCCTCAGACCTTACTGGTCTGCATCACCGTCCTTTCTTCCTTTCCATGAGACTTGCCGTTGCCAAGGCTTGTTGTGTCCAATCCAGTCGCCGACATTTCAGCAAGTGGCAGACGTTGTGTGCAGCTTGAATCCAGCTCCTGGTCATTGTCGACGCCTCCTGGACCTCGTGGCTGAAGAGTCAAGACGACTGTCAACCTACCTGAAGCACTCGACATCGGTGGGCATCTGCTCATCGTCTTCCTGGTCACTGGCAAGTGACCCAGACTCTGTCCCCTCTGCTTTCAGGTTCTTCAGATCTACGATCCACCTTTGGATCCACCCAAACACTTTCGACTTGGCCGCCAGCAGCACTTTGCCGCAGATCGCCATTGAAAACGACGACGAAACCCAACTCCGAAAGACACCTATGCACCTGGCTTCCCTGGGTGAGGTAACTCGAGTACTCCGGTGCTCCCGTGGGTATAGACTCTAGAACAACCTAGGTCTAAAGGGGTTTGCTCCAAGTCCTCCTCTAAGTGTCCTTTTTCCTTAAAACTCCAACCGCGACATTCTCCATAGAAGTCAACGGCGGCTCGCTGCTGTGTTCTCACACTGCACACGTCCCCCGTGGGTCCCCTGTGTCACTACCTTGGGTGGTTCCTTGAGGGCCAAGCACTTCTACAGGTTCTAGGCCTTGTGGCTAGTTCAGTCATGGTTCTTATACCACTTTATTGGTATATGGTTTGGTACGCCCCTAGGGCTCAAACGTGTATTTGTGCTATTACTGTTGATTACCGACTTGTAACTTATGTACTTCGAACTCTAGCCTCATAAAGAGACTAGAGGGGTGTGTTTAAGACTAAATACATATATTTTAAATATATACCTGGTGTGGTCCTCTTTCATTTGGTCACTCAAGAGATTATAGACTGGTAAAACAAGCTGCTTTACATTCCTTCAAGACTTAGCCTGAAGGCTGCTCTCCATAGCTACCACTAGGATAGCTTTCAATAAAGGTTGTCTTTAACCTATCTCCAATTTGGGGTTGTTTGGACTGGTACAGGGTGCCCACTATAATTAGTGGGCAGCATATACCAGGCCAACTTCTCCCACTCACGTGCCTCTTTCTGCACTTCTCTTGCTTTTCTCTGCACCTCACTTGTTTCTTTCAGCAACTTTCTTGTCTCTTTGATCACTTCTCTTGCTTTTTTCTGCACCTCTGTTGCTTCTTTCAGCATTTCTCTTGCTTCTTTCTTCACTTGTCTAGCTTCTTTCTACACCTCTCTTGCCTCTTTAAGTGCTTTTCTTGCCTCTTTCTGCACCTCTGTTGCTTCTTTCAGCACTTCTCCTTCCTGTTTCTCCAACTCTCTTGCCTCTTTCTGCAGTTCTCTTACCTCTTTATGCAACTCCTATGCTTCTTTCAGCACTTCTCTTTCCTGTTTCTGCACCCCTCTTGCCTCTTTCTGCACCTATGTTGGTTCTTGCTGCTCTTCTCTTGCTTCTTTCTGCACCTCTGATGCTTCTTTCTGCACCCCTCTTCCCTCTTTCTGTAGCTTTCTTGCCTCTTTCTGCACCCCTGTTCCCTCTTTCTGCACCACTATTGCTCGTTGCTGCAACTCTCTAGCCTCGTTTTGAGTTCTGTTGACTCCTTCTGTACCTCTGTTGCTTCTTTCTGCACTTCTTTTGCCTCCTTTTTTCCCCCTCTCACCTGTTTTTGCAGTTCTCTTACCTCCTAGAGGTGCACTCTATTGCTTCTTTCTGCACTTCTCTTGCTTCTTTCTGTACCTCTCTTGCCTGTTTCTGCACTTCACTTGCCTCTTTCTGTACCTCTCTTGCCTCTTTATGCACCTCACTTGCCTTTTTCTGCACAATTCTTGCTTTTTTCTGCACCTCACTTTTTTCTTTCGGCAAATCTATTGTCTCTTTCATCACTTCTCTTGCTGCTTTCTGTACCTCTGTTGCTTCTTTCAGCACTTCTCTTGCTTCTTTCTGTACCTCTGTTGCTTCTTTCAGCACTTCTCTTGCTTCTTTCTGCACTTGTCTTTATTCTTTCTATACCTCTCTTGCCTCTTTATGCACTTCTCTTGCCTCTTTTTGCACCTCTGTTGCTTCTTTTAGCACTTCTCTAGCCTCTTTCTGCACCCTCTTGCCTCTTTCTGTACCTATGTTGGTTCTTTCTGCACTTCTCTTGTTTCTTTCTGCAACTCTCTTGTCTCTTTCATCAATTCTGTTGGTTCTTTCTGCACCTCTCTTGCTTCTTTCAGCACTTCTCTTGCCTCTTTCTGCACTTCTCTTACCTGTTTCTGCACCTATCTTGCCTCTCTCTGCACCTCTGTTGCCTCTTTCTTCACCGCTATTGCCTTTTTCTGTAACTCTCTTGCCTCGTTTTGCTGCTCTCTTGATTCCTTATGCACCTCTGTTACTTCTTTCTGCACTTTTCTTGCCTCTTTCTTTACCCCTCTGTAGGAGAGTAGGATCTGCCTCTTATGTTGCCCCCACTTTTTTTCTGATGTTTACACTGGTTTCTGGCTATAGTCAGGCTGGGACCCTGCTAATCAGGGCCCCAGCCTCTCTGCTTCTCTCTAAACGATTTGGAGTGCACTCTAGGTGCACTAGTGATTGGATACTGTGGTCACCTTATGAGTCCCTAGTATATGGTACCTTAGGTACCAAGGGCATAGGTACTTCACAGGCCTACCAGGGGCTGCAGCATGTATTATGCCACCCCTGGGAAGCAGACTAACTCTGACACCACAGGCCTGCTACTGCAGCCTGAGTGAGGAAGTGCTAGCACTCCTCACTGAGATATAGGTTCCCTATATCTCTCCTACACAGACATATAACCCTATCAGTGTCCCCTAAGGCAGGCCCTATCAATCCTGAGGGCAGGGTGCTTGGCTTCTATGTGAGGGGGTGCCTCTGCCTGAGCAGGGCCCCTCTGCAGCTCTCAGAGTCCATTCTCTGGTGCTGTTTGTGGATGCGGTTAAACCATATACTTTTAAGTGCATTATATCCTCGCGGTAAAATGCTAACTTTGGAATGGCTGCATCGAAACATGTCGTGTTTGGTGTCAAACATCTTGGAATACTACCCCCCCGCCAGTCCTGGCGGCGGGGGTAGCATTCCACCCTTCTAGAGGGATAGACATGTACCTACTGTGGAAACGCGGTAGAATCCTGCAGAGCCCTGGCATCACAAAATGGATGCCACCAGTCACAGACACTGGGCTGCCCTCCTGCTGATGACCAACACTCGCAGTGGAGGAAGCCCAACAATAGATATCCTGTCCCAAGGGGTGTGACCACCTCCCAGACAGGGTTTAGTGTATTGGGGCTGGGTGGGTGCACTCTTAGAGTGCTTTGAAGTCCTGCACTGGGGGAGCAGAAGGCTCCTCTGTGCATATGCCAGTTCAAACCAACTCAGGGGCTACCTGTCCCTGCTCTGGCATGAAACTGGACAAAGGGAAGTGGGTGTAGCCACCTACTCCCCTGACCCTCCCATAGGTAGGGTCATAGAGCTAGTCCCTCCCCTTCTTTTAGTATAAAAGGGGGAACCTGTGCATTGCACCCTATATTTCCCTGGACGACGCTCTACAAGAAGAATCCCAGACCTTCGATGTTCCACTACCTTTGGAAGACTGAAGAATCTCCCTTGGAGTCAAGGAGTGACTCCCCTGCTTGGCAGGCACCAAAAATGACAAATGACGGTCACAAACTATGCCACTCCCGCCGGAGTCCGAAGTCCCTGCAGCCCAAGAAGTGGATTTCCTGACTTCTCTAAGGCCATCGTGAGTCCCCAGCGAAGCTGAAGCCAGTGGACCCCAAGAGTAACGAGGAACCGTGACCCCTGGGTACCATGCACTATTGTCGAGTGCAACCCCTTCACAACGTTCCATGAACATGTGCTTTGGACCACGTGTGGTCCCAGCCTCCAGCAGGAATCGCTCCTAAGATCAGAGGCCTACCACATCCCGAGTGACCGTGGGCCCCTGTGAGTGAATCCTCTGGAGGCGTCTTCGCGATCCCTTGCCAGCCGGCTTGTGGGTCCCCAGAAGACTTTCTAAAGAAAGCAAACAGCTCCCCTGGTTGCTCCAGGTCTGCCCTGACTTACCTTTGCTGGGTGAGTCCCACAGAGCTTGTTGGTCTGCGCCATTGCCTCTTCACACTTTCCCAAAGACTTGCTGTTACGAAGGCTTGTTGGCTCCGATCGAGTCGCCGACACCGCAGTAAGCTGCAGACATCATGGTACACGCCGAATCCAGCTCCTGGTTGTCGTCGACGCCTCCTGGACCTCGTGGCTGAAGAGTCAAGGCAACTGCGAATGACCTGAATCTTGCAATGACGGTGGGCATCCATCTTCCTTGCCCCGAGTCACTGCCAAGTGACTTTGAACACTGTCCCCTCTGCTTTCAGGTCTTCCATCTTCCGAATCCAGGCTTGGATTCCTCCGGACACTTCTCCTGTCGCCGCAAGCAGCAAGTCTTCACTGGCTCCCATTGAAAACGACGCCGCGACCCGACACCAAAGAACACCTATGCACCCGGCTCCCCTGGGTGAGGTAACTTCAGCACTACGGTGCTCCTGTGGGTGTGGGCCCTAGAAATACTTACCCTGTAAGTGACTTGCTTGTAGCTTCCCTAGAAGTGTCCTAAAACTCTAACTTTCTAAGTGCGACAATTGCGCTGTCTCGTACAGGGTTCGCGTCTGTGTTAGACACACCGTGTCCATCTCCTTTGTAACACTATCCAAAACTGTATCCTTCGACTCGTACTGAGTCCGATCGGTGTTCGCCTCGAACACACAAAGGGCCTGTAACTCTGAGATCTCCATTGCACTGACTCGCACAAGGTTTGCGTCTGTGTTAGACACAGCGCGTCCATCTCCCTTGCATCTCTATCTGTGACCGCGTCCTTCGACTCGTACAAGGACCGATCGGTGTGTTCGCCTCGAACACGCAAGAGACCTTTAACATTGATATCGCAATCGCGTCTGAGTGCATAGACTCGCACAGGACTCGCACCGGTGCCAGGTCACCGCGTCCGTCCCCTGTGGGTCTCCTACAACTACCTGGGGTGGTTCTTGGGGGTCCCTCGATTCTAGATGCCCTAGACCTAGGTCTAGCAAACTAAGATTGTGATATTCGATTGTGCTAAACTTATTGTGATAACATTTGACTTGTACATATGTTCCTGACTTCTAATCTCATAAAGAGATTAGTAGAGAGTGTTTATTAATAAATACATACATTTTTGATATATATACCTGTGTGGTGTCTTTTCATTTGGTGATTCAAGAGATTGTGTGGTAAAACAAGCTGCTTTACATTCCTTCAAGACTTAGCCTGAAGGCTGCTCTCCACAGCTACCACTAGGATAGCTTTCGATAAAGGTTGTCTTAAACCTACCTACCATAAGAGTCGAATTGTTCTGGTGCAAGGTGTCCACTTTAATTAGTGAACAGCATATACCAGGCCAACTTCTCACATTGGTGGGCGGCATGTGGGATTCCAGCTTGCTATTGTTTTACCAGAAAATCTCTATTTGAATTACTAACTGAAAACCACTATAGGTACTTAAGGTACATATAAAGTCAAGCTTAGTATCAATAAGTTCTACTGAACTTAGATCTGTGTGCCACGGGGTAGCACACCCTTTCTACAGCTCAAACTAGTATCAGTAGGCCACAAACTAGTGTAGGTAGTACAACACTACACAACACTAGAATGTCCTTAAAGGGTGGAACCAGTGGATCCACTCAGCCTCAGTATAAGGACATGGCTTTCTCTGACTTGAGAGCCATGTGTGTTGAAAGACACCTGAAGCTAGGACAGAGTCCCTCCACCCTACACCTGATAGATCTGCTGACAGCAGATGATCTAAGATTGGCTCTAGGAGCTAATGGGTCTGAATCAGTGAGTGAGTCAATTACAGTATCTGGGTCAGATGATGAAAATCAGAATGACCAAGACTCTGTGATTGAAGGGCCAGGCCTCAAGGGGCCTGAAAAGGACAGAGGAATTCTCCCTAAGAGAGCTGACAGAGTGGAGGAGAGGCATAGGTCCCCTTCCAGGGAATCTGACCACTCTTATCACTCTGGCAGAGAATTTGTCCACCAGAGGAACTCATACTTTCCCATAAGAGAGACCTCCTCTGAAAGAATGTGCAAACTGCTGCAGTATGAGGAAGCAAGAGTTGCCCTCAGAACCAAGCAGTTGGCACTGGATAGAGAAGCCCTGGAGATCCAGAGAGCTTCTAGAAGAGAGGGGTTAGAACCCCTTGGTGGCAGCAACAGTGTCCCTAGAGGCAGAGAATCTATTCCAGACCATAGGAACCTGAGCAAGGTTGTTCCTCCCTACCAGAGTGGGGATGATATCCACAAGTGGATAACTGCTATGGAGAGGGCCTGTAGAGTACAGCAGGTCCCCCAAAAGCAGTGGGCAGCAATCTTGTGGCTCTCCTTTTCAGACAAAGGTAGAGACAAGCTCCTCACTGTTAGAGAAGAGGATGCTAATAATTATGAAGTCCTGAAGAGTGCACTGATAGATGGGTTTGGCTTAACCACTGAGCAGTACAGGTTAAAGTTCAGAGACACCCAGAAGGCACAGACTCAGGACTGGACTGACTTTGTAGATTGTGCAACCAAGGCTCTGGAGGGTTGGCTGGTTGGCAGTAGGGTTACTGATTTCAAGGGATTGTATAATCTGATGATGAGAGAACAGATCCTTAATAATTGCCAGAACCAGTTGTTGCATCAGTACCTGGTGGACTCGGATCTGACCTCTCCCCAAGAATTGGGAAAGAAGGCAGACAAATGGGTCAGAACCAGGGTGAGGCAGAAACCCCAGAACCAAGGGGGTGACACCAAGAAGCAAGATCCTAAGGGCTCTGAGAAAGGTGGGGATAAGTCAAAAGACCAGAAGTCTTCACAAGGGCCCCAAAAATCTGCATCTGGTGGGGAGTCACAATCCAACAAGGGAAAAGGCCAAAAGAAGCCCTGGTGCAAATTCTGTAAACAGAAAGGGCACTGGACTTCTGACTGTAACAAGTCCAAAGACCAATCCACCACCACTCCTGCCCCTAAGGCAACTGTTCCCCCTAGTTCAGCTACTGGTGGAGGTGGTACTCAGAATAAGGGTGTAGTAGGGTTGACCCTGGGTTCTGAAGTGGACTCTGACCTAGTCAGAGTGCCCGCTCAGGCAATGCTGATTTGTGAGGGAGACCTTAATATGTCCTTCCTAGTGAGTCCCAGTAATCTGGGCAAATACAAACAGCAGCCTGTAATAAATGGCAAACAGGCTTTGGCATTTAGGGACACAGGTGCTAGTGTCACCATGGTGGCAGAGGATCTCGTGGACCCTGGACAGATCATCCTGGGCAAAATGTACCAGGTGACCAATGCAAGCAACGTCAAGACCAACCATAGTCTGGCAGTTGTGAATTTCTCCTGGGGAGGGGTAACTGGCCTCAAGAAGGTTGTAGTCAGTGCAGACCTCCCTGTCGAATGTCTATTGGGCAATGATCTAGAGACTTCAACCTGGTCTGAAGTAGAGTTATGGACTCATGCTGAGATGTTGGGCATCCCTGCAGAGGTATTTGCTGTGACCAGGTCACAAGCAAGAATGCATAACCCATAACCAGCTCTGGATCCTGGAACAATGGACCAGATGCTTCCCAAGAGAAGGAGCAGTAGGGTAAAGGCAGTGCCTTCCCCTCTGTCTCAGATCACAGATTCACCCCCAGAGGGAGGTGAAGCAGATCCTGAAGAAGGAACTGCCCCAGAGGGACTTGAGCCTGATCAGGTTGAATTCTTGGGGGCAGGGGGCCCTCCTAGGGAAGATCTGAGTAAGGAGCAACAGTGCTGCCCCTCTCTTGAACCCCTCAGACAGCAGGCTGCTGCTGAGGCTGCTGGGAGTGCTAGTGGGTCCCATAAAGTTTATTGGGATGAGGGACTCCTATATTCTGAGAGTAGAGACCCAGCCCCTGGAGCCACCATGAGGTTGGTAATACCTCAGAAGTTTAGGGGGTTCCTCTTGACCCTAGCACATGACATTCCTTTAGCAGGACACTTGGGCCAAAACAAGACCTGGGACAGGCTTGTTCCACATTTTCATTGGCCACATATGTCAGAGGACACAAAGGAGTTTTGTCGCTCCTGTGTCACATGCCAAGCCAGTGGTAAGGCAGGTGGCACAACAAAGGCCCCCTGATACCACTACCGGTGGTGGGGGTACCTTTGAAAGGGTAGGGATTGACATTGTTGGTCCCCTTGACCCTCAAACTGCATCTGGGCACAGGTTTATCCTGGTGGTAGTGGATCATGCCACCAGGTACCCAGAAGCAATTCCTCTGAGGACCACCACAGCCCCTGTGGTGGCAAGAGCCCTCATTGGAGTCTTCTCCAGAGTGGGTTTCCCAAAGGAGGTCATTTCTGACAGAGGTACCAACTTCATGTCAGGATATCTAAAAGCAATGTGGAAGGAGTGTGGTGTAACTTACAAGTTCACCACCCCTATCACCCACAATGCAATGGTTTAGTTGAACGCTTCAACAAAACCTTGAAAGGAATGATTAAAGGTCTCCCAGAGAAGCTTAGGCGGAAATGGGACCTTCTTCTTCCTTGCCTGTTGTTTGCATACAGAGAGGTTCCACAGAAGGGGGTTGGTTACAGCCCATTTGAGCTTCTGTTTGGGCATCCTGTGAGAGGTCCACTGTGTTTGGTAAAAGAGGGCTGGGAGTAACCTCTCAAGCCCCCAAACAAGATGTGATGGACTATGTACTTGGTCTCCGCTCCCGGATGGCAGAGTACATGAAAAAGGCAACCAAAACCTGGAGGCCAGCCAAGAATTACAAAAAGCTTGGCATGACCAAAGGCTGTACTGACTGTATACCAGCCAGGATAGAAAGTGTGGGTGTTGGAGCCTGTGGCCCCAGCAGCCCTCCAGGACAAGTGGAGTGGCCCCCATACAATAGTTGAACAGAAGGGAGAAGTCACCTACCTGGTGAATCTTGGAACTCCCAGGAGCCCCCTGAGGGTGCTCCATGTCAACAGATTAAAGCCATATGTTGAGAGGGCTGACATGGGCTTGCTCATGGCAACTGATGAGGACCAGGAGGAGGAGAGTGACCCTCTCCCTGACATGCTCTCTCAGAACCCTGATGATGGGTCAGTAGATGGTGTTGCTTTGGCAAGCAGCCTCACCGACCATCAGCAAACTGAGTGCAGACAAGTTCTGCAACAGTTTAGACATATGTTTAGCCTGACCGCTAGTCAGACTTCCTGGTGCACCCATGAGGTGGACACTGGAGACAGTCTGCCTGTCAAGAATAAGATCTACAGGCAACCTGACCATGTCAGGGACTGTATCAGGACTGAAGTCCAGAAAATGTTGGAGCTAGGTGTAATTGATCCTTCAGACAGCCCTTGGGCTAGTCCAGTAGTCCTGGTACCCAAGCCTCATACCCAGGGTGGTAAGAAAGAAATGAGGTTTTGTGTAGACTACAGAGGCCTCAATGCAGTCACTAGGACTGATGCCTATCCCATACCAAGGGCAGATGAGCTGATTGATACTTTGGCCTCAGCCAAGTATCTAAGCACGTTTGACCTAACAGCTGGCTACTGGCAGATCAGATTAGCTGATGATGCAAAAGCCAAGACAGCATTTTCGACCCCTGGTGGGCACTACCACTTTGTGGTGATGCCCTTTGGATTGAAAAATGCACCTGCCACTTTTCAGAGGTTGGTGAATAAAGTTCTGACAGGGATGGAAACTTATTGCTCAGCTTATCTAGATGATATTGCTGTCTTTAGTTCCTCCTGGCAGGATCACCTGGTCCACCTCAGGAATGTTTTGGAGGCCCTGCAAAAGCAGGCCTCACTATCAAGGCCACTAAGTGCCAGATAGGGCAGAGTCAGGTTGTGTACCTGGGCCACCTTGTAGGTGGAGGCCAGGTTCAGCCTTTACAGAGCAAAATCCAAACCATAATGGAATGGGTTGCTCCAACCACCCAGACACAGGTGAGAGCCTTCTTAGGCCTGTCTGGGTACTATAGGAGGTTTGTCAAGGGATATGGATCTATAGTGACCCCCTTGAATGATCTGACCTCAAAGAAAATGCCAAAAAAGGTTCAGTGGACAGCTAGCTGTCAGAAGGCATTTGAAGACCTAAAGCAGGCCATGTGCACTGCCCCCATCTTACAGAGTCCAGACTACACCAAAAGTTAATTGTACAAACAGATGCTTCTGAGCTGGGTGTGGGAGCTGTACTGTCTCAACTGAATGATGAAGGTCAAGACCAGCCAGTAGCTTTTATTAGCAGAAGGCTGACCCCTAGAGAGAAACGTTGGTCAGCTATAGAGAGGAGGCCTTTGCTGTGGCATGGGCCCTGAAGAAGCTGAGGCCATACTTGTTTGGTACTCACTTCATAGTTCAGACCGACCACAAGCCCCTCCTATGGCTTAAACAAATGAAAGGAGAAAACCCAAAACTTTTGAGGTGGTCCATTTCCCTACAGGGGATGGACTATACAGTGGAACATAGACCTGGGACCCAACATGCCAATGCAGATGGACTCTCAAGGTATTTCCACTTTGAACACGAAGACTCAACTGGTCAAGGTTAGTTTAGTGTCCCTGCGTTTGGGGGGTTGTGTAGGAGAGTAGGATCTGCCTCTTATGTTGCCCCCACTTTTTTTCTGATGTTTACACTGGTTTCTGGCTATAGTCAGGCTGGGACCCTGCTAATCAGGGCCCCAGCCTCTCTGTTCTCTCTAAACGATTTGGAGTGCACTCTAGGTGCACTAGTGATTGGATACTGTGGCACCTTATGAGTCCCTAGTATATGGTACCTTAGGTACCAAGGGCATAGGTACTTCACAGGCCTACCAGGGGCTGCAGCATGTATTATGCCATTCCTGGGAAGCAGACTAAATCTGACACCACAGGCCTGCTACTGCAGCCTGAGTGAGGAAGTGCTAGCACTCCTCACAGAGATATAGGTTCCCTATATCTCTCCTACACACACATATAACCCTATCAGTCACCCCCTAAGGCAGGCCCTATCAATCCTGAGGGCAGGGTGCTTGGCTTCTATGTGAGGGGGTGCCTCTGCCTGAGCAGGGCCCCTCTGCAGCTCTCAGAGTCTATTCTCTGGTGCTGTTTGTGGATGCGGTTAAACCATATACTTTTAAGTGCATTATATCCTCGCGGTAAAATGCTAAATTTGGAATGGCTGCATCGAAACATGTCGTGTTTGGTGTCAAACATCTTGGAATACTACCCCCGCCAGTCCTGGCGGCGGGGTAGCATTCCACCCTTCTAGAGGGATAGACATGTACCTACTGTGGAAACGCGGTAGAATCCTGCAGAGCCCTGGCATCACAAAATGGATGCCACCAGTCACAGACACTGGGCTGCCCTCCTGCTGATGACCAACACTCGCAGTGGAGGAAGCCCAACAATAGATATCCTGTCCCAAGGGGTGTGACCACCTCCCAGACAGGGTTTAGTGTATTGGGGCTGGGTGGATGCACTCTTAGAGTGCTTTGAAGTCCTGCACTGGGGGAGCAGAAGGCTCCTCTGTGCATATGCCAGTTCAAACCGGCTCAGGGGCTACCTGTCCCTGCTCTGGCGCGAAACTGGACAAAGGGAAGTGGGTGTAGCCACCCACTCCCCTGACCCTCCCATAGGTATGGTCATAGAGCTAGTCCCTCCCCTTCTTTTAGTATAAGAGGGGGAACCTGTGCATTGCACCCTAGATTTCCCTGGATGACGCTCTACAAGAAGAATCCCGGACCTTTCGACGTTCCACTACCTTTGGAAGACTGAAGAATCTCCCTTGGAGTCAAGGAGTGACTCCCCTGCTTGGCAGGCACCAAAAACTACAAAAAGAGTAACGAGGAACCGCGACCCCTGGGTACCATGCACTATTGTCAAGTGCAACCCCTTCACAATGTTCCACGAACTTGTGCTTTGGATCACGTGTGGTCCCAGCCTCCAGCAGGAATCCCTCCTAAGATCAGAGGCCTACCACGTCCCGATTGACGGTGGGCCCCTGTGAGTGAATCCTCCTGAGGCGTCTTCGCGATCCCTTGCCAGCCGGCTTGTGGGTCCCCAGAAAACTTTCTAAAGAAACCAAAGGGCTCCCCTGGTTTCTCCAGGCCTGCCCTGACTTATCCTCGCTGGGAGAGTCCCACAGACCTTGCTGGTCTGCGCCATTGCCTCTTCACACTTTCCCCAAGATTTGCTGTTAGCAAGGCTTGTTGGCTCCTATCGAGTCACCGACACAGCAGTAAGCTGCAGCCATCAAGGCGCACACCGAATCCAGCTCCTGGTCATCGTTCGATGCCTCCTGGATCTCGTGGCTGAAGAGTCAAGGCAACCCCGAACGACCTGAATCTTGCGACGACGGTGGGCATCCATCTTCCTTGCCCCGAGTCACTGCCAAGTGACTTTGAACACTGTCCCCTCTGCTTTCAGGTCTTCCATCTTCCAAATCCAGGCTTGGATTCCTCCGGACACTTCTCCTGTCGCCGCAAGCAGCAAATCTTCACTGGCTCCCATTGAAAACGACGCCGCGACCCGACACCAAAGAACACCTATGCACCCGGCTCCCCTGGGTGAGGTAACTTCAGCACTACGGTGCTCCTGTGGGTGTGGGCCCTAGAACTACTTACCCTGTAAGTGACTTGCTTGTAGCTTCCTAGAAGTGTCCTAAAACTCTAACTTTCTAAGTGCGACAATTGCGCTGACTCATACAGGGTTTGCGTCTGTGTTAGACACACCGCGTCCATCTCCTTTGTAACACTATCTAAAACTGTATCCTTCGACTCGTACTGAGTCCGATCGGTGTTCGCCTCGAACACACAAAGGGCCTGTAACTCTGAGATCTCCATTGCACTGACTCGCACAAGGTTCGCGTCTGTGTTAGACACAACGCGTCCATCTCCCTTGCATCTCTATCTGTGACCGCGTCCTTCGACTCGTACAAGGACCGATCGGTGTGTTCGCCTCGAACTCGCAAGGGACCTTTAACATTGATATCGCAATCGCGTCTGAGTGCATAGACTCGCACAGGACTCGCACCGGTGCCAGGTCACCGCGTCCGTCCCCTGTGTGTCTCCTACAACTACCTGGGGTGGTTCTTGGGGGTCCCTCGATTCTAGATGCCCTAGACCTAGGTCTAGCAAACTAAGATTGTGATATTCGATTGTGCTAAACTTATTGTGATAACATTTGACTTGTACATATGTTCCTGACTTCTAATCTCATAAAGAGATTAGTAGAGAGTGTTTATTAATAAATACATATATATTTGATATATATACCTGTGTGGTGTCTTTTCATTTGGTGATTCAAGAGATTGTGTGGTAAAAGAAGCTGCTTTACATTCCTTCAAGACTTAGCCTGAAGGCTGCTCTCCACAGCTACCACTAGGATAGCTTTCTATAAAGGTTGTCTTACACCTATCTACCATAAGAGTCGAATTGTTCTGGTGCATGGTGTCCACTTTAATTAGTGAACAGCATATACCAGGCCAACTTCTCACACCCTCTTGCCTGTTTTTGCAGTTCTCTTACCTCCTTCTGCACCTCTGTTGCTTCTTTCTGCATTTTTCTTGCTTCTTTCTGTACCCCTATTGCCTGTTTCTGCACGTCACTTGCCTCTTTCTGTACCTCTCTTGCCTCTTTATGCACTACACTTGCCTTTTTCTGCACTTTTCGTGCTTTTTTCTGCACCTCACTTTTTTCTTACGCCAACTCTATTGTCTCTTTCATCACTTCTCTTACTTCTTTCTGCACCTCTGTTGCTTCTTTCAGCACCTCTCTTGCTTCTCTCTGTACTTGTCTTTACTCTTTCTATACCTCTCTTGCCTCTTTATGCACTTCTCTTGCCTCTTTTTGCACCTCTGTTGCTTCTTTTATCACTTCTCTAGCCTCTTTCTGCACCACTCTTGCCTGTTTCTGCACCTATGTTGGTTGTTTCTGCACTTCTCTTGCTTTTTTCTGCACCTCTCTTCTTTCTTTCTGCAACTCTCTTGTCTCTTTCATCACTTCTCTTGGTTCTTTCTGCACCTCTCTTGCCTCTTTCTGCACCCAACTTGCCTCTTTCTGCCCCTCTCTTGCTTTTTTCTGCACCTCTTGTGTTTCTTTCTCCAACTCTCTTGTCTCTTTCATCACTTCTCTTGGTTCTTTCTGTACCTCAGTTGCTTCTTTCAGCACTTCTCTTGCCTCTTTCTGCACTTCTCTTACCTTTTTCTGCACCTATCTTGCCTCTTTCTGCACCTCTGTTGCCTCTTTCTGCCCCACTCTTCCCTCTTTCTGTACCTCTCTTGCCTCTTTCTGCACCCCTGTTCCCTCTTTATTCACCTCTCTTGCCTGTTTATTCACCTATCTTGCCTCTTTCTGCACTTCTCTTGCTGCTTTCTGCACCTCTGTTGCTTCTTTCTGCAACTCTTTTGCCTCTTTCTGCACTTCTCTTGCTTTTCTCTGCACCTCACTTGTTTCTTTCGGCAACTTTGTTGTCTCTTTGAACACTTCACTTGCTTCTTTCTTGCACCTCTGTTGCTTCTTTCAGCAATTCTCTTGCTTCTTTCTTCACTTGTCTTGCCTCTTTCTACACCTCTCTTGCCTCTTTAAGCACTTTTCTTGCCTCTTTCTGCACCTCTTTTGCTTCTTTCAGCACTTCTCTTGCCTGTTTCTACAACTCTCTTGCCTCTTTCTGTAGTTCTCTTGCTTCTTTAGTCAACTCTTATGCTTCTTTCAGCACTTCTCTTTCCTGTTTCTGCACCCCTCTTGCCTCTTTCTGCACCTATTTTGGTTCTTGCTGCTCTTCTCTTGCCTCTTTCTGCACCTCTGTTACTTCTTTCTGCACCCCTCTTCCCTCCTCTTTCTGTACCTCTCTTGCCTCTTTCTGCACCCCTGTTCCCTCTTTCTGCACCGCTATTTCCTGTTTCTGCAACTCTCTTGCCTTGTTTTGCAATTCTCTTGACTCCTTTTGCACCTCTGTTGCTTCTTTCTGCACTTCTCTTGCCTCTTTCTTTACCCCTCTTGCCTGTTTTTGCATTTCTCTTACCTCCTTCTGCACCTCTGCTGCTTCTTTCTGTACTTTTCTTGCTTCTTCTGTACCCCTCTTGCCTGTTTCTGCACGTCACTTGAATCTTTCTGTACCTCTCTTGCCTCTTTATTCACCTCACTTGCCTTTTTCTGCACTTTTCTTGCTTTTTTCTGCACCTCACTTTTTTCTTTCGGCAACTCTATTGTCTCTTTCATCACTTCTCTTGCTTCTTTCTGCAGCTATGTTGGTTCTTTCTGCACTTCTCTTGCTTCTTTCTGCACCTCTGTTGCTTCTTTCTGCACCTCTCTTGCCTGTTTCTGCAACTCTCTTGCCTCTTTCTGAAGTTTTCTTGCCTCCTTTTGCACCTCTGTTGCTTCTTTCTGCACCTCTCTTGCCTCTTTCTGAACCCCTGCTCCCTCCTTCTGTACCTCTCTTGCCTGTTTCTGCAACTCTCTTGCCTCTTTCTGCAGTTCTCTTGCCTCCTTCTGCACCTCTGTTGCTTCGTTCTGCACTTCTCTTTCCTCTTTCTGTACCCCTCTTGCATGTTTCTGTACCTCATTTGCCCTTGTTTGCACCTCTTTTGCCTCTTTCTGCACCTAAATTGCCTCTTTCTGCACTTCTCTTCCTTTTTTGTGCACCTCTCTTGTTTCTTTCTGCACATCATTTGTCTCTTTCATCACTTCTCTTGGTTCTTCCTGCACCTCTGTTGCTTCTTTCAGCACTTTTCTTGCCTCTTTCTGTACTTCTCTTGCCTTTTTCTGTACCTCTCTTGCCTCTTTCTGCACCCTTATTTCCTCTTTGTGTACCTCTCTTGCCTCTTTCTGCACATCTCTTCCTTCTTTCTACAGTTCTCTTGCCTCTTTCTGCACCTCTTTTGCTTCTTTCTGCACTTCTCTTGCCTCTTTCTGCACCCCTCTTGCCTTTTTCTGCACCTCTGTTGGTTCTTTCTGCACTGCTCTTGGTTCTTTCTGCACCTATCTTGCAAATTTCTTCACCCCTCTTGCCTCTTTCTACATCCCTCTCAACAATTCAATACCACTCTTGCCTCTGTCTGTACCCTTGTTCCCTCTTTCCTCACCTCTTTTGCCTGTTTCTGTAACTCTCTTCCCTCTTTCTGCAGTTCTCTTGCCTACTTCTGCACCTCTGTTGCTTCTTTCTGCACTTCTCTTGCCTTTTTCTATACCCCTGTTATTTCTTTCTGCCCTTTTCTTGCTTCTTTCTGTACTTCTCTTGCTTCTTTCTGCGCCTCTCTTGCCTCTTTCTGCACCTCTCTTGCCTCTTTCTGTACTTCTCTTGCCTCTTTCTGCAGCACTTTTGCTACTTTCTGTACCTCTCTTGCTTCTTTCTGCACCCCTATTGCCTCTTTTTGCACTCGTCTTCCCTCTTTTTGCACCTCTCTTGCTTCTTTCTGCACTTCTCTTGCGTCTTTCTGCACATTTGTTACTCTTTCTGCACCTCTCTTGTTTTTTTCTGCACTTCTCCTGCTTCTTTCTGCACATCTCTTGAAAATTTCTGCACCCCTCTTGTCTCTTTCTGCACCCCTCTTAACAATTCTACACCTCTCTTGCCTCTGTCTGCATCCCTGTTCCCTCTTTCTACACCTCCTTTGCCTGTTTCTGTAACTCTCTTTCCTCTTTCTGCAGTTCTCTTGCCTTCTTATGCACCTCTGTTGCTTCTTTCTGCACCCCTCTAGCCTCTTTCTGTACCCCTTTTGTTTCTTTCTGCACTTCTCTTGCTTCTCTCTGTACTTCTTTTCCTTCTTTCTGCACCTCTCTTGCCTCTTTCTGCACCTCTCTGGCCTCTTTCTGCACTTCTCTTGCCTCTATCTGCAGCTCTGTTGCTTCTTTCTGCACCTCTCTTGCTTCTTTCTGCACCCCTGTTGCCTCTTTTTACACTCATCTTCCCTCTTTTTGCATCTCTCTTGCCTCTTTCTGCACCCCTCTTCCTTCTTTATGCACTTCTCTTGCTTCTTTCTGTACTTCTCTCACCTCTTTCTGTATTCAAATGGGAAGTGCAAGCTATGAAGTTTAAAGGTCTGCCTGCTCTCGTGACTGAGGTATATGTCTACTTGTATATGTATTCTCACAAGTGTTATGGATCTGAAGATGGTAAGTTAAAAAGTGGGTAGCTTCTCCTATAGGTGGTTAAATGTTCTCAGTTCTGTTTTGTCCTTCGGTTGCACAGGCAGACATGTCTTATGTATATAGGTGTTATAGAGCTCCTCAAATATACTATTAAATACCCATGTGCCCTGTATAATGAGCAGAAAGAAATACATACACCTTTTTGTACACAAATTTACAGAGCATGCTGTTTGAAACACAGGTATCCAAGTATTTGTATGTTTATTTTTATGTAACATGTCACTAGGTAAAAGCAGAGAGTGAGGCACACGCATACATACCTTCACAAACTTGGTCAGACTTAAAACAGTGATATGGTTAGGATTGCTGTTTTACATTTGGTAGGCCTAACATTCTCAGTAGTCGATGAATAGTGAACCTTCAAGAGAAAAGTGAGGTTTACCACATCTTAGGAGAAGGATTAGTGATTAGGCTACTTTGTATGAGTCTGTGGTAAGGTATAGTCAAGTAAGCCTCTTTCTGCACCTCTGTTGCTTCTTTCTATACTTCTCTTGCTTCTTTTTGCACCTTTCTTCCTCTTTCTGGACTTCTGTTGCCTCTTTCTGCATTTGTCTTGCTTCTTTCTGCACCTTTCTTCCTCTTTCTGCACCTCTCTTGCATCTTTCTGCACTTCTCTTGCTTCTTTCTGTGCCTTTCTTCCTCTTTCTGTACATGTTCTACCTATGTAGGCATAGTTAGAAATTAGCATTTAAAATACCTTAGAAATTCACTGAAAAAACCACAGGTTTCATGGACGTTATAGTTAGGAATTAGCACTTTAAAAAAACTTAGATATTCACTGAAAAACCACAGGTTTCAGGCACGTTATAGTTAGGCTGACATTTCACTCGTACAAAACCAGAGAAATTCAGCCGTTATAGTTAGCTCAGCTAACTATAACTCACATCCTGCAATGCACTGCTGATGACATCACATATTACATCACACATGACATGGTTAGTGACATCACTGATGACATCACTGATGATATCTCAAATCGCATCACTGATGATATCACTGATGACATCATCCACTTAATATCTGATGCACCTCCTCACACCCTAATGTAACCTTTCATACACCCACTCTAAAATACAGACTACCATTCTCGAAACCATAGATACACCAATACCAGTTAGTACTTACCCACTCACTGATTCAAGCAGTGTAGCCGCTTGCTGGTCTGAATTAGTGAGATCGGGCAGGAGAAAGCCGTGTTGTGTGCAGCCACCGCTGGGGAGGACTACATATCCCGACATCCTCCATTCCCGGCCATGCTCAAAAGTGCATCACGTCTCTGGTGCAGTGTAGCTGCTTGCTGGCCTGAATTGGGGAGATCGGGAGGAAAAAGCCGAGGTGTGTGCAGCCACCGCTGGGGAGAACTACACATCCTGACATCCTCCATTCCCGGCTGAGCTCAAAAGCCCATCGCGTCCCCGTGGCGTGGGACGCACACAGGGACGTGCCTGGGCCTCACCCTGGCAAAGCCTGGGCCAAGGGTAAGCCCGTCCACGCCCGTCGGAGCCCGGAGGAGGCTGGGGTGGGCCACTCCTCTAACAACTAACAGCTGGGTCTTCACAAGGTACTGTGTTAATACTATTTATTTATTTTCTGGCCATTAACTGACTGCTGCCACCTGAGGAATGGTTAAGCGGGAAGGTCAAACTGAGCAAGTGGGTGGTAAGCACTCTGGATGCATTTTTAACAAGGGCAGCTACCGTTCTTATGCATGAGATTGAACTAACAGAGCGGCGCTTATCATTGGAGCCCCTAACCTCACAGAAGAGCTCCTCCTAAGGGAGTTAAAGCTCAGACAATGCCCCTATCCAACAACTCCCAATGGCAGCACTGGATCACCCAGTCACTGCCCCCTTAGAATCTTCACTTGTGACACCTACCACCCCCCAAATATTTACTAGGGGCACGGTCTCCTGAACCGATCCCGAATACAACAAGGAACCGCCAGTTAAGAGAAGAAGGGGGGCTGGGCCACAGAAGCAAAATCCTGTAAGAGTTACGCAAGCATTGAAACCAAAGGGGAAACTACCCACAGCCACTGGGCCAAGTATCTCCCATTCCCCAACCCCCCTTTTACACTTGAAGGACGACGATGATATATGGGAAAAATTGGAGAAAATGGTCACCACATTATTGACCCCTCTTTTACTTAAATGAACCCAAATTGAAGAGAAATTATCTCGTATCGAGGAACAAGGCACCAAAAATGTATCCCCTTCAGAGCTCTCTCGCCCTGGGATCATTTTACAACCACAGGTGGGGGCCAAGTATTGGAAACCAAACAACATCATCCACATAATAATTCGGGACTGGTCTTACACCCAGATGCACAACCCGAAATTGGGCCCTCCCTCCGACCACATATGCTCCCCTCGCAAGACACTGTGTTCCCTGAGAAGTCAGTGGAGACTACAATGCCAAACCCATATGTCTTAAGTATCCCAAATAGTTGGGTGGCCCCGCCAACGGGGGCAGGGGGAGGGACGAACCTCGGAGACCAGAAAAGCGAAGGTGGGAGAGAATTCTTACTCATACCAGTCCCTGTACTTACCACCACCAGCCTCCCCACTTGTACTGATTCTGGGAAATGTACTGTCTTTGCAGGAGGACCAGCAAAAAACAACAACCCAACTAATGGACAAATGTCTACATTGGCTGTCGCGTCATTCAACTCACTGTGGAGGAGGGGTTGGTTTTCTGCCAAATCAAATTATTATGCCAAGGAGAGTAGGGTGGCTGGGTTCATTTATTAAAACAATACCATGTGATTGTGTGGTGATTAGCTTTAATAATGAATTAGTAACAAGATCTCTTTTAGGTGTGCTACATAGAGTTCCCCCTAAGAACACGCAGATTACAGCCCTACTGCTGGATATTTTTATAACCATTTTCCTCTCTTGGGAAAAGAACACAGAGAACAGGTGAGGGGAGACCCAGCAAGGTCCTTCATAGCTGGTAATACTGGTGCCCCAGGGTTGAGCCTTGAAAATAGATATGCCCCTTTGACAGACCTGGAGGCATGTGATTGACTACCCCTAGGCAGTAATAACCATGCATAGGGATTGAATGGAATGGCTAAATTAGATCTCGGCATTCAAGGGAACTCCAACATGACTCACATTCAGAATGGGGCACGTAAACACCAACTTAGTCTAGCGTTCTGGAACACGGCTGGCATTGCCCATAAGTTAGGAAATGAACACTGGCAAAAACTTTGGCAAGCACAGGATATCTTATGCCAGCTGGAAACATGGACAATGGAACCTATCTTTGTAAATGGTTATCGTTCATTTCAGACTGGGGCAACTCTATCAGTGTCAGGAAGAGCTAAAGGGAGTCTTTCAACGTTAATCCCTAGCACACTATCGATAACAGTAAAGAAGTTTGAATTTCCCAGCACCCATTTTCACCTGCGCTTTCTAGAGGCTGCCAGTAAGGGTGATTGGATTTTAATAAACTATTATAACAACGAATTTGGGAGAAACATGCACTTAGTGGTAGCTGAGCTGAACAGGGTGATAGATAAACTTACAAGATTTAGAAATAAGGGAACACTCAATATTGTTTGGGTGGGTGATTTCAATATACACCTTTGTAAGTATAATCAAGAACATGTTTGTGGCCTAGAAGATCTGCTGGGAAACTCCATTAATCACTTTGCCCATAACAAATATGGAAATAGCCTAAACAGGATGCTATTTACCAGGAACATGGTAATAGCTAATAATCTGAATACACTAACAGGCCATCCATGGAAAACCTTCCGGTGAAATGGATACATATCTACTATTGATTTTATTATTGCCACTATTCCTTTTAATGATAAGATTACCCACGTAGATAACTTAGGGCCAGATGTATCAAGATTACATTTTGCGAGTCTATAATAGCAAATTTTACCAATTCGCTATTATAGACTCGCAAAATGCAATGTATGTAGGTTTCTGCAAATATTTTGCGATTCCAACATATTCCTTAATAGTGAGTCTCAAATTGCGATTCTCTAAATGCATTCGCAAAATATGTAATCGCAAAAATTGCGATTCCCTATTTTGCAATTGCCTTTTAGGATGATACATCCCAAAAGGCTTTTTTCCGTTCGCAAACGGGCCAATTCTTTGAATTGGCCCATTTGCGAACAGGAAAACGCTTGATACATCTGGCCCTTAGTCACAAATTGACAAGCTTAAATTAGTCCCCGCAATTATACAGAATACACTGGAAAACATTCTTAAATGTCGAGAATTAGACTCTAGCCCAGCACTAATAGTCCCACATTTTACAGATCTCTTAGGGAAAGTAAAAATGGCCCTCACTCGCTATAAATCAGAGACCAGACTAACATCGAAGCGCTGGTTCAATTCCCCCTATACAAAATCCAGAAAAGCTCTCAATCAAGCCCTGAAATTCCAACCCAGAAATGTGGAGCAAATAAGATCATTACGCAGAGACTATAAGGTAGCAAGAAGGAAAAGAGAAAGGGAAATGAGAGAGGAGGCCTGGGTTGAACTTGATCATGCAGCCAGGACGGGCAATAGTAGCGATATTTGGAAGGTAATTAATGTTCCCTGCATCAAAAATCCCAAGGATCCTACATTGGATACTCATGTAGGCGAAGAAGCATGGGTGGTACATTTTGAACTCATCTTTGCCTCAAGTAGCTCTCCTATGCCATTTTCCACCAACACAGATCTTACACCTCAGGGCCAGTTGTTTTTTACACTCTTAGAAGTAAAAAGAGGGTTGGTGGTCTGTTGTGCTGGGAAGACTCCGGGCCCGGATGGGGTAGCGATTGACTTTTTTCAGGCCTCCCAAGATCTGTGGGCCCCACTATTTACCAATGTGTTTAATAATATAGCTATAGCCGGTACCCCGCCTTCCTGGAATACCAGTGTAATTGTCCCGATATATAAAAAAGGGGACAGGGGAAACCCAAAGAATTATAGGCCAATTTCCCTGTTGGACACAACTGCCAAGCTCATAGGCCGACTCATCTTATTTAGATTGGAGGGAGGGCCCAGGAGAAGAATATCCTAATGCAGGAGCAGTATGGTTTCCAACGGGGAAAGGGCACAATAGATCAGTGCCTGAATCTATCATTAACTATAGATAAATATGCCAGACCTAAGGGTGACAAAATTTATATGGCAGCATTTGACTGTGTAAGCCACTCCAAGCTATGGCACATAATGGAGGTGATCGGGATTGAGTCAGCTATAATAAACTTAATCCGTCAATTATATTCTAATGCCACCACATGCGTCCGTTATGGCAAAAACGGGGCATGTTCCCGCCCTTTTAAGATCGCCAAGGGAGTTAGGCAGGGATGCGTCCTCGCCCCGTTTCTTTTTTCCATCTATACAAACGGTGTTGAAGAAGCTCTCCTGGGCGCATCTCTGGATGTCCCTGTGTTTGACACTCACTCTCTACCAATTCTGGTATGCGCTGACGATGCGGTGTTGATCGCCAGAACGGGGTTAGCCCTTCAACGCCTTATAACATCATATGCGTCTTTCATGGCATCATTGGATTTGAAAGTTAATCAAACGAAATCCTTTGTGATTATAGCAGGGGCTGGCAAATGTGATAAAGTCACGAACTTCCACATGGAATCTGGTAAAATAGAAGTGGGAGACACCTTTTCTTACTTGGGCGTTCTCTTTGATAAAAATCAAACATGGTCAAACCTAGTGGGGGGTAGGGCTCTAGGAATGGAGAGCAGTACAACAGCTATTATGTCCTTCTCCAAAATGTTGGGCGCCTGACCCCTAACCCCCATAAGAAAGATCTACAAGGCTAAGGCAAAGTCAGCAGCTACAGGGCAGGTGTCTGGGGTATGGCGGTCACAGACCGGCTTCAAATCCTTGAAGATAGATGTTTTAAGTCCTTAGTGTCCCTTCCGTGTTCCCATTATATTTTACACAAAGAATTGGCTTTACCCTATATGCCAGACACAATCAGATTAGCCCCGCTCTTGCTGTGGTTTTCCATTTGGGGTAGGGATACGGTAAATCTAACACAAAATATAATAAAAAATTGTCTAAAATCAGAAAACTATAGTAATATTAGATGGCCGAGTTACGTGGAGTCAGAGCTGACTGCTATTGGGCTAGAAGAACTATTTAAGGATCCAACTGCGTGCAGGAAGATTTCAAAGCAGAAGTTGATTAACATTTTTATGCAGAGGGCACACCATGCCTGAAGGGAAAAGAATCCAATAAACAGGCTGTCCTCGCATACCACCTGATCCTGCCCCCGATTGTGGGAGGTTATTTCTACCTTGCACACACTAGCATAGCAGAGCATAGATACATACTACTGCGATTCCATACAAACTTGATTCCACTGATGCTAGGTTACCCTGAGAGAAGGTTCAAACATACAGATCTGACTCTGTGTCCATGTGATAATCACTCTCCCCAAACAGACCTCCACCTAGTCTTGTTCCGTGGGTCTTATAAGAAAGAAAGAGGTGACTATATTTTCCCGATTTTAAGGTGCTATAATTTTAGACAGTGTCGTGTTGTTCTATATTTTCTAAAATCTTTGCCTGATCCTTTTGTCTGCTTTTCGGTAGCCACATTTTTGTGGGCTTGTTCAAGAAGGGGAAAGCAGTGGGCTGTATAGTTGCCATGGCGTCTTTCACTTTTTAACTAAAAGAATCTAAACTGTAAAATTATGTATATTGCATGTGGGCATCAGTCTAAAAACATACCGGTTTCTATTTCTTTTATTGTATGTCTTAAACTTTTAAAAAGACTTATCTATGTATTTGATATGCAATTTTAGCTGTGATATGGATTTTACCCCAGATGAATTGAAGTTTTATGGTGGCTACTGTATTTTTTTTCAACTGTGCTTTTATGATCTGTATTTAATGGATCGAATAAAGAATTTATTGATTGATTGATTGATTGATTGAGTACAGAAAGAGGCAAGAGAAGTACAAAAAAAACAAAAGATGTGCAGAAAGAGTGAGAAATATGCAGAAAGAGGCAAGAGAAGTGCAGAAAGAGGCAAGAGAAGTGTAGAAAGAGGCAAGAGGGGTGCAGAAAGAGGTAAGAGGGTTGCAGAAAGAGGCAAGAGAGTTGCAGAAAGAAGCAAGCGAGGTACATAAAGAAGCGAGAGAGGTGCAGAAAGAAGCAAGACAAGTGCAGAAAGAAGCAAGAGGGGTGCAGAAAGAGGCAAGAGGGGTGCAGAGAGGGGTGTAGAAAGAGGCAAGAGGGGTGCAGAAAGAGGCAAGAGAGGTACTGAAAGAAGCAAGAGAAGTGCAGAAAGAATCAACAGGGGTGCAGAAAGAGGCAAGAGGGGTGCAGAAAGAGGGAAGAGAAGTGCAGAAAAAAGCAAAAGAGGTTCAGAAAGAGGCAAGAGGGGTGCAGAAAGAGGCAATAGAGCTGCAGAAAGTGGGAAGACAAGTGCAAAAAGAGGCAAGAGGGGTGCAGAAAGAAGCAAGAGGAGTGCAGAAAGAAGCAAGAGAAGTGCATTAAGAGGGAAGAGAACTGCAGAAAAAAGGAACAGAAATGCAGAAAGAGGCAAGAGAAGTGCAGAAAGAAGAAACAGAGGTGCAGAAAGAGGCAACAGAAGTGCAGAAAGAGTCAACAGAAGTATATCAAGAGACAAGAGAGGTGCATAAAAAGAAAAGAGAGGTGCAGAAAGAGAGAAGGCGAGTGCAGAAAGAAGCAAAATAGGTGCAGAAAGAGGCAAGAGAGGGGTGCAGAAAGAGGCAAGAGTAGTGCGGAAAGAAGCAACGGAGTTGTAGAAAGAGGCAAGAGAAGTGCAGAAGGAGGCAAGAGAAGTGCAGAAAGATGCAAGAGAGGTGCAGAAAGAGGAAAGAGAGGTGCAGAAAGAGGGAAGAGGGGTACAGAAAGAGGTAAGAGAGGTGCAGAAAGAGGCATGAGGGGTGCAGAAAAAAGCAAGAGAGGTACAAAAAGAAGCAATAGAAGTACAGAATGAAGCAACAGGGGTGCAGAAAGAGGCAAGAGAAGTGCAGAAAGAAGCAGCAGAGGTGCAGAAAGATCGAAGAGAAGTGCAAAATGAAGGGTCAGAAATGCAGAATGAGGCAAAAGAAGTGCAGAAAGAAGCAACAGAGGAGCAGAAAGAGGCAAAAGAGGGGTGCAGATGGAGGCAAGAGAACTGCAGAAAGAGGTAAGAGAGTTGCAGAAACAGTCAAAAGAGGTGCAAAAAGAGGGAACAGGGGTGAAGACAGAGGCAAGAGAGGTGCAGAAAGAGGGAAGAGAGGTGCAGAAAGAGGCAAGAGGGGTGCAGAAAGAAGCAAGAGAGGTGCAGAAAGAAGGAAGAGAAGTGCTGAAAGAAGCAACAGAGGTACAGAAAGAGGAAAGAGAAGTGCAGATATTAGGAACAGAAATGCAGAAAGAGGCAAGAGAAGTGCAGAAAGAAGCAACAGAGGTGCAGAAAGAGGCAACAGATGTGCACAAGAAGACAAGAGAGGTGCAAAAAGAGGGAAGACGAGTGCAGAAAGAGGCAACAGGGGTGCAGAAAGAAGGAAGAGAGGTGCAGAAAGAAGCAAGAGAAATGCAGAAAGAAGGAATAGAGGTGCAGAAAGAGGCAAGAGAAGTTCAGAAAGAGGCAAGAGAGGAGCAGAAAGAGGCAAGAGAGGTGCAGAAAGAAGGAAGAGGGTTGCAGAAAGAAGCAAGAGGGGTACATAAAGAGGCAAGTGGCGTTCAGAAAGAAGCAAGAGAGGTATAGAAAGAAGCAAGAGTAGTGCAAAAAGAAGCAAGAGAAGTTCATTAAGAGGGAAGAGAAGTGCAGAAAGAAGGAACAGAAATGCAGAAATAGGCAAGAGAAGTGCAGAAAGAAGCAAAAGAGGTGCAGAAAGTGGGAAGACAAGTGCAAAAAGAGGCAAAAGGGGTGCAGAAAGAAGCAAGAGGAGTGCAGAAAGAAGCAAGAGAAGTGCATTAAGAGGGAAGAGAAGTGCAGAAAGAAGGAACAGAGGCGCAGAAAGAGGCAACAGAAGTGCAGAAAGAGGCAACAGAAGTATACAAAGAGACAAGAGAGGTGCACAAAAAGACAAGAGAGGTGCAGAAAGAGAGAAGGCGAGTGCAGAAAGAAGCAAAAGAGGTGCAGAAAGAGGCAAGAGAGGGGTGCAGAAAGAGGCAAGAGTAGTGCTGAAAGAAGCAACGGAGTTGTAGAAAGAGGCAAGAGAACTGCAGAAAGAGGCAAGAGAAGTGCAGAAAGATGCAAGAGAGGTGCAGAAAGAGGGAAGAGAGGTGCAGAAGAGGGAAGAGGGGTGCAGAAACAGGCAAGAGGGGTACAGAAAAAAGCAAGAGAGGTACAGAAAGAAGCAAGAGAAGTACAGAATGAAGCAACAGGGGTGCAGAAAGAGGCAAGAGGGGTGCAGAAAGAGGTAAGAGAAGTGCAGAAAGAAGCAGCAGATGTGCAGAAAGATCGAAGAGTAGTGCAAAAAGAAGGGACAGAAATGCAGAATGAGGCAAAAGAAGTGCAGAAAGAAGCAACAGAGGAGCAGAAAGAGGCAAGAGAGGGGTGCAGAGGGAGGCAAGAGAACTGCAGAAAGAGGTAAGAGATTTGCAGAAACAGTCAAAAGAGGTGCAAAAAGAGGGAACAGGGTTGAAGACAGAGGCAAGAGAGGTGCAGAAAGAGGGAAGAGAGGTACAGAAAGAGGCAAGAGGGGTGCAGAAAGAAGCAAGAGAGGTGCAGAAAGAAGGAAGAGAAGTGCTGAAAGAAGCAACAGAGGTGCAGAAAGAGGAAAGAGAAGTGCAGATATTAGGAACAGAAATGCAGAAAGAGGCAAGAGAATTGCAGAAAGAAGCAACAAAGGTACAGAAAGAGGCAACAGATGTGCAGAAAGAGGTAAGAGAGGTGCACAAAGAGACAAGAGAGTTGCACAAGAAGACAAGAGAGGTGCAAAATGAGGGAAGACGAGTGCAGAAAGAGGTAACAGGGATGCAGAAAGAAGGAAGAGAGGTGCAGAAAGAAGCAAGAGAAATGCAGAAAGAAGGAACAGAGGTGCAGAAAGAGGCAAGAGAGGTGCAGAAAGAGGGAAGAGGGTTGCAGAAAGATGCAAGAGGGGTGCATAAAGAGGCAAGAGGCATTCAGAAAGAAGCAAGAGAGGTATAGAAAGAAGCAAGAGTAGTGCAAAAAGAAGCAAGAGAAGTTTATTAAGAGGGAAGAGAAGTGCAGAAAGAAGGAACAGAAATGCAGAAATAGGTAAGAGAAGTGCAGAAAGAAGCAACAGAGGCACAGAAAGAGGCAACAGAAGTGTGGAAAGAGGCAACAGAAGTATACAAAGAGACGAGAGAGGTGCACAAAAAGGCAAGAGAGGTGCAGAAAGAGGGAGGGCGAGTTCAGAAAGAAGCAAAAGAGGTGCAGAAAGAGGCAAGAGAGGGGTGCAGAAAGAGGTAAGAGAAGTGCTGAGAGAAGCAACGGAGGTGTAGAAAGAGGCAAGAGAAGTGCAGATATAGGCAAAATAAGTGCACAAAGAGGGAAGAGAGGTGCAGAAAGAGGGAAGAGAGGTACATAAAGAGGAAAGAGGGGTGCAGAAAGAGGCAAGAGGGGTGCAGAAAAAAGCAAGAGAGGTACAGAAAGAAGCCAGAGAAGTACAGAATGAAGCAACAGGGGTGCAGAAACAGGCAAGAGGGGTGCAGAAAGAGGCAAGAGAAGTGCAGAAAGAAGCAACAGAGGTGCAGAAAGAGGGAAGAGAAGTGCAAAAAGAAGGGACAGAAATGCAGAATGAGGCAAAAGAAGAGCAGACAGAAGCAACAGAGGAGCAGAATGAGGCAAGAGAGTGGAGCAGAAGGAAGCAAGATAACTGCAGATAGAGGTAAGAGAGTTGCAGAAACAGTCAAAAGAGGTGCACAAAGAGGGAATAGGGGTGAAGACAGAGGCAAGGGAGGTGCAGAAAGAGGGAAGAGAGGTGCAGAAAGAGGCAAGAGGGATGCAGAAAGAAGCAAGAGAGGTTCAGAAAGAAGGAAGAGAAGTGCTGAAAGAAGCAACAGAGGTGCAGAAGGAGGAAAGAGAAGTGCAGATATTAGGAACAGAAATGTAGAAAGAGGCAAGAGAAGTGCAGAAAGAAGCAACAGAAGTGCAGAAAGAGGTAAGAGAGGTGCACAAAGAGACAAGAGAGGTGCACATAAAGACAAGAGAGGTGCAGAAAGAGGGATGACGAGTGCAGAAAGAGGCAACAGTGGTACAGAAAGAAGGAAGAGAGGTGCAGAAAGAAGCAAGAGTAATGCAGAAAGAAGCAACAGAGGTGCAGAAAGAGGCAAGAGAAGTTCAGAAAGAGGGAAGAGGGTTGCAGAAAGAGGCAAGAGGGTGCATAAAGAGGCAAGAGGTGTTCAGAAAGAAGCAACGGAGGTATAGAAAGAAGCAAGAGTAGTGCAAAAAGAGGCAACAGGGGTGCAGAAAGAGTCAAGAGGGGTACAGAAAGATGCAAGAGAAGTGCAGAAAGAAGCAAAAAAGGTGCAGAAAGAGGCAAGAGGGTGCAGAAAGAGGCAAGAGAGGTGCAGAAAGAGGCAAGAGAAGTGTACAAAGAGGGAAAAAGGGTGCAAAAAGAAGCAAGAAAAGTGCACAAAGAGGCAACAGAGGTGCAGAAGGACACTAAAGGGTGCAGAAAGAGACAAGAGAAGTGTAGAAAAAAGCAACAGAGTTGCAGAAAGAGGCAAGAGATGTGCAGAAAGCTGTAAGAGAGGTGAAGAAACAGGCAGTAGAGGTACAGAAAGAGAGAACAGGGGTGCAAAAACAGGGAAGAAGGGTGCAGAAAGAAGCAAGAGGGGTGCAGAAAGAAACAAGTGACGTGCAGAAAGAGGCAAGAGAGGTGTAGAAAAAGGGAAGAAGGGTGCAGAAAGAGGCAAGAGGAGTGCAGAAAGAAGTAAGAGAGGTACAGAAAGAGCAAGAGAAGTGCAGAAAGAAGCAACAGAGATACAAAATGAGGCAAGAGGGGTGCAGAAAGAGGCAAGAGAGGTGCAGAAAGAGGCAAGAGGGGTGCAGAAAGAAGCAAGAGAGGTGCAGAAAGAAGCAACAGAAGTGCAGAAAGAAGCAACAGGCATGCAGAAAGAGGCTAAAGGGGTGCAGAAAGAGGCAAGAGAAGTGCAGAAAGGAGCAACAGAGGTGCTGGAAGAGGGAAGAAAAGTGCAGAAAGAAGGAAAAGAAATGCAGAGAGAGGCAAGTCTCAAGAGAAGTGCAGAAAGAAGCAACAGAGGTGCACATAGAGTTAGAGACAAGGCTGCTGGAGTCCTGCCAGGGAAGGGGGCATGGGTGCGCAGCAGCCCTAGGGGCAACGGGAGATGAGACCGCCCTGGGCTACCGCACCCTGCCCCACCCCGGTGCCACCCCAACGCTCACTCTGTACCCTCCAGGGCTATGCCCCAGGGCCTGCAAAGTCCTGCCTGAGCCTAAAGCAGACGCGCGACTCCTAGCGCCCAGGGAGCGCCCTTCAGCGATCACCTCAAGCGGTGGAGCCCCCGCCAGCCAGCACTTAGAATCAAGGAGCTTGGGCCCTAAGGCCTACTCACATGGTTGCAGGTCTACTCGGCCAGGCCTCATGACTCTGCTTACAGGATCAGGCTCCGCAGCGAGGAGTGCACGTCTCTCCTTGAGCCTCAGCCGTGGCAGCCGCCGTCTCCACCACAGTCCCCCATGTGACACGCGACTTCACCCCCAATGGGGTCGGTTGCAGCCACGATAGGTGAGCAGGATCTCTGCCTCGGGTGATGCCACCCAGATCCCACCGCTTGACTTCTTGATCGCGGAGAGCAGCTAGGGGCACAACCAGACCCAGCGCAGGCTGCGATGTCTCACGGGTCTCAGCCCGGCCCGGCGACACACCTCTCAGGGCCACGTAGTGCCGCCCACCCGCTCAGCACCTCCTGCCCCTCAGCTGTTGGTCAGCCATGGGGGAGCTTGACCAGGAGGTGGCAGTCTGCGGCGTGGCAGATGGGACGGGCACAGGAATAGGAGGCCCCACTGAGGGCGCCGCAGTGATGGATCTGCCCCACCATGCGCCGGCTCTGCTACGCGATGCTAGAAGCCGCCGTTCTCAGCCGCCGGTCATCCCGAGGAGGGTATGGTCATGCTCCCTGTTGTGCACTGAATCTATCCTCGTAGAGCAGGATATGCAATCACCCCGTTTTCCCAGGATTGAGCAGGATATTGCGCCCGGCCGGCAGAGCCCCTTTAGAAGGCGGCCATTTTGCTGCTCGGCCAAGCCACGCCCCCAGACAATTCATCTTGATCATTGTGCCAACTGTATTGTCCCAGACATAGTGCTCAGTGTAATCACATGTATCCCAAGGACCAAGAACAGGTATGCCAACTCAGACCAAAGAAGACACTGGCAGATCACATGTTTGTGTGTCAGGCAATACTATCCCCATTCAAATGTGAGAATCCATGTGTCAGACTTTGTGACAGTGAGTACATGTGCCATTCTTTGAAAGACACTGGTGGACAATCTTGCAAACCATGCCAAACATCAAATGCATGTATTTTGTCTCACATACACAACAGTTGACATGTGTGTATCATCCCTTGACTGAGCATGTAAACACATCTGTTAGTTCACATACTCTGATGGCTAACTAGAGCAATGTGAGCTTGTCAAAGGGTTAAAATTGTGTCTAGCACGTAAGGGACATGTATACTTGACACCTACAGATCTGGATTGAAACATTAAAGACAGGATTGTGACACGGTGCTGACAGAAAACTTGAGATGTACAGGTCCTGTACCAATAGTCTGTACAGACAGTGCAGACAGACAGGCCAGTGCCATAGTGTTCCACATGAAGGTTTCTGATGATGCAGTATTTGTACTTGGAACTGTATTGTGAACTTGTCACATTTGTAACTGGTGAGCTGGATACAATGTGCATGAAATCTACTGTAATCACCCTAGCTGAGACAAGACATTGGGCCATACAAGTCTCACCCTGGCTAGGCCTACAACCTTGGGGTATCCATAGTCAGATTCAGATGTCTGACCTGACTGCAGTGGACCAAAGACACTGGACACATGCACACAATCACTGTTATCTGTGTGAAATGAGTCGTGTTATGACTATGGAATTTTGGTGTACTGCATGCAGACCATTTGACCATTGATGTCCAAGACATAGGTGCACATCATGATGACTGGGGATGGAAGAATGTTGACCATGTCACATTTCATATGTGTGCATCCCATTTGCTGTGTCAGTTCAAGACTCCCTTGCAGGAGATGAGACAGGTATGTAATGACACAAGACCGTCAGGAGCATTACAGATCAGACCACCTGCTACATAGTGTAGTAGTTGACATGGTGGTTGTTGAATTTGACATTGATCTAATTGATGTTGCTCATGACATCATGTGTCTGGCAAGCATAGTTTAATGGCAGACTGACAAATGCCATGTTCACATATGTGTAAGGATTACAAATCTGCCGTCAAAATGATGCATATGCTTATGTGATGTGTTCTAATGATACTCATGTGTCAAGTCTATGCAGATGACTGATGTTAATCTCTTTCTCAACCTTGTTCACAGCATGAGCAACGGCTACATGGAGGAGACAGTTCCATGGACCAAGGGGAAGCAGCTAGCCAGACTGGGTCCAGTGTGGGGGAGGATGAGGGACCCGATGGCATGGAGGGTGAGGGGAGCCACACTGAGGGCAGGTTGGAGACTTCAACAACAACTGAAGACCACTCCAGCTCGAGTGATGACTCCCTTGGGGTGGTGGGTGTTCCCAGATTGGATCCCACAACATTGGAGTCTGCCACCACTGCCACCACCTCCACCACCACCACCATCTCCACCCTCACAGCTGCTCCCATTCAGAGTGTCCGTGGACACTCCCGTGTTCGGGAGCATGTCTCCTTCAGGCCAGACACTGCACCCCCTGCATCAGTCTCCCCTGGTGCCCTGAGTGTGGAGGCTGTGGATTTACTCAAACAGATCCATATGGGGCAGACATCCATGCTGAATATCCTCCATGCACATACCAGTCTTTTGACACAATTGGTGTCATACATGGATGGCATCTCATCACACATGTCTGCCCTACAGAGATCTAATCAGGCCATGGCCTCCTCACTGACAGCAGCAGTGTCCCTCCTGCAGCAGTCACTCACCCCTCCTTCCTCTTCCCCATCCACAGTCCCGACAACCCTACCTGACTCAAGCACACTCAAACATGCATGTGCACACACAGCAACAGACACATGCAGCACACAACCACCCAAACAAAAGTCAAAACACACACACACGCACACTCAGGGGACTGACATAACACACACCGGGGAGAGGGCCCAAAAAGTCAAAGACACATCCAAAACCACTCCGCATTCCACAGTTACCTCTTCCTCCACAACCCCTACCCTTGACTGTCCTGAGACACCCTCTACCCAGCGGGTCTTCCTCTGTGACCTTGTCCTCTTCCCCACTGAGCCCTCAGACCACACTCGCAAGGGGAAGAGGATACCCCCAGCACAGAGAAGAGATCCACACCTACTCGTACACCTTCCCCCTAAGAGGAAGACCACAGTGCCCCCACCCGTACATCCCCCGATCTAAAAAGTCACAAACCCCACCACCAACCCACACTTCTCCCACAAAATACACTTCCTCACGGTCCCAGGCCCCCCTCCCAAAGAGCATACCTCAGACTCCATCCCTGTTTTCCGCATCCACCGTTATACCATCCCCAAGAAGCTCAAGCCCTTCCCCTGCCATGAGCACTTCCCCTCCAACAGCCCCCCCTTCAGGCTGTTCCTGATACTGCAGTGCCCCCCTCAATCTGGCCAGTCCACTGCAGTGGACCCCCCTCAATCTGGCCAGTCCACTGCAGTGGACCCCCTCCCCTCAATCCGACCAGTCTACTGCAGTGGACCCCCACACAACACAGGATCCCATCCCTCCCAAAACCCAAACCAGTACCCCCTAGCCTGGTATTTGCGGTTCCTGGCATGCCCCCATAGATGCCCCTCCGAGGTGAGGTGTCCCCTGTGGTTGCAGTGCAGGGAAACGATGGAGGGTGATTTGCACTGACCCCCTCCAGGACTCTAAGACATGTACTGGCCATTGGCCTTTATTTGTTTTATGAGGAAATATTCACAAATGCTGAATAAAGCATGTTACATTCTTTTAACTGTTGCTTTCCGTGTCCCACAACTTGGTTATAATTCAACTGTCCTTAATGTGCAAATCTTGTTGTGGGTATACAATGATGTTGTGATGTCATGGACTGCATATGTTCCATGGCATATGTGACCAATTACAGTATGTATCTGAGTCCTCATTGTCTACATTTGTAGAGTGTCATCATCCACATCATTTTGGGCCATGAGGGTGACATGCATTTACCAACCTACCATCTCTGACTTACACTTTTCCACATAGGTTGTGCTGACATTTGTAGACATTGTGCAAGTCTTTCAAAGTGCAACCGTCTAGGATGGCCATGCATTATAGGGATGTGATGTGCAACAAGTCAGCTGTCTCATCAGTACAACTGGGTACACATGAAGTTTGACTACGTGCAGTTGACTTTGGACACACCCAAGTACACAGCACATTGTACCCTGCCCTGTGGCCTGAGTGCAACATGTCTTATTTGTGTGTCTCCTTGACGGATTTCTGGATTCTGAGACAGGTTCAAATGCAAAATGTGGCAAATGCATATTCCATTCTGCACATGTACTCCATCCTCACCAGATGTGCACATTTCCCTTGGCTTGTGGCTAGCTATGTGTATTGTGAGCCACAGATTTACCCCCCCGGTGTTGTCACCAGTGCAGGCAGATTATCTTACATATTTGGCTGTGCATTGGAGCCTTCAGACCCTTTTGTTGTATCCTCTATCTGGTGACACATGTGTCTTCCAAGTCTTCTGCAGTGCAGGGGAAGAGGTGTGGTGCAGCGGCCAGGGTGCCTGACTCCGGACCACGGGGGCTCACGGTTCGATCCCCGGTGCCGGCGGCAGGTAAGCCCAGCACCATGTGAATCTGGGCAATAGCTTGCTTAATCTTCCCGACGGCCCCCAGCGCCGGGACACCTTTTCGGAGGTAGCTGTGTGCTTTACAAATGCTGGATTTCATTTCATTTCAGTACACACTCTGCATTCTCAAAATGGCATTAGTGATGAGCTGCACATAGTGCAGCTTTTGTAGCTAGATGCAGAGTTGCTGTGATAGACATGCAACCAAGTTGACAGTGTAAATGTTCTGATCTTGAGTTGTGTGCAACGCCCCCAGCCCACACATGGTGACTGTCTCCTACATTGGTGTTGGTCCATGCTTTTTTACACAACTAGCAAATGTGGGGTCTACACATATAGGGCTGACAGCTGTGACACAGCCACTTCTGGTTTGTTGTAGTGGGAGGGTCATGATTCTATTTTGTGTGTCTGTGGACTTCTATGGTGTTGTGGGCAGTCTCCTCTGTGCTTCATTGTACACCGACTCATCACAATGTCATCCTTCTGTGAGAAGGTGTACTCCTGTTGCCCTGCAGGGTTTGAGTACGTGTTGTGTTGGACAGATGCTGTGACTTTGTGTCACATACATATGTGTGTCTGGCACCTCTTGTTCCACCATCCAATGTGTGTTTGTCATAGTATGTGGCGTGCTGGGTGTACCCACCTGATGCTGAGACTCACCCATTAGTCATACACAACAGTACATGGACACATGGTTGCATTGGGATCACAATGCTGGCTGGTCAATAATGGATTCATCGTCAGACATCCAGTGATCCATGCTGTCATGGTGGCCTCTGCAATGTCACCTGCCAATGTAGGTTTTGATGAGGCACAATGCTGCTGTTCAAGGTGGGTGGTGTTTAGACTGGCCAAATTTGACTTGGCTCCCAGCAAGGCCCCTACCTACAATGTGGCCTCCCTGCCCCGCCCATGCCCTGAGAGTCATGTTTGGGTATGTGAGATGACAGTGCTTCTTGCAAGGCACATGACACAGTGCGCAACAGTGAGTCTGCTCACAAGTCTGGCCCCCATCCTCAATTGGCATCACAGCAGCTCAGCTGACAGGATACTGGCACCACAGTGCTCTGTGCTGGAGGGAACTGTATTAGTGAGTCAGTCTCTTGATGTGGTTTTTGGTGGTCCCCCATGCTTGTCCTGCATGTGACTCTGGTGCACCTGCTCATCAAACAATGCCTGATTGCCCACATTGCCAATCCTAGCCTTATATGGAATACTTCCTGATTTGACTCAACACGCATATGGCTCAGTGGAGTTCAGCCCCCCGTTGTGTGTGTTGTCCCAGGCTAAGCCAACTTTAACACTCACACACATGTTGTGTTTGTTCTGCAGTGTGTGACTGGTCGGTTGTCTTTGTCCATCTTCCCCCGTGTATTTAAACTATCTTTGAAGGGCATTGAGTGGATGGTGGTTTTTTTTTCTTTCTCTAATGGCCCTGGGCCTCCTACATCTCTACTCTGCACATTCCTTAGGTTTTGCAGTTAACGTTGCTGACACAGTGTGCAACTGGATCTCATCAAAACAGGACTTCCAGAATGAATCCTTTGTATTTGCCGCTGCTCGTACCCGAAATGTGTGTTGATGCATTTTGGATGTTCACATGTCACATTGTCCAATTAAACTTTGCTGGCACTGTTAGCCCACAAAAGCACAGATTGACTGCACATGGCTGAGGGTATGTAACCCCCACAACAATGTTTCTCTCAACAGTGCTGTGGGTGTTTTGCCCCCATCGCCCACTTTCTCAATACAGTGGTGGGGGGGTTAGCCCCCCAAACCATGAATTGCATGACCATGCAGGGGGGGTTGAGCCCCACAATCACCTTATTGTCACTACAGTGCAGGGGGGGTTAGTCCCCCAAACCCCAAAGTGCAGGACCATGCTGGGGGGTTGAGCCCCACAATCACCTTTTTGTCAATACAGTGCTGGGGGTTAGCCCCCCAAACCACTAATGGCAGGACCATGATGGGGGTTGTGCCCCACATTCACCTTTTTGTCACTACAGTGCTGGGAGGTTGTCCCCATACCACCTTATAGGTAAACATTGCTGGCTGTTTGCACCCGAAACCCCAATTTGGCATGAGAATACTGGGAGTGATAGGCATTATGGAAATAAATGTAATTAAAAATGTTGAAGTGTTATGTTATTGGTGTGGTGTTATAGGGTAGGAAATAAAATAAATACATTTATGTTTTAAATAATTTTTTGTTTGTTAATATTTGCTACTTTTAAATAATTATTATTCATAAATGTATTTATTAATTTATTTTATATATTATTTGTAGGTTTTTGTTATATGTAATTAATATTATTATATGTGTTCTTTTATATGTTTCATATATTTAATTTTATATTTTTAAAATATTGTTTATTTATTTGTATGATTTTTAAAATTTTGTAATTTATTCTGGGTTTTTTCAATTGTTTAAGTGTTATTAGTAATTTTTGTTTCTCTGCTATCCAGGAGTTTCCCTAATGTTGCAATCACTGGAGTGGAAATAGTAATTTTTACCCCTCCGCTATCCAGCACTTTCCCTACTGTTGCACTCACTGGAGTGGGAATAGTAATTTTTACCCCTCCGCTATCCAACACTTTCCCTACTGTTGCACTCACTGGAGTTGGAATAGTAAATTTAATTACTCCGCTATCCAACACTTACCCTACTTTTGCACTCACTCGCATAGTAATTTTTACCCCTCCGCTATCCAACACTCTCCCTACAGTTGCACTCTTTGGAGTGGGAATAGTAATTTTTGCCCCTCCGCTATCCAACAGTTTCCCTACTGTTGCTATCACTGGAGTGGGAATAGTATATTTAATTCCTCCAGTATGCAACACTTACCCTACTTTTGAACTCACTGGAGTGGGAATAGTACATTGTATTCCTCTGGTATCTAACACCTACCCTACTTTTGCACTCACTGGAGTGGGAATAGTAATGTTTACCCCTCTGCTATCTAACACTTTCCCTACTGTTGCACTCTTTGGAGTGGGAATAGTCATTTTTACCCCTCCGCTATCCAACACTTTCCCTACTGTTGCACTCACTGGAGTTGGAATACTAAATTAAATTATTCCGCTATCCAACACTTTACCTACTGTTGCACTTATTGTATTGAGAAATGTAAGTTTACATTTTTTTTAAAGTTTAATGTTTTATTATAGAATTATTATTTTTTAAATTATTGATATATATATATATTATTTTTATATAATTTGAAAGTTTAAAAATTAAATAAAGATAATAGTTAATAAATTATTTTTAAGTAAATATATGTATATGTATACAATTTTATGTTTGTGTGTTTATATTTTTTTAAATTAGGTTTATTTGTTATGTTTAGTTAAAATGTATATTAAATTTAATTTATTTTGATAAACATAATATTAATATTTAATATATTTACTATATATTATTTTATATATATTTTTAAATCAATATTTTTTACATCTATATTTTTTACCTCTATTTTTTATTCAATATTTTTGTACTTACCTGTTAAGGTAACAGAGTCGATATTTTTGCAGTCAATATATTTTTTCGATATTTAGAACATCGGTGTTTGTTACATCAATATTCTATCAGTGAACCAGTTACATTATTTTATGTTTTTAACATGTATATAAGTGACTGCATAAAAAGTAAATATTTTACCATAACTATTTATCTACAATTGCTTCACTATTGAATTACAAAACAAATAGATATATATAAACAAAATAAATTTTAAGTACAACAATACTTGAAAGCCGGAGTTCATTTAATGCATCTTTAATCTACTTATACTTACTTCCCTTATGCATCTATATACTTTTCATGTACTCATGGATCTATATATTTATACATTTTCTAATAAATCAGATATCCAATGCACTACCCTATTTCTCACCCCATACCTCTCTCAATACATTCTCTACTTAAAATCTCTGACTCATCTCAAACCTCTTCCTACTACTCTTTCCAATGCACTACCCTATTTCTCACCTTATACCTCTATCAATATATCCTCCACTTCCGCTCTTTCATTCACCCCAAACCCCACACCACTACTATGATTCCCAAAATAACCCTTTCTAGACTCTTATCTACTCTACCCCTCCTTGTATCATCTCATACCTCTTTTATTATCCCAATCCCCCAATAAAACCTTTCTAAACCGTTCCCTCTGACTCTTCCCACTCCACACCCCTTTTACTTATCCCAAGCCTCCTCCTCCTACTTCTATTACCTCCAAAACAAAAACAAAAAAAGTCAAATTTCTTCCCTCTTCTATTTCTCCACTATCCTTTTCGATCCAAATAACAGACTAACATGTCCACCTCTCAAATTAATTTCATTTTTCACTATACTAATTCACCACTAATCCTTTATGGGTTCCAGAGTAGCATGCTACTGTCCAAAAAAAGAGCTTCAACACCTCATCAGGGGTAGCAAGCGCTAAATAAATGCAAACATTTTTCCCTCTTCTATCCCTCCGCTATCCTTCTCAATCCAAATAGCTGACTAACATATCCACCACTCAAATTACTTTCATATTTCACTATAATAATTCACCACTAATCCTTTATGGGTTCCGTAGTACTTTGCTACTCGCCAAAAAAAGAGCTTCAACACCTCATCAGGGGTAGCAAGCGCTAATTATATGCAAACATTTTTTTCTCTTCTATCTCTCCGCTACCCTTCTCAATCCAAATAACTAACTAACATATCCACCACTCAAATTATGTCCATATTTCACTATACTAATTCACCACTAATCCTTTATCGGATCTGGAGTAGCATGCTACTCACCAAAAAAGCACTTTGACACCTCGTCAGCGGTAGTAAGCAGTGCATTGTGGAGGCATAAGTTTTAGTTTGCTCAGGTAACTATAACTGCTGAATTTCACTGGTTTTGTATGAGGGAAATCTGATCCTAACTATAGCTTTCCTGTAACCTTTGGTTTTTCAGTGAATTTCTAAGGTTTTTTAAATTCTATTTCCTAACTATAACATCCCTGTAAACTTTGGTTTTTTAATTGAATTTCTGTGATTTTTTTAACTGGTAGTTATTTTTGCAGAGTGGTGGAGAAAGGATCCGGGGCCTCCGATCAGTTCTTAGGAATACCAGTGTAAGGGATTTAGTGGATGTAACAGGAGGGCTTCTTAGTCCCCAATGTCCCTTAGCATCCAAGAGGACTTCATCCTCCAAGCAATATTGTGCCAGGGGGCACGTTTGCAGAGTGGTGGAGAAAGGGGGCATGGAGTCCGAAGTCCTCACAGCAATCATGCTCTATGGAACTTACTAGAGGTAATAGGAGGGGTAGCTGGCCCCCAAGGACCCTCAGCAGTCAAGGGTACTTCATCCTCCCACCAGCAGTGTGCCAGGAGGTGTGTTTGCAGAGTGGTGGAGAAAGAGGGCATGGCCTCTGCCAACCTCTCAGCAATCCCACTCTGTGGAACTTACTGTCGGTAACAGGAGGAGTATTTGACCCCCAAGGACCCTCAGCAGCCAAGGGGACTTCATCCCCTCACCAGCAGTGTGCCAGGAGGTGCATTTGCAGAGTAGGGGATAAAGGGGGCGTGGCCTCTCAAGACCTCCCAGCAATCCCACAGTGTGGGACTTACTGGAGGTAACAGAAGGGCTTGGTGTGTCACGACTTGCTCCCTGCATTCCCATGTCCACCACCAGGGGGCTGAACTGGGGGACTTTCCAGTCCTCTAATAAACTTCCAGACCCTCCCCTGCATGCAAATCCTGACTTCCAGCCATTTGGACACTTATTGGGAACTAACATCCATTCCCAATCCATGCCGGGTTTTGTGAAGCCAGCCTACTCATGCCTGAAAACTCCATTACCCAGGATTCCCTGCTCACTGCTTAGTCTCCACCCCTGCAGGCCAAGGATGGGTGGAGGAATTCAGCTCACCTGTGGCTGGCTGCTGCTAGCCTGCTCACACCTGCTGCACATAATTACTGTGAGCTCTTTTAAGCCCCAGCTCCCTTCAGTCCAGTGTTGGTCATTGTAAGCTGTTTACCGGTGAGACCGATCCTTGTTTCCTGTGCTCCCTGAGCTTTTTGTTTCCAGTGATTCCTTAGCTATAGATAATCCTTGTTCTTTGTTTCATGAGCTATAGCTATTCCTTGTGCCTGAATTAGCACTGCCTGCAGTGCTACCTGGTTTCCTGTGTTCCTGAGCTATAGCTATTTTCCTTGTGCCTGTCTTAGCACTGCCTGCAGTGCTACCTAGTATCCTGAGCTATAGATAGTCTCTGTTCCTTTTCCTGGGCTTCAGCTATTTCTTGTGCCTGACTTGCACTGCTTGCAGTGCGCTCTTTACTCCTTGTTTTCTGAGCTATAGCCATTTTCCTGTTTCCTGAACCAGCACTGCTTGCAGTGCTTCCTTGATTCCTGAGCCTTAACATTTCCTTGTTCCTGACCTGTAGTGCAACTTTGACTCCTGAGCCTTTGCTCAATTCTTGCCCCAGCACTGCCTTCTATGCTATTCTGTTTTCTAGTTTCCTGACCCTGTACTATTCTAGTATACCCTTGTAGCCTCCCTTTCTGTATATCCTTTTCCAGTCCCTGCCTTTCATCTCATTTCCTTGGTTCCAGTTCTAGTTTGCTATCTTACTATTTTGCTGTCTCGCCTCTGTTACCTTGTATGTTTGTTACCTGCTTTCTGCCAAATGTGCCCTGTGATTTCCTTCCTTTCCTGTTAAGCACTCCTCTTTGCTAGCTCCTTGTCTATTGTGCTTGTGTTTAGTTCTACCCCTTTGCTGTTACTGCCTTGCGTGTTCCTGTTTGATCGCCAGGATCCGTGGGCACGGCTGACTACCTAGGTGGTGTTTCTTGTCCACTGTGAGTATTGTCTTTGAGTTACTGTTATAACATCACCATAGGTATAAGCTCCACAGACCCTGCCTTTGTATACATATCCTATATGTGGGTATTTCCAGTCAGGATCTGTAACAGCAATTGTGGGTGATGAACTTACTGAGCTTCAGTCTTACCGTGTGGAGCTCCTGAGTGCTTTACCCCACATCCCCTTTATTGTTAACGTTGTTTCATGTTTAAGTGTATTGCACATCCGTCCTGGTTTTAAGTGATTCTGAATGCTGAGCCGCCTCATGAGTGCCCTTCCTTTCTGAGTCTCACCCTTCTTGTTCACCTCTACAGGCTTCCCCTTTGGATCCCTTTTCTCCTCTGACTTCCTGTCTGCTCCTGGGCAGCGCTGTACTCCTCTCTCTTTGTTTTCTACCCTGTTCCCAGTCCTTGCCCAAGTCCCTGACTGTGTTCCCCACATAGTCCCGGACAGACCCTGACATGGTGGCTCCCAAGGACTCTCAGCAGGCAAGGGGACGTCCTCCCCGCAACCAGCAGTGCGCAAGGAGGCGCATTTGCAGAATGGTTTAGAAAGGGGGCGGGGCATCCGGCAACCTTCCATTAGTTTTTTTTATTTTGTAATTTTGTTTTTATTTCTTAGGGGAGGGGGGCCGCGTGGCCCACCTTCCCTGGGCAATTTCGACAAATAAACCCGAAACGTATAATAAACATCTAATACATGACATCATCAAAAAATTGAGGGAGTCATTACGATATTGGGCAGAATCACTTCTGCCCGACACCGCATCGGTCATTGGATCGACCGACACCCGGTCGGCGGTCCCGACCTCCCCATTAGGATGTCAACGAACACTGTTTGGTTGCATTCCTATATTTTACTATGGGAGCATATATTCCGGCCATAAACCGGCCGTAACGCATGCTCCCATAGTAAAATGCGAGGTGTAGTTCATCCCTGCACCCCATAGCAGGCACCTCAAGCTGCCTGACACAAGGAGCAGGGATCCAACTGGAGGCCATGCACCAAAGGGGGCCCTGCTGAGGGCCCCCTAACACGCTTTCTGGCAAGATTTCCATGTTGGACAGACCGGCATGGAAACCATGTCGGAAAGCGTGCATTGTAATCTCAAGGGTGGAAAGAGCCACCCTTGAGATTACTGGCCACATTCAGACTGGCGGGAGGGCTCTCCGAGCCCGTCGGAAGCCAGTCGGAATGACCGGCCAGTTTCCTTTCCGTCGTAATGAGGCGGTTGGAAAGGAAACTGAATGGCCCATTACGATGCGGCTGTAGAGGCTCTGACGGTATGTCGGAGCCTTTACGTGCCGCATCGTAAACGGCCCCTTAATGTTCACCCCATATAAATAGTACACCTATAAAATATGCAATATGCAATAAATGCATCTAAATCATTATTTTTTTACTATAAACATTTAAATACAAATAACAATATAAAATAGTATATCAAAACAAATTAATTGGTAGTTAAATACATATTTGAAAATTATATTGAATGCAAAATATGATGTAAAAATGTATATTATACAAATATGTATAAAATAATGTTTCTTTTTTTAGTTTTTACAATAAAAAACAAATTACTTTACTTTATTTATTTCACTTTACAATTACTATTATTTTGGTTTACAAATATATTTCATAAAATTGTAATTATATAATAAATTAAAATTGTCAAAAAATATTTGCAACATCTATTTATTATACCAAATTTGGGGAAAATGTTAAAAACTAACAGGATGACATTTTCTATTCCCACTACGATCTAAACCAATTTGTGGAAGGTATTGGACACTAAGGGGCCGATTCCGATCTGGGTCGGAAAACTCTCCGACCGAGCCGGATCCGGAGAGATTTCCGACCAAGCCGGACTCCTGCAGTCCGACGGAGCGAGTACGATGCGGCCGCATGCTGCCGGACTCTATTCGGTCGGACTCCCATTGAAGTCAATGGGAGCCGGTCGTACGACGCGTACATGGGCTCCCATTGACTCAATGGGTACGTCGCGAACAAGTGCACCCCCTACAGTGGGTAGGCGTCGGTGCCATCCGCACCGTACATGCCTGTGTTGGGGAGACCCATAGGTCTCCCCCTGTGTCTGAGTCTTAAGGCTGCGGGTGAAGGGGGTCGGACGCGGACCCCGAAGTCCGACTCCGGGAGCTTTGCGAGCCGGACGCTCTGACTCGATCCGGCTGTCCGAATCGAGCATCGTACTAGCTCGGTCGTGTAACGTCTCCATTGCGCGCCACGGTTTGCTTGTGAGCGAGTCCTACAGAGCGGTTCGGAGCTGGAATCGAGTCGGACGGTGAATTTGTGCTTGTTCGCATCGTACTTCGCCGTCCGGACCCGTGTACGAATCGGACGGAAAATCAGCCTCCACATCGGATCCGCTAATGCAGAACCCGATTCGGTGCCCTTCCGACCGAGATCGGAATCGGCCCCTAAGGGCCAGATTACGAGTCTGGCGGTCCTTGGACTGCCTGACTCATAAATGGCGTGGCAGATCCAGCCACCACCACTAGGCCTGGGTGGTGAACTTCGCTCCGTTCACGGAGTTTGCGGAGTTTTCTGCACTCCACACTCTGCAGAGCTTGCGGAGTGCAGAAAACTCCGCTTCGCGATGTGCAGCAGAGTTTTTTCCCCGCTCGCGATCGCGAACGGTAAGATTGCGATCGCGAACAGTAAGTTTGCGAGCGCGAGCTGCCGCTCGGGTAGAATTTCTGCCCGAGCTGCAGGAATACCAGCACATACTGCAGTTCGCACTGCACTCCGCCACTCGCGGAACTTCGCTGAGTTTTTTTGTAACTTCGCGGAGTTCCGCGTAGCAAAACTCCGCAAACTATGCCCAGGCCTGACCACCACACCGGCGGTCCGAACGCCCGATTATGACTTGGGCAGTTGGACCCCACTAGGACCACCAGCTCTGCCAAGGAACCACTGTTCCCTGGTATAGTAGCAGCGGTCAGAGGCAGCAATATGCTTGGCAGGACCGCCACAGTCCCGCCACGCATATTACGAGTTTCCTCTCAGTCAGGCTTTTCATGCCAGTTCCACTGCCATAAAAAGCCTAGTGGAGAGGAAACAAAGGGGGCCTCCACAGCCCCCCCCTGTGCCTCAGACATATGCATGCACATAGGTTTCTGCACAGCATATACTTACAAGTCCATGCCTTGCAGTTACCTTGTGAGGCGTTCCCATTACGATGCCTTTTTAAAAGGCACTGCCGCCTTTTAAAGGGCACCGCAGGGGGAACTGTCAAGCCGCCAGACCACTAAAAAGTAGTACTCTCGCGGGCATGTGGCGGCGGCCTTCGTCAAAGTGGTGTCGCGACGGTGCACCGCTCTGCAATAAGGTCGTAATTAGGCCCTAAAGGAGTGACAAGTATGATTCCTACTCCAATCTAAACTAACTCAGGGAAGCTGTTGGACACTAAAGGGGTGACATTTACTATTCCCACTCCAATCTAAATCAACTCAGGGAAGGAGTTGGACACTAAAGGGATTACATTTACTACTCCCACTCCAACCTAAACCAACTTGAGGAAGGTGTTGCAGACTAAAAGGGTGACATTTACCATTCCCACTCCAAAAAGCCAATTTGGGGAAGGTGTTAAACAGAAAAGGGTTGACATTTACTATTCCCACTCCAATCTAACACAATTTGCGGAAGGTGTTGGACAGTAAAGGTGTGAAATTTACTATTCCCACTCCAATCTAAACAAACTTGGGGAAGGTATACAAACGTAAAAATACAAATTAAATAATCCAAATTCAAAACAAACCTTTTTACCAACAATTTTATATTTAAAAAATACAAAATACACGATTAATACTACACATTATCATACTCCAAACAATTATACATTTTTCGAAAATGTTATAACACACTAATTTAAACTACTATTATTTATATAAAATTTAAATTAGGAAAATAAAAATAATTCTTAATTTATTAATAAAATGTAAAAAAAGTATTAATATTTTTTAACATTCATACATTTTTTTAAAGTACAGCTAGATTTTTTGCAAATAAACAAAAATTAATAAATAATTTCACAACTTTTTAAAAATAGTTAACATTCTAGCAAAGTTTAAAAAAAAATTCCATTCTAATTTTTTCTGCACTTTTTCAAACATATATAACAATTTCATACAAAGAGATATTAATTTTCATTTAATCTTATAAACAAATACAAATATAATATTTTATTAAAAGACGTCTACATTATTTATATTAATTTTAATTTCTTTATATTTTATTTCATTTTTTTATTTCATATACATTTTTTTAAATATAAAACAATAAAATGCATTTTAAAATTAAAAAACATGAGCATATAAAAAGAAAAATAACTCAAAATTAAAAATTATAATAAATAATTTTTAAAAATCCCCCACCCTTATCCCTCACTAACCCAACATCCAGTTTCTACAAAAAATGCTAATAATTAAGAAAACAATTAAGACAATTAAAAATGTCAAATTTGAACAGTTTAATAAATCATTTAAAATCTAAAATATTTTAAAATACTTTAAATATTTCATATTTTATTTTCAAAAACATTAACAAAGCTTATTTCACATCAAATGTTTTTAAAAATATATAATATAATAAATATATTTTAAAATTAATAATTTATTTGCATATAAAAAATATTAACTTAAAATGAAAAATTATAGTACGCATTTTTTTAAAAATCTCCCCACCTTTGTCCCCTATTAACCAAACATCCTGCTCCTAGCAACATTTCTATATTTAAAAAACATGAAAATAATAAAAAATTACAAATTAAAACAATTTCATAAATAAAAAATATCCTAAAATTAAAACTTATTAAAAAATATAAACACATAAAATAAAACAAAACAACACATTAGATACTATGTTACACTAAACAAACAATGATATACACTGCATCAATATTTTTTACATTGATATTTAAAACAAGACAAAGGGCTTAATTACTAGTTTTCTCAGTGCGGTAAGTACGTCCCCCACGCTCCTGCCCACCAAAACTCTCCACCAGCCAGATTACAAGTATTTTTGTGGTCTGGCAGCAGTGGTGGCCGGCACTGAACGAAGGTACGGGGTGGGGGCCGTAGGATGGGAGGACGCCGGAGGTAGGGGGCGGTTTAGAGGACGCGGAAGGAAGCAGGAATAAAAAATAAAATAAAAAAGCACCTTCTCGTTGCTTCCTTGCCTCCATAGTCCTCCCTCACTCTGCCTTACTGGAAGCACACCCAGGTGACCAGTCAGCCAATCACACCGCTGCCTTAGCAGCGTTGTGATTAGTCTGAGCGCTGTGTTTTGGCGCTCATACGCTGACTGGGGCCTGGGTACATTCTCCATGTAGGCTGTAATGCAGCCTGCATGGAGAACATGTAAAGTGTGCAAGACTGTTTTGGGTGGCCCGAGAGGGCTGGCCAAGCAGTCACTGCACACTTTAGGAGGGCGCTACTACTCCTCCCCTGCCCTCGCCCCCTAACGCAAAGCGGGCGGAAGTAGGAGAAAATAAAATGATAATAGCAAGAGTTATTATCATTTTATTTTCCCTTTGTGTCACTGCAATAAAGCAGTGGGGCAACGCTCCTCCGCCTTAGTGGAGGAGCCACCACTGTCTGGTGGGCGGGCTGCATGGCGGTCCTGCATTGCTGCTGTTTAAAGACTCATTGTGAGCTTTAAACTGCACCGCCACAGGACCACCAGTGCACGTTCCTGCACGGGAAGGAATGCACAATATCATGCCTTCCTTCCTGTGCAGGAACTGGGGGTGCAAAACTACAGGGGGCACAACATGTGCCCCTCTGAATGCACCCCTGTGTACAGGGGCAAGAGGGGGGCCTGTAGGCCCCCCTTTCTTTCCTCACTGCCAACAGTCACATGGAGGAAGAACCTCCATGACACTGCTGGCAGTGAGGAAAATTGTAATTTGCTTGGTCGTGCCTGAGGGCACGACCAAGCATATTCCGGCCCTTTGACCATCTGGTGGTGCAATGAGGTCTGACCGCCCTAGTTGTGATAGGGCAGTCAGACCGCCGGTGCAGCGAACACCGAACCACCACCACCACGCCACCATGAATCTGGCTGTCCGTGGACCGCCAGACTCATAATCAGACCATCAAAACAATATTTTTGACATTGATATTCCTGTCCACGATATATATATGAAATCCCGATATTCTTGATACAATATTTCTGCAATATGATATTTTTTTTCTGATATTTTGTCCAAATACCAAAAGAGGGCCACCTAAGAACAGAAATGTTTTACAAACCAACTGATAGGAATAACCTTCTCTTCAAGAGTTTCCATCCTGCGAGATAAACTTTACCTGTAGGACAGTGCCTGCGCTTGCGACCCAATTTCACAGTGACACGTGACTATAAGCCTCATGCAAAGAAACCTTAGAGGAAATTGTCAGATAAAGATTAGCCATACTTTTTAATTGGAAAAGCAAACAAGAGAGCCCTAAACAATACCAGGGACCAACTATTAACTACTTTTGAAAGGACCACCCTGGCAGACTCATTTGTATGACCATGTTCAGTTTCCTGTCATTTAGCTTGCAAAAATCTTTAATAAGAATTGGGGCATTCAGTAAACCCATGTATTTCTTCAAAAGAGCTAGGAATATAAAAGACATTTTGTTGTATACTTGCCCGAAGCAGTCAGTAAGAAAGAATAGTCAACCTACACTTTTGACCCTTCCACCCCCAGTTGGCCATTCCCCCTGTGCGAACTGCAGTTTTTGCCCTTTCGCAAAGAGGGTGACAGAAGGAGATTTGGGGCTAAAGACTCCATATAAACTAAAAAACTTGACAAACTGCAACTCTAAAAGCGTGATCTATAGCATCAAATGCCTGTGCAACTTGATATACGTAGGCATGGCGACAAGAAATGTACTTATAAGGAAGACAGAACACCGTAGCACCAATAGTTGCAAACATGACGCAATTAGACTAACCAGACACTATGGGCCGGATTCCGATTTCGGTCAGAAGGGCTCCGAATCGGATTGGGAATTGCCTAAACTGATCCGGAGCCCTTGTTTCTGATCGAATCGTTCACAGTTCCGAACAACCAAGTACGATGCCTGGAAAGCCTTAGCGCTGACCGAATCGGGTCCAGAAGGCATTCGGAGAAATAGAGCCTTCCGGAGCCGATTCGTACAGTTCTATGGACTAGGTTTTCGAGCGACCAAGTACGATAACTGATACGGACAGCCTTTCCAATTTGGTTTGCCTGGATTGAAAAGGCTTCCGGAATCAGTCTTTGGGGGCCCGTAGGTGGCCCCCCTTCACCCAGAGCCCTCCAAATCGGGCCTGTGGGGGTACCCATGGGTCTCATCTTCTCAACCATGCACAGTGTGGCAGGCACCAAGGGGTGCCCGCCACAGGGTGCACGATTATCCCCAACCACTCCTTTTGTTAATGCAAGCCTTTGTATGCGTTCGGTACTCAGTCTCCCATTGAAGTCAAAGGGAGTCCAACCGAATCTTATCCGGATGCATTCAAATGCATCATACTCATTCGGTTGGACTCCCCCAATCTACGTCGTGCAGAAAGAATTCTGGACCGGAGTCGTTTGGTATGCTTTCCGAACAAGATCAGAATCGGGCCCTATATTGAGACTGGACACCATGAAAAAACTATGGAATGGTTTGTGATTGAAAAATTAAGACCTGCTTGTAAGGACATGACTAAAACCCTTTTGATTTTTGAACAAAGATGGATTTCTAGTCTCCATACTAATACACAGGGATTGAATGACCAAATCCCCTGGATCTCGCTTAACTCTCAGGTAAACCTCTAGCAATCTGTTACTAAAGGTTAGTATTTTACTAAACACAGTGGCAAGATACAGATAACCCTGTGATACACATTAGCCCCAGAAGGTGCAGTTTCAGGTGATATAGTAAGGCTCTGGGGTGAATACATCACTGGCTATACATTTACCCCCTTATTTTCCCCTAATAAAGTAGAACAAAGAAATATGAGGAACTCCAGGGAGATATGAGACTAACACCCTCTTGAGGACAACACCATGGGAACGACTACATTTCACATGATCCGTTGGAGTCCTGTGAGGTACAGTCTCCAGTTATATATTAAGGCTCCAGGGGAACATATAATTTATTTTGTTTTTCACCCCTTGCTCTTCTATAGTACAGAAGACCCAAGCAATATGGGGTACTCTGGGGATAATGTGATGCTACCAACCTCTTGGTGCGACGCCATGCGAACAACTACAATTCCCATGATTCCTTTAGGCGTAACACGCCTGGAGCACTTGGGTGGACTCGTGAACAAGTAATGATGACTGTAAATGCCGGAGAAGGCACACCGGCAACAAAATGAGCCCCTAAACCCATTACAGCCACAACAGCAGTTAGGTGAGGAGTTTGTGTTGGGTGAATAGGCTCGATGGGACTCTTGACAAAGCAAGTGGGGTCATGGGATGGGATCTCTGAGAACATGGGGCATTTGCCGGCAACCAGACGAGATTATAATACTTTTCATTGGATTCTAATTTGGATTCCCACTGTCACCATCGAGGCTACTACCTTGGGGGCTCATTTCCTGCTCCCATTGCCACCAATGATTTTTCCTCCTTGTAGAGAGCAGTTTGCTCTAATGTTAGTCCACAACCTGAAACATGGATAATAAAACATACGCCCTCCCGACCACATAGCATGTTTTATATACTTCCTCATGGGGAATAGACACAATTTTGTATATTTGTATACCGCGAGACCATGTGGCAGTGAAATAGACAATTGGGTTGGATTTGCGCAGTGGCCTAGACACACACTCCTTTGGACATATTAAGATGACCTATTATTCCATAGAGACGGGCCTCCTGGGAGACTTAAGATAAATCGTTTTATTAGTGTGTGACTACAGAGGACATTGTCTCCCCCAGACCAGTTGCATGGTATTCCCTAAGTCAGGGTACGAGATACTGGTTTTAACTTGCATGTGTATTTTTCACATGACACATGTGTTTGTTGTGTGGTGTTCATTGTACTGTCACTAGTGTTACACATGAGACATTTGGTCTCGGCATGTGTGAATTGTCAGGAGATCATTTTTTTCTGTAATGACACTGTTATTACTGTCTTGTATTTTTCAGGTACTTATAAAAACAAGGTAGGGCTCACCTTGTTATTATCACTCACTATTTAAAATGGTGACTAGGCCAGTCAGTTAGAGATCATTGGCCCTGATGAATGTCCATGACCTGTGTAGGCAACTAATGAGGCAAGAAACATGTTGACGTAATGTAGATGGATTGAGCCATTGAGCTTACTTTCCATCTGAACATTAGTTTTTAAATGTACGACAGGATCCCGAAAATAAAGGTGATAAACTGGGCATTTCTAGGTACTTTTAGTTTTTCTGGGTCCCTCATTGTCCAGTAGTACTTTATCTAAGAACGTCTGCTTTCTTTGGAAGTCGAGTATGTTCTGGTGGTATTATCCTACCAGGTTGGGGAAAGGTTGCCTTTGATGAAGCATACCACATGATGTGGATGAGGCCTCCTCTTCCAAAAAGATTGATCTCTGGGTAGGAAGTGGGGGGTGTGTGTAAAACCCTGCACACTGTCGCAGATACCCCATGGTGGCTGACACACAGTGCAGGGGGTACCTTAGGTACCCCCTCGGCCACAAACCGTAGGCCGCGGGGGCAATGGGGCTCTGCCAGGGGCCCCTAAAGTCATATTCCGACAGCCTTTCTGTGTCAGAATAGCCGGCACGGAAAGGCTTTTGGAATCCGACATCGTAATCTCAATGGCGGAAAGGCCGCCCATAGGGGGTTACAGTTAGTTTCTGACTGACAGGAATAATCCGAGAGTCGGTCGGAATGACAGGCCGGTTTACGTTCCGACCTCGAACATCATAATTGGGCGGTTGGAACGCAAACTGACCGAGTTGGTCGGAAAGCCTCCGACTGTCGGAGGCTTTCCGACCGCCATTGTAATCGGCCCCTTTGTGCGTTCCCATTCCCTGTCCTACATCAAAGTTTGGGGTATAATGATACTTCACAAACCTGCATAAACAAAGGAAGACAAGATTACATTTTTACTCTGCTACACCTGAAGTACTAATATGGGACAGTGAGAAAAGATTAACTTCAAAACAAGGAAGTGACACAAATATGTTGTGTAGGGTTATCCTGCCCAAATTCATGAGGGGTAGTGTACAACACTATTCCACATAGCGTCAAAGGAACTATGCAATCCTGTTCATGTGTTGCACATACTGTGTTCTTGGTATATGCGGCACCGAAATGCCCTTTTTGTTTACAGAAAGTGCCTCCCAAGGTGATAAGACATTTGACCTAATGTGGCCTTCATTTGCCTTCCAGACCACAAGAGGGATTGTCAACATATATACTAATTTTACAGACAACTCTTAGACACTCCCAAACATTTTCAGGGCATGTAACAGAAGGTGAACACACACATGCTGAGTTTAATATCAAGTTATAGGGTCCGATCCCGATGTCAGACGGACCGGAGTCCGTCCGTCATCGGTTGGGAACTGGAACTGGAACCGAACGACCTCCTGTTGTCGGTTCCAGCCCAGCAAGTAGGATGCGACCGAACCCTGCTGGGTCGCAATCATATACTTTACAATGGCATCATACATTCCGAATGGAATGCATGCTCTCATTGTAAAGAGCAGCGGTGTAGTTCATCCCTGCACCACGTGGCAGGCCCCTCAAGGTGCCTGCCACCGGGTGCAGAGGATCAACAGGGGGCACCATTGGTGCCCCATAGGCCGCCACTCGGCGGCCTTGCACCCATGGGGGCCCTGCTGGGGGCCCCCAAAGGCAGATTCCCAAAGCCTTTCTGTGACAGAAAGGCCGGCACAGAAAGTCTGTGTGAATCTGCCATCGTAATCCCTCGGCCGGATAGAGCTGGCCGAGGGATTACTGAAGGCTTTCTGAATTGTGGATGGGCTCTCCAAGCCCATCGGAGGCCATTCATAAATCTAATTTGGATTCCCTTTATGACCGACCCCATCAAAATGGGTCGGTCGGAAAGGAATTCAATCAGCCGATTACGATGCGACTGGAGGGCTCCGACTGATGGTCAGAGCCGTTTCAGCCTGCATCGTAATGGGGCCCAAAGAATTTTATCTATACATGTAAAATCTATTTAAATACACTCACACCATTCATCAGCAGCTTCTCCATACGTCATTCAGGAGGATCAGCAGGACCTCCATTTGAAAGTCAACCAGCAACTTAGATAGCGGAAATTATGTAATGCGGCTTTTCTATCCCATAAAACACTGCCCATGAGCAGAACAACTGCAAAGTTTTTCCACATAGCGTTTTCAATACAATGAAGTATTCACAACTTTGACGGAGTAATAACTATACTGATGTACAGAATATAATATTAAATAAATACAACACAGGTGATAATATTTTCTATCAGCATATCTGAGGATGTACCATATAAATAGGCCATAGTAGCAAAGTGTATATACATTGGGTTTCAAATGGCACCTACCGAAATCAAACACACTTTCGAGACATTTAAGTCAGTTGCCTGACACTACATAGGATATTACAAAGCTGCAACACGCAAACATGTCTTTCGTGGCCATGCATGGGAAAAAGCACGCAGACCTATTCAAATTGTTTGGAAATAGCTAAGAAATGACAGCATGGGTGCATAGCAACACATTTTTTACAATTGCTTTTAATTTCTCCTTGTACTGGTTGCTAGTTGGTGGAGGTGGAGTCCTGTGAGAATAAGGATTGTGTTGTGGATTGTGTGCCTTGTTAAAATAGTTCTGTGTGTGATGAGTTTTGTCTGGATGTATTTTGTCATGTGTATTTTGTCAATTTAAAATTACTGTTTGATTTGATTTGATTTGATTTGTCAACTTGTATAGCGCATAAATGCCCGAAGGCGTCTTGGCGCTGGAGTAAGGCAGACCGTAAAGGTAGTGGGGATGGGCAATGCGTGATAGATTTCTGAAACTCAGTCACCAAAGAGCCAAGTTTTCAGTAGTCTTCTGAAGGACACGAGTGAGGTACAGTTTTTTATCGACATTGGCAAACTATTCCAAGTTTTTGCTGTTCCCAATATAAAACTTCTTCCTCCCCAACGAACCTGCCTATACTTGGGTACTTGCAACAGTTTTAAATGAGAGGATGTGAGATTTCTGGGTGGCACGTACCATTTCAAATGCGATCTTAGATATAGCGGTCCTTTACCCTGAAGTGCCTTATAGGCCAAACATTGTGACTTAAAGATGATTCTCTTCCCCACTGGAAGCCAGTGGAGGGTTCTCAGTCTGTGGGAGATTGCTTCATGTTTGGGGACTCCCAGTATCAATCTGGCGGCAGCGTTCTGCAGACGCTGCAGTTTTTGTAGATACTGGGATTGCAGCCCTACATATAGGGCGTTGCCGTAGTCCAATCTTGAGAGGACCAATGCTGTCACCAACGTCTTTATTGCTTCAGGGGGTATGAAAGAACGAATCTTTCTAATCATCTTTAAAATCCCCCAGATAGTGGATGAAAGCTTGTTAATTTGACCGTCAAAAGTCAGTTTGTCGTCAAAAACCACAACTAGATTCTTGACCCTGGAGACTGGCAACGGACAGTCACCCAGGTTATCTGGCCACCACCTAGGTGACCAGAAAGACGGATCCGGGCCCAGTATCAGGACCTCCGTTTTATCTCCATTCAATTTTAGGCAATTCGTCTGCATCCAGGTGTTTACTTGTGACATACAGTTGTTAAAACGATCAGCTGTTTCGTCCACATTATTTGACACTGACACAACCACCTGGGTGTCGTCAGCATAGGAGACCACAGAAAAACCACATTGCCTAATAATTGATGCTAACGGAGTCACATAAATATTAAAAAGCGTGGGGCTCAGGGAGGAGCCCTGAGGAACACCACACGGCAATTCAAATGATTTGGATATAGAACCTCCCAGTTCCACTGAGAAAGTTCTGCCAGTTAGATAGGATGTAAGAAGATTGAGGGTGGATTCCTGAAATCCCAGCTCCATCAATCTGGCGATTAATATTTTGTGGTTGACAGTGTCGAAAGCCGCCGACAGATCCAACAGAATCAAGGCGGCCCTCCCTCCTGAGTCCAATGAACTTCTAAGTTCCTCCGTTGCCATAATCAAAGCGGTCTCGGTTCCGTGGCCCTCTCTGAACCCATACTGAGAGTGGTCCAGGAGATCTCCGGCGGAGATGAAAGAAGTCATCTGTATATTAAGCAGTTTCTCCAATACCTTGGAAGGGAAAGGGATCCGAGAAATTGGCCGATAGCTACCAGGTTCCTTGGGATCTAAATTGACTTTTTTTAGCAGAGGCAGAACTGAAGCTGTCTTCCAAGCATCTGGGAACTTGCCAGACTGTACAATCTCTCCAAATAATAGGTTTAATTGTTCACTGAGTAATTCAGGGAACAGATGAAAAACCTTGGGAGGACAAGGGTCTGACGGGGCTCCTGATTTCGTCGCCATCACTACTTGAACGATCTGTTCCCATGTAGGGGATGTAAAGGAGAAACCCGTGCCCAATGTGTGCCTATCTGTCCCTGGCTTGGGTGTCTTAGGGGAGGGATAGTTGCCACATAAAAAAGTTTTATACACTGACTCAACTTTGTTAATAAAAAACTGTCCCATGGTGTTACAAAATTCCGGGGTACTGACTGTTTTAGCATTGACTGGGAGGTTGGCTAGTTTCTTTACAGTAGCGAACAGTTCCCTGCTGGAGTGTTTAGCTTCCAGAATTTTCGACGTAAAGTAGTTTCTTTTTTCCTCCATAATCAATCTCTTATACTCTGCTAATGTCAGTGCATATTCCTTCTTTTAGCTTGATCATAGTTTACCCTCCACTTACTTTCAGCCCTTCTGCAAATTCGTTTCTGAGCTCTAAGTTTTTCTGAAAACCAAGGTTCTGATGGCCTTTTCCTATTAGATCTAACACTCTTCATAGGGGCTGCAGCGTCAACCGCTGTTTTGATCCAAGTAGTTATTCTGTGGACTGCTTTGTTTGTATCTGCCGTTAGGTCCGGCTTGGTGACCCATAGTGAGTTTCTGTTTTGTTAGCAAAAATGTGTTATTATATATGTTTTGGGTAAAATAGGGGTATTGTTGCTTAGGGGTCTTAAGGGTTGTTTCGGGGGCTTTAGATACTGTTATATACATGTGAATAGGTTAGGTTATGTCTGGAAAGTGACGAGTAGACAATTTGATGAGAGGTAGGTAGGTGCCTTAATATGGTTCGTAATGCCCTACCTCCCTTGTATGCTTGGGTCTGGTGGGAAAGTGAGCCGGGGATGCCCATTGAGGGAGCAACTTCAGCATTGGGGAGTGCATCCGGAACACTTGCTACCCATGACTTTGATAGAGTAGACAGTCCAACAACTCCAACATCGATTGGCTCATGTGGTATCAAGGTAGGTAGACTTTACCATCTTAACCTAGAGTTTGCTGGGCCAGTTGATGTGTATGTGTTTATTTAATAAACCGATATGTGTTGTCTGAATTTTTTATTTCTAACCAAAAATGTTAAGCTAACGGAAATTACCTACTAATTGCAAAATATGTGCCTTCACTGATTCAGATAAGTACTTCACTATGTGAAAGGTAATGTAGAAATGTTAGGTGCAAAGAAACAAGGGGCATATTAACAACGGCCAGCGATAATTATCGCTGGCCGTGCTTAGCGATAATTATATTATCGCCGGCTATCTCTGGCATTTATCGCCCTGGTAGCGCGTTATTAACAACGCATTACTCCAGGGCGATAAAAATTCCAGAGATAGCGAGGTTATCGCCCTTTTGCAGGGAACATCGCTGGTTTTCACATTCCAAAACAGAATTGAGAGGACGTGGTCCCCTTGCTAGCCATCCTTTCTCTCCTTAGTCTTCGAGATTCATTCTAAACAAAATTCCCCCAATAACTGTGACCCTACCAAATTTGATTGAGGACATACATTTTATTTTCCTTTTCTCCCCATGCTCACCACCTCAAGTGCTCCCCCCTGTGAACTTTCCCACACCTGCCTTTTGGTATTCTTATGCCTGTTGGAGCGCACCCCTCTGAGAACCACTTGTATAATAATATGTTCTCCCCTTATATTTTACATCTTTCATTTGTTCCTATACTCAATCTGGGCAATAAAGTTGTCCACATCTTCTGGCGCTAGGAAGTTATGCATTTTGTTTGCCCACATAAGTTTCAAAATTGCTTGAAATCTTAGCTGAACTTCAGCACCAATTTTCCTTGGAACCTCCATGCATTTGCCCATTTCCCACGTCTGTCTTCCATAGCATGTGGTGACATCAGACCTGATCTTGAATGTAGCCCCTTGGTCCTGGAGGTATTTTACCATTAGGGCAGCACTCAGGATTTTTTCTTTAACTATGTATGACTAAACGTTAGCCAGTATTTTTCAGGGTCTCTTACACCCTGGATTTAGTTTGAATGTGTCTTGATGTACCCTATGGATTTCTGCCTCTAGGTCTACAGAGGAAGTGTCCTGAGGGGAAGCCTTTGTTAACAGATCAATTACAAATAGTTTCACGTCATCCTACTCCACACCTTCCACCATATCCAGGGTTTTGATATTATTTTTACTTGAGTTATTCTTGATTCTCTCGAGCTTATCTGACATATCTTTTTCTCTTTGCCTCAACCAGGCTACCATTTGCATGCTCTTGTTGACAATTAAATTTAGCTCCTCAATCCTGCTCTCTAGTGCCTCAGTGCGTTGGGTCAAATCTGACATTATCTCCTCAAGGTTTAAGCATGTAACCTTTATCTCCCTTTGGTTTGCCTATGAGGTTAAGAACGGCTCTTTAATCTCCACAACAACTGGCCAAACATCTCCTGCACAGCTTCCCAACCAGCTGAGTTGCTTCAACCACCTCCAGCCATCTGATTCAGCAATGAAGGCCGCAGGTACAAAATGACCCCCTCTTAGACAAATCTGCCATATTTGCCACCTCCCTACTCCCTTCACGCAATGTCAGGCTCTCCACAGCCAGGGGTGTAAACTTAATTGTGATCAATATGTCTGGGTGTATCATAGATGTTTCTACGTTAGTGCATGCCACTATCTTCCCTTGGCTCATCTCATGCATGCCCTTAATATGGTCCAGAGTCATCCCACCCTCTCTTGGATTCCTTTCTCAGTTCATGGAGTTCACTTTAAAAAAGGACCCCAGGGATGGTATCACTCTTAAGATCCTAGTGCCTATATCACTGATTCTTTCCCTTAAGACAAGCTCACCCCTTGATGATATCTTATTCAACAGTTTCTTGGGAGGTTGTGCGCTAGTACCTGCTATCTGTTTGATTGGTTTACTGCTCGTCCCTTTGCCCCACCGAGCCCAAGGGCCTGTTTCTACTAACAGAAGAGTCTTAGATCTTAACCTTTAGCTTGCTGATAACCTCGTCCACCATGTCTGTTAGATTCCATTTGCCAGTATCCTTATATGCTCCCAATACCACAACTGGGCCCCTGAAAGCAGTCTTACCCTCAGTCCTCTGCCTATCCGGTTCAATATGCTTCTCCGCATAGTCAGCAGTCCATTTTCCCCCTTCCTCAGTAACCAAACCTCCTCAACTCAACCTGCAGAGCACTTGGGCATTAAACTGGATCTTTCTTGTGACCTTCCGAGCACCCAGGTTGCTGCTACTTGTGCTAACTCTGCCGATGCCACCCACTCCAACACCACCTCCATGTGGGGGAATGGGGATTTGGGGGCAGCCGACTGGAGGGATGTATGCTTCCCGGGGTCTTTGGGGAAGTGGTACAGTCCAGAGGACTGCACATAGGGTTTGGGCTACCTTTGGGCTATGAGATAGCCCAACATATATAGGGGTTTGCTCCATTTTGGTTTCCAGACACCATTTCAGCGTGGTAACACGGTGACTGGCAACTAGTAACAGCTTTTGTCCCCATCCCTCCCGTCCCTTCAGTTAGAGTTTCAAACAAACACATTTGAGGGGCTTTACTGTTCCCCTCATTTTCGGTCGTTTTCATTGGTGCAGGTGCACAAGGGGAGTTATGTGTTTCGGTTGTCATTTGATTCAGATGCACTAACAGTTGTCTGAGAAGTTGCCATGATTTACAGAAGTTTATTGTTTGTCCACAGTTGTTCAGGCTGAAGGGGAATGGGTAGGAAGTTCACGCCTGGATGACATAGAAAGTTAAAAGGTTAGGTAGGACGTTCAATGAGGTTCAAAGGGTAGTTGAGGTAGGAAAAGGGAACGATTTTTAGAGGTCCTACTCTCAGTTGAGCAGCTATGATGCAAGTATGTTATTCAAGTCTGAAGATTTTATCGGGGGAAGGTTAATTTAGGGGTGGAGCTATAGTTTTGTCAGGCATAGGCCCAGGTTATGTTGTAATGTGCACATGGTTTCAATAAAGTGCCTTTTTTCACACAACCCAGGTGTCAGTGGTCTGTGCTGCTCCTTCTTCCCCAAGGACGTGCTGGGGTGCTCGGAGGCTATGAAGCGCGCTCGCTGCTGCAAACAAATGCAGCTCTCCTTGCCACATCCGCATCTGCCAGAGGGATTTTTAAAAAAAGCAGGGCCCAGGTATCAACCCAACTGTTATCCTAGTGGTAGAAAAACAAACTAATTGACGGACTACATTTCCCATAAGGTGAGAGCTCCCGACCCGCTACTCTAGCTAGCCGCAGGGTTCCCCATCTCAGCTCCTGGGCAGGGACCCCATTATGATAAAAAAGTACTTCAATACATTATTCTGCAATACATTTTGTTTAAGCAATCTGTACAGGAGCGGCCCCTGCTGCCGACACCAAATTGTCTTCTGCTGCTTGATCCATCTCAGTAAAGGAAGAATCAAAGATAGTGTTAGCCATGCCAATAGACCCAAGCCCCCTCCTGTCATGGGCATCCAGTTGGGCTGAAAATATGTTTTGCTGACTTGTTAACTATGCTTTTCTGTCACTCCACTGAGACGCACCAAAGTGTCAATTCATGAAATTAGGGGGTCAAGCTGAGAACAGAGATAGGTCAGAGGGTGTCTCAGGGCGCACCTTATACATGCGCCTAGTAATGATGACAAATTGAGAATGTACATGGTCTTGTAAAGGTGTCCACCACTTGCTTGCTAATATATCCACTCTCTGGCATCTGACAATTTCATTCATTATTGAAAATAGTAATAGTGGGTCGGAAAGGGGACAGCAAGTTACTTGACAATGCCTAATTCTGTTACTTGACACATGACGAACTATCCAGATGTAAGACAAAACAACTTGAGTTAAGCATTTGAGAGCATATTGGGCCTGAGTAGTTTTTCCTTTAACTAACCGGGAGCAGTGGGAACCAGTAATGAGTAGTCAATGTCTATGTACAGTCAAATAAACAAAACATGCCCATTTATGCACAGAGCTGGACATGCTCAGCAAAACACTTCTTGTTAAAATCACAATGTTCTCTTAAAGAATAGGCCTGGGTCTGTGACGATAGAGGACTATCTAATGTACATACACTCATCATAATGTACAATAGCAAATGTAATGTGTATGATACAATGACCTGTGCAAAAACACTACAAACATTGTGTTTCTCATCTACCCACAGGGCCTGCTGGGTACACTGCAGGAACAGAACAGGAATCCCAGTCCCAGACTCTGGGTGACCCTGAGCTCTCTGGTGTGGATGTCTCTCAGCTCTCATCGGATGACGATGAACTACCTGGCCACTCCGGTGTGGGTCAGCATGCAGCACCAGCAGCTGTAACACCATCACCCCCTGGGACCACTCCTGCAACATCTGCCAACCCCCAGATGACCGCTACCCACACGGACACACCAAGGCAACAAAACACAGAGAGGACAGCATCACAGGGCACTCAGGAGTTGACGGACAACAACACCACTGTCAACAATGAAGGAGGCTCAGTGTTGTCTGTGCCTGCAACAACAGGTCCTGCTTGTGTGGGCAGGGGTGGTGGGAGGGGGCGTGGGGAGAGGTCCTGTCAGGCAGCTGGTGCCGCTGAACAAGCTGACCCACAGATGGCATGCATTCTCAATGCATATCAAGAATGCACAGGAGACTTTGGCCAGGTAGTTGGGATCCTCAAGGACATGCAACAGCAGCAGCTGCCCAATATGCCAAAATGGACTCACACATGTCCAGAAGGGACTCACACATGTCCAGAATGGACTCACACATTGCAAAAATAGATGATCTTACTGCGATGCACAGAAACATACTCACCTGCCTCCGGCAGATAGCCAATAACATGACCACACCTCCATGTGTGCCCACTGCAACTGTTGCTTCTACATCTGCAACTGCCGCAGAGAGGGATGAGGACTCTGGCGGAGAGAGTCCCCTGCACCGCGGCAGCCTGCACCTGAGGGTCCCCCAGAAAAACGTAAGAGGGGTCGTCCGAAGAGGGACAAATGAGAGACAGATGGCGATGCATCCCCCCAGGAAGTGACAACCTGCTCCTGATATCCTCCATTGTGTGAGAAGCGTTCACTTTGTTGACTGTCACTGAACTCTCCCACATGGGATGTTGGGTCTTAGTTGGACCAATTACTCAAATGACTGTGGACTTGGCTCTGAAAATCTCATCTACTGGCTCTACCACCTCCTCTGTGAACTTTGGACTTCAAACGTTTGTACAGCACTATGCCTTTCTTGTAAAATTTCACACATGCTTTGTAATAAATTAATATTCACACAATACTTGCTTCTGTTGTGAATGAAACACTGTTTTCAGATAGAAATTATGATAAAAAAACAAGGATTGGAATGACAATGGCATTGGCTGAAAAACGAGTACATTAATTTACCAACTGTCTTGTGAGTAAATGTAATCTGACACATATGAGAGATACACACAACAAGGTCATCACAACACACATGGTACATGGCATAGATCCTCATTGGCTACAGTAATGTAAAATGAAACAACATTTATATGCACAAACACTAATCATTGTCAGATAAACTGAACATCAGGGCACATATACAGTATGTAAATGAATGTTGGATGTGTGGAAACAGACGAGGCACACCTCAATGTGGAGCACAGGTTTATTACACAGGAACAACATGTTGCCTCCACAACCAATGCAATCAAATCACACTGTGACAATAAGCACAAATTAACCAAGACTTTTGAAAAATTTCAGGAGCGAGTGTGTGGCAACGATTCCTGATCCCAAGAAAAGCTGCAATCTGTAACTGCATTGTGTGTCTGGGAGGTCACATGTCTCCATACACCAGCCAAAGGACCCTGTGAAGGAGAGACATAGAACAGTCTTGAAATACCAAATTATTTGCATACATCTCCAAGAGACATTTCATACTTCAAATTGTTTAAATGTGAACACTAACTAGGAGTCATGTCAACACTGTACTGTTGACCATACTAACTTAATTGACACCAAACAACTCCAAGGATCATGTTAAGTAGCATACACCCACATGTATACAAAGATATTGTACAACAGACACATATCATGCAAAGAAAGTGCTTTGTCAACTCATCATTGCATACTCACAATCAGAAACAGTTGTTGATGAGCTGTCTCCGAACATCCTCCTCCTCTTCATGATCACTGGCAACATGCCCCAGGCCTGGATCCTCCCCTGCTGGAGGCTGCTGGTCCCGGTCATCTTGGTTGAGAGGTAGCTCATTCCTCACTGCCAGGTTGGGAAGCATTCAACACATGATGATGATCTTACAAACCTTCGATGGTGCATATTAGAGGGCTCATCCTGTACGGTCCAGGCATCAAAATCTTGTTTTCAGTAGCCCAAATGTCCGCTCAACCACTCGCCTGGTCCGCCCATGTGCCGCATTAAAACGAAACTCAGCAAGGGTGACAGGGTTCCTGAGTAGTGTCAGCAACCACAGCATGTTGGGGTATCCAGAGTTTCCTAAATTGAACACAGAAAATACTTCATGTGTCTGAAAACAGGGTACAACCTGACATACAAGTAACACACAAAATAAACAACAACATTACCCACCAACAAGCCAGGCACGCTCATTTTACAGCTGAGACATCATATGTGGGATCCTACTGTTTCTCATAATGTAGGCGTAGTGTGCTGATCCCGGGAAACGCGCATAGACATGTGAGATCGTCATGTCAGGCAGACATACCACCAGGGCATTTATGGAGTGGTAATGCTTACGATTCCTGTATGTTTGTTCATTGGCTTGTGGTGGGATCAACGCCACATGTGTACTATCAATGGAGCCAATGACATGTGGCATTCTGCCCAAAGCATAAAAGTCACTCTTGAAGTCTGCAAACTGTCCTGGTGTTGGGAACTTGTTGTACAGGTTCAGAAAATGTAACATTGCCTCCAACACATCACGAAGCACACAGCTAAACATTGTCTGTGACTTCCCACAAGCAGTAGTCACAGTATACTGGAAGGATCCTGTGTCACCTTGGGGGTCAGCGCAAAGGCATATGGGCGTCCAGGTTGCAAATGTGGGGCCAACTGGTCTGCCAACTCCACAATGAGTGGTCTGGTGAAGCGGTACCGCCTGATGCTATCCCGTTCTTCCATGGTATGGAGGTCCGGGAAGGGTATGTGGACAGCTGGTGCCCTGCGGTACCTATGTTACAGGTGAAAACATATCATATTTTAGGACACTTTCCAATGTAGTGAGGAACATGCAATTACACACATACAACATTAAATAAAGACACAATGAAGTCAGATGCATAAGGTTGAGCCTAGACACAGAGCACAGCTATGTGACCCTTCCCAGACATGTCACATTAACATGGTTGTGTACCAATTACAGTTGTGTTCTACTCACTGGTGTCTGTCACTGTCCATGTGATCAAACATCACATACTCAACACACACCTAGTAAAGTACCAGAGACAGAGGTTTGTCACAACTATCACATGGTTGAAAGGTACACAGACATGGATACAGACAGCGTGTCACCATGCACACCACTGTCACAGTGTGGACACTGTCATGATGTCATGTCTGACATAGATGTACTATCACATACCCCAAAATATTAGAATGTGTGGCAAAGTTATATTTGACAAGCATCCATGTATGCCTGTGACACAAAGACACAACAGCAACTCACATGGCAAATACAAGCTGATGTGTCAGATAAATATCATTGAAAAAATCAACAATGAAGTGTCTGCGTTGTACAAGACTCAGATACTGTGGATTTACTCACAATAACTTAACACTAAGCACTTTCTAACACACAGTCCAAGAAAGCAGTGATTATGTGTGGACATAACCTGGGTTAACACAATGATCCCCTGGGACTGTGTCCAAGCCTAGGAGGGTGATCTGTGAAGTGGTCACTCACAGTTGTGATGTTCCTCACCAACAATGTTTTGTGTGCTCATTAAGCTTGGATCATCATGGGAGTGTGAGCTATCAAGTACTATGTCCAATATGACATGTTAATCACTGTACACATGTAATGCAGCATAACATCAAGATTTGCTATACTGTCTGCCTTGCTGACTGATCAGTGTAGGGTGCCTGAGCCTCATCCGAAACGTGTGGTTCTCATCCTTTGCCTGTTTACTGTAATGGTGAACGACGCGGGTGAGTACTGAATGGACGCGTGAGCCGCATCCGAACCGAGCCGGATGCACACATTGGCTGTTGGTCGTCATGGTGACAGACGCGGGTGGGTATTCAAAGGACGCGTTATCCGCATCCAAACAGAGCCGGACACACACATTGGCTGTTGGTTGTCATGGTGACAGATGCGGGTGGGTATTTAAAGGACGCGTTATCCGCATCCGAACAGAGTCAGACGCACACATTGGCTGTTGGTCATCATGGTGACAGACGCGCGTTTCGCTTCGTGTACGAATCGCGTGCAATCTGAATCTGTTAGCTCACACCACCAATGTATCAAACTCAATAGTGTCAGGATGCGTATATTTTGAACGTCGCGGTAGGCGTGTCCAATGCGTGCAATGTCATGGATTGGACACATTTGGATAATGCGAACGCCTCGGACCTATCACTTTGGACGCATGGAACAGATGTAAGTCTGTCTGTTCGCAAGAAACTACACTTGCCTGCACTACATGCAACTTTACTGCATTTCAACATCTCTCTGCTGCTGTCTCTACATCCTCTGGGAGCTACAATGGCACGTACTGTTGAGAGGGCACCTGCTTTCACAGAGGAGGAGAACCAGGCCCTGCTGGACAGCCTCCTTCCACAGTACAGCAAGCTTTATGGCAAACCAGGGGAGCAGGTGAGTGTTGATTACACTGCCTTTTTCATTTGGCCATGTGTAAAAACATGCACTACTAGCATTGGGATCCCCAAGGGCAAGCATGCTAACATAGTTAATGTAAGTCTTACAGTGTGTAGATTTAGGTTCTAGACAGTTACAGTGATGTAGAAGTGTGTGTAGTGGGTTTGACTTTTCTGCACTGTTCTCTAATGATTTTGAGGGAGATTTGCACACAGGACAACTGCCCATGATGGTACTTGGCTACCCCTTACACATTATCTGTCATTCTGACCATGACCTATATGTCCATGTGTGTGATGCATAAACATGTAGCATATGGAGTAATGGTGTGTCACCATGTCATCCTCACAGGTTGACGCCCATCAGAAGGCTGAAATTTGGCAGACCATCATCCGGGCAGTAAGATCCGTGGGGATATTCAGACGCTGCGTCCGCCACTGCCAGAAGAGGTGGCAGGACCTCTGTGGCTGGACACAGAGGATTGCAAGGGTCCAGCTGAAGCTGTCACTTCCTCGCAAAAGGGGTGGATGACGGACCCTTACCCCCACATGCTCCGGATACTGACGGTGGTCTTCCCTGACCTGGATGGGCAGTTGATGGCCAGACAGCAGCAAGGAGGGGGTGAGTATGTGCCATGTTGCAGAACTATGTTTAACATGCATGTTGCACTCCCTCAGCCTGATACACTTCTCACAGGTCGTCTCTCTGCTAAGACAACACTTCTGTGGCCAAAATGTAACTATGCCCCATGAACATCTGATGGCCAGGTGTGTCCCTTTACATTTGTGACATGTATGTCACTTAGGTCCTGTGTATTGGCTGTAGTCCAATGTTCATGTGCTCAGCACTATATACAACATGTGCATCGAGTTGACCATCATGAGTGATGTAATTGTCTGACATGTGTCAGCACATTTACTGATGTATGACCTATAATCAGTGTGGTACATACATATATGTTCAAAATGTTGCTATTGGTGCACACAGGTGTGCATAAAGAATGCCATACATCCGTGCATCAGGTGAGACCAATGTGGATGCCTCAGACAATTCATATTGATAAGTGGTCAAAATGTATTGTCCCATACATAGTGCTCTGTGTAATCACATGTATCACATGGACCAAGGACAGGTATGCCAACTCAGTCCATCCGAGACACTGACATCAGATTTTGTGTCAGGCAACACTTCCACCATTGTAATGTGAAATTCCATGGGTCAGACTCGGTGACAGTGAGGACATGTGCCAATCTTTGAAAGACACAGGTGGTCAATATAGAAAACATGGACGTACCTCTAATGTATGGCTTTTGGCTCAGATACACAAGACAAGACATGTCTGTATAATCTCTTGACTGTGCATACTGGTTTCTTGAACATCTATGTGTATGCTGCATTACTTTCTTCTTGAGAGATGTAAAATGTTCACGTAGCCAGACATTTTTATTCACATACTCCGATGGCTAAGTAGAACAACGTGAGCTTGTAAAAGGGTTAAAATTGTGTTGAGCACGTAGTGGACATGTATACTTGACACATACAGATGTTACCGGAAGCAGTAAATACAGGATTGTGACATGGTGCTGACTGTAAACTTGAGATGTACCGGTCCTGTACAAAGAGTCCATACAGAGTGATCAGCCAGACAGGCCCGGGTCATAGTGTGCAACATGAATTTTTGAGAGGATGCAGTATTTAGACTTGGTAGTTGTACTGCATGCAGACCATTAGAGCCTTGACGTTCAAGACATAGGTGCCCATCATGATTACTGGAGATGGAAATATGTTTAACAGTTACAAATTTCAAATGTGTGCATACCATTTGCTGTGTCAGTTCCAGACTCCCTTGCAGGAGATGAGACATATATGTAATGACACATGACCCTCAGGCGCTTTACAGATCAGACCAGCTGCCAAATAGTGTCGTAGATGACATGGTTTTTGTGGTATTTGACATACATCTAACCAATGTTTCACATGCCATCATGTGTCTGGGAACCATAGTTTACTGGCAGACTGACAAGAGCCATGTTCACATATGTGTAATGATTTAAAACCTGCGGTGAAAATGATGCATAGGCTTGCTCTGTGATGTGTTCTGATGATACTTATGTGTTAAGACTATGCAGATGACTGATGTGAATCTCTTTCTCATCCTTGTTCACAGCATCATCTACGGCTACTGGAGGAGACAGTTCCACGGACCAAGGGGAAGAGGCTCGCCAGACTGGGTCCACTGTGGAGGAGGAGGAGGGACCCAGTGGCACGGAGGGTGAGGGGAGCCACACTGAGGGCAGGTCGGAAACATCAACATCTGCCGAGGACCAATCAAGCTCCAGTAATGACTCCCTTGTGGTGGTGGGTGTTCCCATTTCAGAGCCCACAACATCAGAGTCTGCCCCCACCACCACCATCTCCACCCTCACAGCTGCTCCCATTCCAAGTGTCCGTGGACCCTCCTGTGTTAGGGAGCATGTCTCCTTCGGGCCAGGCACCGCCCCCCTGCATCTGTCACCCCTGCTGCCCTGAGTGTGGAGGCCGTGGATCTGCTAAAACAGATCCATGTGGGGCCGACAGCCATGCTGAGTGTCCTCCATGCACATACCAGTCTTTTGACACAATTGGTGTCATACATGGAGGGCATCTCATCAGACATGTCTGCCCTACAGCGATCAAATCAGTCCATGGCCTCTTCACTGACGACAGCAGTGTCCCTCCTGTAGCAGTCCCTCACCCCTCCTTCCTCTGCCCCATCCACAGTCCACACTACCCTACCTGACCCAAGCACACTCACACAGGCACATGCACACACACAAACACACACAAGCAGCACACAATCACCCAAAACAAAATCAAAACACACACACACAATCAGGGGACTGACACCACACACACAAGGGAGAGGGCCAAAAAAATCACATCCACAACCACTCCGCATTCCTCAGCTACCTCTCCCTCCAAAACCCCTGCCCTTGACTCTCCTGCAACCCCCTCTTCCCAGCGGGTCTTCCCCTTTAACCTTGACCTCTTCCCCACTGATCCATCAGACCACACTAGCAAGGGAAAGTGGAAACCCCCCGGCACAGAGAGGAGATCCACCCCTGCACGCACATCCTCCCTTAAGCGTAAAAACACAAAGCCCCCCACACGTACATCCCCCAGATCGAAGAAGTCCAAAACCCCACCACCATCCCACACTTCACCACCAAAATCCACTTCCTCATGGTCCCAGGGCCCCCCTCCCAAAGATCACACCTCAGACCCCATCCCAGTTTCACACACACACCGTTACACCATCCGCAAGAAGGTCAGGCCCTCCCCCCACCACAAGCACTTCCCCTCCAACAGCACCCCCCTTCAGTCTGTTCCTGACACTGCAGTGGATCCCCCACCCCCTCAATCTGACCAGTCCACTGAAGTGGAGCACCCACCCCCTCAATCTGACCAGTCCACTGCAGTGGAGCCCGACACAATACTAGATCCCATCCCTCCCAAAACCCAAATCAGTACCCCCTAGTCCTGTCCCTGCGGTACCTGGCATGCCCCTAAAAATGCCCCTCCAAGGGGAGATGTCCCCTTGTGTTTGCAGTGCAGGCAAGCGAGGGAGGATTAATATGCATGACCCCCTCAAAGACTCTCTGAAATGGACTGGCCATTGGCCTTATTTTTCTTATTGTTTTTTCCATTTCTTCACTGTTCCAAAGTCATCCTGTGCCCTGGGCACCCCCCAACTTTTTGCTGACTGGTACTGGTGGTAACTGACTCTGACTGACCCTGGGCTTTGCCTAACCAGGCCCAGGGCCAGTGCTATGCTGAAAACACTTAGAATACAGTGAAAACACCTACATACACTAGGGTACACTATGGGTTGGGGTACCCCTGTGATTGGCATGACCTACCCTATAAGTCCCTAGTATATAATAGGGCAGGGGAATTGAAACTACCTATCAGTCCCTAGTATATATTAGGGCATGGCAGTTTAGAGGACAGCAGCCTTCTGCACTTGCATGTGTGCACTGCTGAGGCCTGAGGTCAGTTTTAAAAGCAGCCCTGGGTGCCATGTCTGCTTTTAAAAAGTAAATTGTGCCGAAACTCGACTTTGGTGTTTGGGGCACTTAAAAATGGATAACCTACAATGTTATGGCATATTAGGAACCCCCAGGGTCTCCCCTAGGTGTCCCAGGGGTGGGGGGTCAGGTATCTATAAGGTAGACCCTTATAAAATGAGTTTTATATGCCTTGGGTTAAGTGAAATTTCACATTTCACTCCCCACATTGTGATAAAGTGCTGCCCAAATTCGACTTTGATGCTAGGAGCACTGTGAAGTGAGGATCTGCAATATTTCTACAGATTCAGAACCCCTAAAGTCTCACCTAAGTGACCCATGGGGTGGGGGTCCTGTAGATATAAGCAAAGTACTTATAAAATATGTTTTTGTAAGTCCTGGTGCTGGAAAAATGGCCCAAGTCATTTTTCCCAGTGCAAATCCCCTGCTACATAGGTTAGCATGGTAGGAAGTTATTAACTAATAACTCTTGATAGGAGAGGGCTAGAAGTACCAGTCAAAGACTTCCCCGAATAGTATTAATAAATTCAAGAATATGATATTGTTGAATTTCTCCTAAAGTGTACATACAAGAAGTTATAAGACTTTCTTGTTTGTAAGTCCAGATTCAGCCTTCCAGTGGTCTGTCCTGATTGGTCAGAGTTAAGTGGATTAGCCAGGCTGCCTTGAAGAGGTGATAAAGAGCCCCTGGGGTTAACCAGCTCTATTGGGAGGGCAGTGTGCTGCTCCACAGGAATGCCAGGCCAGGGGGGAGGAGTCGTAAACCATGGTCTTCAAAGAGGAGAGCAGAAACCAGTGTCATTTACAACTCTGAACTTTCCACCTCAGGCAGATGGTAGGATTAAGGAAGGTATGAGCAGATGCAGGGGGGAGAGTCTAAGTAAATTAGCCATCCTCGTGGAGTGTTTAGCTAGCTCTTACCTCCCTGCTGGAAAATCAGCCATTATGAATTTGGAAGATTTGATGCACTCTGGGACAAAATAATGCCACACTCTACAGGATGTGGTCATATCTTTGAGGAGTTACCGTGCTCCAATTGGTCAGGAGTGACCTCCTGCCTGACCCAGAGAACTTGGAATAAGTATCTGAGAGGGGCAGAGCCCTCCAGATCTGCTGCTTGAATCTTAAGGAAGCAAGACGTTGCCATGCTGAGAGGTTGGGGGTGAAAAATTCCAAGGCCTGTCCTCTGAAGACTGCACCAGCTGAAACTACAGCCCTCTAGATTACCTTGCTGCAAAAGAACTAAAGAGTGGACTCCCTGCAAGCTACAGGTTAACAGAGCTCACCTGGACCATCACCACCAAGGATCATCAACTGGAAGAACTACCAGTGGATTTGTAAGGGTTTTGTCCAAGTGGATTGTGGGAACTGAAGTCCTCAACTTTCAAGGACCATCTTGGAGATTCCAGACCCTTGGAGTGAGATTGAGACACTTTGGGACCCCTTGAGGAACTTCAGGAAGAAGTTCAAGAAGTTTGGAGAACTTTGGAGCAACTTTGAAAAAAAGCTCCATTGAGGGACCGACTCAACCTGGCCAGCCAAGCCGCCTGCCTTCAACCGCGAGCCGGCCAAGCCATCCAGGTTCGTCCCGCTAAAAGCTCCGTAGGTCCAACTTCCAGAGTTTGACCGGGAGTAGAAGAAATCCGAGGCCGGCGAACCCTCACCGAATCCGGCCTGGTGAAGAGCATCGAGGGACCCCGCGAAAAAAAAGCTGCGTAAAAGTTTCTAAGTCCGAACGAAGAAAAGGTGACCGGGAGCAACCGCGAAAGCCAAGCCGCCTGCCTTCAACCGCGTGTCGGCCTGGATCCTGGGTTTGCTCCGCTGGAACGCTCCGGAGGTCGGACTTCCATAAGTTTGACTGGGAGCTCATCGCAAGGCAATCCGGCGAACCCTCACCGAATCCGGACTGGCTGAGAGCTTCGAGGGACCCCGGGAAGAAAAGCTTCAGAAAAGTTTCTAAGTCCGAAGGTAAAAACTGTGACCGGGACCTACCGCGAGTGGTAGCCGCTCAGGGCTCCATCGCGGTCGGCCTGAAACTTTGACTTTGAGCCGGTCTATCGCGACCAGATATCCCAATGAAGCGCTATATGTTTCCAAATGCTATATAATGCTAAATCTTTGAAAATTCATATCTCCGGTTCCCTACATTGGATTTTTGTCATTTTGGTGTCATTTTAAAGATAAAAATATGTCCTAGTTTTATAAATTGGTGTTGGATTTATATTATGCATTGTGTCTTAATTATTTACTGAATTGGTGATTTTAAATGCTTTACATACCTGTCTTTGAAGTTAAGCCTGTCTGCTGGCTGCCACGTTACCAAGGGTTGAGCATAGGAATAATTTTCTAAGACCTATGCTGAGTCCTATCATGTGTTAGTGGCCTTATTGCCAGTGGCAGACCCACATTTGCCCCTACCAATAATCTACTTTCCAACATTTGGTGCTCAGCGGTGTGGATGAGGACTTTTGTTTAAAAAGTACACCTTTCAGTAAAGTGAATTGAGATTCTAAAAATCCTCTAAATTGCCTTAGAACTAAACTTTTGAGTTTAATTTTTGGAATTTGGACTAAACTGTTTTTAATCCATTGTTTTGATTTTTCCAAATTGTTCTAAGTCTGTTGTGCCTATCTATTGCGACCCAAAACTAGGGAACCATGGAGCTGGACCTGGCTAAACTGTCCCAGTTTAAGATAGCTGATCTTAGGGAACAGTGTAGGCTTAGGGGCTGCCTGCTACCAAGAAGCTTAGGAAGGCAGGGTTGATTGAGTCCCTAAAGGCCTGGGCTGGGGGAGCTGAGGAGAGTCAAGGGGGATAGAGGGTGTCCCCCAACCTCATCCAAGAGGAGGTTGAGGATGATGCCTCTTCCATTTTATCTAGTGTTAGCCATATGAATCCAGATGGTGGGAGTGGGGAAGGGTCCCTTACTCAGGAACCACCACTGTCCCTTGCAGAGAGACAGCTTGAGGCTCAGTTAGCTTTGATAGCTTTGGAGCAGAGGAAACTGGAATTGGCTGAGAAGAGATGGGAGAGGGAGGAGGCGTTGAAAAGAAATGGTGGCAGTGAAACTGATGAAGATTTTGAAATGTCCAGGGGTGGTGGATTTGATCCCAAACTTCCCAAGGGTATAGTACCCAAGTACACTGAGGGGATGAAATTGACAAATGGCTAGCAGCTTTTGAGAGGGCCCTTAGAATGAGTAGGGTCCACTCTAAGTATTGGGGTGCACTCCTGTGGGAGTTGATTCCAGTAGCTGGGAGGGATAGGCTCCTGACCCTGAAGGGAGAGGATGCAGAATCATACCAGCAGATGAAGGCATGCTTAGTCAAATGATTTGGTCTGACTCCAGAGCAGTACAGGGTGAAGTTTAGAGGCACCCAGAAATTGAGTTCAAAGTCTTGGGTAGACTTTGTGGACGTTTCAGTGAAGGCACTGGAAGGCTGGATTGTTGGTAACAAAGTTGACACATATGAGGGATTGTATAATTTGTTTTTGAAAGAACATATTTTGACTCATTGTGCAGAAGAGAAGTTATGCCAGTATCTAGTGGACTCTAAGCTGACAGACCCCAGAGAGCTGGGTGAAGCAGCTGATGAGTGGGTGAGAACCCGGGTTTCCATACAGCACCAGGGGCGTGACCAGAAGAAAGGGGGACAGGTCCCTCCCCAAGGAAAAGCCCAAGGGAAAGAAGGTCAGAACCAGAAGGAGTCCTCCAAAGACCCACAAAAACCTGCACAAGGAGGGGGGCCCGAGCCAACCCAAATTCAAAGGGAGGGGGTATCATGGAAAGAATGGTAGGTTCTTTGATCCCTCAAAGGTGGGTAAGTGCTTTGACTGTAACCAGCCAGGGCACAAACAGGGAGATGCTGTCTGCGCCAAGAAGCTCCCCCCTAAGGGGCCATCCACAGGGATTGCCAGTGTAAGTATAGGGGTGGAGAGTGGTGCCCCAGAGAGGGGTAGTCAGGTGGTGGAAGCAACCTTAGAGTCCCTGGGTCGGGTGAATATTGCAACCCTTGCTGCCTTACCTCCAAACATGGACAAGTACAGTCAGAGGCCTAAAGTGAATGGGACTGAGGTTTAGGCTATCAGAGACACTGGGGCTAGTGTAACTATGGTCCTGGATGAGCTGGTGCCTCCAGAGAGGTTGTTACCTGGTGAGTTTCACCAGGTGACTTATGCAGACAGCACTACCAAACTCCACCCTATGGCTGTGGTGGATTTGGAATGGGGAGGTGTGACAGGCCCTATGAAGGTAGCTGTGTCAAAGGTGCTCCCAGTCCAGTGTTTACTGGGCAATGATCTTGAAGCCTCTATAAGGTCAGAGGTGGAGAGAGGTCTCCATATGAAAATATTGGAGCTCCCTGAGTGGGTATGTGCTGTGACTAGGTCACAGACTAGCCAGAAGGGAGGGGCTGGACACTTGGACCCTGGAACAAAGGGCCAAACATCCAAGGACAAGGGCACTGGGCCTGGTGAGCCAGCCCAGGGAACTCCAGAGGTGGAGGAAGAATCTAACCCTGATGGGGAGGATCTGGCCTCTGAGGGAGGGACTCCATCCCTGCCAGAGCTGTCAGATTTGGCAGAACTGACAGGAGCAGGTGGACCCTCCAGAGAGGAGTTCAGTAAGGGACAGAGTGACTGTCCCACCCTTGAGAGCTTAAGGTGGATTGCTTCTAAGCAAGAGGAAGGGGATGACAGTGGGTTTCACAAACTCTACTGGGAAGATGTACTGCTTTATACTGAGGCCAGAAACCTCAAGGAGGGGGCCACCAGGAGGTTGGTGGTGCCCCAGAGGTACAGAGAGTTCATCCTGACTTTGGGTCATGATATCCCCTTGGCAGGACATTTGGGACAGACAAAGACATGGAACCGGTTGGTGAACCATTTCTACTGGCCCCATATGTCTGAAAAAGTAAAGGAGTTTTGCAGCTCCTGTGTCACCTGTCAGGCCAGTGGCAAGGCAGGGGGCAAGACAAAGGCTCCCCTAATACCACTGCCAGTGGTTGGGGTTCCTTTTGAAAGGGTGGGGATGTACATTGTTGGTCCCCTGGACCCACCTACTGCATCAGGGAATAGGTATATCTTAGTGGTAGTGGACCATGCCACTAGGTACCCTGAAGCAATCCCTCTTAGAACCATTGATGCTCCTGCAGTGGCTAGAGCACTGCTTGGTGTGTTCACCAGAGTCGGTTTTCCAAAAGAGGTGGTGTCAGATAGGGGCACAAACTTCCTGTCCAGCTATCTGACTGCTATGTGGGATGAGTGTGGTGTCAACTACAAGTTCACCACCCCCTATCATCCACAAGCAAATGGTCTTGTTGAGAGATTCAACAAAACCCTGAAGGGCATGATAATTGGGTTGTCAGAGAAACTCAGGAGGAGATGGGATGTTCTCCTCCCATGCTTACTGTTTGCCTACAGGGAGGTGCCACAGAAAGGGGTTGGTTTCAGTCCCTTTGAGTTGTTGTTTGGACACCCTGTGAGGGGGCCATTGAGCCTGCTGAGAGAGTCTTTAGAGAAGCCTCTTAAAGAAGCAAAGGACAATGTGCTTGACTATGTGCTAGGCCTGAGATCTAGAATGGCAGAGTACATGTACAAGGCAAACAGGAAACTGGAGGCCAGCCAGGAGCTTATGAAACACTGGTATGATCAAAAGGCTACTATGCCTGAGTATACTACAGGACAATTGGTGTGGGTGTTGGAGCCTGTGGCTCCCAGGGCCCTCCATGACAAGTGGAGTGGGCCCTAACCAATCTTAGAAAAGAAGGGTGAGGTTACCTATTTGGTTGACCTTGGCACCCCCAGGAACCCTCATAGGGTCCTAAATGTGAATAGATTGAAACCTCACCATGTCAGGGCAGACATGACCATGTTACTGGTCACTGATGAGGGTATGGAGGAGGAAACTGAGCCTGTGCCCGACCTCCTCTCCACTAATGTGCAAGATGGGTCAGTGGAGGGGGTGATACTCTCTACCAAGTTGACAGACCAGCAGCACAGAGACTGTAAGCAAGTGCTGGAACAGTTGCTGGCCTGTTCTCTTTGACCTCAGGCATCACTGAGTGGTGTGTGCACCACATTGACACTGGTGACAGCCTACCTGTCAAAAATAAACTGTACAGGTTGTCTGACCATGTCAGAGCCAGCATTAAAGCTGAGGTTGCTAAGATGCTGGAATTGGGGGTAATTGAACCGTCTGAGAGTCCATGGGCCAGTCCAGTGGTGCTGGTGCCTAAACCTAATCCTCAGGGGGACCCAAGGAGTTAAGGTTCTGTGTGGACTACAGAGGATTGAATGCAGTCACAAAGACTGACGCTCACCCTATACCTAGAGCTGATGAGCTCATTGACAGGTTAGGGGCTGCTAAGTACCTGAGTACTTTTGATTTGACTACAGGTTACTGGCAGATTGCCCTCACTGATGGAGCAAAGGAGAGGTCAGCCTTCTCCACACCAGAGGGACATTATCAGTTCAAGGTAATGCCCTTTGGCTTAAAGAATGCACCTGCCACCTTCCAAAGGTTGGTGAACAGGGTCTTGTCTGGGTTGGAACAGTTCAGTGCAGCTTACCTGGATGATAGAGCTGTATACAGTTCTACCTGGGGGGATTCCTTAAGCCACCTAAGGGAAGTGCTTCAGGCCATGCAGCAGGCAGGCCTGACTATTAAGGCAAGCAAGTGCCAAATAGGGCAGAGTTCTGTGGTGTACCTGGGCCACCTGGTAGGTGGGGGCCATGTACAGCCTCTCCAAGCTAAAACCCAAACTATTTTGGATTGGACAGCTCCTGTTACCTAGACTCAGGTCAGGGCATTCCTTGGACTGACAGGGTACTATAGAAGGTTTGTTCAAAAATATGGCACCATTGTGGGGCCCCTAACAGAACTCACTTCTAAAAAGAGGCCCAAGAAGGTGAATTGGACCCCAGAGTGTCAGAAGGCTTTTGACACTCTGAAAGCTGCTTTGTGTTCAGCACCAGTGCTACTGGCCCCTGACTACACAAAAGAATTTGTGGTTCAGACAGATGCTTCAGAGCAAGGGATTGGGGCAGTGTTGTCACAGCTAAATGAAGAGGGCCTTGATCAGCCAGGTGCCTTTATTAGCAGGAGGCTTCTTCCCAGAGAGCAGAGGTGGAGTGCCATTGAGAGAGAGGCTTTTGCTGTGGTTTGGTCCCTGAAAAAGTTGAGACCATATTTGTTTGGGACTCACTTTCGTGTTCAAACTGACCACAGGTCTCTCAGATGGCTTATGCAGATGAGAGGGGAGAAACCCAAGCTTTTAAGGTGGTCCATTTCCCTACAGGGGATGGACTTTACAGTGGAACACAGACCTGGGGTTGCCCATGCAAATGCGGATGGACTTTCCAGGATTTTCCACTTAGCTGATGAGGACTACCAGGGTGTAGGTTAGTAACCCATCACCTTTCGTTTGGGGGGCTATGTTGCAAAGTCATCCTGTGCCCTGGGCACCCCCCAACTTTTTGCTGACTGGTACTGGTGGTAACTGACTCTGACTGACCCTGGGCTTTGCCTAACCAGGCCCAGGGCCAGTGCTATGCTGGAAACACTTAGAATACAGTGAAAACACCTACATACACTAGGGTACACTATGGGTTGGGGTACCCCTGTGATTGGCATGACCTACCCTATAAGTCCCTAGTATATAATAGGGCAGGGGAATTGAAACTACCTATCATTCCCTAGTATATAGTAGGGCATGGCAGTTTAGAGGCCAGTAGCCTTCTGCACTTGCATGTGTGCACTGCTGAGGCCTGAGGTCAGTTTTAAAAGCAGCCCTGGGTGCCATGACTGCTTTTAAAAAGTAAATTGTGCCCAAACTCGACTTTGGTGTTTGGGGCACTTAAAAATGGATAACTTACAATGTTATGGCATATTAGGAACCCCCAGGGTCTCCCCTAGGTGTCCCAGGGGTGGGGGGTCAGGTATCTATAAGGTAGACCCTTATAAAATGAGTTTTATATGCCCTGGGTTAAGTGAAATTTCACATTTCACTCCCCACATTGTGATAAAGTGCTGCCCAAATTCGTCTTTGATGCTAGGAGCACTGTGAAGTGAGGATCTACAATATTTCTACAGATTCAGAACCCCTAAAGTCTCACCTAAGTGACCCATGGGGTGGGGGTCCTGTAGATATAAGCAAAGTACTTGTAAATATGTTTTTGTAAGTCCTGGTGCTGGAAAAATGGCCCAAGTCATTTTTCCCATTGCAAATCCCCCGCTACATAGGCTAACATGGTACGAAGTTATTAACGAATAACTTTTGATAGGAGAGGGCTAGAAGTACCATTCAAAGACTTCCCCGAATGGTATTAATAAATTCAAGAATATGATATTGCTGAATTTCTCCTAAAGTGTACATAAAGAAGTTATAATACTTTCTTGTTTGTAAGTCCAGAATCAGCCTTCCAGTGATCTGTCCTGATTGGTCAGAGTTAAGTGGATTAGCCAGGCTGCCTTGAAGAGGTGATAAAGAGACCCTGGGGTTAACCAGCTCTGCTGGGAGGGCAGTGTGCTGCTCCACAGGAATGCCAGGCCAGGGGGAGGAGTCGTAAACCATGGTCTTCAAAGAGGAGAGCAGAAACCAGTGTCATTTACAACTCTGAACTTTCCACCTCAGGAATATGGTAGGATTAAGGAAGGTATGAGCAGATGCAGGGGAGAGAGTCTAAGTAAATTAGCCATCCTAGGGGTGTGTTTAGCCAACTCTTACCTCCCTGCTGGAAATTCAGCCATTATGAATTTGGAAGATTTGATGCACTCTGGGACAAAATAATGCCACACTCTACAGGATGTGGTCATATCTTTGAGGAGTTACCCTGCTCCCATTGGTCAGGAGTGACCTCCTGCCTGACCCATAGAACTTGGAATAAGTATCTGAGAGGGGCAGAGCCCTCCAGATCTGCTGCTTGAAACTTAAGGAAGCAAGACGTTGCCATGCTGAGAAGTTTGGGGTGCAAAATTCTAAGGCCTGTCCTCTGAAGACTGTACCAGCTGACCCAGCTGAAACTACAGCCCTGTGGATTACCTTGCTGCAAAAGAACTAAAGAGTGGACTCCCTGCAAGCAACAGGTTAACAGAGCTCACCTGGACCATCACCACCAAGGATTATCAACTGGAAGAACTACCAGTGGATTTGCAAGGGTTTTGTCCAAGTGGATTGTGGGAACTGAAGTCCTCAACTTTCAAGGACCATCTTGGAGCTTCCAGACCCTTGGAGTGAGTTTGAGACACTTTGGGACCCCTTGAGGAACTTCAGGAAGAAGTTCAAGAAGTTTGGAGAACTTTGGAGCAACTTTGAAAAAAAGCTCCATAGAGGGACCGACTCAACCTGGCCAGCCAAGCCGCCTGCCTTCAACCGCGAACCGGCCAAGCCATCCAGGTTCGCTAAAAGCTCCGTAGGTTCAACTTCCAGAGTTTGACCGGGAGTAGAAGAAATCCGAGGCCGGCGAACCCTCACCGAATCCGGCCTGGTGAAGAGCATCGAGGGACCCCGCGAGAAAAAGCTCTGTAAAAGTTTCTAAGTCCGAACGTAGAAAAGGTGACCGGGAGCAACCGCGAAAGCCAAGCCGCCAGCCTTCAACCGCATGTCGGCCTGGATCCTGGGTTTGCTCCGCTGGAATGCTCCAGAGGTCGGACTTCCATCAGTTTGACCGGGAGCTCTTCGCAAGGCAATCCGGCGAACCCTCACCGAATCCGGACTGGCTGAGAGCTTCGAGGGACCCCGGGAAGAAAAGCTCCAGAAAAGTTTCTAAGTCCAAAGGTAAAAACTGTGACCGGGACCTACCGCGAGGGGTAGCCGCTCAGGGCTCCATTGCGGTCGGCCTGAAACTTTGACTTTGAGCCGGTCTATCGCGACCAGATATCTCAATGAAGCGCTATATGTTTCTAAGTGCTATATAATGCTAAATCTTTGAAAATTCATATCTCCGGTTCCCTACATTGGATTTTTGTCGTTTTGGTGTCATTTTAAAGATAAAAATATTTCCTATTTTTATAAATTTGTGTTGGATTTTTATTATGCATTGTGTCTTAATTATTTACTGAATTGGTGATTTTAAATGCTTTACATACCTGTCTTTGAAGTTAAGCCTCTCTGCTCGCAGCCACGTTACCAAGGGTTGAGCATAGGAATAATTTTCTAAGACCTATGCTGAGTCTTATCATGTGTTAGTGGCCTTATTGCCAGTGGCAGACCTACATTTGCCCCTACCAATAATCCACTTTCCAACATTCACAAATGCTGAATAAAGCAGTTTTTGTTATTTGTACATCTGCTTTTTGTGTAACAAATATTAATAATGAGTCAACTGTCATTGATGTGCAAATCTTGTTGTGGGAATACAATGATATAGTGATGTGATGGACTGCATGTGGTCCATGGCATATGTGTCCTATTACAGTATGAATTTGAGTCCTCATTGTCTACATTTGCAGGTTGTCATGATCCACAACATTTTGGTCCATGAGGGTGACATGCTTTTAACAACCTACCATCTTTTACTTACACTTTTGCACATAGGTCGTGCTGACATTTGTACACATTGTACAAGACTTTCAAAGTGCAACCATCTAGGCTGGACATGCAGAATAGCGCTGTGATGAGCAACAAGACATCTGTCTCATCATTACAACTGGGTACACATGAAGTATTACTACGTGCAGATGACTTTCGATACACCCATGTACACAGGCTGATGGAAACAAAGTATTCTGTGACTTGTAAAACACTTACAAGCCATGTCTGAGTCTCATTATGACATGGTAGACCACTGACAAGAACAAGCTTGCCACAGCTAACCTTACACTGTATGGAAATCACCTCATGGCAGTGTGTTAATCTGAGACATATCCTGAGCCCATGGTGTGTGTGAGGTGAGCAGGAATCTCTGTCTTCAAACGCCCTTTCCTACCAAGACTATAGTCCCTGCAGATGTTCATGTTTGGGAAGCTTTCTGTGGGCTGAATAGTCCAGTGCTTTCTTGACCTATTTGACTTTGAGTGGCCAAGGTGTGGGTGCACCAGTAGAGTGGAGTCATTATGATGACATCCCTGGTTGTGTTGAGACAAGAGCCTGCACTGTGAGCAAACTCACATGTGACATATTATAAATTCACCAAGTTCCAATTGTGTTAGCATCATCAGCGTGTTTAGAATCTGTAATCTTGTTTTGAAAGTGTGGCACTTGTATGTGTCAATGACTGCTCACAATCAGCACATTCTACCCTGCCCTGTAGCCTGATAGCAACATGTTTCATTTGTGGGTCTCCTTGACGGATTTCAGGATTCTGAGACAGTGTAAAAGTGCCAAATGTGTCCAATGCATTTTCCATGATGCACATGTACTCCATCCTAAACAGATGTACACATTTCCCATGTGTTATATCTAGCTATGTGTATTGTGTTTGTGAGACACAGATCCCACCACCACCCCTGGTGTTGTCAACAGGGCAGGAATGTTAGCTTACACATTTGCCTATGCATTGGAGCCTACTAACACAGTTGTTGTATCCTCTATCTGGTGAGCCATGTGTATTCCAAGTCTTCTGCAGTACACACTCAGCATTGGCAATTTGACATTAGTGATGAGCTGCACATAATGCAGCTTTTGTAGCCAGATGCATAGTTGGTGTGATAGACACGCAAACAAGTTGACAGTGTAAATGGTCTGATCTTGAGTTGTGTGCAACGCACAAAGGACACACATGGTGACTGTCTCATACATTGGTGTTGGTCCATGCTTTTCTACACAGCAAGTAGGAATGTGGTCTCCACACGTAGCACTTACAGCTGTGACACTACCACTTCATGTTTGTTGTAGTGGGAGGCTCATGATTCTATTTTGTGTGTCTGTGGACTAGTGTGGTGTCGTGAGCGGTCTCCTCTGAGCTTCATTGTACACCAACTCATCACAATGTCATCCTTCTGTGAGTGTCTGTACTCCTGTTGCCCTGCAGGGTTTGAGTATGTGTTGTGTTGGACAGATGCTGTGAATTTGTGTCCCATACATATGTGTGTCTGGCACCTCTTGTTCAACCATCAAATGCGTGTGTCCTAGTATGTGGCGTGCTGGGTGTACCTTACTGATACTGAAATTGCCACATTGGTCATACACAACAGTACATGCACCCTTGTTTGTATTGTGATCACAATGATGTGTGGTCAAGAATGGATTCCTCGTCATACAGCCAGTGATCCACACTGTCATGGGTGCCTGTGAAACGTCACCTGTCAAGGGAGGTTTAGATGAGGCACAGTGCTGCTGATCAATGTGGGTGGTGTTTAGACTGGCCAAATGTGACTTGGCTCCTGGCAAGGCCTCTACCTACAACGTGGCCTCACATTACCGGCCATGCCCTAGGAGTAATGTTTGGGTATGTGAGATGACAGTGGTTCTTGCAAGGCACATGACACAGTGTGCAAGAGTGGGTGTGCTCAAAAGTATGGCCCCCATCCTCATTTAGCATCACAGAGGCTCAGCAGACAGGATACTGTCACCACAGTGCTGTGGCCTTGATGGTACTGCGGAAGAGAGTCAGTCTCTTGATGTATTTGTTGGTGTTCCACCAAGCTTGTTCCGCATGTGACTCTGGTGCACCCGCTCATCAAACAATGCCTGATTGCCCACATTCACTATCCAAACTCTATATGGAATACTTCCTGATTGTACTCAACATGCATATGTCTCAGTGGAGTTCAGCCCCCCATTGTGTGTGTTGGCACAGGCTAGAGGGACTTCCACACTCACACACATGTTGTGTTTGTGCTGCAGTGTGTGGCTGGTTGGTTGTCTTTGTGCGTCTTCACCCATGTATTTCAACTGTCTTTGAGGGTCATTGAGTGGACGTTTTGTTTTGTCTCTTTATCTACAGGCCCTGGGACTCCTACATCTTCACTCTGCACATTCCTTAGGTTTAGCATTTAACATTGCTGCCACAGTGTGGGACTGGATCTCATCAAAACTGTAGTTTTAGATTGAATCCTTAGTATTTGTGTCTGCTCGTGACAGAAATGTGTGTTTATGCATTTTGGATGGTCACATGTCACATTGCCCAATTGAACATTGCTGGCAGTGTTAGCCCCCTAAAGCACTGATTGTCTGCACATGGCTGAGGGTAACACACACAACAATGTTTGCCTCAAACGTTCTGTGGTTGTTTGGCAAACAACCACTACTTTATCACTACATTGCTTGTGGCTTTTGTCCCCCCAAATACATTATTGCTTGACCATGCTGGGGGTGTGAGACCTACTTTCACCTTTTTGTCACTGCAGGGATGGTGGGGTTATACCGCAAAACCCCTATATGCTTGGAAATGCTGGGGGCTTGAACCCCACATTCACCTTTTTGTCACTACAGGGATGGTGGGGTTATACCCCAAAACCCCTATATGCTTGGAAATGCTGGGGGATTGAACCCCACATTCACCTTTTTGTTACTACAGGGATGGTGGGGTTATACCCCAAAACCCCTATATGCTTGGAAATACTGGGGGCTTGAACCCCACATTCACCTTTTTGTCACTACAGAGATGGTGGGGTTATACCCCAACACCCCTATATGCTTGGAAATGCTGGGGGCTTGAACCCCACATTCACCTTTTTGTCACTACAGGGATGGTGGGGTTATACCCCAAAACCCCTATATGCTTGGAAATGCTGGGGGCTTGAACCCCACATTCACATTTTATTCACTACAGAGATGGGGGGTTTGTCAAGCATGTCACTTTAGGTGTCAATTTTGCATGCAGTTTGCACACAAAACACAAATTTGGCATGACAACACTGGGGGAGTGATAGACATCCACCTCCCTATGGGGTGGACAATGCTGGTAGTGTTAGACATCCACCCCACTATGGGGTGGACAATGGTGGTAGTGTTAGCTATCCACCCTCCTACAGGGTAGACAATGTGGTAGTGTTAGCCATCCACCCCCCTATGGGGTGGACAATGGTGGTAGTGTTAACCATCCACCCACCTATAGGTAGGGAATGCTGGTAGTGTTGAACATCCACCCCCTATGGGGTGGACAATGGTGGTAGTGTTAGCTATCCACCCCCCTATAGGGTGGACAATGGTGGTAGTGTTAAACACCCACCCCCCTATGGGGTGGACAATGCTAGAAGTTTTTGCCATCCACCACCCCCCTTGCCTCTTTGCCTCTACATTGCTGCAAGAATTCCCACCACCCCAAAATTGACTGTGTTTTGTCACAACCTATGTATTCCGTTGCCGTTCGCGGGGTTGTGACGTTTTTGTGTGTGGTAGGTGTCTGACTTACCGTCTGTGACAAACGCGTCGGTTGCGGCTATTGAATCGGCCGTAGGCATACAGTATAGGGATGACATGCGCGATCGGATACATGTCTGCTTTGTCTCAGACGCAGTGATCGTGTTGTGGAGCGAATCGGAGCTGAAATACGGCTCTTCCGGGTGCTCTGACGTGCTGGAGGTGGCGACCTGTTCGGCGCGTAGGAAGTACGCATCGTACTTTGCCATCCGGAAACTGCTTTGGAAATGCGTCCGGACGACTCCATTCAGCATTTACGGAACCTGTTCGTACGGAAAATGGTGCTAGATTCGGTACGTATGTGTCGTTCGTGAATTGGAGACATTTGAGCATCGTACTTCGTTGTTTGGATGGACCGGCTCCCGGAACGAGTCGGTCGGAAGGTAACGCTACGGACGGCTCTCGGAGGGCCTTCCGAGCGAGATCGGAATCGGGCCCTTAGTCAACATATAAACCACTACTAGAATAACTGTGAAACCCTGTTCAGTTTTTGGGAGTTCTTCAATTAATTCCATGGAAATAGAATGCCATAGAGAAGTAGGAGTGGGCATGGGAGTTAGTAGTTCGGCAAGTGCTTGATGGGAACTTTTGCTTTGAGCACAAATATGACATTTTTGTACAAATAGTTTTGCATCAGTTGACAATGAAGGCCACCAAAAATACCTTTCAAGGAGTTGAATAGTCTTTTTGTTCCCTTGATGGCCAGTGAGTATATGTGAATGGCACCATTCGAGAACTTGCCGCTGTAGCGGTATTGCAGGAATGACTAAACCCCCTTGTTTGTATAGGAAATTCTGTACTCTCAGTCCCTTATGTGTTTGTTCAAGGACTTCCACTTCTTTGGATTGCTGAGCCTTTAACACTTCACTGGTGAACTGATCTTCTGAATACAGAGCTCCTAAAATGCGCTCTTTGGCTGTAATAGGGGATGATCACTAGGAGTCTCAAAAGTATCATACCTAATCGTGAGAGAGCATTAGCCTTCCCATGTTTACTCCCGGTCTGAAGCTGAATTACAAAATCAAACTCACTAAAATATTGGGTCCAGCGCAATTGTCTCATGGACAATGGACGTGCTGATTTTAGGCACTGTAGATTCCTGTAGTCTGTAAGAACTATGACAGTATGCAATGCTCCTCACAGATACTGGTGCCGTTCTTTGACTGCCCTTTTTATAGAAAGCAACTCATCTCTCTACCCCCACTGAATAGTTTTGTTCTGTAGGACTGAGTTTATGGGAATAAATAGTGACAGATTGTAAACAATTTGATAACTTGTCTCTTATATCCCCCCCACCAATTGCTACCTGAAAAGCATCGGCCTCAATGACAAATGTTTGGGAGGGATCTGGATGTTTTAATATGGGTGGACTGGTAAACCCCCCTTTTAACAGTAGAATAGCCTCTTCTGCCTCATGGATCCAGTAGAATTTCACCCCCTTACGTAGAAACTTAGTGATAGGAGAAGCCAGAGCTGAAAAAGTATCAATGGAGCGCCTATAAATATTGGCAAAACCTAAAAAGCTTTGCACTTTTTTTTACAGATTAAGGTGACTTCCAATGAGTATTGGCTGAGACCTTCTGAGGGTCCATGCTCACTCCTTCTGGGGGTAATATAAATCCCAAAAAGGTAACCTCAGATGTATTGAATTCACATTTATCCAGTTTTACATACAGCTTATTGTCCCTTAATTTCTCTGGGACAGCTCTGATATGCTTTGTATGCTCTCCCACAGACGACAAATAAATTAAAATATCGTCTATGTAAGCAATGACACAGACATCCAACAATTCTCTCAGGACTTCCTTAATGAAAAATTGAAAGGCAGCAGGTGCATTACAAAGGCTGAAAGGATCACTGATACAACATCGACTCTCATTACATTGAACTACAGAATTATCGACTCAACAATATCGTAAACAAAAATATCGACAGACAATACACAAAATAGAAATAACACTAATATCGAGAAAAAAATGTTGTTTAAAGAAATCTCAATGACAAAAATATCGACAACAAAAATATAGAACACTAAAATATTGATAACATTAAAATAAAATAAAACACAACAAAAACATAGATACAAACAATATCAACAACACAAACATCCATAAAATACATTTTAACTATATAGAAAAAAAATGTAAACATAAAAAATACTATTTACGTTAATAAATTAAAATAACACATACCAATTCATATAAATAAACAATACAATAAATAACGAATTAACCACATTCATTTAAACAAATAAATTAAATATACAAAAACAAATTAATAAACAAACAATATTATATAAAAAATAAATTAAAAGTAACAAACATAAACAAACACAATGATCTATAATAAAGAAAAAAATATAAAACATTTATCTACATATAAAATTAAATAACAACAATAAACAAAATAAAACAAGCAATAAATGAACATAATAAACATTAAATAAATTACAAGGTAACAGCTAAGAAATTCAAAAAAGCTATCTCAATCAATAAATTTAAAACACACAAACACAAACCAATAGAAAACTCTAAATAATTAAACAAACACTAAAAAAACAATCAAATAATTAACATAAAATTTACCATATAACGGATGACCACAGAGGAAGAACGAACGTTTGAGAGAGAGAAGACAAAATGAAAAACAACCACATGAAAACCGATTCCAAACATCCCGCAATAAAGGTAAGCACACAATTTGATAACTAAATAAATTAAAATAACTTGTAAAATATTATAATATAATTTCCTTTATATATAACAGTCAACATCACTAAAATTGCATCTAGAAATTTGACCACAAAGATTTACGTACACAACAACAATAAAATATAACACAAAGTAAGTATATGACTTCACCGACAACTAACGTAAATTATGTAAAAGAATTAAACTGAATAAAATAATAAAACATAGCTAACAAATGTTCTTTTTTTTTTAACAGCCTCTACAAAAATCGACAAAAGCAGAACATTTACTAAGGACACTGCATCAACTAAAAAGAGTGAGTATATTTATTTAATCACAAATAAATAAAAATAAACACTTAATAATATAAATTATGAAATAAACTAAAATTACAACATAATGTTTTATTTTTCACAGATTATAATTAACAACAACTTCCCCCAAAACAAACATTGAGGGGCATATTCTCAAGAACGGGCGATAATTATCGCCAACCTAGGTTAACGCAACTTTACATAACGCCGTCTATCGCGGGAAACTAACGCTGTGTTAACGGCGTATTCTCAACACATCGGCAACAGGCGATAGTATCCCGATAACATGCCAAATGTGCGTGAAAAATTACCGGGACAGCGATAAAAAAGGAAACCCGAATGTGAAAAAAGTGGCGATGGGCCCAACAGCGATAAAAACATCAGTGATAAGCAGCGCCAGGCTTGCTATTCCCATGTCAGGCAGGAAAAATCACCATAAAAACTGCCCAAAAAAAAAAAACACAAACTACTGAGAAGCACCATGGAGGAAGCTGGAGCAAGTACAGAGGCCAACCAGAATCCCACAAACCCCCCGGAGGACCAGCCAGGGACCTCGGGGAAGGAGAAGGGCAAGGAGAAGAAGAAGAGGAACCCGCGATTCAGTCCGCAGAAAAACAAGATCCTGATTACGGAGGATAGAACACCCCAACAACTGTTCATCACCTCCACTGTGTCATTGGCAACTAAAAATGCAATATGGCAGTCCATCTTGGCCAAGGTGAATGCAGTCGGAGTGAAGAGAAGGGAAGTGGACGACTGCAAGAAGCGCTGGAATGATGTGAAGCGCAAAACCAAGCTGAAAATCGCCAACAACCGGAAAGCAGCAATGCAGACTGGAGGTGGGAGTCCAGCGCCACAGCAGGAGCTGGATGAGATGGAGGAAATGGTGTCCACAGTCATCAGTGGGGAGACGGTGGCAGGAGTTGGGGGACCGGACACTGCTCAACATGACCTGACCCAACAGCAACAGGGTGAGTAACGACCAGGGACTGGAGGGATGGGGGGAGATGGGCACAATGGCACACATGCACAATTAAGTATAGCACAGTGCACACCCACAATGACTCTGGATCATGTCCCTGATCTCCTTGGCACACTGCAGCACACATAAAAACAGCAAATAGGCCCCCGTTGACAATGTGCCCATAGGGGGCCCTCACCACACATCACTAATCTCACAACAAACCCATGCACATGTGCTGAACCCAGCAAAGCTGCGGGTCCGTGAGCCACACTGACAAAGCAAGTGACATTGCATGACGATTAGCATGGCTGCAGTCCAATTATCATGACATGGTGCACGCCACGACACTGAGGTGGCTGAGTGTGGACCACATCCGTAAAGGAGCAGGTCACACTCTGACACATCCACATGCACAAACAACCCCTGACGTCAACAAGACATCTGCGGACAAACCATGCCCAAGAGTCCCAACTCCCACCAAGAACCCAATTTACCCAAGTCTGCAACATCTCAGCACTGCATAAGCACAGAAGTGAAAGGCACACCACCTGAAAGTGATAAGGGCCAGCAAAATCAGAGCTGCAGGGGCGACTCTCCCACAATGCAGCACACACACATAAGAAACAGAGCACATCAACATTGACAACAATGTGGTACAGACTGCAACACTTTCACAACAGAACAGAGGACACAACTGCTGCCGCTTGTGTGTAGAAACTGGCAAATCACATTTGGCATAGCAGGAAACTGTGATATGATAATGTACAAGTACAACCCCACATCCCTGATGGTGTAGAAATGTCCACTGTCCTGCATCAAACAGGCATCTCCTCCCAAACAGTCACAATGTACATTGTCATGCAGTCTGTTTGTAAACTTGTCCAATGGGTGAACATACATGGAACACACTGTTAAACAGCATCTCCCCTTCACATTGCAGAGCAAGAATCAACACCTCCTGCAGAGCAGACCGTACATCTCTTCACTGATGATGAAGAGGACCTCCAAACCATCGACACCGACGCCCTCCAACAGCTCATGGACCCCCTCAGCACCCCATCCCCAGGAGCAGGGCAGCCCAGCTGCATCGAGGAGACCCCACCCCCTGCACAGACCACACAGCAGGAAGCACCCCCCATCACGGCTGTCTCCCAGGACCCCCAGGACCAAAACATGGCATTCCAACACCGTCTGTTAGAGGGCCAGAAGGAGATGGCTGATCAGGTGCGGTGTGGTTCGACCTCATGGCAGCCAAACTAGATGCCATACGTGGGTGTCTAAGTCCCATCAGGGACCACTTACAGTCCCTAACGGACACCCACAGTGCGCTCCATGCTCTCCAACAAGTCATGGCTGACATCGCTGGAGTCATGACTCTGAGACAAGAACAATTGTCTAGTCAGAGTGGCTCCAGCGATAACAGCCGGGAGTTGGGACGCATGCGGAGGATCATGGAGAACATGGAGCGGATGCAGGTGGAAAGAATGGCTGCCACGGCTGGACACCAGCGAGATGTAGCTGGGATCTTCCATGCCCTGCAGATCCTCATCATGGCATTGCTGCCACAAGGCCTGGCGCAGATGAATGCTGCTGCTACTACTCCATCCACATCTCCACCCCTTGACGTGTCAGTGCCTCACAGTGCAGCAGACAATCCACCTCCGGCCCCTGATGTGTCAGTGCCACACAGTGCTGCTGACAAAACACCACCACCCACATGTGAGGCACATCACACATCAGAGGACGATGATGTGGATGATACTGCCTTTGTGGTAAGAAGGAAGCGGTAGCATTCATCTCCGCCATATGGCCTATTTCAGCTTGGTTCTGCCCTCTGCATCATGCCCTGGAACAACACCTTCCACTGTCCCCCGAGACACTCTGCGACACTCACCTTGGCCCTCGACATGGCCTGCCATATTTGTTTTGGTTACCAATGACACAGCAATCAGACAGCGGACTGCACTCTTCCTCTTCCGATGAACGTGTCAATCCCTAAAGGACTCTGGCTGGCCCTCCACGGGGCAACAATGTCAAGTGGGGTTTGCATGGCCATGTACTGGTCCAGCTTCAACACTCCACCGAATGTGATTAAAACATTCTAATTCACACAGATGTGTCATGTCAATGATCAAGCAAGCATGAAAGTATGGATGGATATAGGGGCAGTGATTGCAAAAATAAGGTACTCCCTGGGAACTGATATCAATGCGCATGTTTGACCGTGACCCAGACAGGCAGTGTGATGACTGGGAATGTGTGAACTAGCTGTGGCCTCATTGCTCCTAAACAACAATCTTGCAATTTCCCAACTTAGCCCCGCACCAATGTAGGAAATAGGGCTGTGTGAAGGTCATTCCATGCAAGAGAACTGCGAGCAAGGACTTCTGTGTGTGGGGTGTGTATACGTTGGTCTTTGGTTAGCGCTGTGCGTAGTGTGGGAGTCGTCATCAGCTGCTATGGTGTCTCTCAGGGGGTGCCGGGCGCATGCAATTCCAAGCTCGGAGGTGCAGATGTGCCACCGCCTTCTAGTCCAGACAAAGGAGCTTTCATCCCTAATGTTAGTTTGTCATCTGCTTGCATTCTGGAAATGTGATGTGTATTGGGGGGGATGTCACTGCTTCGCCTTCCGGCACGGTTGAACCCTTACCAGCCATGTACGTGGCCTCACGGTCAAATTTGCATGCTCTGATGTAGCAGTGTTGTTTTGCTTCAGTCTGACAGTGATGGGTACAGGTAGCTGTGAGGAGGCGCGTGACATCTCACCTTGCACCTATTAGCTGACACTGTTCACTACTATTGATGGATGACGTCCGTGTACACATGTGATCTGTACATGGCACATATGTCCAGGGGACACCTTGGTGTGTTCTACGCAAGGTATTGCTGCTGGATTTTTGGCTGGTGTGCATCTCCCATGTTGCTGAGGTGTTCACTGTGCCCCATCCCCCTTACGTCCATGTTGCTCATGTTGTGGGACTTGAGTCACAGGGTGCATCTCTGCATCAGGGTGGTTCATATTTGACCCCAAATGACACCCGCAATTTCATATTTGACCCCAAATGACACCTGCAATTTCATATTTGACCCCAAATGACACCCACATTTTCATATTTGACCCCAAATGACACCTGCAATTTCATATTTGACCCCAAATGACACCTGCAATTTCATATTTGACCCCAAATGACACCCGCAATTTCATATCTGACCCCAAATGACACCCACAATTTCATATTTGACCCCAAATGACAGCCTGTTGTCTTTTCTTGAACACCAATGACAGCCTTCATGTCATGTTTTTGTACACATGTGATACGCTGATGAGTGGGATTACGTACTACATTTGACACCCTGTGATGGCATTCCAAATATGTGACACCCTGAACAGCCTCTCTGTACAGAGGTGACATACCCACCATCTATATGCTATTTGTGAGATTGTTAGCACTTAATGTTGCACTTACATCTGTCAGAGTGATGTGCTAATGCAGAGGACTGACATGCACACAGGGAATGTGTGTTGCAATGAATTTTTTTGCACATGCTGTTCATGTGGTTATTTCGTACTATTCCATGATTGCTAAGGACTGTCACAATGTGACGTGCTCATGCGAAGAAATTGTTAATGATTGTGTTCCTTCTGGCTATTCCTGCTGCAGCTGCAGTGGGGTGTGGTCCACCGGCCTCATCATCGTCCGGTGCATCTGGCACTTGGATCCATGGGGCATTGGTGCGTACACATATGTTGTGCAATACACAACATGCAATGATCATCTTGCACACTATTTTAGGGCTGTACAGGTGTCTTCCACCTGTGATGTCCTGGCACCTGACACGTGACTTTAACACGCCAAATGTGTGGTCAACAATGCCCCTGGTGCGTTTGTGGGCCACATTGTACTGCCTCTGAGCCGGGGTGTTCTGGGCTCGGAGGGGTGTCATCATCCACGGGCAGAGTGCATATCCTTGATCACCTGTGAGAGGTAAGTGAGATTAGTGTAAACTGGTGGTTCTGCATGCTGTGTTGGCAGACTTACAAGTTTTGTGGTGTGTGATTTGTGTGACTTTGGGATTCATGTTTGCCATGTATTGCTTCTGGCGAATGTGCGGGGTCAATGTGTATTACGTAGCCTCACAGCTGCTCCTCCCTCCCCCCGAGCCTATTTACTTGTGTGCGCTGCGCGGTTGCATCACTTGCACTCCTACGGCACACCATTGTCATGCCTGTCTGCGCATGTCCGCAAGCATGTCAACAACACTGTAATGTTGGCCGTTGAAGGTGGGCGGCCACATGTGTGTAGGTCTATGGTAAGGATAGGGCGAACACAGATGTTGAGTTCAGGCCTGGCTGTACTCGCGCTGCGATTGAGGCTAGGCCTTTGGCTTATGCTGCGGCAATGAAGGTACACACACAACAGTTGGCATGTATGAGCCAAGACCCCGAGCGGTCTTGCGCTCCTTTATTTATCCATTTGGGCGAGCCCGCCCTCCGGGTGCATGCTACATTGCAAGTTTGTCGATTAAGGGCCGGGTGGCGCAGACACCACAACAGAGACACACGCCATAGTTACTTTTGTGGCCAGCCTGGAACTGAACCACGCCCAGAGCCCTGGGCCATTTCTTCACACTCCTCACACGCCTACATGTGCGCCGCCGTGGTGCTGGGATGTCGTGCGCTTCGGAGTACGTCTCCAGACGTTCCACCCAGCCTTTCCAGTGGCCTGCCTGGGACGGGGTGGCCCCGTGACTGTGAGGGGCTCCAGTGGCGTTGCCGAGGACATGCTGTTGGCTGCTGGAGGCGGACTTGTGGGGTAGCCCCACGGGACGATGACTTGTGGTGCACTGAGCTAGTGGCACCTGAGGCACTGCATCCGGCAGGGGCCTACCGCCATGTGGCGATGACTTGCGGTGCACTGAGGTAGGCCCACCTGAAGAGCTGAGCGGGTGTGCAGCCTGCGATGATGCTGTGGCCTGGAGGCTGGACGGTGACTTGCAGTGCACTGAGGTAGTGGCACCTGAAGAGCTGAGCAGGTATGCAGCCTGCGATGATGCAGTGAGTCTGGAGGGCCGGACTGGAAAGGATTTGTCTGTTAGCCTGCTGGACCGCAGTGGAGGCCGTAGGGAGAAGTCAGCACACACAGAACTCCGCAGTGGGGTGCCGCAGGGTGCGCTGGGGGCCTGTTGCGTGGAAGCCAGCGATTGGCTGAGGGGGCTGCCAAGCTCGCGGGCCTCGGCCCTGAAGATTGCACCGGCACGTGGTGGGCCCTCTTGGAGACACGCCGGTGGCGGCAAGTGAGCAGTGAGGCCTGGGTGCGCAGGGGCGGGCAATCACCGCTGGCCACAGGACGGCTCTGGGGACCAGCGGGCTGGGGTGCAGCAAGCGCACAGGCACCACCGGTCACGGCGGCAGCCTCGTGGCAGGGTGAGGGGTGCCGCCCTGGGAGACACGCCCCTGCAGGCGATGACGAGTTGTGCGCCGGGTGGTGTGTGACATAGGCTCCTCGTCACCGGTGTTAATTTGGCCGATGAAGGTGGTCAGCCACATGTGTGTAGGCCTATGGTCAGGATATGGCTGACACAGAGACACATGCAGTAGTTACTTTGGTGGCCATCCCGGAAGTGAACCGCGCCCAGAGACCCAGGCTATTTATTTGCACTCCTACGCTGGGCTGCCGTACGTGGCCCAGCCCACTACGCTTATGCTTACAGGGGGGGACATAGCTACATGTCCGAGGTCTTCCCCACGTCCTGAGGTAACATGGTTGCGTCCACTGTCCACAACACTACACACACCAGCTGTATATGTCCACATGGACATGTCTGTGCTCTGCATACTCATGACTGTCCAGCACATCACCGCCACACTTGGCATTGTGTACATTCTTATTCATGGGTCACTTGCCTCCTTCGCACATTCTTGGTTCCCACCTCTCCCCACATACTGCAGTTATGTGGCAGAGGGGCTATGCCTTTGTGGGTGGTTTGTCTACATGTCTGGCCCCTGTTACCACAGTTACTTGTGTTGTCGTGTCTGGTAGGTGGGCATGTTGGTTGGCATGTTGTATGTGATTTTGTTACGTGTGCGTTCCCACAGTTGTGAGTTGTATGATTGTGGAGTTGATATGTGTGGTGTGTTCCGTTGGTACTTGCCAACGAGCAGTCCATTTCCATAGGTGCCATCCTGAAAGCGCTGGTTGATGATGGACTGTCGGAAGATTTAGGAGTCATGCACACTGCCTGGGAAGTTTGCGACGAGATTGGTGAACAGTCCCCGGTGGTCCACTATTGCCTGCAAATTGATGGAATGCGTGTGCTTTCTGTTGCGGTAATTGTGTGCAGTGTCGGCAGGGGGCACAAGTAGGACATGTGTGCAGTCAATTGCCCCCAACACGTGCGGGAAGCCAGCTATGGCGTAGAAGCCTTGCTTGGTCTCCACTGTTCCTGCGCAGTGTGGGGGAAGTGAAGGTGCTGGGGTATCAAGCTGATGATTGCATCCAAGACAGGTGTGAGGAACTTTGATAGGGCCGGCTGTGAGACTCCTCCGACTCTGGCAGTTGTTGGTTGGAAGGTACCAGAGGCCAACAAGTGCAGCACAGCCAGCAGCTTTGTCTGCAGAGGGATGTTGGTTGTCCACTGTGTTGGTACCGTCAGCCTGTGGGCAATGTGGGTCAGGATGCGGAGGATGATTGTCCTTTTGAGCCTGTAGTGGGCAATGACTTTCTCTGGCGTTAAGTCTCTGAGGCTGGTGCGTTTTCGGAAGGTCCGCTGTCTTGTTCTGCGCTGCCTCGGTGGTAGTCCGGGGGGTGGTCCTGGGGGGGGGGTGGTCCTGGTGGTGGTGGCGGTGGGTGTTGTGGCCCTCTTGGGTCTCCAAGCTGCATGATTAGTAGCTCCATGGCATGTGATGGTCTTCAGATGTGGCTCTGGGCTGGGCTCCCTTTCTACTGCAGGTTTTCGTCCTACTTAAGACCTGAAAAAAGCAGGTCTTAAGTTCCTGCTGCTAACACGCCTTATCGCATGTTTTAGGCCCGCATCGCCGATCCGGCTGGTCGTTGTGAATATCGCGAAGTGGTGTTATCGTGAGTTTTTGCACAGGAACGCCTACTCTGCATATGATTAGCGTTAGTTGTCGCTGTCAGCCTTGGCAATGTTTTTAGCGGCAGCTATCGCAGGAAAACTGACGATATGGGCTGTTAGCGCAGGCTTGTGAATAGGGCGATAAATCTATCGCCACTTTCGTGGCGGTAAAGTGCTGCTAAATCGGCGATGAGTCCTTGAGAATATGCCCCCTATGTTTAAAAAGAAAACCAAAATCAAAATGATAGAAATTTATAATACAAAGTGAGTATATAAAATAACCAACAATTAGACTTAACCAGTAAAAAAAACAAACAATAAAAAACGAAATATTACTAACAAATACTTTTCTCTTAACAGCTTCTACAAAATTCAACAAAAAACAACATCAACGAAAGAAACTTCACCAACTGCATTCGGTAAGAATTTTGATTTCTTCAATAAAATAAATAGACTAAAAAAGCGAAACGAACAAATAAACTAAAACTATAACCCTCTTTTTTATATTTCACAGATTGCACTTCAATAAAAGTCCACCTTAAAGCAACAAAGTAAGAATTAACTTCAAAAACAGAAATAAAAACAACATTACAGAAAAAGATAAAATTAAGTAAGTATAAGTTTATAAATTAACCAACAAATACAACAAACTAATTAACAAAATAAAAATAAATTAAAAAGCAAATATAACTAACAAATATTTTTCTCTTGCCAGCTTCTACAAATTATAACCTTCAACAAAATCATCGAAAAAAACATCATCAACAAAAAATAGTAAGTATTTATTTTTAACAACTAAGGGGCTCATTACGATGGCGGGCGGAAGCACAACCGCCGTGCTGGCGGATGCAAAAACCACCAGTTACCGCCGGCACGCAGCAGTCCACACGCCCGTCCAATTACGATGCGTAAAGTAGGCCAAACACCGCCGGCAAGCCAGCAACACCGTCCGCCATCAAAGTGCGCCCGTACACGTAGCGGCGCAGCACAACTGACACACACCGTCCGACGAAACACGTCCCGCCCGGCGTATAAATTACGATGCCGCAAACAAACGGCTCCCACGGCTAAGAGACACCGCACGTGAAAGAGAGGCGGTAACACGGACGCAGAGCACGGAAAACGAAGAAGCGGCATCCCGAGCATGAATCCAGCACTGCAGGCCCTCCCCATGCTTCTGCTGATGCACCACCAAGGACGCAACGTACCGCGGAGACGCAGGTAGGCACACACACAACAAGTGCACGCAAACAGCGCACACAGTGCAAGGGCGTAAAAAGCGGACAACCCCCCACCAGCGCGTGTACACTACACATCCACCATCGCATCCACATATGACACACAGGCCAAATCCTAACATTGCGGAACACATGTGTACACACCACCTGGGACTAGGAACCAACCACCCCGTCACGGCCACAAAGCGCCGATGACGCCGCCACACATGCGCACAACGCAGAGGCCAACCGCAGCGCCATGCATGCGTCGCACACAGACACAGGGACACAACCAAGCAGCACACACATCAGCCCCACCCCGAACGCACATGACACGTGACAGGCCTGCCACAGACATGTCCCCAACGCCCAAATCACGGACAACACCCAACGCCACACAACCGACGCACACATGTCAGTGAAGTCACGCAACAGCAGGACACACCCCAGTGTAACAAACATGGCGTAGCACACAGCGGCGGCAACACCAACTAGGAGAAGCAGGGCCCCTTCGGGAAGAGGAACGCCAGTACCACACTGAAAAACCCATACCACCCTGCACATATGAACAAGACATATAAAACGGAACACCAAAGAGCACGGGGACCGACAACAGGTGGCCCAAGAATTACATCCACACACAAGGCCCAACGCAGAGCGGAAAGGCAGCCTGCCGCCCACACAAGGGAGAGCAGACAGCACTGAATGACCTTCCATTCCAACACCGAAACCACAGCCCTACGACAGAAGCCGGTGAATACAGCCATTGTCCAGGAATAGACCAACACAGGCATGCCGAGGAGACCGACCACAGGGCAGATAGCGCATATCACAGAAGCACACAACGGACGGGGAAGAAAGAAGAAAACACTCCCCCATGTCGGCCACATGCAAGTTAATTGGAAGGAGTCACACAGCACCGACCTTGAACTGTCTGAGAAGCATGTGGGAAGAGGGCCCGTGTCCTCCAAACAAGCCAACAGAACACAAGTCCTGTCTCCCCACGACTACACAGAGCTCACAGCAACCCCGGAGCGTGCACATTGCAGACTGCACACACAGCCGGAGCACGCCACCTCTACGAACCGCTGCGAAATGGCAACCGCAACACACCTACCCAACTACGCCGAACAGCTCAAGCTGTACAAAACCAACCTGTTCCATACATTGGGATGCGATCTCCTGTCCCTGCTGAACGTAAGTTACCGACTGACTTACCGCATCACATTGTTCAGCTGCGTCATGCCCGTATTCTACTGTCGGAGGTGTCCCTACCAGCATCCCGTCGAGATATGCCTCTCCAACCCGGCATGTCTGAAGGCGGACCTGCTACCACTACTCCTCCCTCTGGACGCACACGACAGGGCCTGCTCTGCCTATGGGGGCATGGCGTATGTGGCCAACATCGCACCCGCACTGAAATGGAACCACTGTGCCTCCACACGACGGATCATCGAGAACAGCTACATCGAATGTCACCCAGCATGCCCCATCATGGTCCTCCAAGGGACAACCTACGAACAACACCTTGACAGCCACCATCCGCTTCATTGGCTGGCAAACATGTACACCACCAATGACATGGAAGCCCTGCTGGACGGCATCGCATACCTGACAACCTGTAAATTCGTCGGACCACAACGCAGGTTCCCCGAGTGACCTATGATGTCCAACCCCGCACCCATGCTTAGCTTCCGCACGGACTGGCCAGTCACCACCACAACAGCCATACCAAACGACCGGCAACTGTAACCACACCATCAACGACATCGCCATGACATCGGATATGACCGGGACATGCACACTGTTCCCCATCACATCCAGGAACACCGCATGCATCGTGGGAGGCAGTGGCATGGGCTCTGTGCATCGCACCCACATGGACGGAACTGCACGAACAACCAGGACACGACATGGATCCAGCGCACATGGACACACACACCGCTCAGTGGACATGAATAGGTCGCCTGGAGTCTGTGGGTGCTGCACCCCTCCCACCCCCGCCCCGGGAATCCCATACCAGGACCTTTGCATGGACGACAAGTGCATACAACAACAACACGACCCCAGTGACTGTGACATGTCCAGTAACCACCACAGTGCAACAACAAGTGGCACGCCGCTGCATGCACGCAAGCACATGCCCTGATGTCATCTCACATGCACGCGTGCATGAGGAACAACCGCAGCAAACCTGTCACATGGAACTGAGATGGACTGTGCCCATGATGCCGAGCGGTCTGGTAGGCTACATGTATACCGTCTGTGTCAAAGTCCGCAGCTCCGCAGCTATACGTAAATGTACATTAGCACAGCCTTGGCCAAGCAGATGTAACCCCACACCCTATCCCATTTGTAATCATGCTCAGTATATCCTCAACATGTATTCCGCTGCCAGTAGTGTCCACTATACTGCATCACAGAGGACAGAAGACTCAATATAATGTTTGAAACCAAAACTGTCTCCGCTGACTCATTTCACAAGTACGAATGAGAGAGGATGAGAGTATGTGAAGTACACGGCAGTCGTGACATGACCATGTAGTCCACTGGTATTGGATGTCAACGCAAATGAGTAGCACTACTGTGGAAGACACACATGTGTCGTGTGAAGTCGTATGGACGCAGTGCTCAGGTGGGTGGGTGCGACGGGTAGATGCGCACATGCCAAGTCGGAGCACGCCGTGTTGGGAGGGGTCATGAACAGTACACCACCGCTTCCCTGGGCATTGTGAGAGGACACCTGTCGGGGGGAGTGAACACGTGTGTGCACAGCAGCCGGGCACACGTACAAAGCGGTACCAGGCGCACCTCAGCCCACCCTCTGTGGACAAGCTGGATCCTGTTGTGCGCCCGCCATGCCCCTTGACAAGGCACACACAGCCCCAGTCGACCAGGTGTAACCCCAACATAGTCAATCCGCACAGGCGATACAGGGCACGGGATGGCAGTGGAGCATGGTGTGTGAGAGGTCTCCTCGCGCTCCTCCTGGTCATATCACGCAGGCAATAGTACCTCAACGTCTAGCATGGCACAAGTCACATGGAAGTGTAGGGGGACGCACCACAGCACGAGCAGCACTGACGTCACGGGAGGTGGCTCGCACCATCCCATCCATTGCCCATCATACCAACCACGACACATGCCATTGCGACTAAGTGCAAGCGCGTGCGCCACCACCCCTGAGCCCTCCCCAGAGAGGCCAAAGAGTGAATGTGTGGGCCATCAGCCACAGACGGACGCGGCCTGGCCGCAAGGGCAGCCACAGCCACTGGGTGTCGCAGGTGGCGGATCCGGAAGGCGAAGACTGTGATGCATAGTCCATGCAGGCCGGGTCTCCATTTGGGGCACCACGCAGGTGGACGGCGTCCCGCCACACATCATACCCTGAGACAGCCCACTCGTGCAACTGGACCCACACATACACTCCTTGCCCTCTCTGGTGCGAGCTTGGGGCTGCCTGTGCAAGCGCTAGCCTCGCAGGTGAGCATGCATATTGGGGGCGAGGGGAGGACATGAGGGCTGGGGCGAAGATGACTGTATCACTGTCAGTTAGTACAAGGGATGACCCAGATGTGGAAAGGAAGAGACGTGTCCCGTGTGTACTGCAACTAGTCGCCAATTCAACTACCCCCATGTCCGGAATGTAAGCCCGCACCTAGGCCCGCCCATCCGCCACATCGAACATACCACCAGCACGACAACCTTCCCATTCGAAACACTGACTGGGGGTGGCGACCAGTGAAGAATCATGTGTAGCCTACCCACGCGTACATGTGGGCCCTCCATGATCCATGTCACCTGCGGCAAAGACATGACATGCGCAATGAGGGAAGTGAGGAGAGCTGTCCGCCCCACGCGCAGAAGGTGCATCAGCTCCACAGACCCAGCAGCGAGTCCAGCAGGGGTCACATGTGCAGGGGCAGCTGTGCCTGGTGTGAAGGCACATGCATATAGACAGCACATCGACCAATGTGTAGTCTGCCCACATCCACAGTCCATCATCATGCGGACATAGGAATTGAACACAGGGCAACACATCTTAGTGGGTGCACCCACCGTGACCAACAATGCGCAATCATCGACGTACCCGCTCTGTGCATGGCCCCCCACCCAACGGAGGCACATCCAGTGCCACCATCCCACACACACAAGCCTTCCACGGAACATGCTGTGTCCAATGGTCAGTACAGAGTCAGCGCCCATCTGGTGGATCCTGAACAGGAGACACATGCACACACATGCCAGCTCCCACTATGTACGTCTGCCACCTGGCACGTGCAATGTAACCTCTCACCTGTGACGTGTGACTGCAAGCACACAGCCGTCTTGGCATGGGGCTGTCAATGTGGACACCAGTCAATGTTTCGGGAGCTGTGATCCGTACAGTGCTGTACATAGGGTGCAGTGCTGACACCTACTACTGTCTCATATCCCCTCGTGCCACAGGTCCCACTTGTATTGGCCGCTCAGCCCGTGCCCACATCGTCGTCGTCGTGTGCCATACTCATCCAGCCTCGGAAGCAGTTCCATGCTCAGCAGACACTCATGTCGCCGTGGCGTTGCCGCTTGACGAATATGCAGTCAGTCCCCATCAGCACGCCCCGCAAGTCATTGGGGCCTAGATCCCCATGTGCATGACCATGGCATTGGTATGTCTCACTTGCCATTGCCATTGTTGGGAGACCTGTGTAAGTGTATTGTGGCCGTGCCGTCCCAGCTTGACAGCTGGGCTGTGGCACATGTGCTTGCTCAGTCATGTCAGTGATGTGTATGCGAAATTGCTATGTGTCGTGTTGCTTTGACATGTGTCCTCTGCCATTTTCCCCAGGCGGAGACCGAACATTGACCGCCCATACCAATTGCTGGCGGACATGGACGATACAGAGGTTATCAGGAAGTTTCGGCTGGACAGGCCAACCCTGCATCGACTGTGTGCCATGTTAGAGCCCCATCTCCGTCCCCGCAGGGTGTATCCGACTGCTGTCACCCCCACGGCTAAGGTGATGGCCGCCATGCATTTCTTCGCCACTGGGTCATTCCAGCACACAGTGGGCAGTGGAGGTGGGATGTCCCAGCCCATGTTCAGCAAGGTGCTGAGGGATGTACTGGCAGCCATGATGCTTTACCGGAACAGGTACATCCGCTTCCCCAGGGCTCATGAATTGGCGGCAGTGAAGGGTGCATTCTATGCCCTTGGCAGAATCCCACACGTCGTGGGAGCCATTGACTGCACACATGTTGGCCTTGTCCCACCACAGGCCACTGAGCACCTGTACCGCAACAGGAAGCACACGCACTCCCTGAATGTGCAAGTGGTGTGCCTTGGGGACATGGTGATCACCCACGTGTGTGCCAAGTTTCCAGGCTCGGCCCATGACGCACACATAATGCGCAACAGCATCTTGCCACGACTGATGGCCAATCTGCAACAGGATCGTGGCTGTATTGTCGGTGAGTATGTGGAGTGGTGTAGCGTGCTGGTTGTGCGATGCTGTCCCCTGTCCAGTTGGAATAGCAACGGTTCTCTGTGTCCCTCACACCCAGGTGACTCTGCGTATCCGAATGGGGCATGGCTGCTCAGTCCATTGAGGAATCCTCGCACCCCAGCAGACGATCGATACAATGAGGCACATGGGAGGACCAGACGTGTGGTCGAGCGTACCTTTGGCCTCCTCAAGTCCAGGTTCAGGTGCCTGGACCGCACCGGGGTGCACTGGTGTACTCCCCACAGAAGGTGTGCCAGATAGTGGTGGCGTGCTGCATGCTGCACAATCTGGCCATTCGGAAGCAGATCCCCCTCATTGTGGATGACGGAGATCAACCAGGGCCCCAGCCCGCAGACCAGGACAGCTCGAGTGAGGAGGACAGCGGAGAGGAGGAAGCTGGGAATGTGCGGCAGCAGCTCATCGCCCGCTACTTCACTTGACGGTGAGTGTCCATGTACGCCGGCTGATGTGGCTGTATCTGTGCAGGTGTGTGTGTGCTGTGTCAGGGTGGCCATTTGTTCACTACGTGCTGTGTGTCAACGCTCCATGGCCAGGGTAGTATGCCACTGTTGGTGACTGTGGCATTGTGCCCTATTGCTCTGTGCGATGTGTGTACATTGCTTGTAGTTGTTGACATGTACTGTGTGATGGGTGTGTGACACACTCATTGAATGTGCTCCTGTTCTGTCTCCCACCCCTAGGTCCCTACAGGCCGTCCGGATTCCATTGCCATGCCACGCATCAGGTGCCTTTCCGCCCAAGGTGGCCGTTGTATTCCGTACAAATAAAACACAGGGCACAGACAGCAGTTAGTGAAAAAGGTGCATTTATTACAAACTGTGACATGTGATTGTGCGTAAGGTGATGACAAAAGTGGTGCGTGCAGTGTCAATGAGCTGTCGGTCATGGCTGCGTGAAGCTCAGGGTGTACCCACTGGTTCTATGTCCATGGTCCAACACACACATGCCATCCAGCTGGCTGTGTGGAGTGGGATCGTAGAGCAAGTCAATGCAGTGGCTGGTCAAGGCAGGCTGGCGGAAGGCTGGCTGGCTGCCTCACTTGCGACTGGTGCGTGCGAAGTCCTCCCGGGAGACCTGTTTCCTCTTCGGACGGCCCCTTCCACGTTTGGGAGGGGGTGTGTGGTGGCGACCTGCTGGTGGTGGGTGAGGTGTGCTCACTGGCTGTGGTCGCAGGGGATGTGGACACTGCTGGCCGACCCTGCGCCCTAGCAGGTGGTGGCGGAGGTGGTGTTGCTGGCTTTGCCTGTGACCCCACCGCCACCACCAGCTGGCCCATGAGGTCCACGAGTTGGTCCATACGGGACACGATTTGGCCCATATGGGCGTCCATGGACCTCAGCACCCCCAGCACCTCCCGCGTGTCTGTGGCAGACCTGACCCATTGTTCTTGGGCCTCCTCATAGGCCCCAAGGACTCTGGCCATTTGAGGCAGGGCATGGCTCCCAGGGGAGGCTGGCGTTTCCCTGACCCTGCTCCTCCTACCAGTCCTGCTGCCACCGGCCTGCCCACTAGCCACATTGCATACCGCGGTCCTCGCTGTGGCTCCCAGGGTGGATCCAGTCGGCCGGGCCACCACCTGCGCTGGGGCTGGTGCCAGCGAAGACGTGGTGGTGGTGGCGGTGGTGGTCGGTGCGGCGATGGTGGCGGTTGCGGCAGTGGTAGTGGCCGCAATGACCGTGGGTGTGGCCGCAATGACCGTGGGAGTGGCCGCAACGACAGTGGCAGCAGGGGGCTGGGACTGTTCAGCAGCCCTGGATGATGGGTTGGTGGGTAGGAGGGGTCCTGGGGAGCGGCTGGGCCCTGCCACGCCAGATGGGCCAGCTTGGTGGTCCGTGTCCGAAGAGGTGGACAGATCCTCCAGATCCGTGTGTCCTCGTTGGGGGCTTGTAGGCTGGCTGTGCTGGCTGCTGTCTCCATCCCCAGCGTCCAGCAGTTCGTCACCTGTGGAGAGAATGAGATTTGTTATTGTGTTGCACCTGGCGAAGTATGTATTAGTCGTCTGACATTGGCAGTTCGTGCAATCTCGTACATGGGTTTCCCGGAGGCGAGTGTGTGGCTGTGGCATCTGTAGTTGTGTGTGCTAGGCAATGGGACTGTGTGCTGTGCACATGTGGCATGGGACGGATTGGCCATGCCGATGGGTGTGTTGCTTTGCCCCTACTCATTGTGACTCTGGTGTATGCGGGCTCCTGGCCCATCCTGGATCTGGTTTTTACTTTGCTTTTGGAGTTCATATGGAACGCTTAGGAACGCATATGGCAACATGGGGGCCATGCCCCAGATTCGCATTTGGGAGGGGATATGCTTTTGGGGTTCAAATGGAACGCTTAGGAACGCATATGGCAACATGGGGGCCATGCCCCAGATTCGCATTTGGGAGGGGATATGCTTTTGGGGTTCAAATGGAACGCTTAGGAACGCATATGGCAACATGGGGGCCATGCCCCAGATTCGCATTTGGGAGGGGATATGCTTTTGGGGTACATGCTGTGAGCCATGGGTGCCGAACGTGACATGTGTTGTGGCAGCATGACAGTGCATGGTCTGAGGTGTGTGCATGCCTGACATGCCCTGCATATTTGCTGTCTGTTGTGGTTACTGGACATGGCATTGGACGCATCGTTATGAGTGAGTGATAGTTGTGTGCCAGCCAACGTATTGCAGTTGTCCCATCTCCTTGGTGTGCGTGCTGCCCTGTGCCATGTGCATCACTGCAGTGCTCGGGGGGTTGTGGCCCATGTTGTGTGTTGTTGCTCACAGTGTGTCGTGCGCTTAATTGACTTCTGGCACATGGTTGGTCATGGGCATGTGTCTTAGCGTGACTGCTGTATGTGTGGCAGCTGTGCGGATGACATGCCTTTCATGAGACTGGGGCTGACGGATGGGATGGATGGTATGTTGTATGTGCATGGTGTGTCTGTGAGTTTGATGGGTTCAGTGGTGTTCGTGTGCATTTCTGTTGTTCCGCTCTGTTGCGTCTAGTGTTGTTTGTCTTACATAGGCGTAGTTGTGGGGTGTGGGGTTGACAGGCAGTGGGGGCTACATGGACAGGACTTCAATGGTGTTTCGGTTGTGTGTGATGGGTTGCACAGTGGCTGCCGTGTGGTACTATGTTCAGTGTGGCTTGTGCATGCAGACGTGGCTCCTTGGGTGTTGCTGTGTTTGTGATGGGTCATGTGGGGTGTGACTCTGTGGTTCATATCCGTGTGCACATTGTTCACTTGTTCGTGACGGTGGGCGGTGCTGCGTGTTCGTCTGCTACGTGACATGTCCCATGTGTTGGTCGTGTTCCGGTCCTCATGCCTCCAGTAATCCAGCCCTGTCCAGTTTCCCACCTGCAAGTTGTTCGTGCGTGCACTGTACTGGATGCCACATGGCTCTAAGCGGGGGTGCTCCATGTTGCAGGTCTGTGGGGGTGGGGGGGTGTTGTGGGTCGTAGTGGTGGCTGGACACCCACTGATACCGATTGCTGTGGACCGTGATGTCTACCTTTCGGCTGTCGTTGTGCACTGCGGTGGCTGACACGTGGCTGTGGGGTGTGGGGGATGCTCCTCCTTGCTGTACTGTGGGACTAGGGGCCTGGTGTGTTTTGTACTTGGGCTGTCCACCCTCCCACCCACTGCACTTTGTGTTCCTGCCACTTAACTGTTACTTGTCGGTTAGTGCAGCTATGGCGGACACATGGGTGTGGTGGGTGCTCGTTGTGGCGCTTCTGGCATATTTGGGGACCTGTTGGTGGTTACGTGGCTGGCTGAGTGTACACATGTCCCCACGCATCTTACAGTTGTTCAGTTTGGGCTGTGTGTGGTGGTGTCTGTTGCATGTGTGTGTGATGTGTTGTGTATTGTGTGCTGGACATGGGGGTGTTTGTCCCTGGGAGCTGTGGCATGGTGGTAGTGCATGTGAGTACATAGCGGTGTGCTGGTATACATTAGTTTGTACTTACCAGCCTCCACTCCCCCTGCTAATCCGGCGAGGATCTCGGGATGGATGATGACTCGCACCTTCTCCTCCCACGCTTTGAAGGTCTTGAAGAGCGCGGGATTCCCTCCGCCAGTGACTGCAGCCAGCTCTCTGTTTTTGCCCTCCTTCTTCTTGACCAGGCTCTTGACGTCATTCCACCGTTTGTTTATTTCGACTCTGTTCCTGGGCAGGGTCCCGACTGCATTGACCTGGTCTACGATCCGGTTCCACATTCTGTTTCTGGTGGCTAGTGGTGTGTGCTGGACCATGTTCCCATAGATTTGTGGGTGCACCTTGATGATCTCGTCGACCATGACCGTCAGCTCCATGGGCGTGAACTTGGGCATTCTTTGTGGTGCCATGGTGTTTGTGGTGCTGGTGCGGTGTGTGTTGTGTAATGTGCAGGGGGTTTGTGGTGCCGGTGTTTGGTGATGGTGGTGGTTGTGATGTGTGCGTTTCTGTGGTGTGCTGCTGTCCTTGCTGTGTCACTGTGTCCTCTCCTCTCCTCTCTGGTTTGCAATGTTGCAAGGGGTTGTGGTCTGTGGGAGTTCTGCTTTTGTACTTACCTATGTGGGTGTGTCCTCATGGTCTGTTGTTTTCAGGTGTGTTGTGTCTGGTGTTCTGGCCTTTGTAGTTTTTGTTTGTCCGGGGGGTGTTTTCGGGATGTGTACTGTGCTTGTGTATTTGTGCGTGCCTTGCTGTGTGGACTTATTGGCCATGTTGTGTGCTATTGGTTTTGTGAGCGGATGGTTTCTGTGCAGGGACGTGGGCGCCATGGTTTCTGCCGTGTCGATTGGCATCGGCGTTGTTTGCGCTGGCGGGCGGTATATTTGTGGTTTTCCCGCGCTCATGGCGGTGCGATCGTAATTTCACGTGCGGTGTGTCGGCCGTGAGGGCGGGCGGTTTTGTGTTGTCGGGCGTGTTTCCGTCCGTGGCGGGCGGTTTGACTCCGACTCGGACGATGGCGGGCGGTATTTTGTGTGATTTTTCCGCCGATGGCGGTTTTCGGTTTGTGTTATCGTAATGGCGTGGTCGGTGTTCAGACGGTGTATGCGGGCGGTATTTTGCCGATTCCATGCCTGGCGGATTTATTTACGCCGGGTATCGTAATGGGCCCCTAAATAAATAAAATAACACAATAAAATGTAACACTTTAAAAATAATAACATTTTGCTCTTATACCAACAGAAAAAAACCAAGTGGATAAACATCAACAACAGAAAGAAAATCCATCAAGAAAATAAAATCAAAATACATGTACGTTTCTTGCAAACATATTAATTATACACAATGTTTATTGTTCAAAATAGTATAATTAATAAATATATATACATATATTCACAGATTAACAAAGAAATGGCAGAGGGAGCAAAATTCATTACTTCACAAAAAGGGAAACTACTTCTCTGCTACATGAGATACACTTATACCCAAGAGAAAATGAGTGCAAACAAAACACATTGGAAATGCAATAAATATTAATCTAACTCTTGTTATGGTAGAGCAACTACAATAGAAACCAATGTAGTAAATGTCAAAGAACATAACCATCCCCCAAATGTAACTGAAATTGAAGTTAGAGATGCTCTCGAGATAATAAGAGAAGCAAGTACCAGCTCGCAATAAACAAGTACCCAAATACTTAAAAATGTGTTAACTAGGGTACCTGAGCATGTTACAGGACAACTACCGTCCATCCCCACTCTGAAGAGATTAATTTCCCAAACTAAAAGAGCTACAGCTCAAACACCACCTACCCCTCAAACTTTTGCTGAAATACAAATATTACCTGAATATACCATCACTCACAAAGATGAAAAATTCCTTCTCCATAATAACAAAAATCATGAAAAATGAATTCTCATCTTTGCAACAAATACCAACTTTCAAAAACTTAAAAACAGCGACACATGGATGATGGATGGCACATTCAAAGTTTGCCCCAAGCCTTTCTATCAATTATACACAATCCACGGTGAATATGAAAATACTAACATACCCTTCCTACACGCACAACTCCCTAATGAACAGAACACCACATACATAGAGCTCCTAACAATAGTAAAACAATACACCGACAACTACTTTCCGCAAAAAATCATCATTGATTTTGAACAATCAATGATTCAATCAATTTTAGAATTATACCCACACAATGCAATACAAGGTTGCTACTACCACTTTAACCAAATTATCTGGAGGCACCTACAAAAATCTATTTTAAGTAAAGATTACGCCACCAATAGCAACTTCGCCTATCAAATAAAAAAATGAATAGCCCTGGCCTATGTACCAACAACTGAAGTAGCAAACCATTACAACCTACTTCTTGAAAGACCCTACTATCAGGCAAATTAAACAAAATTAACTCCCTTCCTAGACTGCTTCAAAGATACTTGGGTGGGAAGGCTACATAAATCAGGGCACCGTAGGCAACCCAAATTCCAAATACCTTGGTGGAACGTATATGATAGTACTCTTGCTCAAAAAGCAAAGACAAACAATACAGTGGAAGGATGGCCCAATGCCTTCCAACTATATGAAATGGGGGCGTCCTCTCGCCCCGACCAATCGCACTGCTGATTATGCCAACATGGCAATTCTCTTCGCCTCCATTTTAAATAATCAGTGTATTATGGGAGATGTAGTGTTTTAATGTGTAATACAACATCGCAAATAGCATTGATGGCGGGAAAAGAGAGCCAATTAGGAAGTAGGTGGAAGGTCAGTGATGGTTAAATAGGGGATGGCCAAAGAGATTGAAAGATTACCTTTTGGAAAAGAGCAGGCAGAACGTTTTTAACATTTATGGCAGGTACGTGATTATCAACAAACGTACATGAGGGCAAAGAAGAGACCGTAGAGTGAATGATTTTGAGAAGGGGCAGCGAACATCAGCTAAGAGTGGTTGAAGGTGGGTTGAGCGGTCAGCCGTTAGAATGTTTTTGAACTTGAGTCATGTTGAGAGAAGTTAGGAGAGTAGATCGTTCTGCAGTATCTAGTGTATAAAGGGGAAAGAGCGTTAATTAATTGGTTCATGTTGATAAAAGCGGCAATGCTTATGAAAAGTCGTATTGTGGGGGCTTATAAGTGTCATGAGTAAATTTGACATTTTGTAAATATATTAATGCTGCAGTGATTGTTTGGGAAATACGATACTTATTAAGAAAGTAATGGTTACAATTTTATTGTTGTCTTTTTATAGTGATCCCTGACGAAGGGCGCTTGTAGCCCGAAATGCATTGGATTTTTAATAAACTCACTGCCTTGAACGAGTATTGCATCAGTCTGGTTCTTGCGAGAGGTCCGGATGGACACAGCGTGAACAGTAGAAACTTGGGAAATAGCACACCATTCAGCGAGTGGATTCAATTACTAAAGTCGAAATCAGATAAAACAATGGTTTAATATTGAAGTAATATGAAGAAAAGATGATTTAAAATGGAGGCGAAGAGAATTGCCATGTTGGCATAATCAGCAGTGCGATTGGTCGGGGCGAGAGGACGCCCCCATTTCATATAGTTGCTAACATAATTTTGTGCCATGTGGGCAGGGCGCATAACCAGTCTGCATGCACTCAGTGAAAAAATTGTATGACAAGTTTGGATAAAGTCAAAATAAAACAGGTGTGCTTCCCATCCTTACAAATGTATATTTCACCAATGCCTTCCAAGCCACAATTGGAAGAGGACAACCAACCCTACATAAACTTATAGAAGCTATTAAAAAGGACAAAGCTATCAAGAGCTCAGACTAGAACAATCCCTAACAAAAATAGGCCCTAAACTAAGTAAACAAACTAAAACTATGTATGAATATCTGCAACATAAAACTAGACTATTTGCAAACACCAAAGGTCTAGAATACTTAGATATGACATCTAAATCCATACTATAAAAAAACAACAATGCTAAACACCGATCGGCCACTGGGCACTGGCGGAGGCATTGCCATAATTTTTAAGCATCATTTCTCCTGCACCACGGTTCCTTTAGAAGATATAGCTGGTGCCGAAAGTCTGGGGTTTCACGTAATGCTGTCAGCACATCAATCGTTGGCAGGCATCTAATTTATAGACCCCCCGGTCCTGTGGGTAAGTTTCTTGACTCCATCAGCAACGCAGTCTCTCCCCTCACCATTAAATATAAACATTGCCTAGTTTAAGGTGATTTTAACATTCACATGGATAGTCCCACCGAACAGGAGCCCACGAGACTACGAGAGTCACTGGCTATCCTTAATTTGACACCTTCTGTTTTTCACGCGACCCACGAGAAGGGCCATATTTTGGACCAGATTTTCTCAACCGATAAAATAGTGACTCCCGCCCCAATTCCTTTAGTATGGTCCGATCACTTTATCATTGATTTTGCTATTGAGAACATCCACCACCACTGTGAACCTCAGGGAAGATCACACTCCCGCAGCTTTAGACCTTTCAGCTAATTCACAGCTGAGGCTCTAACGGCTGCCCTCAGCAACCACCCGATCCCCTCTAATGGCAATGTCGAGGATGATGCGGATGGTTTAGATAACTGGCTCCAACTCCGCGCTGATGAGCTCGCCCCCTCCTCCTTACGACCAGCTAAGGTCTTGCGTGCTTCAGCACTGTGGTTTACGGCGGCTCTTAGGGAAAGCAAGAGCGCTTGCAAACGCCTAGAGAGGACATGGCGTAAAAACTTCGACCCAAATGACAAAAAAACCTATAAACAGGCGTTGAAGGTGCACTATAAAAAAAAATTGGAAGAGAAAAAATGCTTTCTCTCTTCAAAAATCACACAGGCTGCTAACCAAAGTAAAGAGATTTTTAAAACTGTCAAGGAGTTTTCATCCCCAAGAGCGATTGCAAGTCCTTTCACGCCTACTGAGGCTTGGACAAATCATTTAGCCTCCTTTTTCCACGAGAAAATTAAAACTATTCAAGATACCTTCTCTCTGTTGCCTCTGGCCAAAGGGGGAAATCTAGCATTTTCCACTTCACCTACCCGACTAAGGGGTTCGCAGCTCATGCAGTTCCCCCCCATCTCCTTGGAGAAATCTCTGGAAATCATGAAGGCCCTTAAATCAGGATCACCGCCTGACCCATGTCCAGCCAAACTGTTGGCGTCAATAGCTGAGGTAATTAACCCTGTGTTAAATCGAATCCTCAATGCTTCCTTGGAGTCTGGGCTTGTCCCTGACAGGTGGAAGAAGGCAAAAATACTCCCCCTGTTGAAAATAACACGGTTAGATCCAGAGATAGCCGCCACTTATAGGCCAATATCTCTGCTCCCTGCTTTCTCGCAAGTTCTTGAGAAATATGTTAACAGTGTCATCACTACATATGCTGAAACTAACCTAGTGTTTCATCAGAGCCAGTCCGGCTTCAGGTCAAATTTTAGTACAGAAACCGCGCTTCTAGAAGTCTTGAGGCCATCAAGGAGACCTTAGATAAAGGCGGGAAGGTCGTGCTGATATTATTGGATCTATCAGTGGCTTTCGATACCGTGCCCCATGATCAGCTCCTTCTGAGACTTCAGGAGTGTGGCTGTGGGGGCACGGTACTCCGGTGGTTCTCCTCCTTTTTGAAAGACCGCCAACAAACGGTCTGGTCTCCTCCCTTTGCAGCACCCATTCCCGCTTTAAATGTGGGGGTCCGGCAGGGCTCAATACTCAGCCCTACACTTTTCAATCTTTATATGACCCCCCTGGCGTATCTGGTCGAAGCCCATGGAGCCAAAATTGTATCCTACGCTGACGATACACAACTGCTCTTCACCTGTGATAAGGAGGCAGATTTTAGAGGAGAAGCAATCAACGCCTGTCTTTCAGAGGTGTTCTCCTGGCTCCAATTGCACCAACTTAAGTGTAACTCCGACAAATCGGAGATTATTCTTTTTGGTCTTCCCGCTGACAATGTGTGGCATAATTGGTGGCCTCAGGACATGTCTCCCCCCACCTCCTCGGTCAAGACAGTTAAAAACCTAGGAGTCAGGTTGGAAGATAATTTATCCATGAACTCCCAATTACAAGCTGTAGCGGGCTCCTGTTTTGGAGTGCTCAAGATGCTCAAGCAGTTTTTTCCCCTTCTGTCGGTAGCACACAGAAAAATTGTGGTCCAGGCGTTAATTACATCTAGGCTGGACTATGTTAACGTTCTTTATTTGGGAATCCCAGAATACCTGCTGACACGCCTACAGGTCGTCCAGAACACAGCGGCCAGGGCAATACTTATGCTTGGCCCCAGAACACGGATGTCCCCCCATCTTAAAGCCATGCGCTGGCTTCCGATCCGCAAGAGGATAATTTTTAAAGCGATGGTTTTAGCCTATAAATCACTTCACGAAACTGTGGCCCTGTACCTCAGGAAAAGAGTTCAATTCTACCACCCGCGTCGTGCTCTGAGATCCGCTGCGCTCCAGCTAGCGCGTACCCCCAAATTTCTCCGTGCACGAATTGGCAGTCGCTCCTTCCAGGTGCAAGCAGCGCAACTTTGGAATAGTCTCCCTTTGGCTCTCAGACTGACACAGGACCTCCTCACCTTTAGGAAGTCACTGAAAACCTGGTTATTCCAGCAATAGCTAACTATTTAGTGAGTTAAGAGCCCACAGTCTGTCACGCTTAGGTAGTTTAAGCGCCGGGACACTCAATTGAGTAGCCGTGCTCTCTACAAATTCCCAGTAACATAACATAACATAACATAACACCATAAACATTTAAAACTCCAAAACATTAAAACAACATAATTCTACTCATTTTTAAATTAATAATTATAACTATGTCATGTAAAATTAAAAAATAACAGAAATATATATGAGATATTATAATTATTAAATTAAAAAAATTCTAATAAATCAACGTAACTAAAAACATTTCCCACCCATAATAATTAAAAATGACTTACAGTTATGTAGCAGTAGACGATCCGGGAAATCCAATAAATCCATAGAAGATAAATCGATAACCAAATCCATTAGAAAAGGGAACCCCCCCAAAAATGCAAAAATACATCTGTAGAAAAATTATCCAACGACAGAATCCTCTCAACAACGAAACCCTCAAAAACCCAAAAAATAGTTTTAAAAAAACCGCTCCAACAAACCCGAAAAATAAAAGTAAATTTAAAAATTCTTGTTTTCAATAAACAAAATAACGTTTCCTTTGAGACCACCATCCGTTCATGATCGGGAAATCTTTAAAAAAAAAAAGCACCCACCCACAATAACATGTACAAACCCACAAACATTAACATTAACAATAAACAACACATAACTAACACTACATAACACTCTACTCTAATCCAACACTACGGCAAACACATAAAACACTAAGGGGTCGATTCCGATCCCGGTCGGAGGCGCACCTAACACCATTCGCCCGGGAAAAAACCAGGCGAATGCGTGTTTCCCGACGGATTCGCACATACGTCCGAACGAGCAAGTACGATGCGCATAACTGCCCAAATCCCGACCCAGTCGCACTCACCCAATACAGCTCCTGTTCTCCGACCGATGCGGATCCGGAAACGCAGAATCGAGTCGCACGGAGGCCCAAACGCAGCCCCGTCCGCCCTGAGAAGTACGATGCGCCTTCCGTACGTGCTGAACCCGTCGCTACGCACGGCACGTCAAAGCATCCGGGAGAGGCGCACATAAGCTCCGATACGCGCCACAAGACGATCCACGGCTACGAGACGGACAAGCCAGCGACGAGTGCGAGGCGAAGCAAAGAGAAAGACGAACGAGACGAACCAACCATGAATCCCATCGCGCCGATCCTACCAATACTCTACATCTATTACCGGAACTGGTACGGACGCGTACGGCGCAGAAGGTAAGTCAGACACCCACCACACAAACAAACCACACGTACCCGACATATAACACACACACATAGGGATGCAGAAATTACTTACACCAGCAACAGCAGCACCATAGGGGCGGGATGGCTATCACCAATGCCACATACACACATAGGGGCCTGGATGCCAACCACGAACACCACCCCTACCCATGGGGGGCTGGATGCCTACCACTACCACCACCCCTACCCATGGGGGGCTAGAGCCCTACCACTACTACCACCCCTACCCAGGGGGCGCTAGAGGCCTACTACTACTACCACCCCTACCCAGGGGACGCTAGATGCCTACCACTACTACCACCCCTACCCAGGGGGCGCTAGATACCTACCACTACTACCACCCCTACCCAGGGGATGCTAGATGCCTACCACTACTACCACCCCTACCCAGGGGGTGCTAGATGCCTACCACTACTACCACCCCTACCCAGGGGGTGCTAGATGCCTACCACTACTACCACCCCAACCCATGGGGGGCTGGATGCCTACCACTACCACCACCCCTACCCATGGGGGGCTAGATGCCTACCACTACTACCACCCCTACCCAGGGTGTGCTAGATGCCTACCACTACTACCACCCCTACCCAGGGGGTGCTAGATGCCTACCACTACTACCACCCCTACCCAGGGGGTGCTAGATGCCTACCACTACTACCACCCCTACCCATGGGGGGCTGGATGCCTACCACTACCACCACCCTTACCCATGGGGGGCTGGATGCCTACCACTACTACCACCCCTACCCAGGGGGTGCTAGATGCCTACCACTACTACCACCCCTACCCAGGGGTGCTAGATGCCTACCACTACTACCACCCCTACCCATGGGGGCTGGATGCCTACCACTACCACCACCCCTACCCATGGGGGGCTGGATGCCTACCACTACTACCACCCCTACCCAGGGGGTGCTAGATGCCTACCACAACTACCACCCCCTACCCAGGGGGTGCTAGATGTCTACCACTACCACCACCCCTACCCATGGGGGGCTGGATGACTACCACTACTACCACCCCTACCCAGGGGGTGCTAGATGCCTACCACTACTACCACCCCTACCCAGGGGTGCTAGATGCCTACCACTACTACCACCCCTACCCATGGGGGCTGGATGCCTACCACTACCACCACCCCTACCCAAGGGGGCTGGATGCCTACCACTACTACCACCCCTACCCAGGGGGTGCTAGATGCCTACCACTACTACCACCCCTACCCAGGGGGTGCTAGATGCCTACCACTACTACCACCCCTACCCATGGGGGGCTGGATGCCTACCACTACTACCACCCCTACCCAGGGGGTGCTAGATGCCTACCACTACTACCACCCCTACCCATGGGGGGCTGGATGCCTACCAAAACTACCACCCCTACCCAGGGGGTGCTAGATGCCTACCACTACTACCACCCCTACCCATGGGGGGCTGGATGCCTACCACTACCACCACCCCTACTCATGGGGGCTGGATGCCTACCACTACTACCACCCCTATCCAGGGGTGCTAGATGCCTACCACTACTACCACCCCTTCCCAGGGGGTGCTAGATGCCTACCACTACTACCACCCCTACCCAGGGGTGCTAGATGCCTGTCACTACTACCACCCCTACCCAGGGGGGCTGGATGCCTACCATTACCACCACCCCTACCCATGGGGGCTGGATGCCTACCACCAACACCACCCCCACTCATAGGATGGACAATGCATGACACAACCAGCACACTACAACCTAGGGAATGCAAGAAAAAGACATCCCCCAACACCATGACAAGCGTGTGTAGACTGTGTCAAATGCCTACAACACTGAACATGACTTTGAACACACAATGTGACCCCCTATCACATGTGTCACACATAAATGTGTGTGGCCTCCACAATGCAAGCAGACCATGACCACTGTGGCAATGGGGTCCAACCCCCATCATCACAGTGACCAAAAGGTAAGTGTGGGGTCCATAGCTGAAGCACATTTTGAACATTGTGGCAATGGGGTCTAAGCCCCCATCATCACAGTGACCAAAATGTAAGTGTGGGGTTCATAGCTGAAGCACATTTTGAACATTGTGGCAATGGGGTCCAACCCCCATCATCACAGTGACCAAAAGGTAAGTGTGGGGTCCATAGCTGAAGCACATTTTGAACATTGTGGCAATGGGGTCTAAGCCCCCATCATCACAGTGACCAAAAGGTAAGTGTTGACATTGAAAAAGCTGCAACTGCCAAACTGCATGGATGATTCCTGGTCACAGAACAACAAACACATCAGTGGCAAAGTAGTGCTTGTGTCCCATAGCAACATAGATTGGGGGAGGCAAACAGTGCAGTGCAAAGAAGACATACCTTTGGCCATGTGCAGACAAACATCACCCATGGGGGCTGACACTGTCAACATTCATCAATGACAGAATGACAGAAGTGACCATCATAATGCAGACCCACATATTTGCACCAATGGGCACACAAATGTAGATATCCTGTGGAGACTGTAGATGTGAGGTGAACAAATACCATACCATGGCAGCAATGGGACACACAAACAATGATCATTGTGCTGACTGATGACCTAGGAGTCCCAGGGACAGCAGGTGAAACCCACCAAACAACATACAGCCAATGGCACACTAAAGATATGCCAATGCAGTGGTGCAGATGCACAAACACAAACAGGCAGCCCCACACTGCACATCAAACACAACAGGTGAGGGGGGGTGCCAGTGTCCCCAGGCAACCACACAACACATGATGAGGCCTGAATACCAATTCACAGATGCGCATACAGTGCCACACAAAAGTAACTCATGGATCCAAATCCCCTATGTGGGCAATCAGGCATTGTTAGATGAGAGGGAGCACAAATCACACATGTCACACAAGCATGTAGGAACAGCAACTGACACAGCAAGACACAGACACACCACAGCACTACCCCCAGGTTCCCCACAATGTGTTGACCCTGGGCTGCATGACAATCCCACTGTGATGACAAAGCTAGATGTCGTTCACACTGTGAACCACAGTCATGTGTCCTGATCAACAAACTACCATCACACCTACACAAGCACAAATCAATCAGCACGGCCAGTAAGCCAAGGCCAACATGGAGGCAGGGGTCTAGCCGGGCAACAACTCTCATCTGCACACACTCAACACCACACACCTCGACCTCCAACAATGTGCAGCAGTGAAGATCACATGCACTGGTGACATTGCACTTGTACCCATGACAATCCCATGGGGGGGTGGTAACTAAGGTGCAGAAACACATCACATGGCCACTCAACAATACTCCTGAATGTCTGACACACTGCACACTACGCTGTACATGGACATGATGGCAATACCACACCAACCAATGGGATCCCAGCCACAGTCCCACACCAATGAAGTAGCCAAGGTCACCCACAAAGAACACACATAGACAACTACCAACATTGCAGCCCTTACCCTGAGGAGTGCCAGCAGTCACACACACAACGTGTCACAATCACTGAAAGCTAACACAAACTGGAAATTACATGACAGGTGTAAACAACAAATGCCAAGGGGAATCCTGACTGTGTCCCATCTGCGTTTGTCCACAAACTCAGCCCTGACAGCAAACACACCTATGGGTGACACCCTGATGACCAGTAATGTGCCATGCACCCACATCACAGAGAACCCAGGGAGAAGACTTTGGGAGAACATAGGTCAACTCAGCAAGCATCACAAACAGGAACATCACTAGGGATCCCAGCATGCACAGCAAAATGGAAGTGAACACACACAGACATGCTCACACAACACACACCTTGGGGTCAGGCAATGTCACAGGATTACTCACTGCCATGAGGGGACTCCACTCCTGTGTGAGGAAAGCTGTGCCATATGTCGCCTGAGTAGGTCTCCATCATGTCAGCAGAACACTTGGTCACACAGTCAACAATTAGCACGAAATGAAGGCTCCCGTCATATCAGCCTGGTCATGGGAGTGTCAACGAAATCATCAGCACAGATCCAACACACATGTATAGCAAGTTGCACTGACAACACAGATGAGTCCTTCCCCATTGATGCCCAAACTTGCATGTCCAGTGGAGATGGCCACACGGTCAGGGAAGTAGACTAATTGAACAATGGCAAGCACAACAGATGTGCAGGGGTGTAAGCCACAGATGTGATATTGCAAATGTAAGTAGGAAATCCCATTGACAAATATTGAAAACATGACACCCTCATATGCTGCTAAGGATGACATGGATACACTACAGGATAGGACACATTACCCGTGGACCACATGGGTTCCTGCACAGTAACACTTCATTTTCATGAGACCAAAAATCACCATCACCTCAGCAAGGGCACGGTTAGCATCATCAACATCATGTACATCAGAAGCAAAACCACTAGAGAACAGAAAGTAGCTTTATTCAGCATATGTGGGTTCAAAAGTTAAAGTCCAGAAAAAAAGAAACAAAGGCCAATGGACAGTCCATTCTGAAAGTCAAAACAGGGTGACAGTGGCAGATGTCACCCTACGCATGCCTGCACTGTTACACACCAGGGACAATCCCCTCGGAGGGGCATACGGGGGGCAGGCCAGGCACCGCGGGGACAGGATCAGGGCTCACCAGAAGGAGGCAGGGAAGGTGTGGTGGGTGCTGGAGAGCCACTGACAACTGCACTGGAGGTGTCTGACATGGTGTGTGCCGGCACAACTGGGGGGCATGACTCAGATGGTGTGGGTGCCGGCACGACTACAGTGGGCCATGCAGATGGAGTGGACAGGTTCCCCACTGCAGTGCCCAAGTCAGACGGGGTGGTAGTGGACTCCACTGCAGTGCGTACCTCCAGGGGAGGAGAATGGGGTTCAGGTAAGGTGGGCAGGACAGAGGGGGAGGACACCGTCTCCACACCAGTGGCACAGACATGCGCAGTGGGGGGTGTGGTGCCGGAAGAGCAAGTGGCAGGGGGAGAAAGCCGGATCTTTTTGGGGATGGTGTATCTGTGGGTGGGGGAACCTGGGGCAGGGTGTGGTGGGGGCACCTGTGGAGTGGGGGCCTGAGGGATGGAGGACGGTGACTTGGTGCTTGAGCTGCAGGGCGGCGACGGGGTCTTGCTCTTCCGGGTCCTGGGGGACTTGCGGATGGGGGCGTCAGTTGGTCTGCGCCTGGGGGAGGGTGTCCGGGGGCGAGGGGCACTCCCCTCCGTGTGGGTGGGCTTCCTCTTCCCCTGAATGCTGTATCAGCTGGATCAGAGGGGAAGAGGCCGAGGTCACTGAGGAAGACCCGCTGTGTCTTTGGGGTTGCAGGTGAGGCAAGGGAAGGGGCCTTGGAGGGAGAGGTAACTGAGGACTGCGCAGTGCTCGTGGATGCGTGTGTGTGTGCCTGGGCCCCATCCCCTGTGAGTGTGGTTTCAGTCCCCTGACTGTGCGTGCGTGTGCGTGTGGATTTTGGCGTGTGTGTCTGTGTGCTGCCTGTGTCTGTGCTGGTGTGTGCCTGTGCCGGTGTGTGTGCTTGGGACAGGTAAGGTGCTAGGGAGTGTGGATGGGGCAGAGGTAGGAGGGCTGAGGGACTGTTGGAGGAGGGACACTGCTGCCATCAGGGAGGAGTCCATGGACCTATTGCCCCTCTGTAGGGCAGACATGCCCGATGAGATGCCCTCCATGAACGACACCAGCTGAGTCAACAGAGTGGTGTGTGCATGGAGGACACTTAGCATCGCTGTCTGCCCTACATGGATCTGGCGAAGGAGGTACACAGACTCCTCACTCAGGGCAGCAGGGGACACAGGGGCAGGGGGTGCAGTGCCTGGCACGAAGGAGACACGCTCCCGAACATGGGAGCCTCCACGGACCTCGGGAATGGGAGCCGATGGGAGGGCGGTGGTGGTGGTGGTGGCGGGGACAGCAACACTAGCTGTGGTGTGGTGGCTGCTGACACCCGCCTCCACAAGGGAGTCATCCTCCGAGCTGCTGTGGTCCTCAGCTGAGGTGGATGGTGCTGAGGACTCCTCGGTGTGGCTCCCCTCGCCCTCCGTGCCACTGGGTCCCTCCGACCACTCCTCGGCTGCTGACCCAGTCTGGCTCTGCGGCTCCTCCTGGTCCGTGGAGCTGTCCCCTCCTGTGGCCGTGGATGTATCTGCAAACAATAGGGAAACAGACAGACATCAGTCACCTGCACCGAACGCACACACCACAGTAAGTACAGCACATTACAGAGCAAGCCCTGGCATCCTTAGTTGAACATTGCTAAAAGTGCCCAAACAGAGTAGGGGAAGCCAATTGTCAGTCTGATGGCCAACCATTGCACTCACATCTCTCCTGGCCTTGCACCCATCTGTCTGGTGTCTGTCGGATGGCAATACCCCAGTGTGGACACATGCACCACCTACACAGTAGTTGGACAGTGCAGAGAACACGGTGAAGCATGTGAACATGCACACATCACAACTCTTGCCACTGAGTCAGTACAGGTGTCCGGATAAAGGGATGCCCAGAGTCAATTTTGAAATGCATGTGATGCATACCAGCGACAGACACCATGATGCACCCATGTCCCGATAGTCATTGCCACAATGGTGTGCATGTAGCACATGTCACTCCCCTGCAGGATCACTCATAGGAAGTTTCATGCCATGGCACAGGCATGCCTGCTAAGTCATACATCACTGTCTCCAGTCACATGGGCAGGGCAGCCAGACAACAACAGTCTGCACTGTGTCACTATAGTAGGTCATGGGGAATGCAAGTCCTGGATCTGAACAAGTGCACATGTGCATCCCCCACACACCACATCATCTGAACCCTTATCTGTCCACGTCATACCAATTGGACATATGGGAGACCTGTAACACAACCCTCTGAACCTGAGCACCTCACAATCTGCTGTGAATGGGAAACAGCTGCCTGAACTTCACATTCGCATACCCCAGTCTGCACGGTCAGGTGATCAAACACCTATGTGTCACACAAGTATCGTCTCCTATGTCACATCTCCGGTGGCATGCTGAGCCCCAACTGAGAAACACCCCTGACAACGAAGTCACAGCACACTGACACAGAGGCAGACACCTGAGGGGACATATCACTGAGCACAACGTGTCAGCTGATACACGTGAGTGGGAGTACAGAGTGTATTGTATGGCCTGGAGTAGGCATGACTGTCCTGCCCCACGTGAATGAGGGATGAGCCCTGGACAGTAGGCAGGTGGCTAAGTATGTGTGACACACGTAATATACACACTCCTGGGGCCCAAACATTGTTCCCACCCGCAGCATGGGTGTGTGCCATATACCCCAGGCACATGTGGTGGATCAGCTCAGCAATTGGACCACATATCAAAGTAACACGCAGATTACATGTCAGAACACAGGCATTGTGTAAGCAATGGACCCACCCATGATGCCCACCACAGAGTTAGGGGAACAAATGCTGTCCCCCACCTTGAGCTGAGCAAAATACAAGGACACAGTACCCAAGTGACACAATTCCCTGACTGTAAGGGCCACACCTGGGTATCAGATGAGGAGTGGGCAGTGCACAATTGAGGGACATGGGTCCTGGACCACATGACTGATGTACTGTGGAAGTTTAACCAGGCCAGAGGAGGGCACATAGCATGGCAGACAAAGTTCACAATGCAGTCATGGACTTACCCCCTCCTTGCTGCTCTCTGGCCTTCAGCTGCCCATCCAGATCAGGGAAGACCACCGCCAGGATCCTGAGCATGTGGGGGGTCAGGGTCCGGTGTCCGCCCCTCCTGCGAGGAGGCGACAGCTTCAGCTGGACCCGTGCGATCCTCCGGGTCCAGCCCCGAAGGTCCTGCCACCTCTTCTGGCAGTTGCGGATCCGGCGCTTGTAGATCCCCACGGATCTCACTGCCCGGACGATGGTCAGCCATATCTGCTGCTTCTGGTGGGCATCAACCTGTGAGGATGACAAAGTGAAAATGCCATTACTACACATTCAACATATCCGTGCATTACACAGTTGGATATACATGTCTCAATCACAGGGGCACATGATGTACACAGGCAGTGCAACGATGGCTATGGACAGTTTGCCAGCAGTTACTACATGGTATCATTGCCTGGGAAGTAAAACCTTGTTTAAATGCACTGTCACTGCACTATACCTGTTCAGTGCATGTAACTACACACTATGGGGGGTGACAACTACTCAATGAGCCTGCTAGCCAGTGGCGTGCAGACTGTAAGTGTTGCTAGTCAGACAACATGCACATTTAGTAAGGCAGTGGACAGCACACTCACCTGCTCCCCTGCTTTCCCATACAGTTTGCTGTACTGTGGAAGGAGGCTGTCCAGCATGGCCTGGTTCTCCTCAGTGCTGAAGGCTGGGGCTCTCTCCACAGTACGTGCCATTGCAGGATCCAGAGGGTGCAGATACAGCAGCAGAGGTGGTGGCAGATGTCGTCCTGGAGCATGTAGTGCAGGCAAGTGAGCTCTCAGGGGAACAGCCAGCATTATATGTGTGCTGCAGAGGCAGATACTGTCCCATGTGTCCAAAGTGATAGGTCCAAGTCGTTTGCATCTTCTGAATCTGGCCAATCCATGGAATTGCACCATTTACACATGCCTACAGCATCCTTCAAAAGTTCAACTTCATGACACCCATGAATTTGCAACATTGTTGTGGGTGACCAACTGAATTCACAGCATCAGACTCGTTAAAGATTTGAAAACGCGTCCGTTGCCAGGCCAGGCCATAGCCAATGTGTGCGCACCGATCGGTCCATTGCTGTACAACGTGTATTGCGAATACAACGCGTACCCGCTCACATTGTATGCAATGGCCAATGTGTGCACACCGATCGGTCCATTGCTGTACAACGCGTACCTGCTCACATTGTATGCAATGGCCAATGCGTGCGCACCGATCGGTCCATTGCTGTACAACGCGTATTGCGAATACAACGCGTACCCGCTCACATTGTATGCAATGGCCAATGCGTGCGCACCGATCGGTCCATTGCTGTACAACGCGTACCCGCTCACATTGTATGCAATGGCCAATGTGTGCGCACCGATCGGTCCATTGCTGTACAACGCGTATTGCGAATACAACGCGTACCCGCTCACATTGTATGCAATGGCCAATGCGTGCGCACCGATCGGTCCATTGCTGTACAACGCGTACCTGCTCACATTGTATGCAATGGCCAATGTGTGCGCACCGATAGGTCCATTGTTGTACAACGCGTATTGTGAATACAACGCGTACCCTCTCACATTGTATGCAATGGCCAATGTGTGCGCACCGATCGGTCCATTGCTGTACAACGCGTATTGCCAATACAATGCGTACCCGCTCACATTGTATGCAATGGCCAATGTGTGCACACCGATCGGTCCATTGCTGTACAACGCGTATTGCGAATACAACGCGTACCCGCTCACATTGTATGCAATGGCCAATGCGTGCGCACCGATCGGTCCATTGCTGTACAACGCGTCCCTGTACATGTCACTGGCATATGTCACCATGCCTGTCACAGGTGAACATATGCCAGCCACATATACTTCCCAGGGAGTGAGGGGCACACCTACAACACCACAGCCTGTCCACACTGTGTCCTAAGGCATGTAAGGCTGCATTACCTGTTCCGTGTTTGGCGGTCAACATGTTGTTTTTTGGCTGGCACTTGTGGGCAGCCACTCCCAGGCTGTGCACGTGTTCGTGGGGACAGAATCCTTGGTGTGTTGTGCACATGAACACTGTGGTGTGCAACTGTTCATTTCAGGGCATGTGGCATGGTCATATTTCACGGCTGTGTATGTGTATGTCATGTCACATACCCCTGAGTCCCATGTGGGACGGTATGTACGTCCCAGGGTGACCCATTGCCACAATTGTGATGGCCCTCCACAGTCTGTGTGCATGTTGTGTTTACAATGTCTCTGATTCCATGTGCACAATGGGAGACAGTCTCCACATCCACGTTGTTTGTGCATGGACTTTGATGTTGTGCGTGTGTGTGTCACAGACGTCCATGTCTGTCCTGCTGAGGCAACAGGGACCACTACCTGTGGGGGTCATGGTTGTTTAGCTGTGGTGTATTCATGATGCACCATGTCATGCCAGTGTCCATGTGGCAATACAGGGTCCCTGGGAATCTACCTGTCGATGAGCTGTGATGCCTGGGGCACATCTGTCCTCACATGTCACTGTGGTGTGTGTTTGGAACGTGACAGCAGTACATGGGTACTGTGACACAGCCTAATGATATCCCATAGCACAACCTGGGACTTGTTGAGGACACATGTTGAACTGTGATGTTAGATGTTAGCCATGTAGGTGCCATACATGTCCTTACGGATGGCACACGCATCATGTACTTGTGTCTTGTAATGATGTATCATGTGATATTGAGTCTGGTCTCTGCCACATATGTGGGGTGACTGACAATATTTCTTTCTTCACCTATGCATTGCAGGGCACCAGCTGTCCATCGGCCATTCCCTGACCTTGCAACAATGGTTGAACGGGACTGCATCTGACGGTACCGCTTCACCAGGCCACTGATTGAGGAATTGACGGTGCGGTTGGCCCCACATTTGCAACCTGGCCGGACATACCCTACAGCGCTGACCCCCAAGGTGAAGGTGATGGCAGCCCTACACTTCTTTGCCACCGGTACCTTTCAACACACTGTGGCGTCTGCTGGTGGGATGTCACAGACCATGTTCAGCCGTGTGCTACGCGATGTTTTAGAGGCAATGTTGAGATACCTGAACCAGAACATCTATTTCCCTAAACGTCAACAACTCACTGACGTGAAGAGTGACTTCTATGCCCTGGGGAGGATGCTGCATGTCATTGGCTCCATTGACGGGACACATGTGGCTTTGGTACCACAACAGGCCCAAGAGCAGGCATACCGGAACCGCAAACACTACCATTCGGTCAATGCACTGGTGGTATGTCTTGCAGATATGAGCATCTCACACGGCTGTGCCCGTTTCCCCGGTTCTGCACATGATGCCTACGTGATGAGGAGTAGTCGCATCCCGAGGATGATGTCACAGATGTGGAACCAGCGTGCCTGGCTTGTTGGTGTGTACTGACTTTGTATCATTGTGTGTGTTCTGCAATGTAGTGTTCCACCCTCTTTTCCAACTCAGCTAATGTGCAATTGTCTGTATGTAGGTGACTCCGGATACCCCAACATGCCGTGGTTGCTGACGCCCCTCAGGAACCCTGTGACACCAACCCAGATGCGCTACAATGAGGCAAATGGTCGGACCAGGAGAGTGATTGAGTGGACATTTGGTCTCCTGAAGAGCCGCTTCCGCTGCCTAGATAAGACAGGAGGGGCCCTCCCATATGCCCCAGCAAAGGTGTGCAAGATTGTCATCGTCTGCTGCATGCTACACAACCTGGCAGTGCGGAAGGAGTTGCCTCTCATCCTGGATGACGATGACCAACATCCGCCACCTGTGGAGGATCCTGGGCTGGACCACGATGCCAGTGATGATGATGATGAGGGTGATGTCCGCACACAGCTCATCACCAACTTCTTCAGCTGAATGTGAGTATCCAGGGATGTTATGTCAATGATGTGAGTTTGCATGATATGTGTTGGTGGTGCTCTGGTGCTGTTTGAGTGTGTCCATGTGCTACTTGACTGTATGCGTGCAGCGATGTGTCCTTACAGGTAGTCTGTACTCCACAACAGTGTTGACATGCTAACTTGGTTCTGGTTGGGTATCTTGTGACATGTATTGGGCATGCGTATTGCAGTTCTGTCCTGTTCTTCAGTGCTTTTGACTGTGTGTCATTTCTGTCCTTCACAGGGTACTTTCAGAGTTGTTTGTTCAACTGTGATCCCCCGACACCGTGAATCAACTTCCAGGGTGGTAGCTGTCGTTTCCCTACAGGTGATGTGCGCCACACCCATGGACTTCCTTTCTTCTACACTTGTTGACTGTGTGCCCACTGCCAGGTGGGATTACCTTGCATCTGTAGTGGTTACAACATGTTGCAAATGTGTAATAAACCTGTGCTGCACTTTGTGATGTGCGTTGTCTGCGGTCACACATCTGACTGACATTTGCTGACTGCACCAGTGGGCTAGTTAACACAGACTGTGAATAGGTGTTGGGTCTGTGCAATGCAACGTATTTCCTGGCAACATCAGTGTAGGCGATGAGTCAGATGGCCCTGGTGTGTATGTGTTGTGTAGCCCTGGTGGTGTGTCTCCCTCATATGTGTCACATCGCCATGACTCACATGCCGGTGTTGTACTTGCTGTAGCAGTTAGCATGCACAGTGTCATTTCACAGATCATCATCGCCACTTCAGAAACAACGTTGGAATCACAACAGAGGCAAGTATGGTGTATTAGTGAGTTTATTGACATACATGTGTGAGTATAGTGCACAGGATGGTGGGTGCTGTACATTGTGATTGTAATCCAAAGTTCCTAGATGATTTGGAAGTCCTGATAGCTGTAATGTCCTGAGTAAAGTCCACAGTCATCTGATAAATTGGTCCAACTTGAGCTCCCCATGTCATGTGGGAGAGTTGTGTTGCATTCGACAGGGTGAAGAGTTTGCGCACAAAGGTGATTTTCCAGAACAGGTGTTGGCTTCCTGGGGGTTGTGCATGGCCATCAGCCTCTCAGTTGTCCTTCCTCGGACGACCCCTCTTCTTTGGGGGGGACCCTCAAGTGCAGGCTGCTGCGGTGCAGGGGACTCTCCGCCACAGTCATCCTCCCTCCCTGTGGCAGTTGCAGTTGTTGCAGCCCCAGATGTTGTGGGCACACAGGGAGGTGTTGACATGTTGGTGCAAATCTGGCGGAGGCATTGTAACATATCCCTATGCACCGCCGTCTGTTCTTGCAATGTGTCCCACTTGGACTCCATGCGGGACATGTGTAAGTCCAAGCAGGCATGATGGGCAGCCTGCTGCTGTTTAATGTCCCTGAGGATCCCCACTACCTGGCTGGACTCTCCGGTGCTAGCCTGGTACGCATCAGCTATGCGTACCAGTTGTGGGTCATCATGCAGTCCAGACCCCTCTGCAAGCAGCGACCTATGTCTACCACCCCTCCCACCACCCCTGGCGACACGTGAAGGACCTGCGGTGGCATGCACAGGTGACCCTGGGCCCCCTTGGGGGTTGTTGCTGGTCTTGGTGTCCGTAGCTCCACGTTGGGCCGGGGTCCGTGTGCTGGTGGTGGTGGTGGTCCTTGGTCTGTCCGTGTCGGCAGCGGTGGTCTGTGTGTTGGCAGTTGTTGGAGGGGTGGGTGCAGGGGGTGCAGCTGGTGGTCCTGCTGGTGCTGCATGATGACTCACTGCGGAGGTGCCAGGTAGGTCTTCGTCATCCGAGGTGGGCAGAGGCTGTTCCACACCAGTGAGCTCAGTGTCCCCCGGAGCCTGGGACAGGGACTCCTCAGCGCCTGCTGCTGTGTCCCCATCATCACCTGTATTTGGAAGAGACACACAATGTATGTAATGTTTCTACAGGCATCAATGGTTCAAACACCTGACAGTTGTGACTGTACCTCTGGATGCGGGCCTGTACATTGCATTGTCCTAAGTTGTCACAGTCAGCTGTTGATATTGGTGTAGCGCATTGTCCTGACAACATGAGGCATTTCAATGTGAATATTGAGGTGTGTGCATGGCCAGCATTGGTGGTATTTGGTTGACATCCGGACATCCTTCTCCCTCCAGCCCAGTTATCCCACCATGCAGCATGCCACCCTTGCAGTGGGTGCAGGTTGACTCTCAGGATGTCAGTCAGTGGTGTCCTGCTGTTGGTTGGTGGCCAGTTCCCATCAGGGCATTGTGCTCCCCACAACAGAGCACCAGTGTCAGACATATTTGATGGGGCTTTCCACTCTCTGTGAGGTGTGCATGCTTCAGTGTGAGCTTGCTGGGCCTTGTGGGTGGGGGATGTTGAGCTGTGACTACCACTCCCATCATGCTATTGCCTCCACCCCCTTCCCAGCATGCCCATACTTCCTTCCTTTTGAGTGTACTTCACTGTGTGTGGGTGTGACAGCAATGGCAAGATGGCTGACAGTGGTGTCCTGCTGTTGGTTGGTGGCCAGTTCCCAGCATGGCCTTGTGCTCCCCACAACAGAGCACCAGTGTCAGACATCTTTGATGGGGCTTTCCACTCTCTGTGAGGTGTGCATGCTTCAGTGTGAGCTTGCTGGGCCATGTGGGTGGGGGATGTTGAGCTGTGACTACCACTCCCATCATGCTATTGCCTCCACCCCCTTCCCAGCATGCCCATACTTCCTTCCTTTTGAGTGGACTTCACTGTGTGTGAGTGTGACAGCAATGGCAAGATGGCTGACAGTGGTGTCCTGTTGTTTGTTGGTGCCCAGTTCCCAGCAGGGCCTTGTGCTCCCCACAGCAGTAGCCAGTGTCAGCCATCTTGTTAGTTGTTTTCCACTCCATGTGATGTGAGCATGGTTCAGAGTGGTGTTGATGGGCGTATTGTGATGGTGGGCAATATCTGTGACTACAACTCCCATGATGCTATTGGCTACACTGACTTGACCAGCATACACAGGATTCCTTCCTTTCTGTGGGATTCCCTGTGTGGTGGTGTTGTAGTGGTGGCTACATATCTGACAGTGTTTGTTGGTTAGATTTGTGCCACTGCCTAGCTTTATTTGTTGTAGGGTTTGTACATGTCATGACACAGTTACATATCAATATGAGATGGCATGTATTGTGTTTATCTGACTGACATACACATCTTGGGATGATTCTGGTTTTGTTGCTGTGGATTTGCTAAGGGTGCATGGTTTGCCTATCCCCTTGACAGTGATGTTGTGTATTGTCACACAATATTGGGTATATTGGTTGTGTACTCACCAGGCTCTGGGATGTTTTCTAGTCCATATACGCTCACTGGTGGTAGGATGGCCCGCACCTTCTCCTCCCAGGGCCGGAGGTATAGTGGTTTGGCAGGAGGGCCACTGCCGGTGTGTTGGCTCAAGATGTAATCCTTCTTCAGTAGGTCCCTGACCCTCCTGCGCACATCATACCACCTGTTCTGGATGTCTTCCTTTGTCCGCAAACATGGTGATTGTGCGTTCACCCTGTCGACGATCCTCTCCCACATCTTGGTTTTCTGCGACATGGGTGTCTGTTGGACCAGTGTACCAAACAGCTGTGGGTCTACCCTGAGGATCTCATCTACCAGGACTTCCAATTCACTGTCTAGGAACTTTGGATTCTTCTTGGGGAGCATGGTGATGGGTGGTGGTGGTGAGTGATGTGTGTGTTGGTGTGCAAGTGAGGGTGTATGAGTGTGTGTTTTGCTTGGTGTATGTGAGGGTGCTATTTGTTGAGGTGCTGATGGTGTGTGGCTTGTGTGATGGATGAGCTGTGAGTGTGTGTGTGGTTGCTGTCTGTTGGTGTTCTGTGCTGGCAGATAATTTGAATTTGCAAAGGATCATGGTAGGGATTTGTGTCCTTTATATGGGTGGAGTTGTGGGTGTGTCTTTGTTCCCTGTTTCCCCCCCCCAGTATTTATTGGCTTTGTAATTGCTTGTTTGGCCTTTTTTTGTGTGTTTTTCCCTTTGTACTTTTTGTGCATGTAGGAGACGTTCTTCTGACCGAGTCGGACCCTGCAGTTGTCTCGTGCGGGCTTCTCCGAGTCATTCACACTGTGTTTGTGCTGTTTTATGTGCTGCGTACGCGTCGGTCGCGGTGTATTGGGTTGCTTCGGCTCGCTGTTTTGTATGCGTGTCGGTCGTACGGCTTGAGCTCCGTGCGACTCGGTCGTGTTTTCCACGCGATGCATCGTACTGTGCGGCTCGGAGTTCGCAGGTATGTTTCGTTCGGGTTCCTTCCTGGTGCGTGTCGGTCGGTTCGATTCATGCGGTTTTCCGGCCGGATAGCTTTTTTCCGCGCGGTTCGGTCGTTCGTATTGTGTTCCGTACGAGTCGGTCGGATTTTGCACGCATTTCATCGTACTTTGCGTGTCGGGCTGCACCGGTACGTGTCGGTCAGATTAAATTCCGGATCCGAGTCGGTCGGTACGTTTTCCGGCCCGAATCGGAATCGGCCCCTAAGAGGCCTATTACGATGGTGGTCGGATGTCGACCGTCCGGCCGGCGGCAGTGCCCGCCGGACCGGTGGTGGAGATCCGCCTGCACTGCAAGCCAGAAAACCGCCGGTCCGATTAGGATGGCGGTGGCGACCGCGGTGGTGGGAAATTCCGACCGCCGCTTTTCCGCCGGTCGCCATCCGCACTCCTGCCTGGCGGGTGGAAAAGGTCCGGGATAATGATGGCAGTGCAGAGCAGGCTCCGCCGGCACAATTATGATGCCGGTGGTAGCCAGCCTTTCCGCAGCGGTCAGACCACCATGGAAAGGCATGCGGAGATTGTCTTCCGGGGGCCCGTGGTGGGCCCCAGATGTTTTGGGGGGGTGGGGGTGCATTGGAAGGGTACCCATGGCCCCCCCGACATTCCCCTGTACCAGGTGCACACACTGTACAGTGCCTGCCACGTAGTGCAGGGAAATGCTGGACATGCCCATTTGGACATCGCGGCGGTGCTGCGGGTAGCAGCAACCGCCGCAATGTTAAGGCCCGCGATCCGACCGCCGCAGTCGGATTTCGAGCGCGGGTCATCGTAATTTGACCGGCGGTGATGCCGCGGTCCATGCGGGCGGTCTTTTCCCGCTACCATGGCGGTCGGGGAGGTTTTCCGACCGCCATCGTAATGACCCCCTAAACTACCAAAACAACACCTAACTGTACTAAAAACAAACAAATACGTCTCTCACAAACCTAACTACACTCCTACTACATCGCCCTTACCCGAAAACTACCTTAAAAGTTAATTAAAACAAACTGACCTTAAGCGACGAAACGCAGCTCCCAACCGCAAGGTTCTGTCTACCAAAATGACCTAAAAACGAAACAGATAGATAGAAAAGTGAGAAAACTAGAGAGAAAATGGTTGCGTAATAAAAATGAAAAAAAGTCTTACTCCCCAAAGAAAAGAATGGATAAATAATATTTAATTACAAAAAATAAATATATATTTTTATATATTTTGAAAAAATTTACAAATGTTGAAAAAATATGTAAAAATTGTAAAATATATATTAAATATTATATTATCAGAAAACATAAAATATAATATTTAATATATATTAAAATGTATGTTTATTTCATATACTGTAAATTTACCAAAAATATTAACATGTATACTGAAAAAGCATATGTGAAAATATATATTTGTAAATTATTTAATATAGCAAATGTTATTTGAATAAAGATGATATTCAATATACTAAATAATAAAATATACAAAAATATGTAAAACACATTTTATATAATTGCATTAAAAAATAAAATTATATAAAAAATATTAAAACGTTTACAAAAACAAATACAAATGTTTACTTTTATCCTAAAAATAATAAACAATGAAAATCAGATTGTTTAAAATAAACTAATAATATATTTACTTTACTATTCCATTACTATACTACAAAAAATGTACAAATTTGCAATTATATTTTACAAATATATGTATGTTACAAATATTGTTAATTTTCCAATTATAAATTGAAAATTTATGTTAAAAAACATTGTTAATTTTACAATTCTACATGAAAAATGTGTGTTTAAAAATATTGTTAATTTTCCAAATCTACATGAAAAATGTACATTAATAAATATTGTTAATTTTCCAACTCTACAAAAAATGTATGTTAAAAATATATTATACTTAATATTAAATTTTGAACAACTTCAAAATAAAATACCTGGATAATGTTTTTATTATTGTGAGAAAATGTATAACAAATGCAAATGATAACACATAAACTGTAAAATAAAAATGAAAAACATGTGTAACAAATAAAAATGTTTACAAGAATAATTAACATACATCTCCTTTCTTATTAAAATGTACACACAAAATGAAATAACTAATAAACAATAAAAAAAGTTCTATGCCTAAGTCCAAAACCAACAAAACTCAGGGAAAATGCTGGATAATAAAGCAAATTAAATTACTATTCAAACTCCAAAACAAAATAAACTCAGGGAAAGTGCTGGATAATAAAACATAATAAATTAATATTCAAACTCCAAAACCAACAAAACTCAGGGAAAGTGCTGGATAATAAACCTAATAAAATTATTATTCCAACTCCAAAACAAAATAAACTCAAGGAAAGCGCTGGATAATAAAACATAATAAATTACTATTCCAACACCAAAACAAACTGCACTCAGGGAAAGTGCTGGATAATAAACCTAATTAAATTACTATTCAAACTCCAAAACCAACAAAACTCAGGGAAAGTGCTGGATAATAAACTAATTAAATTACTATTCCAACTCCTACACCGACAAAACTCAGGGAAAGTGCTGGATAATAAACCTAATTAAATTACTATTCCAACTCCAAAACCAACAAAACTCAAGGAAAGTGCTGGATAATAAACCTAATTAAATTACTATTCCAACTCCAAAACCAACAAAACTCAGGGAAAGTGCTGGATAATAAACCTAATTAAATTACTGTTCCAACTCCAAAACTAAAAAAAATCAAAGAAAGTGCTGGAGAATTAAATATAAAAAATAACTATTACAACTCCAAATTTATAATTAAAAATAAAAACTTTTACAAAATGTATCTTCATGATAATTTTTGAAATTATTAAAACAATATTTTATTACAAATTAATTTTTTTGAAAATAAATTACAAAAAATATAGAAAAATGTACTCAAATATAAATATAACCTCAATATTTTTAATTGATTTTTTTCAAATTTAAAATGCCATATTTAATAAGGAAATTTAACTTTTTAATTTCTACTTTTAATAAAAATAAATGTTATTGTACAATTTTTTTTAAAATATTTCTATTTTAATTTAACAATTTTAAATACACCACAAACATATCCCCTATAAATTCAACATCTCACAAATAAATATTTGAAATATTTAAAAAATATTTGTAATTATTTAAAATATATTTTTTAAAAATACTCCCCACCCTTATCCCCTATAAACCCCACATCCCACTCCTAAAACTTAACAAAATTTTTAAAAATATTCAAATTTTAATGCAAATTTTTTAAATTACTCCCACCCTTATCTCCTATAAACAGCTCCTAAAACTTAGGCCATCCTGATGGAGAAAGGGACCGCGCGCCATAAGTGTGGGGGTGATTAGGATGCGCCCGCCACACTGGTGGGCGCATCCTGCATTCTTAACAATGCGGCGGGCGGTGCTTTCAGCACTACCCGCCGCAATGCCAAAAAGGCATGGCGTGCATTTGCATGCACAACGTGGCAGGCACCGCGCGGTGCCTGCCATGTTGTGCATGCAAATGCAGGGGGGTACCATAGGTACCCCCCATGTGCACCACCCACCCCCCAACTTCCTGGGGGCCCGCTATGGGCCCCCAATAGAAAAGACCACATGCCTTTCCGTGGCGGCAACGCCGCCACGGAAAGGCACATCCCCGCATGTATCCTAATATGGATGGCATATTAAAACCTTTTCCGCCCGGTCGATTGTGGACCGGGCGGAAAAGAGGCGGACAGTCTTCCCGTCCGCCGCGGTACCCCCGCCATACTAATATGGTGGGGGGAAAATGGGTGGCGGGTGGTGAAAAATAGCGGTCGGATCGCCACCGCCATACGGGTGGTGGCGATCCGCCCATTATCATAATGGGCCCCTTAGTTAAAAAAAGAAAACAACGTTTTAACATATATTTTTAAATCTATTAAACATATATTAACTAATACTAATTTAATAATAATAAAATACTAACATAAAAAAAATCTATATAATTTAGAACAATATTTTTGAAATCGACAAAATTGATATTTTTGTATTACATCAAATTGGATATTTTTAACGACGAGAAAACTTATCTCAATATTTTCCACCATCGATATTCTTGGGTCGATATTACTGCAATACGTTATTTCCACGTCGATATTCTGTCTCTTCACTGGCCAAAGGGCATAACTAAGGGGCTCATTACGATGGCGGACGGAAAAGACTTCCGCCCGCCTTGCTCGCGGTTAAAAAACGCCCGCATGTACCGTGGAATTCCGGCGGTCAGATTATGATACAATCCACGTAAAATCATACCGCGACGGACGGAATTCACAAAACATCGCCCGCCACAGTCGGAAATGCTGAAAAACCAACCGCGGCGGACGGGAACAGCTGTTCAATGGACTAAAAAGGCTGCTTCTGTCACCGTATGACCGCACAGCAAATTACGATGAGATGGCGGAGCTGGCGTAACGAGCATTGCGTTACCATCGCTGCGGTCGCGCTAAGGCAAGATGAATGGCGGTCGGAACAAACTTCACAACAATGCTCAAAGTGTGCCTGTACTTTCCGCTGCCCTCAATCACATCTGACACGCCCTAATGATACACCCCACTTTTTTTAACTAATGAAAGCCATGGTCATCATGGAAAAAACACCTTATGGTCATTACTCATGTGGACACACCCACATAGCACAGTATAAAACCAAGCCCTTCCCCGACCAGCATCCTTTGCAAACCACCATTATAGAGAGACACACGGGACACCATTTAGCAGAGAGAATACATCAAACAGCACACCATCAGACCCACCTATCTCCACACACCAACACTTTTCACCCACACACCCAACAAACCTCACATATCTCCACCACCACCTTCCACCCTGTACTTCTCACTCATTTGCACCATGTCACAGAAGAAAATACCCAAATTCACTGACACCGAGCTAAAGTGATGGTAGATGAGATAATAAGGGTAGAAGTTAGAACCCCATTTGTATGGGAACCTGGTCCAACAGACCCCACTTGTGTGGAAAAATCAAATGTGGCAACGGATTTACAACAAAGTCAATGCAGCAGGGATCACCCTGCGCACGCTGTGTGACATCAAAAAGAGGTGGACCGACCTCAAGACCAGGGTCAAAGCCCGGGCCCAGAGGAACCATGAGGTGGCTCAAGGAACTGGCGGTGGCCCTCCCATTCCACCACTAACATTCACCGAATGGGAGGAGAAGGTGATTGCCATACTGCATTCCGAGAGTCTCACAGGAATAGATGCGGAAGTGCAGACTGGTAAGTACAAAGAAAATTATCCCTTCACACTGCAATGTGCACAACAATTAAGCCGTAATTCACAGACTACATCAAACTCATGTAGAATGCACACTTTCAATATGAATTTCTCACAAGGCTAGCATTTCCTTCCACTGCTTCACCTCACAGGTATGTAGTCAGCTCATGCAACCTGGCCTCCCTCCCAAACAGCATGGAGTCCCCTCCCCACCCCACAGCCATGTGGCAGCCATCTCCCTCGACCGTGCCTCCTAACAGGTAGGTTGCCATCTTACTAGGGAGGGGGTTGTTGGGACCTGAGAGCAAGACCACAACTCCCACAAGGGCCTCTGGCCTCCCTCCCAAACAGCATGGAGAACCCTCCCCACACCATAGCCATGTGGCTGACATCTCCCCCGACCGTGCCTCCCAACAGGTAGGTAGCCATCTTACTAGGGAGGGTGTTGTTGGGACCCGAGAGCAAGACCACAACTCCCACAAGGCCCTCTGGCCTCCCTCCAAAACATCATGGAGTTATATGACCACCACATTCCGCACTTATTAGCCAACTCTGTAAAGCTCCATAAGTTGCAGCCAGTGTGCACACAGCTAAGCCCATGTAGATGTCACATGAATCACAGTGTAAATGATGAAGTCACCTGTAACTGAAAGCAGAGCACAATCCCGCAATGGCCAAAATTCAATGTACAAGTCCCATTTTCTTAAAACACAAAGGCTCACATCAACACAACACATGCATGGACACTCAGTCAAAGGTCACAAACCACATGATGTCATTACAAAAAGCACAACAGAAATCATGAAGTTTCGGCATAGCAGACAGATACTTTTCAGAATTACGACAATAGCCCAGCCTAAACTGAAGTTGATGAGCACCAAGTTGGTAGATGAGGACATGTCCTTGGAAACACAATATCTGTACATGTTAAATCGGTGGTATCGCCATGTCACATCGCTAACAAGTAATGTATGTACCTCTAAATCATGTTATACTGCTCAAATACTGTTACGAATGACAATTAATTTCAATGTCAAAAGTTTGGTCATCTCTAATAAAACGTCAAAAAAAGTTCATCAAAGTTGTGGAGTGTACTTAACATGCTGACAATAAGACCTCTGTTCAATAGGTGATTCGCAATCAACACCTGGGGAGACCAACAACAACGACCCAAGCCAGTCTCCCCCCCAGGAACGTGACCTCTCGGATGATGATTCTCTCTGTTTCTCGGATGTGGAGCACCAACCTGGCCCCTCTGGACTGGCAGGGCACGCTCAGTCTTAGGGCCTCACTGTCCCCACCACCACCACCACGACTCCCACAACAGCAGCAACAACGCTGACCCATGCACCAACTACCTGTGTGGCAGCCACCTCCACTATCAACACTGCTATCTGCAACACTGTCCCTGTGTCAGTCATCACCAACCCCACCAGCCACGCCAGGGATGCTGGGATTAGTGTGCATGGGCATCGACAGGCAACGCCACAGGTCCATGTCTGCAGGGCAGGTGGGAGGGCAACTGGGGGACAGTCACAGGAGGACACTGAGACTAAAGCCCTGGCCACCGTCAATACAGTCCTTGGTGCCTACCAAGAAAACGAAGGACAGATGGGCCAGGTCATGGAAGAACTACGGGAGCTCTGCCTGCTGCAGAGGTCCAAAGACAGCCATTTGGGACAACTTGTTGAGTACATGGGCCAGCTCATGGGTGTTCTGAAGGACATTCATGCAGCTCAAATAGCAGCCCCCCCAGTGGCCAGCCTGAGCCTGGTGATACTCGCACCACCTCAGCAGTGGCACAGGGAGGGGTGAGTCTCAAGACACTGACTCCTCTGACACCTCTGAGCATGCAGCAGGGTCCCCCCCTGCCAAATGGCAGAGGGGATGTCCGAGAAAGATCACGGGAGGATCATGTGGCAAAGCACCTCGAAAAACACGTTCTACGAGCCTCCAATAATGTCAACAGTGTTGCACTGAACATTGACTTTGTTGTACATCCGATCCCACATTGCCACATTGATGGCACTTGTCTGTTGGACTCTGGTATTCCACCATTGTGTTGTCTACCCTAATTATCTCTGTACTATCACTGACAACTGGAACACTCACATCTCACTCACGTTCAAATAAACACAATTCACACCCCTATGCCTTTGTGTCAGTGCCATGTTTATCACAGTAAGTAGTATGTAAACTCAGATTCCAATGTACCACAAGCTTTGAATGCGACAATCCATTGACATGGTGGAAGAACCTAGAACGACACAAGAAGATAGCATTGAGTTGTCAGATGATGCATAACAGAAACAACACACCACTAGTCAACACTGTACAAGATGCATTCCAGATAACAATGACCAACACCATCAACATGGACATTAGGTAAGTGGAAAAACAAACACAGAGTGTCACAAAGTAGCCCTTAGCAGTGTGCCAACAACAGCCAGCTTCCCAACACATCATCAATCTTTTGGCCAGAACAGCAAAGCGAACAGACACAGTCATAGTTGCTCAATGCTAAATCACACTCAATGGAAGTAGTTGGAGATGACCTGTTGACGCAGGTCAAGACCTTCCTCCTCACCACTATCATCGTCACTGGGCATGTGTGGGTTTGCAGTGGGGGGCTCTTGCTGGTCATCATCGTCCTGAATCAGGGGGATCTCTTTGCGCAAGGCCAGGTTGTGTAGCATGCAGCAGGTGACTATGATCTGACACACCTTCTGTGGAGAGTAGAGTAGTGCACCACCAGTCTTGTCCAGACACCGAAATCTAGCCTTCAGAAGAACAAAAGTTCGCTCCACTACACAACGTGTCCTCCCATGGGCATCATTGAAGCTGACTTACCCGGGCGTCCTCGGATTCCTCAGTGGGGTCAGCAACCAAGGCCGGTTGGGATACTCTGAGTCGCCTAGTTGTGAGAAACACAGACCAACAATGTAATAGAAATAGTTGAGGAGATCAGCATGTCACACATACACCACACTTATTGGCACAGCTCAATCACCAACAAGCCAGGCCTGTTCTGGATGAAGATTGGCAATCAATTGTGGGATGATGCTGCTCCGCAGTATGTATGAGTCATGTGCAGAACCAGAAAATTTTGCACACACATGTGATATAATCTGATCGGCTTGGCATACCACTTGAACATTTATGGAGTGATAATGCTTCCGGTTACGGTAGATGTGCTCATGTGCCTGTGGTGGAACAAGGCCAATGTTTGTAGGTCATCAATGCAGACAGGATATCATGCAACACCATGCTGAACATAGGCTGAGACATCCCACCGTCGATGGCCACCGTGTACTGAAAAGACCCAGTGGCAAAGTAATGCAGTGCGGCCATCACCTTTACTGTTGGTGTCAAAGCTGGTGGATAGGTACGGGTAGGCCTCAAATGGGGCTCCAACTGAGCACATAGGTCTTGCAGGGTAAGGCGATTCAGACGGAATTTACGGATGATGTTCATATCCTCCATCATCGCCAGGTCTGGGAAAGGGCGATAGAAATGTGGTCTTCTCCTCCTTACTCTGGGAGGGGACACATGTAAAACTGACTCAAAGATGAGATGTGGGTAATAGCTTACAGAATGACTCACACAACCACAACATTGACAGGACTGGTGAACACGTGTAATGCACAAGTGACATGCATTGACACCTTGATCTCCTGTAGTCAATCAGGTAGCCAGGGTGTACATAATAACTACCACAAGATCTAAAAAGGTCGATGTGTATGGCATATGGTACACTGATACATCATGTGTACCCAGCCCTGTGGGTAGATGACACAGCATATGTGTCTAACAGCAACAATGCTGACTTGTATGTCACTGCTGTCACTGCACGACCTCAAACTTCAGTCACACAAAACACAACATCATCATGAAATGAGGCCAGTGAGTGTAAGCTGGACAACATTACATAAGTACACAGCACAGTGGACAGACATATATGCACATTATGGGGTCAGTTCATCATGACTGTGGGAGGAGTTTGCATTACACACATTGCCATGTTTCGAAAAATGAAACACAAATACACAAGAAGTGTTTATACATGCACACATGGATGAAAATTACAGGTGATGATGGACAGACCGATGCATCTTCTCACATTTGCACTCCTATAACATGTGTGTGAAAACTAAACAGGCAATGGCAGCAAGGGACATTGTATGCCACACCACTAGGTGTGTTTAAAGTGCAAGAAATAACAAGTATGTCTGATCTCCGTACAATGCCCACCTCTAAAGGCCAGCCACCATCATTGGCCCCTCATAAGACAACACATATACAGGAAATAGAGAGGCAAATAACAGGAGATATTCAGACAGTGTTTACACTTGGAATGTTTCAATAGACAACAGAAATATGATGCGAGAGGCCTTTGTTCTTTTGGAATTATTAAATCCTCATATTCTTTTCGAGCCGCAAGACATGACAATTTGAGTCATTTGCCTCTCTTTTTCTTGTATTTGACATGTGTGTGATGACTTAAGTCAAAGGTCACACTCTCCAATCCCTTTACCGGGTGCATAAAGTACTTTTGCTAAATGTGATGGGATCAGTGATGCAATTGGCAAAGTGAGAATGCAAATGCCCAATGTGTGTTACATGCGCGGTAGCTGTCATCCACTGCGGTCACACACATTGGTCCCAATTGAAAGATGCAGGATAGCAGTCGAGCCATCCTGAGTGCCGCGGTGTGACACCGCCTATGCAAATGAGCCATCAGCCAATGGGATCCGCCGGCGCGGTAGTGGCTAACAATTTTGAACGTCGCAGTAGGCGTGCTCTGCCACTGCGGGGCCTGGCATTGGCCCCAATTGTAAGATGCAGGATAGCGGTTGAGCCATCCTGAGCGCTGCGGTGTGACACCAGCTATGCGAATGAGACATCAGGCAATGGGATCCGCCAGCGCGGTAGTGGCTAACAATTTTGAGAGGTCGCAGTAGGCGTGCTCTGTCACTGCAGGCCCGGCATTGGCCCCAATTGAATGATGCGAACAAGGCGGGCCAATGGTATCAGCAGAGTAACACTGGAACAACCCTAGGGGCCTATATATATGTCTGTGAAATGTCCATACCTGTCACTTGCCCACAGACCCTGCTGCCTGCCATTCATCACCAGCAACTGCTGCTGTACATCATCTCTGGAACCAGTCATGGCTCGTACTGAGAACCTGAGGGCCCGTCCCTTCACCACAGAGGAGCTGTAGGTCCTTGTGGACGAGGTCCTTGGCCAGTACGGCCAGCTCTATGGTGCTCCAGAGGTACTGGTAAGTGATTGTGAAACTTACTTTGAATGTTCATTATGCTCACAATATGTAACTGTACAGTGGTATGTGTCTCAGACTGCAAGCCACTGTTTATGCATTCAGATTTTGACATCTGCATGGCCCATACATGACGTACAAGTAGATGCACTTGAGTATGTGGGGAGGATGGCACCATCGACAATGTTGCAGCTCCATTGATGCCCAACATCACACATGTCAATCTCCGAATGGGAAATGCACATGTGTGAGACTCTGTCTAGCAGATCGATTTCAAGTTGATGGTGTAGAGCCTTATTCACCCTGATCCCTGACTGCATTCCATTGTTGATTTTGCCATTACGTGGTTTAGCAGTAGTACAGTTACACTGATGACTTCATGAAATCTCACTTTGTACACACATTCCCTGTGACATGTCTTGTAACAGTTCATTAAGTGTACATATGAACATTAGTGAGATGGTACCTGTCGAGTGGACAAAGGGTACTGATTAAGGGGTGTACTGATTCGACAGTGATACTATGGAGATGAGCCCAGTATGCACAAGAGTACAAGGCCTGTATCTGTCTAGACCAGTGGCAAACCACCTCTCACACATCTGAGAAATGTACAGTGGACATGTCATCATTCTTTTGGTGCAATTATGTGTTGAGTCGCACATGTGTATGCACTGTGTCATCGTTGTCATTGTACATGCATGTTAATCCTTTGATGTAACACTTTTGGCGTCAGTGGAAACCACTCAGGCATTTCCTGAAAAGGCACAATGTCTCCAGGCCACTTCACTAAAAGGACTTTGTAAGACATATGAGTAGTCCACCCTGCTACATATGAAGCAGCATTTAGAGGTCTGAGGAGTACGCAGGACAGGCCTACACCTTGTGAAATGCATGAGTGAATGTCCAATCAGGGGCCTAATTGTGACCTACATTACACGTGGAGCTATGCAATGGTCATGGACATTAAAGGGTGTGTAGTGTTGGACCCAGTGGATCTGACCACTATACATCATTTACACTGTATTTCCGGGCATGCTGACACTCATCGTGCATCACAGATGAGGGCCTGTTTCACCTTGATTTCCCTGCAGGCACTCTGCATGTGTATGAGATGGGGAGGGAGTCGATCCATCATCATAGATGTTTAAAATGGAATCAGCAAGCTTGCTCAGAGTGTACTATGTGACAAGGTCAATGGACTCTGCTGTCCATTGATCTATGTGTTTGGTATGTGTATACATGCTTCTGTACTCACACACAATGGTCCACAACACAGTGTTAAGAAGGTCTCATCTTGTCTACCATGCCTACAGCTCAAGGTCCATCAGCGGAAGGCAATATGGAGGGCCATTGCCCGCAAGGTGGGGGCACTGGGGGTCTCTAACCGGTGACATAACCACTGCCACAAGAGGTGGGATAACATCTGCCGCCTCAGCAAAAATGTCGCCGAAATGACGCTGGGGCTGGTTACTCGAAGTGGCCGGTTGGCGCGCCGGAGCATGACCCCACTATTGGACCGCATCCTAGCAGTGACACAGCCAGAGCTGGATATACGCTTGAGGCCCCAACAGCAGCAAGTTGGGGGTGAGTATTGTACAAAGTGTGATGTTGCACATGACAGACTGCATTAATCCCAGCCCTGAGCAAGGCAGGAACCTCTGAGATGTTACTAGTGTGGTGCAATCGCTTCTAAGTATACTCAGTGGTGAGTGCAGATGTTCTGCATCTGTACAACGTTTGGATTGTCATCTGGCCAGGTAACATATGCATAAGTGTCAGTCTCTGAGACATCAACTGGCAGTGAGCATCAGTGAGCATCATGTCAGGGTGCATTTACAGATTTGTGTTGTGCACTTCCATGTAATTGTTACATCTACAGATTGTTTAACAATGTTCAACAGTAGTTAAGCTGCAGTACCTAAATTAGTGGATGTAAGGATGTTATGTCGCTTAACAATCCTTTCCTTTTAGTTTGTATCTGTGGGGCTCTGTGAACTCATACTTCAAGTGTGAGACACACAACATATTTCACTGTGTAGCTCACTTAGCTGAAGGCATGTAGGAGTGCCTGCAGACAATAGGATGTGATGTTGAGATGTAGACACATGCCCAGCAATTTGGCAGTGTGAACGCAAAATGGAGCATGACTGTCCAATAAGCATGTTTCCATGCATCAGGTGATCCCTACAAAAATTGGACTTATGCAGACAGTACATGGAGAGTTAAATGTGTGACTTCAGTCCAAGCATTTATGTTTGTATTGCATATCATGTTTGTGAGCCGGACACTTCAATGATTCAATGAACCGTGCCTCTATCTCCTACAGCATCTACCGAGGGCAGGGAAGGAGAGGGGCCCAACACCGTTGGGGAAGCTACTGGCATCAGTGCTCTCCGGGAATACAGTGACACTGAGGGGACCAGCGCATCGGAGGGGAACAGGAGTACCCTGGAGGATTCTGCTCCAGAAACACCTACCTCCACATCTTCATACTCCAGCGGCGACTCCTTGGTGTTTTCAGGGAAAGGAAGTTCTACCTCTGCTTCTTTGTCCACCATACCCCGTCCTGTGTCCACCCTCCCTGATGCTCCCCCAACTGGTATCCAGGCATGCTGCCCAAAAAAGGGTAGAGTCACTTTTCCCCCAGGCACCGCTGCCCCTGCCCCTGTCTCTCCTGCTGCCCTCAGTGTGGAGGCCATGGACATCTTGCGGCAGCTGTCTGTGGGGCAGACTTTGCTTTGAATGCCCTCCAGGATCATGGCAACAAGTTGTCACAGGTTGTTGCGTTCATGGAGGGCATTCATTCGGACGTGGGTGGCCTGCACAGAGCTGTCCAGTCTTTGGCCTCCACACTGACGGCTGCCATTCGGCAGTCACAAGCTCCCAGTCCAGATTCTGTCCCTTCTGCAACCACCCTGCCAGTGACCCCACATGACCAGAGCACACACACACCAGAGCACTCAGGCACCAAGTCATCCACACGCAGCACAAAACAACAGCACTCCAAGCGGCAGAGACACCAGACATCATTCACAAAGCACACACGAGGCAATCATGACAGCACAACAACAAGCCCTTCACAGGACACTGAGAAGCAGAAAACCAAAAAACATGCATCCACATTGCATTCCGCACATTCCTCGCCCTCCAAGAGCACTCCCATCCCCACACCTGATCCCAAATCCGCCCTGGCAGCTGTTGACCTGGTGCCTGCCACAAATGCCCCCCCCCCATTCAGAGGGCTGTTGTGCCCAAGGCTTCCACTCCCACCCCCACCACCCCTAGGAAGAATGGACAGAAAACCGGAGAGGTAATTGTACCTCCAAAACAGGGGAGGCAGGGTAAAAGGCCACCCCCCACAGCATACCACGACCACCTGCTCCACTTTCTGGGAAGAAGGAGGCTGTTGTGGCCACCTCGTTTCTCCCTTGGCCCAAGACACTTGGTGGATATAGTATCCCCAAGCAAGTGATCAGGGGATCCCTCTACCTCAGCAATATCTCCCCCTCCTAGGTCCAGTCCTCCGGCTGCCCCAGGAAGTCATCCCCCACCCCCGTTCCAGTTTGCCCCAAAATTGAAGCAGACTCCCCCTTCCCAGCCCATTCCTCCCTGAGTGGTGCCTGACCTACCCATTTGATGGCCCTATCCTGGTGAATCTTCCATGGCTGTGGACTGTGTTGCTATTTTTTCTGGCAAGTTTCCATGCACACATGTTCGGACTCTAGTTTGGACTGGCCGTTGCCCTAATGTTTAGCACTTTGGATGCAGAGACCGAGTTCACGTAATAAAACTATGTTTATGTTCTGAGCTTAGTCGTTGGCCTTGCTAATGATGCAGTACAATGTATGTGTATATTTTCATCGGTTCCATGCTCTGAATGCAACATTCCCATTGGCATGTTCCTTATTTGCGATTGCAGGTGCTCCCAGAGGTTCCGGCAACTAATGTAATTTTTGACTCTGAGGCTTAATGGGGCCAATATGATTGTCTATGATGGTCTACTCTGGTCCTGTTCATTATGTTGGGGGGCCTCTACTTTTTTCCAGGGGGGGCTGGATGCTCTCCATCAAGAGCAGCTATTTCGATTTCCATGATGACTTGAGGGGTGGATAGGGTACATCATGTCTGTGGGATCGATCTTGATGTGTACACGCCAGTGTAGGTGTGTTGTCATCTTGGCTAGGTATGGCTTCATAATCACATGGGTAAATGTACATGTGTGCACTTGAGTTATTATATAGTGTGATTGTCCTGTCATTAGCTGACGTATTGATGTGTATGTGCCCTTGAGCATGACCCCTTCACACATGTATAATCCAGTTGATGAGTGTCTGTTTGTTTCCATGATCAGATACCTGCTGGGGGTTTGTGCACATGTTGGCATTGGTCCCGGAGCAATGTGCAGTGTGTCATTGTGACCTCGCAGTCCTAGGTTACACCTACATCTTGTCCACATCATTTGTGAGTATGCAGAGTGTGTCACTGCAATGTCTGTGTTGTGAGTTTTGGGATCAGGCCTAGCTCTTTCTTACCTTTGTTCTCACTGTGCTGACTGACTCTGGGAAACAAACATTAAGGGGCCGATTCCGATCTCGGTCGGAGGCGCACCCAATACCATTCGGTCGGGAAAAAAGACATGCGAATGCCTGTTTCCCGACCGATCCGTACATCATTCCGAACGAGTAAGTACGATGCGCACAACAGCATAGAATCCGGCCGACTCGTACTCACCCAATCCAGGTCCTGTTCTCCGACCGAGGCAAATCCGGAAACGCAGAATCGAGTCGCACGGAAGGGAAAATGCAGCCCCGTCTGGCCGAACAAGTACGATGCGCTTTCCGTACGCGCCGAACCCGTCGCTACGTCCGGCACGTCAAAGCTTCCGGGAGAGGCGCACATAAGCTCCGATTCGCGCCACAACACGATCCACGGCTACGAGGCGAACACGCCAGCGACGAGGACGACGCGAAGCAACGAGAAAGACGAACGAGACGAACCAACCATGAATCCCTTCGTTCCGATCCTACCAATATTCTACATTTACTACCGGAACAGGCACGGACGCGTACGGCGCAGAAGGTAAGTCAGACACCAACCACAAAAACATACAACACGTACACGACACATCACACACACACAGAGGGATGCAGAATTTACTTACACCAGCAACAGCAGCACCATAGGGGCGGGATGCCCATCACCAATGCCACATATGCACACAGGGGCCTGGATGCGCACCACCACTACCACCCCTACCCAGGGGGGCTGGATGCCTACCACTACTACCACCCTTAGCCAGGGGGTGCCAGATGCCCACCACTACTACCACCCTTACCCAGGGGGGCTGGATGCCTACCACTACTACCACCCTTAGCCTGTGGGGCTGGATGCCTACCACTACTACCACCCTTAGCCATGGGGATGCCAGATGCCTACCACTACTACCACCCTTACCCAGGGGGGGCTGGATGCCTACCACTACTACCACCCTTAGCCAGGGGGGTGCCAGATGCCCACCAACACTACCACCCTTACCCACGGGGGCTGGATGCCTACGACTACTACCACCCTTAGCCAGGGGGTGCCAGATGCCCACCACCACTACCACCCTTACCCAGGGGGCTGGATGCCTACCACTACTACCACCCTTAGCCAGGGGGCTGGATGCCTACCACTACTACCACCCTTAGCCAGGGGGTGCCAGATGCCCACCACCACTACCACCCTTACCCAGGGGGCTGGATGCCTACCACTACTACCACCCTTAGCCAGGGGGCTGGATGCCTACCACTACTACCACCCTTAGCCAGGGGGTGCCAGATGCCCACCACCACTACCACCCTTACCCAGGGGGGCTGGATGCCTACCACTACTACCACCCTTAGCCAGGGGGCTGGATGCCTACCACTACTACCACCCTTAGCCATGGGGGTGCCAGATGCCTACCACTACTACCACCCTTACCCAGGGGGCTGGATGCCTACCACTACTACCACCCTTAGCCAGGGGGTGCCAGATGCCCACCACCACTACCACCCTTACCCAGGGGGCTGGATGCCTACCACTACTACCACCCTTAGCCAGGGGGCTGGATGCCTACCACTACTACCACCCTTAGCCAGGGGGTGCCAGATGCTCACCACCACTACCACCCTTACCCAGGGGGCTGGATGCCTACCACTACTACCACCCTTACCCAGGGGGCTGGATGCCTACCACTACTACCACCCTTAGCCAGGGGGTGCCAGATGCCCACCACCACTACCACCCTTACCCAGGGGGGCTGGATGCCTACCACAACTACCACCCTTACCCAGGGGGGGCTGGATGCCTACCACTACTACCACCCTTAGCCAGGGGGGTGCCAGATGCCCACCACCACTACCACCCTTACCCATGGGGGGCTGGATGCCTACCACTACTACCACCGTAAGCCAGGGGGGCTGGATGCCTACCACTACTACCACCTCTACCCATGGGGGGCTGGATGCCTACCACCAACACCACCCCCACTCATAGGATGGACAATGCATGACACAACCAGCACACCACAACCTAGGGAATGCAAGAAAAAGACATCCCCCCAACACCATGACAAGCGTGTGTAGACTGTGTCAAATGCCTAGAACACTGAACATGACTTTGAACATACAATGTGACCCCCTATCACATGTGCCACACATATATGTGTGTGGCCCCCACAATGCAAGCAGGCCATGACCATTGTGGCAATGGGGTCCAAACCCCCATCATCACAGTGACCAAAATGTAAGTGTGGGGTCCATAGCTGAAGCACATTTTGAACATTGTGGCAATGGGGTCCAAACCCTCATCATCACAGTGACCAAAAGGTAAGTGTGGGGTCCATAGCTGAAGCACATTTTGAACATTGTGGCAATGGGGTCCAAACCCCCATCATCACAGTGACCAAAAGGTAAGTGTGGGGTCCATAGCTGAAGCACATTTTGAACATTGTGGCAATGGGGTCCAAACCCCCATCATCACAGTGACCAAAAGGTAAGTGTGGGGTCCATAGCTGAAGCACATTTTGAACATTGTGGCAATGGGGTCCAAACCCTCATCATCACAGTGACCAAAATGTAAGTGTTGACAAAGAAAAAGCTGCAACTGCCAAACTGCATGGATGATTCCTGGTCACAGAACATAAAACACATCAGTGGCAAAGTAGTGCATGTGTCCCATTGCAACATAGATTGGGGAGGCAAATACTGCAGTGCAAATAAGACATACCTTTGGCCATGTGCAGACAAACAACACCCATGGGGGCTGACACAGTCAACATTCATCAATGACACAATGACAGAAGTGACCATCAGAATGCAGACCCACATATTTGCACCAATGGGCACACAAATGCAGATACCCTGTGGAGACTGTAGATGTGAGGTGAACAGATACCATACCATGGCAGCAATGGGACACACAAACCATGATCATTGTGCTGACCGATGACCTAGGAGTCCCAGGGACAGCAGGGGAAACACACCAAACAACATACAGCCAATGGCACACCTAAGATATGCCAATGCAGTGGTGCAGATGCACAAACACAAACAGGCAGACCCACACTGCACATCAAACACAACAGGTGAGGGGGGTGCCAGTGTCCCCAGGCAACCACACAACACATGAGGAGGCCTGAATACCAATTACACAGATGTGCATACAGTGCCACACAAAGGTAACTCATGGATCCAAATCCCCTATGTGGGCAATCAGGCATTGTCAGATGAGAGGGAGCACAAATCACACATGTCACACAAGCACGTAGGAACAGCAACTGACACAGCAAGACACAGACACACCACAGCACTACCCCCAGGGCCCCCACAATGTGGTGACCCTGGGCTGCATTACAATCCCACTGTGATGACAAAGCTAAATGTTGTTCACACTGTGAACCACAGTCATGTGTCCTGAGCAACAAACTACCATCACACCTACACAAGCACAAATCAATCAGCACGGCCAGTAAGCCAAGGCCAACATGGAGGCAGGGGTCTAGCCGGGCAACAACTCTCATCTGCACACACTCAACACCACACACCTCGACCTCCAACAATGTGCCGCAGTGAAGCACACATGCACTGGTGACATTGCACATGCACCCATGACAATCCCAGGGTGGTGGGTGGGAACCAAGGTGCAGAAACACATCACACATGGCCACTCAACAAGACTCCTGAATGTCTGACACACTGCACACTACGCTGTACATGGACATGACGGCAATACCACACCAACCAATGGGATCCCAGCCACAGTCACACACCAATGAAGAAGCCAAGGTCACCCACAAAGAACACACATAGACAACAACCAACATTGCAGCCTGGACCCTGAGGTGTGCCAGCAGTCACACACACAACGTGTCACAATCACTGAAAGATAACACAAACTGGAAATCACATGACAGGTGTAAACAACAAGTGCCAAGGGGAAACCTGACTGTGACCCATCTGCGTCTGCACACAAACTCAGCCCTGACAGCAAACACACCTATGGGTGACACCCTGATGACCAGTAATGTGCCATGCACCCACATCACAGAGAACCCAGGGAGAAGACTTGGGGGGAACATAGGTCAACTCAGCAAGCATCACAAACAGGTACAACACTAGGGATCCCAGCATGCACAGCAAAACGGAAGTGAACACACAGACATGCTCATACAACACACACCTTGGGCGCAGGCAATGTCACAGGAGTACACACTGCCATCAGGGGACTCCACTCCTGTGTGAGGAAAGCTGTGCCATATGTTGCCTCAGTAGGGCCCCATCATGTCAGCTGAGCACTTGGTCACACAATCAACAATTAGCACCAAATGAAGGCTCCCATCACATCAGCCTGGTCATGGGAGTGCCAACGAAATCATCAGCACAGATCCAACACACTTGTATAGCAATGTTGCACTGACAACACAGATGAGTCCTTCCCCATTGATGCCCAAACCTGCATGTCCAGTGGAGATGGCCACACGGTCAGGGAAGTAGACGAATTGAACAATGGCAGGCACAACAGATGTGCAGGGGTGGAAGCCACAGATGTGAAATTGCTAATGTAAGTAGGAAATCCCATTGCCAAATACTGAACACATGACACCCTCAGATGCTGCTAAGGATGACATGGATACACCACAGGATAGGACACATTCCCCCTGGACCACATGTGTTCCTGCACAGTAACACTTCATTATCATGAGACCAAATATCACCATCACTGCAGCAAGCGCATGGTTAGCATCATCAACAACATGTACATCAGAAGCATAAGCACTAGAGAACAGAAAGTTGCTTTATTCAGCATATGTGTGTCCAAAAACTCAGAGAACAGTAATGCTCCAACAAAGGCCAATGGCCAGTCCATCAAGTAAGTCAATACAGGGTGACAGTGGCAGATGTCACCCTACGCATGCCTGCACTGCACAAAACCAGGGACAATCCACTAGGAGGGGCAACCGGGGGGCAGGCCAGGCACCGCAGGGACAGGATCAGGGCTCACCAGGAGGAGGCAGGGAAGGGGTGGTGGGTGCTGGAGAGCCACTGACAACTGCAGTGGAGGTGTCTGACATGGTGTGTGCCGGCACAACTGGGGGGCATGACTCAGATGTTGTGGGTGCCGGCACGACTGCAGTGGACCCTGCAGATGGAGTGGACAGGTCCGCCACTGCAGTACCCAAGTCAGACAGGGTGGTAGTGGACTCCACTGCAGTGCCTACCTCCAGGGGAGGAGAATGGGGAACAGGCAAGGTGGGCTGGACAGAGGGGAGGACACCCTCACCACATCAGTGGCACAGACAAGCGCAGCGGGGGGTGTGGTGCCGGGAGAGCAAGTGGCAGGGGGAGAAGGCCGGATCCTCTTGGGGATGGTATATCTGTGGGTGGGGGAACCTGGGGCAGGGTGTGGTGGGGGCACCTGTGGAGTGGGGGCCTGAGGGATGGAGGAAGGAGACCTGGTGCCTGAGCTGCAGGGCGGCGGCGGGGTCTTGCTCTTACAACTCCGGGGGACTTGCGGGTGGGGGCCTCAGTCTGTCTGCGCCTGGGGGAGGGTGTCCGGGGGCGAGGGGCACTCTGCTCCGTGTGGGTGGGCTTCCTCTTCCCCCTGGATGCTGGAGCATCTGGATCGTAGGGGATGAGGCCGAGGTCACAGAGGAAGAGCCGATGTGACTTTGGGGTTGCAGGTGAGGCAAGGGAGGGTGCTTTGGAGGGAGAGGCAACTGAGGACTGCGCAGTGCTTGTGGATGCGTGTGTGTGTTCCAGGGCCCCATCCCCTGTGAGTCTGGTTTCAGTCCCCTGACTGTGCGTGCGCGTGCGTTTTGTTTGTGGCATGTGTGTCTGTGTGCTGGGCGTGTGTGTGCTGGTGTGTGCCTGTGCTGGTGTGTGTGTGCTTGGGACGGGTAAGGTGCTGGGGAGTGTGGATGGAGCAGAGGCAGGAGGGGTGAGGGACTGTCAAAGGAGGGACACTGCTGCCGTCAGGGAGGAATCCATGGACCTATTGCCCCTCTGTAGGTCAGACATGCCCGATGAGATGCCCTCCATGAACGACACCAGCTGAGTCAACAGAGCGGTGTGCGCATGGAGGACACTCAGCATGGCTGTCTGCCCTACATGGAGCTGGTGAAGGAGGTACACAGACTCCTCACTCAGGGCAGCAGGGGACACAGGGGCAGGGGGTGCGGTGCCTGGCCCAAAGGAGACACGCTCCAGAACATGGGAGCCTCCACGGACCTGGGGAATGGGAGCCGATGGGAGGGCGGTGGTGGTGCTGGTGGTGGCGGGGACAGCAACACTAGCTGGGGTGTGGTGGCTGCTGACACCCGCCTCCATAAGGGACTCATCCTCCGAGCCGCTGTGGTCCTCAGCTGAGGTGGATGCTGCTGAGGACTCCTCTGTGTGGCTCCCCTCGCCCTCCGTGCCACTGGGTCCCTCCGACTACTCCTCGGCTGCTGACCCAGTCTGGCTCTCCGGCTCCTCCTGGTCCGTGGAGCTGTCCCCTTCCGTGGCCGTGGATGTATCTGCAAACAATGGGGAAACAGACAGACATCAGTCACCTGCACCAAACGCACACACCACTGTGAGCACAGCACATTACAGAGCAAGCCCTGGCATCATTAGTTGAACATTGCTAAAAGTGCCCTAACTGAACAGGAGAAGCCAATTGTCAGTCTGATGCCAACCATGGCACTCACATCCCACATGGCCTTGCACCCATCTGTCTGGTGTCTGTTGGATAGCAACACCCCAGTGTGGACACATGCACCACCTACACAGTAGTTGGACAGTGCAGAGGACACGGTGTAGCATGTGGACATGCACACATCACAACTCTTGCCACTGAGTCAGTGCAGGTTTCCGGATGAAAGGGATGCCCAGAGTCAAATAGGAAATGCATGTGATGCATACCAGCGACAGACACCATGATGCACCCATGTCCTGATAGCCATCGCCACAATGGTGTGCATGTAGCACATGTCACTCCCCTGCAGGATCACCAATAAGTAGACACATGCCATGGCGGAGGCATGACTGCTAAGTCATACATCACTGTCTCAGTGATGTATGACTTGGCAGCCAGACAACAACACTCAGCACTGTGTCACAATAGTAGGTCATGGGGAATGCAAGTCCTGGAGCTGCACAAGTGCACATGTACATCCCCCACACAACACATCATCTTAACCCTCATCTGTCCAGGTCATACCGATTGGACATATGGGAGACCTGTGACACTACCCTCTGAACCTGAGCCCCTCACAATCTGCTGTGAATGGGAAACAGCTGCCTGAACTTCACATTCGCATACCCCAGTCTGCACGGGCAGCTGATCAAACACCTATGTGACACACAAGTATCGTCTCCTATGGTCACATCTCCAGTGGCATGCTGAGCCCCTACCGAGAAACACCCCAGCAGTCCTGGCAACAAATCCACAGCACACTGACACAGAGGCAGACACCTGAGGGGTCAAATCACTGCGCACAACGTGTCAGCTGATACACAGGAGTGGGAGTACAGGTGTATTGGATGGGCTGGAGTAGGCATGACTGTCCTGCCCCACATGAATGAGGGATGAGCCCTGGCCAGTGGATAGCTGGCTATGTATGTGTGACACACGTAATCTGCACACTCCTGGGTCCCAAACATTGTTCCCACCCGCTGCATGGGTGTGTGCCAGCTACCCCAGGCACATGTGGTGGCTCAGCTCAGCAAGTGGACCGCATATCAAAGCAACACGCAGATTACATGTCCGAACACAGGCATTGTGTGAACAATGGACCCACCCATGATGCCCACAACAGAGTTAGGGAAACAGATGCTGTCCCCCACCTTGAGTGAAGCAAACTGCAAGGACACAGTCCCAAGTGACACAATTCCCTGAATGTAAGGGCCACACCTGGGTATCAGATGAGGAGTGGGCAGTGCACAAAAGAGGGACATGGCTCCTGGACAACATGACTGCTGTACTGTGGCAGTTTAACCAGGCCAGAGGAGGGCACATAGCATGTAATACAGAGTTCACAGTGCAGTGTTTGACTCACCCCCTCCTTGCTGCTGTCTGGCCTTCAGCTGCCCATCCAGGTCTGGAAACACCACTGCCAGGATCTGGAGCATGTGGGGGGTCAGGGTCCGTGTTCCGCCCCTCCTGCGAGGAGGCGACAGCTTCAGCTGGACCCGTGCAATCCTCCGGGTCCAGCCCCGAAGGTCCTGCCACCTCTTCTGGCAGTTGCGGATCCGGCGCTTGTAGACCCCCACGGACCGGACAACCCGGACGATGTCCTTCCAGATCTCCTGCTTCCGATGGGCATTAACCTGTCAGGATGACAAAGTGAAAAGGCCATTACTACACATGCAACATATCCGTGCATGACACAGTTGTATATACATGTCTCAATCACAGGGGCACATGATGTACACAGGCAGTGCAACGCTGCCCATGGACAGTTTGCCAGAAGTCACTACATGGTATCATTGCATGGGAAGTAAAACCTTGTTCAAATGCACTGTCACTGCACCATACCTGTCCAGTGCATGTCACTACACACTATGGGGGGTGACAACTACTCAGTGAGCCTGCTAGCCAGTGGCGTGCAGACTTTCAGCCTTGCTAGTCAGACAAAATGCACATTCAGAAAGGCAGTGCACAGAACACTCACCTGCTCCCCTGGTGTCCCATACAGCTTGCTGTACTGTGGAAGTAGGCTGTCCAGCAGGGCCTGGTTCTCCTCAAAGCTGAAGGCTGGGGCTCTCTCCACAGTACGTGCCATTGCAGGGTCCAGAGGGGGCAGAGACAGCAGCAGTGCAGTGGCAGATGTCGTCCTGGAGCATGTAGTGCAGGCAAGTGAGCTCTCAGGGGAACAGCCAGCAATATATATGTGCTGCAGAGGCAGATACTGTCCCATGTGTCCAAAGTGATAGGTCCAAGTCGTTTGCATCTTCTGAATCTGGCCAATCCATGGAATAGCAGCACCAATACACGCCCACAGCATCCTTCAAATCTTCAACTTCATGACATACATGATTTTGCAACATTGTTGTGGGTGACCAACTGAATTACCAGCAACCGACTCGTTCGAATTTCGAAAACACGTCCGTTGCCTGGCTAGGCCATTGACAATGGGTGCGCACCGATCGGTCCATTGCTGTTTAACGCGTACAGGGGTACAACGTGTACCCACACACATTGAATGCAATGGGCCGGCCGGGCACACCGATCGGTCCATTGCGGTACAACGCGTACAGGGGTACAACGCGTGCCCGCACACATTGAATGCAATGGGCCGGCCGGGTGCACCGATCGGTCCATTGCTGTTCAACGTGTACAGGGGTACAACGCGTACCCGCACACATTGAATGCAATGGGCCGGCCGGGCACACCGATCGGTCCATTGCGGTACAACGCGTACAGGGGTACAACGCGTACCCGCACACATTGAATGCAATGGGCCGGCCGGGCATACCGATCGGTCCATTGCGGTACAACGCGTACAGGGGTACAACGCGTACCCGCACACATTGAATGCAATGGGCCGGCCGGGCACACCGATCGGTCCATTGCGGCACAACACGTACAGGGGTACAACACGTACCCGCACACATTGAATGCAATGGGCCGGCCGGGCGCACCGATCGGTCCATTGCTGTTCAACGCGTACAGGGGTACAACGCGTACACGCACACATTGAATGCAATGGGCCGGCCGGGCACACCGATCGGTCCATTGCTGTTCAAAGCATCCCTGTACAAGTGACTGGCATATGTCACCATGCCTGTCTCAGATGAACATATGCCAGCCACAGATAGCTCCCAGGGAGTGAGGGGCACACCTACAACACCACAGCCTGTCCAAACTGTATCATAAGGCATGTAAGGCTGCATTTCCTATTGTGTGTATGTTGGTGTACATGTTGTCCTGTGGGTGTCACCTGGGGGCAGCCACCCCCAGGCTGTGCACGTGTTCATGGGGACAGGATCCTGGGTGTTACGTGTACATGACCACTGTGATGTGCAACTGTTCATATCTGAGCATGTGCCATGGTCACATTTCACGGTGGTGTATGTGTATGTCATGTCACATACCCCGTGAGTCCCATGTGGGACGGTATGTTTGAGCCAGGGTGACCCAGTGGCACAATAGTGATGGTCCTCCACAGTCTGTGTGCATGTAGTGTTTACAATGTCTCTGATTTCATGTGCACAATGGGAGACAGTCTCCACATCCACGTTGTGTGTGCATGGACTTTGATGTTGTGCGTGTGTGTGTCACAGATGTCCATGTCTGTCCTGCAGAGGCAAGTGGAACCACTACCTGTGGGGGTCATGGTTGTTTTGCTGTGGTGTATACATGATACTCCATGTAATGCCAGTGTCCATGTGGCAATACAGGGTCGTGGGAATGTACCTGTCGTTGAGCTGTGATGCCTGGGGCACATCTGTCCTCACATGTCACTGTGGGGGTGATTGTGACATGGCAGTAGGAGATGGGAACTGTGACACGGCCTCATGATATCCAATGGGCCAACCTGGGACTTATTGATGCCACTTGTTGAACCGTGATGACAGATGTTGGCCATGTATGTACCATACATGTCCTTACGGAACTGCACACTTCATGTAGTTGTGCCTCATAATGATGTATGATGTGATATTGAGTGTGTTCAATGCCGCATATGTGGGGTGACTGACAATCTTGCTTTCTTCTCCTCTGCACTGCAGGGCTCCTGCTGTCCATAGACCATTCCCAGACCTGGCAACGATGGTGGAACGGGACAGCATCCGACGGTACCGCTTCACCAGGCAGCTGATTGAGGATTTGGCAGTGCAGTTGGCCCCACATTTGCAGCCTGGCCGGCCGTATCCTACAGCGCTGACCCCCAAGGTGAAGGTGATGGCAGCCCTACACTTCTTTGCCACCGGTACCTTTCAACATACTGTGGCGACTGCTGGTGGGATGTCACAGACCATGTTCAGCCATGTGCTCCGCGATGTTTTGGAGGCAATGTTGCTATACCTGAACCGGTACATCTATTTCCCTAGACTGCAACGACTCACTGACGTGAAGAGTGACTTCTATGCCCTGGGGAGGATGCCGCATGTCATTGGCTCCATTGATGGGACACATGTGGCTTTGGTACCACCACAGGCCCAGGAGCAGGCCTACAGGAACCGCAAGTACTACCACTCGGTCAATGCACTGGTGGTGTGTCTTGCAGATATGACCATCTCACACGTGTGTGCCCGTTTCCCTGGTTCAGCACACGATGCCTTTGTGATGAGGAGTAGTCGCATCCCCAGGATGATGGCACAGATGCAGAACCAGCGTGCCTGGCTTGTCGGTGTGTACTGACTTTGTGCCATTGTGTGTGATCTGATCTGTAGTATTCCGCCCACTTTTCCAAGTCAGCTAATGTGCACTTGTCTGTCCGTAGGTGACTCGGGATACCCCAACATGCTGTGGTTGCTGACACCCCTCAGGAACCCTGTGACACCAGCCCAGATGCGCTACAATGAGGCACATGGTCGGACCAGGAGAGTGATTGAGCGGACATTTGGTCTCCTGAAGAGCCGCTTCCGCTGCCTCGACAAGACAGGAGGGTCCCTCCCATATGCCCCAGCGAAGGTGTGCAAGATTATCATCGTCTGCTGCATGCTCCACAACCTGGCAGTTCGGAAGGAGTTGCCTCTCATCCAGGATGACAATGACCAACATCCGCCACCTGTGGAGGATCCTGGCCTGGACCACGATGCCAGTGATGATGATGATGATGGTGATGTCCGCACACAGCTCATCACCAACTTCTTTAGCTGAATGTGAGTATCCTGAGGTGTCATGTCAATGATGTGAGTGGCATGATATGTGTAGGTGGTGCTCTGGTGCTGTTGGAGTGTCCATGGGCTACTTGACTGGATGTGTGTAGCGATGTGTGCTTACAGGTGGTCTGTACTCCCCAACAGTGTTGACATGCTAACTTGGTTCTGGGTGGGTATCTTGTAACATGTATTGTGCATGAGTTTTGCTGTTCTGTCCTGTTCTCCATTGCTTTTGACTGTGTGTCATTTCTGTCCTTCACAGGGTACTTTCAGATTCGTTTGGTCAACTGTGTCCACCGACGACGTCATTGTACTTCCAGGGTGGTAGCTGTTGTGTCCCTACAGGTGATGTGCGCCACACCCATGGACTTCCTTCCTTCTACAGTTGTTGACTGTGTGCCCGCTGCCAGGTGGGATTACCTTGCATCTGTAGTGGTTACGACATGTTGCAACTGTGTAATAAACCTGTGCTTCACTTTGTGATGTGCGTTGTCTGTGGTCACACATTTGACTGCCATTTTCTTACTGCACCTGTGGGCTACTTGACTACAACTGGGAATAGGTGTGGTGTCTGTGCATTGCACCGTCTTTCCTGGCAACATCAGTGTAGGCAATGAGTCAGATGGCCTAGGTGTGTATGTGTTGTGTAGCCCTGGTGGTGTGTCTCCCTCATATGTGTCACGTTGCCATTACTCACATGCCTGTGTTGTACTTGCTGTTGCAGTTCGCATACACAGTGTAATTTTGCAGTACATCATCCCCATGACAGCACCCACGTTGGAATCACAACAGAGGCAAGTATGGTGTATTAGTGTGTTTATTGTGATACATTTGTGTGAATAGTGCATAGGATGGTTAGTGCTGTACATTTATATTGCAATCAGAAGTTCCTAGATGAATTGAAAGTCCCGGTAGACAAAATCCCCAGTATCGGGGCCACAGTTGTCTGAGACATTGGTCCAACTTGTACTCCCCATGTCATGTGTGGGAGTTGTGTTGCCGTCAACAGGGTGAACAGTTTGCGCACAAAGGTGGACATCCAGAACAGGTTCAGGCTTCCTGGGGGTTGCACTTGGCCATCGGCCTCTCACTTGCCCCTCCTCGGATGACCCCTCTTCTTTGGGGGGGGGCCCTCAAGTACAGGCTGCTGCGGTGCAGGGGACTCTCCGCCAGAGTCATCCTCCCTCCCTGTGGCAGTTGCAGTTGTTTCAGCACCAGATGTTGTTGGCACACTGGGAGGTGTAGACTGGTTGCTGTTCATCTGGCGGAGGCATTATAATATGTCCCTATGCACCGCCGTCATCTCTTGCAGTGTGTCCCACTTGGACTCCACGCGGGACATGTGTGAGTCCAAGTGGGCATGATGGGCAGCCTGCTGCTGTTTCATGTCCCTGAGGAGCCCCACTACCTGGCTGAGATCTCCGGTGCTGGACTGGTACGCATCGGCTATGCGTGCCAGTTGTGGGTCATCATGCACACCAGACACCTCTGCAAGCAGCGACCTCTGTCTCCCACCCCTCCCACCACCCCTGCCGACATGTGCAGTGCGTGCAGTGGCACGCACAGATGACCCTGGTCCCCCTTGGGGGTTGGTGGTGGTGGTGGTGTCCATGGCCCCACGTTGGTCCAGGGTCCCTGTGCTGGTGGTGCTCCTTGTTCTGTCCATGTCGGCAGGGATGGTATTTGTGGTGACAGTCGTTGGAGGGGTGGGTGCAGGGGGTGCAGCTGGTGGTCCTGCTGGTGCTGCAGCTGGTGGTCCTGCTGGTGCTGCATGTTGACTTGCACCGGAGGTGCCAGGTTGGTCTTCTTCATCCGAGGAGGGCAGAGGCTGTTCGACACCAGTGAGCTCCGTATCCTCTTGAGCCTGGGACTGGGACTCCTCAGCGTCTGCTGCTGTGTCCCCATCATCACCTGTTTTTGGGAGACACACACAATGTATGTTATGTTTCTGCAGGCATCAATGGTTGACACACCTGACAGTTGTGACTGTGCCTCTGGGAGCGGGCCTGTACATTGCATTGTCCTAAGTTGTCACAGTCAGGGGTTGATATTGGTGTAGCACATTGTCCTGCATTATTTGGGCATTTCTATGTATTTGTTGGGGTGTGAACATGGTCTGCATTGGTTGTATTTTGTTGACAGCCGGCCCTCCTTCCCACCCAACCAGTCAGTTATCCCACCATGGACTGTGCTTGCATTGCAGGGAGTGAAAGTTGTCGTTCAAGATGTCAGTCAGTGGTGTCCTGCTGTTGGTTGTTGCACAGTTGCCAGCGGGGCCTTGTGCTCCCCACAGCAGTTGCCAGTGTCAGCCATCTTGTCAGTTGTTTTCCACTCCCTGTGATGTGAGCATGGTTCAGGGTGGTGTTGATGGGACAGTTGTGGGGGTGAGCTATGTCTGTGACTATGACTCCCATCATGCTATTGCCTCCACCCCACTTCCCAGCATTCCCATACTTACTTGCTTTTGTGGGGAGTTCAGTGTGTGTGGGTGTGAGAGCAATGGCAAGATGGCTGACAGTGGTGTCCTGCTGTTGGTTGGTGTGCAGTTCCCAGCATGCCCTTGTGCTCCCCACAACACAGCACCAGTGTCAGACATCTTTGATGGGCCTTTCCACTCTCTGTGGGATGTGCATGCGTGAGTGTGAGCTTGCTGGGCCATGTGGTGGGGGATGTTGAGCTGTGACTACGACTCCCATCATGCTATTGCCTCCACCCCCCTTCCCAGCATGCCCATCCTTCCTTCCTTTTGACTCTGCTTCCCTGTGGGGTGGGCTGCCTGTGCTGACAGGATGGCTGGGAGTGTTGTCCTGGCAGTTGTTTGGCTAAAAGTCCCAAGAGTGTCCCTGTGCTTCACACAACATAACCCAGGGTGGTGGTTCTTTGTGGGATCTTGAGTTAGGATGTGAGGCATTGCATTCTCCCAGGTGGGTTATGTGGAGTTTGTGTTGCGGGGGTGTGTGAGGGGAGGTGCTTGTGACTATGGTCAGTGCTGTGAGTCCTCCTTCCCACCCAGCCAGATATCCCACCATGGAACGTGCTTCCATTGCAGGGAGTGGAAGTTGTCTCTCAGGATGTCAGTCAGTGGTGTCCTGCTGCTGGTTGTTGCACAGTTGCCAGCAGGGCCTTGTGCTCCCCACAGCAGTAGCCAGTGTCAGCCATCTTGTGAGTCCTTTTCCACTCCCTGTGATGTGAGAATGGTTGTGAGTGGTGTTGATGGGCCAGTTGTGAGGCTGAGCAATATCTGTGTCTACTACTCCCATCATGCTATTGCCTCCACCCCCCTTCCCAGCATGTCCATCCTTCCTTCCTTTTGACTCTGCTTCCCTGTGGGGTGGGCTGCCTGTGCTGACAGGATGGCTGGGAGTGTTGTCCTGGCAGTTGTTTGGCTAAAAGTCCCAAGAGTGTCCCTGTGCTTCACACAACATAACCCAGGGTGGTGGTTCTTTGTGGGTTCTTGAGTTAGGATGTGAGGCATTGCATTCTCCCAGGTGGGTTATGTGGAGTTTGTGTTGAGGGGGTGTGTGAGGGGAGGTGCTTGTGACTATGGTCAGTGCTGTGAGTCCTCCTTCCCACCCAGCCAGATATCCCACCATGGAACGTGCTTGCATTGCAGGGAGTGGAAGTTGTCTCTCAGGATGTCAGTCAGTGGTGTCCTGCTGTTGGTTGTTGCACAGTTGCCAGCAGGGCCTTGTGCTCCCCACAGCAGTAGCCAGTGTCAGCCATCTTGTGAGTCCTTTTCCACTCCCTGTGATGTGAGCATGGTTGTGAGTGGTGTTGATGGGCCAGTTGTGAGGCTGAGCAATATCTGTGCCTACTACTCCCATCATGCTATTGCCTCCACCCCCTTCCCAGCATGCCCATCCTTCCTTCCTTTTGACTCTGCTTCCCAGTGGGGTGGGCTGCCTGTGCTGACAGGATGGCTGGGAGTGTTGTCCTGGCAGTTGTTTGGCTAAAAGTCCCAAGAGTGTCCCTGTGCTTCACACAACATAACCCAGGGTGGTGGTTCATTGTGGGATCTTGAGTTAGGATGTGAGGCATTGCATTCTCCCAGGTGGGTTATGTGGAGTTTGTGTTGAGGGGGTGTGTGAGGGGAGGTGCTTGTGACTATGGTCAGTGCTGTGAGTCCTCCTTCCCACCCAGCCAGATATCCCACCATGGAACGTGCTTCCATTGCAGGGAGTGGAAGTTGTCTCTCAGGATGTCAGTCAGTGGTGTCCTGCTGTTGGTTGTTGCACAGTTGCCAGCAGGGCCTTGTGCTCCCCACAGCAGTAGCCAGTGTCAGCCATCTTGTGAGTCCTTTTCCACTCCCTGTGATGTGAGCATGGTTGTGAGTGGTGTTGATGGGCCAGTTGTGAGGCTGAGCAATATCTGTGCCTACTACTCCCATCATGCTATTGCCTCCACCCCTTCCCAGCATGCCCATCCTTCCTTCCTTTTGACTCTGCTTCCCTGTGGGGTGGGCTGCCTGTGCTGACAGGATGGCTGGGAGTGTTGTCCTGGCAGTTGTTTGGCTAAAAGTCCCAAGAGTGTCCCTGTGCTTCACACAACATAACCCAGGGTGGTGGTTCTTTGTGGGATCTTGAGTTAGGATGTGAGGCATTGCATTCTCCCAGGTGGGTTATGTGGAGTTTGTGTTGAGGGGGTGTGTGAGGGGAGGTGCTTGTGACTATGGTCAGTGCTGTGAGTCCTCCTTCCCACCCAGCCAGATATCCCACCATGGAACGTGCTTCCATTGCAGGGAGTGGAAGTTGTCTCTCAGGATGTCAGTCAGTGGTGTCCTGCTGTTGGTTGTTGCACAGTTGCCAGCAGGGCCTTGTGCTCCCCACAGCAGTAGCCAGTGTCAGCCATCTTGTGAGTCCTTTTCCACTCCCTGTGATGTGAGCATGGTTGTGAGTGGTGTTGATGGGCCAGTTGTGAGGCTGAGCAATATCTGTGCCTACTACTCCCATCATGCTATTGCCTTCACCCCCTTCCCAGCATGCCCATCCTTCCTTCCTTTTGACTCTGCTTCCCTGTGGGGTGGGCTGCCTGTGCTGACAGGATGGCTGGGAGTGTTGTCCTGGCAGTTGTTTGGCTAAAAGTCCCAAGAGTGTCCCTGTGCTTCACACAACATAACCCAGGGTGGTGGTTCTTTGTGGGTTCTTGAGTTAGGATGTGAGGCATTGCATTCTCCCAGGTGGGTTATGTGGAGTTTGTGTTGAGGGGTGTGTGAGGGGAGGTGCTTGTGACTATGGTCAGTGCTGTGAGTCCTCCTTCCCACCCAGCCAGATATCCCACCATGGAACGTGCTTGCATTGCAGGGAGTGGAAGTTGTCTCTCAGGATGTCAGTCAGTGGTGTCCTGCTGTTGGTTGTTGCACAGTTGCCAGCAGGGCCTTGTGCTCCCCACAGCAGTAGCCAGTGTCAGCCATCTTGTGAGTCCTTTTCCACTCCCTGTGATGTGAGCATGGTTGTGAGTGGTGTTGATGGGCCAGTTGTGAGGCTGAGCAATATCTGTGCCTACTACTCCCATCATGCTATTGCCTCCACCCCCTTCCCAGCATGCCCATCCTTCCTTCCTTTTGACTCTGCTTCCCAGTGGGGTGGGCTGCCTGTGCTGACAGGATGGCTGGGAGTGTTGTCCTGGCAGTTGTTTGGCTAAAAGTCCCAAGAGTGTCCCTGTGCTTCACACAACATAACCCAGGGTGGTGGTTCATTGTGGGATCTTGAGTTAGGATGTGAGGCATTGCATTCTCCCAGGTGGGTTATGTGGAGTTTGTGTTGAGGGGTGTGTGAGGGGAGGTGCTTGTGACTATGGTCAGTGCTGTGAGTCCTCCTTCCCACCCAGCCAGATATCCCACCATGGAACGTGCTTCCATTGCAGGGAGTGGAAGTTGTCTCTCAGGATGTCAGTCAGTGGTGTCCTGCTGTTGGTTGTTGCACAGTTGCCAGCAGGGCCTTGTGCTCCCCACAGCAGTAGCCAGTGTCAGCCATCTTGTGAGTCCTTTTCCACTCCCTGTGATGTGAGCATGGTTGTGAGTGGTGTTGATGGGCCAGTTGAGAGGCTGAGCAATATCTGTGCCTACTACTCCCTTCATGCTATTGCCTCCATCCCCCTTCCCAGCATGCCCATCCTTCCTTCCTTTTGACTCTGCTTCCCTGTGGGGTGGGCTGCCTGTGCTGACAGGATGGCTGGGAGTGTTGTCCTGGCAGTTGTTTGGCTAAAAGTCCCAAGAGTGTCCCTGTGCTTCACACAACATAACCCAGGGTGGTGGTTCTTTGTGGGTTCTTGAGTTAGGATGTGAGGCATTGCATTCTCCCAGGTGGGTTATGTGGAGTTTGTGTTGAGGGGGTGTGTGAGGGGAGGTGCTTGTGACTATGGTCAGTGCTGTGATTCCTCCTTCCCACCCAGCCAGATATCCCACCATGGAACGTGCTTGCATTGCAGGGAGTGGAAGTTGTCTCTCAGGATGTCAGTCAGTGGTGTCCTGCTGTTGGTTGTTGCACAGTTGCCAGCACGGCCTTGTGCTCCCCACAGCAGTAGCCAGTGTCAGCCATCTTGTGAGTCCTTTTCCACTCCCTGTGATGTGAGCATGGTTGTGAGTGGTGTTGATGGGCCAGTTGTGAGGCTGAGCAATATCTGTGCCTACTACTCCCTTCATGCTATTGCCTCCACCCCCTTCCCAGCATGCCCATCCTTCCTTCCTTTTGACTCTGCTTCCCTGTGGGGTGGGCTGCCTGTGCTGACAGGATGGCTGGGAGTGTTGTCCTGGCAGTTGTTTGGCTAAAAGTCCCAAGAGTGTCCCTGTGCTTCACACAACATAACCCAGGGTGGTGGTTCTTTGTGGGTTCTTGAGTTAGGATGTGAGGCATTGCATTCTCCCAGGTGGGTTATGTGGAGTTTGTGTTGAGGGGTGTGTGAGGGGAGGTGCTTGTGACTATGGTCAGTGCTGTGAGTCCTCCTTCCCACCCAGCCAGATATCCCACCATGGAACGTGCTTGCATTGCAGGGAGTGGAAGTTGTCTCTCAGGATGTCAGTCAGTGGTGTCCTGCTGTTGGTTGTTGCACAGTTGCCAGCAGGGCCTTGTGCTCCCCAGAGCAGTAGCCAGTGTCAGCCATCTTGTGAGTCCTTTTCCACTCCCTGTGATGTGCGCATGGTTCATGGTGGTGTTGATGGGACAGTTGTGGGGGTGAGCAATATCTGTGACTACGACTCCCATGATGCTATTGGCTACACTGACTTGCCCAGCATACACAGAATTCCTTTCTTTCAGTGGTCTTCACTGTGTGTTGGTGTTGTAGTGGTGGCTACATGTCTGGATGTGTTTGTTAGTTATATTTGTGCCACTGCCTAGCTGTAGTTGTAGTTGTGTTTGTACATGTGATGACACGGTTAAATGTAACTTTGAGATGGCATGTGTTGTGTTTATCTGACTGACATACACATTTTGGGATGATTCTGTTCTGGTTGCTGTGTAATTGCTAAGAGTGCATGGTTTGACTCTCCCCTTGACAGTGATGTGTGTGTGTATTGTGGCAGAATATTGTGTACATTTGTTGTGTACTCACCAGGCTCTGGGATGTTTTCTAGTCCATAGACGCTCACTGGCGGAAGGATGGCCCGCACCTTCTCCTCCCAGGGCCTGAGGTATACTGGCTTGGCAGGAGGGCCACTGCCGGTGTATTGGCTCAGGAGGTAGTCCTTCTTCAGCAGCTCCCGTACCCTCCTGCGCACGTCATACCACCTGTTCTGGATGTCAGTCTTTGTGCACAGACATGGTGATTGTGCGTTCACCCTGTTGATGATCCTCTCCCACATCTTTGTTTTCTGGGAGATGGGTGTCTGTTGGACCAGTGCGCCAAACAGCTGTGGCTCTACCCTGAGGATCTCGTCTACCAGGACTTCCAATTCACAATCTAGGAACTTGTGATTCTTCTTTGGGGGCATGGTGATGGGTGGTGATGGTGAGTAATGTGTGTGTTGGTGTGCAGGTGAAGGTGTGTGAGTGTGTGTTTTGCTGGGTGTATGTGAGGTAGCTATTTGTTGGTGTGCTGATGGTGTGTGGCTTGTGTGAGGGATGAGCTGCGGGTGTGTGGTTGCTGTCTGTTGAGTGCTGGCAGGTGAATAGCATTTGCAAAGGATCATGGTTGGGATTTGTGTCCTTTATATGGGTGGAGTTGTGGGTGTGTCTTTGTTCTCTGTCCCCACCCCCCAGTATTTATTGGCTTTGTAATTGCTTGTTTGGCCTTTTTTTGTGTATTTTTCCTTAGTACTTTCTGTGCATGTTGGAAACGTTCTTGTGACCGAGTCGGACCCTGCAGTTGTCTCGTACGGTCTTCTCCGTTTCGTTCACGCTGTGTTTGTGCAATTGTCTATGCTGCGTACGCGTCGGTCGCGGTGTTTTGTGTTACTTCGGCTCGCAGTTTTGTATGCGTGTCGGTCGTACGGCTTGTCCTCCGTACGACTCGGTCGTGGTTTTCGCGCCTTGCATCGTACTTTGCGGTTTGGAGTTCGCGGGTACGTTTCGGTCGGATTTGTTCCGGGTGCGTGTCGGTCGGTTCGATTCGCGTGTTTTTCCGGCCGGATTGCTGTTTTCCGTGCGGCTCGGTCGTTCGGCTTGGGTTCCGTACGTGTCGGTCGGATTTTGCACGCTTTGCATCGTACTTGGCGTGTCGGGCGCCACAGGTACGTGTCGGTCGGAATTAATTCCGGCTCCGAGTCGGTCGGTGCTTTTTCCGGCCCGAATCGGAATCGACCCCTATATGTGACTTTTCACATACAGTGCTGTCACTTCACACTTCATGTGCTCCACTATGTGTTCTTCTGATTCATACCAGTCCAAAGAAGACCGTTTGAGGCCTACACTTTGTGAGATACTCCACTATGGCTTTTTGCTCTGTACACTCCTCACCTGTACAATACTCCTGTATACACCACTTCAGTCAAAACATGTGCCACTGCATGCCATGCGAATGTTTGACCCTCCCCACCACTCCATAGTGCGACACTGTACTGTGGAAGACTGATTTGTGTCCAGAACCATTGTGCCCCTCAGCACCTTTTCACTATGAGATATGTGCTATTTGAGTCTATTAGATTGCAGTCATTGTTGTTCATGTACAGTACAGATGGGTTTCCAGCACAGTCCTCTTGTCTTGTTCCATCCATATGTGTTTGCCTGAGTTGTGTAGCAGTAGGTGATGGCAAAAGTGTGTACCCGTTTGCTGCGGCACTGCTACCCCTCCTGAGTGTGGAGTGATGTGTGTGCTGTGATGATTTGTGATGTTCAAGTTCATGGTGGTGTATTCAGATATGTCTGATACTGGTTTTCCTGGTGTTCACACATTGCTTACTGTGCATGCACTGCTGTCAGGGAATGATGCATTGGCCTTGGCAGGTGTTAGTCCCCCTGATGTCCAGCTGATATTGGTATGTGATGTGTTTTGATGTGCATATGTTTTTCTTTTGGTGGTGAGAGATGCAGTGTTTGGGCTGTTTTGGCTCTTTCTACTGCTAACTCCATGTGTGTGTTATGTTGTCTTGGCAGGACATTGTGTGTGTAAGGAATGTGTGTATTTGAATGCATTAAGCTGGGTGTTGAATTTGGACTGTGCATTTCTTGTGTGCATGGCATATACAGATTTGTTGTGTTTTGTTAATCAGATGGTTTTTGGTGCACAATTGGGCTATGTCCCCCTATATTAGAAAAATCACATGTCAGGATTGTGTGTGGGAATGCTTGTGAGGCACACTGACACCATGGTCACTTTGTAACTGGTGTAGTGTGTATGGCTGTATTGGCAGATTTGTGTAGATGCACACACTTTATGGTATATATGTGTAATTTTTGGATGTTGACTTGCATTACTTAGGATTATGCAGTCTGTGCATTTGACCACAGGTGAAATTATATCTGTTCCAGGGAGGAATGGGATCACATTGGCTATCCACTGTTTTGCTGCACATGGCCATGCTTGTTTGACTTCATTTGATGTGGTCTGTGATACATGGATTTGTTGCAGGGATTCTGCCACTGCACAGAAATATGCGTAGGATTATAGTACTTTGTTGTGCTGGTACTGAGTCATCCTACCACCTGAGTACCCATAAACCCAGGAACGACCAGCTATAGTGCCTCACTCGTACTCCTACTCACTCACAGAGAAACAAGTGATTAGACACCCCAGAACATAACACTCCCAGATCTCTCAGAAATGGCGGTACCAAGACACACTCTTTCGCCCTCACTCTTATACTAGTCCACAATCCGATCTGACAGAGACACGAAAACGTTTTAAAATGTTTATTTTTAACTAACGTGTCCTAACATGCAGTATACTTGCAACAACAAGCAGGAAAATGTATAGAACAAAAACAGTCAGCATAGAAACTAGTCCAGATATCATAAAGGAAGATGTCATACTAACAGGACAATAAGGGAATGGACTATAGAGCCTATCCACCCTCCCCTTCCTCTGTAAAAATGTTATTATGTATTAGAAGATCTGTGGGCTTTGTCAGCAGACCCCATACCTCAGCCTGTAGATGGTAAGTCTACATCACAGGTGCTGTCTCGCTCTTCTCCCTGGACAGGTCCCTCTCCAAGTGTGTGCTAACATGCACATGTTCCCATGATATCATGAGTAAGGGTGTTCAACAGCAGCTGCAATGGTATGTTGTGTCTAGGTGCTAGTGCCTGACCAGAACAGAACAACATGGGGCATTGTTATTTGACCTTGTACAAAATGTTCAGACTAAACTCTAGGATCATGCAGAGAACGAGCACAGCAGACAGGTCTCATGTGAAAAGCATAAACGAAAAGTGTAGCAAAAAATAAAATACCATGTAGTAACGTGCACATAAGCAGCATAATGGCTAAAGGGCTCAGGCTAAATTAGTGATGTCGACAATGTCCCCAAAGGCCAGGTGCCACCCTCCCCTTGGCCAGGTCTGTAGTACCTAGGAAAACAGAACGGAACAAAAATCTGAGCCAAAGTGAATGTCCAAAGGCCAAATTGTTATTTGAGAGAGAATAAATGTAAAACATTTTAGGAACATCGAACGATGAAATCTCCATAAGGTTCATAGAACGATGAGAAAGAGTCAAATCACAGGGTGGAAAAAAGGAGAAAATAAATAGTAAACACAAAAGTTAGGAAAGGATCCGGGTCCCTAGACCCTCATGGTGATGCATTGAACTCCATGAAATCACATGCCCCGTAGAATGCAATCAGCTCCAAAAGGCCATCAGTGCCGCCCCCGCAAAGAGATTTGCCATCCAATTGAGCAAGGTGAACGAACAGACATGCTCCTCATAATTGTGTGCCACCAGGAGCATTTCCGGGCAACCTGTGTGATATTCGATGATGCTGCGCTGCAGGAGGCGATGCGCATGTGCGCAGGCAATCCAGTCAGCCTGTCTGCCAAGAAGAAACGCATCCCTTAAGCGACTGTCCTCGGTACAGCTCTGGTCATGGGCCAACAAAGGACCCACCGACAGGTCATAATCCAGATCAGCGCAAGATGTATTGGAGAGGCAGACATCCAGTGCCCAATGAAACAGGCACCAGCGACAGTAGAACACAGGTTGCACGCAGGTGAAGTAGGCATAGCGGAAGGTCAGTCTATAACTGATGCCAAGAATTGCCAACGGCAAGCATCCAAAGAGTTGCTGCATTCTGTCACGGTACAGCCGCAACTGGTCTGTGTGGGGCAGGACCACAGGACAGGCAGCCATTGTGCAGTAGAAGTAGTAGAACCAGCACTCCGCAAATCAGCAATAGTATGAGAGGAAAACCGCCAAAGGCACTGGGAAAAATATAATGTATCACAGCCTGTATTACTCCAAAAATAGTCTGAAAGGTCGTCACAAGGCCGGAGCCCACAATTTTCAAAATGTGTGCAAGGCCTTCTGTGTCAGAAGCATAAATATTTGGTGAATTGATTCTCCAAAGTGAAGGAGGAGATTCGTGTTTAGCAGTGACTGAATCTCACTTGATGTTCGAGCCACCTGTAATTTAAAGGTCACACGGGCACATGTGACAGCAACGTCTTGTTGAAACAATGGCGCTTTGAGTCTGCTTAGTTTATTGATATCTGCCTTCAAAGTAGGTACTTGAAGACCACAATGAACTATCTACAATCCCTTCTGGGGGAGGAAAGAGGACATTGCTGCAACATGGAACACGTTGTGAAACCGTTACAATATACGGGACACCTGCCTATAATCCAAAGCAGTGGTGGTTATTCAGGACAAGATAACTTCCGCTATGCCTACTGTGCCACCGGCCACGTGACAGATTTGGCACTTGCGTGGAGTTCAGCATTCGACCACACATCCTTGAGCTGAAGTCAGATATTTAGAGATACACAACAGGGTGTTGCATTGGTTAGCAGGGAACTCATTGGAGCTTATTTTCACCTTTATCAGTCATGGTCCCAGGTGTTGAGCAGTTAAGGTGGAAGATGGGTAGGTTAGGGGTATGTGTGAAGGTTATAGTTAAGTTTTACAGTCAGGGAATGTCACCATGAGCCATGAGTGTTGTGCTGGTGGAATACACATGACATGTTATTAGGGACAGATGAGGGGCTGCTCACTGTATGGCTTGTGACAAGTGCCATCATTGTGGAACAATGTATTACTTTCATTGCTGGATCACAGCGATACAACAGTGATGATAACTTTAAGTCAAATATGATCTCTGTGCCACAAATGTGTTGATTGATGACATAAGTGTAGTGTCATATGTGGTACCTCCTAAATTCCATGGCCATATGGTACCAGTCATTTCTCCATAAATTTCCTGCACTGTGCACTGTACCCTCCACTTTTGAATAGTTCACTTGTTATCACTCATTTTACTGCAATCAAGATGTACTGTTACAGAAACGTTGGCATTGCTTTAATATTTAGGAGTTGGTGCTACCTTTGGAGAGGTGGAGTGATAGGGTGGAGGTGTTCAGTGAAGTGGCAGTGTAGTCAGTGTTGTTAATGTACAGGACATACTCACATGGGGTCATTTAGTGCATCAGTACACAAGTGGGACAAATGCACACTGGTGCTTACTTAGAGTTAGCAGTTTGAGTCTGAAAAAGTCTACAGTGTTGCATGGTATGGGCTGTCATAATGTGGTATGGTCTGCCATTGTATGTGATGAGCCTACCAGTGTCTGCTTAGGGTGTGTGCTTAATGGTATTTATGTGGCAGTGTTGGCTATCTTCATATGTCCTCTAACTTTGCTCTTTCTAATTCATCCAACACCATGTTGTACTACTGTGAACTCCCCATGCACACCCTGTTTGGTCTAGGCTCCTCTGTTCCACCTTGGATGTGGACTAACACAGATTTAACTGCAATGAGGACTATTGTCCCTTTAAAGTGACTCTTGCCTCATCCGTCACTCCTGTTGGTATTCATTTGTTACTGGTGCTATTGACATGTCACTATGGACACTGTGCCTGCACATGACTCCTTGCAGCAGCTATGTTTGGCTAACTAGAGGCTTTGTATGTTTTGTGGGTTGTAGAATGGTATGAGGATCTTGCTAGCCTGGGAGACTGTGTTGTACTTGTTCGACAATGTGGCTAACTTTTTCCACCGCTTCACCGCTGCTGTGACGGGTCTGCCATGGCTGGGCTAGATGCCATCATTTCAAGTCAAGTCAAAGAAATACTTTATTTCGGCCTATAAGACCTTAAAAGCAAAGATAAAACAATTACAAGTTCATTAAAATTTATCAATATAACATTATTTATATGCTAATAAGAAAAATAAAAACATCTAAAAAGTTAGCAAAATTTGCAATATCGAATAGCTTAATAAACATTAGGTATCTCAATCATAAAATACAAAATCGAATGTAGTAAAAGGTAAAACTAAAAAAAACGATGTCCTAAATTTTAAGAGATGAAAAGAGTGGGCAATTTAAACTTGATCTTTCTTTAAGACTACGCGGTGAGCGCCCCACATTGAGAACAAATAACGGGCAACAGAGTATACAATTGGCATGCCAGTATCATATTTCAGGATTCTATAGGCCTGTAGGCAGTGGGAAGTTCCAAGGTTTCTACAAAGCTGTTGTAACCAACGAGCCCTTATAGCCTTGTAGGTGGGGCAGAAAAACAACACATGCAGGTCGGTCTCCGTACAGTGAGTTTATACAAGACGGACAATCTTTTGTCAGACTACCCCCCCACTTGTAGGTAACAGCACTTAAGGGGAGTACGCCATGCCTGAACTGCATGTAGAGTTTTTTAGCTAGGGACGGCTGTATGTCATCAATGCTAGATTCTAGGAGATATTGAAGTTTGACGTCTAGAAAAGATGTAGTAAGTGTACCTATCCTATGCCCCCTCTGGAGTAAGTTGAGATGGTGATCCTTGAAATTTTTATCAGGACCTTTCTCAATGTTACCAAAGAACTTTCTTCCGGGCGATCCCAAAGGTCTCCCATTCCAATGGCTACAAAAGAGTTCTTAATATAGGTGAGCCAAGGAATTTTACTTGCCCCCCTGATATTGGCCACCTCCCTCAACTCCTCCTTATACATGGATAGCTCTGGGGTGCTCCATAGGCGGCGCCAGTAAAGTAAAGGTCTGAGCGCAACCTCCTGTGCCATTGGGCTGACGCCCAGATCCATTCGGAGCGGAATTAAAGGGGTGCTATTGGGAAGACCCACCAACTGTCTAAGGAATGAGTTCTCGATCCTTACAAGTTGTTCGGTTGGCCTATGTCCCCATAGTTCAGCTCCATACATGGCAGCCCCTCTAACTTGGGCCTTATAAATTTCCAATACCGGCCCCAGCATCTTGTGTACACACTTCCTCTGTTGTTTCGCAAGGCCCCCTGATGTTTGCGTCAACTTTAGACTGACCTTCCTGATTTGATCACCCCACTCCATTTTCTCGTTGATGGTTAAGCCCAAATAGTCACAGGCAGGGACTTTCTCTAGAAATTCCCCGGCAAGTTGTGGATTAGGACGCTTTGAGTGGCCTGCATTGAACACCATATATTTGGTTTTCTGGGTGTTTATTTCCAGGCTCCTGTTCTTGCAAAATAGATAAAAGGTATCCAGAGCCCTTTGAATACCCATTGGTGATTTTGACAGCAGGAGGGTATCATCTGCGAACATCAAGGCAGGTACCTTGTGGCCCGCTAGTTTAGGCACATCTATGTCCCCTCCCGCTGCCAATTCTCTCACTAGACCATTTATGAAAAGACAAAAGAGGGTTGGGGCTAAAACACACTCCTGTCTCACCCCTCTCTCTATGGGTATACAATCAGTGAGATCTCCATTCTTCCCAAATCTAATATGGGCATAATTGTTCACATGCAATCTTTTCAGGATCTCGCACAGATACGGAGGCGCCCCTAGGTCAGATGGGATAGCCCAAAGTTTTTCTCTAGGGACTAAATCGACGGCCGATTTCAAGTCCACAAAGATCATATAGAGACTGCCACCCTCCAAGATTACTGTTTTCCAGTGCAATAATTGCAATCTGAAAACTTGATCGATTGTGGACATTTTTGTGCGGAAACCGGCCTGATAGGGAGTAAGAATGGAAAACTCCTCCATCCAGTTCTGCAAACGGTCCAGGAGCACTCGAGCAAAGATTTTTGTGCAACATCAATAAGGCTAATGGGCCGATAGTTTGCAGGATGGAGGGGTGAACCCTTCTTAAATATGGGGATGATTTCAGCCCCTAGCCATGTTGTTGGGATCTCCATTCCCTGTAGTATAGCGTTAAAAATACTCCAGAGGTAGGGAGCCCAAACACTGGGTTCATTTCGATAAAGATCCCCGGGGATCTTATCTAACCCGGGGCCTTGGCAGGTATTACTCGGGCAATTGCGGCCGTTACCTCTTTTAGAGAAATTTCCGGAGTTTCCAAGCCGGCTAGATGTATAAGGGGGTGGGGGTTTCGGCTTGGTCAGGAGTACCCTCTTCATTGGAGTAAAGTGACTGAAAATGTACCCTCCAGACCTCAGCTCCCAAGTTTGGTTCGAAAGCGTGTTTGTCCTCCTTTGTATCTGAGCTTATTAATTTCCAAAAGGTCCTCATGTCCCTCCTGTTTAGAGCGTGTCTCAAGCTATCCCACTTTTCTATTTCCCACTCCTTTTTAGCTTGTTTGATTGCATATTTATATAGTATCCTGTTTCCCTTAATCACCAGCTTATCATTACTTTTAATAGCTTTGAGCAAGTTTGTCTTAGCCTTTCGGCATTTACCATTGTACCAGGGATGTCTGGGACCACTGCCTACCTTTATTTGTATTGTTTTTACAAAGCTATCCATCAGAGCCGCCACTAATCCTTGGTGATTTTCTGCTATTTTACTAAGTGGGCGAACAGGATCACTGGACTCGCTTAATTGGATTGCAACCTCTAAATAGGGCAAGATTATTTGGTAGAGTGAGGATAATCTATCTTGGGATTCACAAAGGGTGCCCCACCTTACTCTTCTCCTGCAACTGGTTAGGATTGGCCCTGGTGTTTTCAACAGGTGATCCTTGGAGGCTTCTACAATGTATGGAGAGACCAATTCTAGGATCAGAGCGTTGTGATCACTGTCGAATCTAGGGACAATCTTAAAGTTGACCATCCGATGCCAAGATTTAGAATTCACCATAATGTAGTCTAGGATCGAAGGGGAGCCCAACCTGTTATAAGTGAAATTTGCCGGATTATCAGAGTTGGAACGTCCATTGCACGCCCTAAGCGAATATTTCAGGGTGAGGGTGTTCAACTGAACAATTAGTGGTGTCCATGCCCGTACTGGCTGGGCGTTGGCCACTGGAATAGCCCAATGCAGGTCCTCCTCGTTTAGTTCGTCAGCCTCTAGGTCCTTCTGTGGTTCATACTGACAATTAAAATCACCAGCCAGAATCACTATGTCATTATCAATGACTGTGGATATGAATGATGATAGTTTGTCAAGGGTAGGAGACTCTTGCCCGTAACCAGTTGGCCGTGAGTATACATTAATAAGCACTAACCTAAGGCCAGTTGGAGAACTCAGAATAACACAGAGAATGTCGCTAGATGAAGTCTCCACCTGCTTCACTGTGCAGCCCAGATGTGTAGCAACCCAAGTAATAAGTCCCCCAGATGGTCTGCCCTTCCCCCCTGATGTAGCGGGTATGCTGTAAGTTACGTAGCCAGGTCTATGGGTTGTCACCCTGATCCAAGTTTCCTGCAGCATGCATATATCTGAGTCTTGGATGAAGGCCCCCCACTCTGGGTTGTCTATTTTGGAGCAGAGACCTGCCACATTCCAGGATAATATCTTAAGCTTCGATGAGAGATTTAAATGGTTGCTATGGATTTCAGACTCCCCAACAAATGGCCTATGGCCACTCCTGACTGAGGACTGGTGAGCCTCCACAGTTGTTGGATCTGGTTTCACCAGCTGTTGGACACTATAGATCTCTGAACGTAACTCTTTGGGTTTATTGAGAGGATGTTTACCTGTTGTCACGTTCCTTTCACCGCTTCTGTCTCCCCTACCCTCTGCTGGTCCTTGCATATGAAGCATAGAAGTGCCAATGCCTCTAGTTACTGCCCTTCTCTCATGAGGCTCATCTTTAGATGTTTCCAGTCAAAGTAGTTGTTCACTGGGATATTATATCTAGATTGGTTCCAACCTTCACCACCATCCATTCTAGATGGCAACTGCTTATGGCTAGGAGGCTTGTAGAAGAACCCCAATGGTAAAACGTCATTTCAATGAAGATGGGGGCCACAGATGCTGAGGTGACATTGACATATCCGGGTCGAGGATTTGTGGGTCCCTGGGCAGAAAGTGAATGTGCGAGGCCCCTCTAAAGTGCATAGACGTGACACACTCAGTGCTGTTTGCATCTGTATAGATGTCCCTGCTCCTGTAGCTGCAGCCGCTCCCTCTGAGCCACCCAGAGGCACCTCTTAACAGCTCATCAAGGGGTGAAGGTGTGAGGGTTGATTGTCTCCAGAGGGGATTCAGACTGGCAGGGAGCAAAACAGCAGGACAATTGCCGTCCTGCTGTGCCTCTGCGTGGATGGGGGGTTGAGTCCTGATTGCTGGTCAAACCTGAGGAATGTGTGTTCTTGCAACTGGTAATGGGGGGCCCCCTCCCCTCAGGTTCCCCTTGTTTCACCATAGCAGTGAGGGCAGGGGAGAGGGGCCTCCTAAGGTAGCTCCTTGAATGCCATGGTCTGACTCTGTTGCATTGGTGCGGGCCCCAAGTTGGAGGGTTGACTAGGGGGCCCTGGGCAGCAGCCCACACTGGCCATGCCTATCGCCAGCCAAGGGTGACAATGTACCGCCATGCAAGCAATGGGTACTTTGACTGTGGTATATGTTCCTGTGTCCATCCGTGTGACCGATGTTCACAGTAATATATGCCTGCACGCAGGGCCGGCGCTAGGCATGGCCAGTATGGGCAGCTGCTCAGGGCCTTTCTCTAAGCCCACCAGCATGGGGACCGCAACAGTTCATGGCACCACCAAGCCTCTTGTGCCCCTGCCGATCCCATTGAAGAAAGGTGTCTGTTTGCAATTGGACTTACAGGGGGGCACTCCCTCCCTGGACCTCTCATGGATGGTGTGGGGAGGCCTAGGGGAGGGGGAGACTTTGTCTTGTGCCAGTTGCAAGGAGACGCATTTTGTAGTTGTGTCCTGCAGTTGGGCCTCCTGCCTGGCTGCCCATTGAGAGCCGCAGCGGGACATGCATTGTCATCACTTTTCAGGCTGTAGTGTATTGACTCTCAACGCCCAAGCTAGTCTGCCACCTTCAGCCCGATCGGAGCTGTGTGAGTGGTACTTGTAGGTGGCAGAGAGGGGAGCTGCGGCCCAGGAGGAGTCTGCACAAGGCAGCTTCTGGAGCCCTGAAGGTGTCACTCATGTAAATTAGAGGGGCCTCGCACATTCCACTTAGCCCGGTGCCCCATGAATCCGAGAGCCGGCCCTGCCTGCACGATACCTGGGTGTTGTTGTTGTACAGGAGTTGCATGCATGGCGATGCTTTGGACGTACCTCTGCTGTTGACAGCATTGTCGTCTTATCTGCTGGTGGTGGATCAGGTAGAGCAGCGGAAAGGCCTGTAGAGCCGGATCCATGACGACTCGGATCCTATGGAGGTGTTTTATGCTCGGCTTTCCCACCCCGTAGTTGTGCTTCCGCCTCCAAGATGGGGTGGTTTTTCCGCTGCGGTGTGATGGGCTGTTTGATACATCGTAATCTGATTGGAGGACGAAACATTATTCCGCACAGCGCCTTGCTCTATTGGCTCTGTCAGGCACCTTTGCATAATGTAAAATCTGGCAGAGCCGAAAACACCGCTGCGGTCGGGAAATGGGCTATCTTGGCCCATTGTAATGTGGCAGGCGCAGAGACAGCTTCCGGAGTGACTAAATCGACGTTTTCCGCCACCGCCAGCACTGCGGAGGCGCTTCCGTCCGCCATCGTAATGAGCCCCTAAGTACGCGTATAGCCCAAACTTGATGCAAAATGCCGTTGTCCATTTGTCATATTTCTGTACTCATGCCAAATTATACGACCCCCTTAGATCAAGTTTGGTGAAGATGTTTGCATCTTTGACTTGATCAAGCAGTGAATGAATTAATGGCAAAGGGTATACATTTTTTATAATAATGTTATTAAGGGCTCTATAGTCAATGCAACACCTAAGACCACCCTTCCTTTTTGAATAAAAAAAGAGGAGGCTGGGGAGCGAGAGGGTCTGATAAACCTGATTTGAGGCACTTAATCCAAGTAGTCCCAGAGGTAAATGTTTTCTTTTTGGTCAGCGCATAGATCCTGCGGTAAGGAATATGTGCACTAGTAATTAAGTCAATACAACAATCATAAGGTCGATGAGGAGGAAGAGAGGAAGCCTTTTTTTTGTCAAGATCCTGATAACACAAAGGTAATTAAGGTACCACTGTTTCTGTTATCACAGCTATCTCCCTCTGACTTTCTTTCCCCCTGTGTACAGTTTTTGCTACAAAAATCAGAATGAAAGGAAAGAGTATGACTCCTCCAATCAATATTAGGATTGTGCTTTACAAGCCACACTATACCAAGTATGGCGTGAAACTGTGGCCATTGAATCAAATCAAAACAGACACTTTCTCTATGAAACCCTTGCATAACGAGACATAGATCATCAGTAGCGTGTGTTATGGGACCTGATTTTATGGTACCACCATCAATAGTTTTCACCTCATCTACGAACACCTTAGTCATAAAAGGAATTTTCATTTGTTTGGCCCACTATAAGTCCATAAAATTCCCTGTTGCTCCTGAATCTATCATAATCTGTACGTCTGTTGAATGCTCACCCCATGTGATGTGGGTGCTGACAAATAAATGGTGATGAGGAGACAAGGAAGTGTCTTGAGCTAAGGTTTGTGAGACTATTAGACCAGAATTACCCAAAGCACTTTTCCCAACAGGCCTGTTGCTCTCTAGTGTCCTGAATCTCTTCTTATTTTAGGTTTCACAGGACAATCACGTAAGAAAGGTCTCTTTTTACCACAATATAAATATAATTTCTTGTCTATATGTCTCTGATGCTCTTCGTTGCTTAAAAGGCCCAAATGCTGCCAATCGGCCTTTTTCAGGTTCTTCTGTCATTTTTTCAGGTTCTGTACTTTTTTCTTTATATAGCAGAAGTCTATTGTCAGGACGCCCTGAGAGCACTACACGATTCGGATGGGTCTACAACTTGGGCTAATAAATCTTTTTTAGAGCACAGCGTTTGGCTTCTGGCCAACCCACTTCTGCAACCAGTCTATTCAAGCTAGATAGATAAGTCATAAGGTCTTCAGTGCCTTGTTTTAAATTCATCAACTCTGTATCCACAGATTGCTTAAATGAATGATGATCAAAAAGACTTCGTAACTTGTTTTTAAAAGCAGTAGAATCATATAACATCGGGTCATTGCATTCAGCTAGGGGAATAGACCATGTAGCTGCAGTACCACCTAGGTATGATAAGACAAATGCTACTTTACCTTGTTCTGTAGGAAAACACAAGGCCTTGCACATGAAGTGCAAATGCCATTGATTAATGAATGTAGCAAATGTTGCAGGGTCTCCTGTGAACCATTCAGGAGGTGCCAAAGGAATAGCAGGAGGGGTAGTGATGTGAAACACTGGAGTGTCTGTCCCAGAGGAAGAGACCAGAGAAAACCAGTTACCAGGAGCCCCTTAACTTGTCCCTGTATTAGTATAAGGAATACTACTCTGCTGCACAGAGTCTTCTCTAAGAGTAAAGGCTTAAGTTTCCTTTTGTAAATTCCCTATCATATGAGCTAAATCTGTGAGGGTAATCTGGTGTTTATCCATATCGCTGAGGCGGTAATTAGACGTGGGCTACGAGTTCTGTCAATTCTCACCTGTATTTCCGCAGGAGCGGAAGAAATATAGTGACACAAGGTCCCAATTTCTTCCTAACACCAAGACTGCCCAACACTGTCAAAGTGAATCGAGGTGGAATGGGGAAGAGGGGAAGGGATGAGAAAAAACACAAGGTCCAACAAAGTCAGCGCAAGGAAGTCTTTGACACCCAGGGAGTCTCTATGTGTCTCCTGCATACGAAGAAGAAAATCAGGACATCAGGAAATGTAATGTGTTACAAGAATATTCAACAGAGCTAACAACCATTTATATATGTATAGTACTGTGTAGAATACCTGAAAAAATCCATTCTTCTGTTAATAAAGTAAGTGACTGTATACACAGGAATGGTGTACAATCTATTAAACAGAAAGAGAGAACATAAGTATGAGACGTAAACAGGTTATGTAATGTTTATATAGAATGGTAGGAAAATACAATATACCTAAAAGCTTTCTGTACTCAGCTATACTGTAAGGCCCAAAAATGCAGTGATTCCAAATCCTGGATATGGTATATACAATGATGTCTTGCATATACTACTTAGTAACAAAAACAAAAACTAACAAAAAATGTGTGGGGCCTCTTTATCCTTTACGTATATGTTTCTTAAAAAAGCAGAAACTAAATACTACAGAATATCTGGCTTTTCTCTTATACCCCCAGAATGCAAGTACAAAGAAAAGAACAGAATCTCCAATGGCCAGAAGAACATATCAGATAAGTATAGGCATAAGACTTATAGTGGTAAAGGATCAAGCGGAAAGCGTGTTACCACCTTTGTAGACTTTTGATTCTTTAAAAGTTATTTGTCGTTATATGTTGCAAGGAGGTTCAGTCACAGGACCAGGAGCAGAGTTAAAGCTGAGAAGGAGGCCGAGCCAGAACAAGAGAACCGGCAAAGCAGCCCGCGGGAGGCGTCGACCGCGACGCTTGGCAAACCTAGAGGAGGAAGGTAATTGAGAAAGGGTGGAAAACTCGTAAGCGCAACCACTAGAACACAAAGCAAACTTTTGCCCAGCAAGACCGGCTTTACGCTGGCTATGTTCTGCCCTCACAGCATGCTCAGATGAGAGCAGAGCACACCCAACACCTTGATGACGACGCAACAGGACCTCGCACCGCAGCCTTGTCACATCTCGGAGCAGATGCATTGCCTCTACTGCGTAATGCATCTTCAATGCAGATCCACTCAACTCTCCACAACCCAGATTTACATTACTTTGTTCAGCGGGCCTAACTGGGTCCCTGTAGTTGGCCTGTGCTCCATCGTGGTCGTCCTGAACTAGTGATTTTGTCCCGGTGCAACCAGATTTCCCCATTAGCGCTTTTAGCTTCTTAATGCTACTTTTCTTTAAAACTTTGAAATTCAATATCTCCAGTTCTACTAATTGGCTTTTTGTCATTTTGGTCTTGTTTTATTTAATAAATTGTGATTTATTTTTTAAATCTTTTTTCTTTTTGTGCGGTTTTTGTACTGTTTGAAGTGTTGCACAAATACTTTACACACAGCCTCCAATGTCAAGCCTGACTGCCATGTACCAAGCTTCTAGAGGGTGAGCAAAGGTTACTTTAGGGTTTACCTGCCTCTTACCCTGACTAGGATTGTGGTTGCTGCTTGACCAGGGCTCACACCCAGGTCAACCAATTACCACATTTTTAGCAGCCAGGTCCTCCAGTTGTTCATTAAACAACATTTTTCACAAAGATCCCATTCAATCCATGAGCTAAATATCCGATGAAGGCAAATTATTTACCATGCAGAACCCATGGAGCACCAACATAACATAAAGTAACAGGAGTTGGGCTTCTGTGCTGTTGACTGTTGTTATAATAAATGTCAATATTACAACATCAGATACATATGATTTCCATGGGTGCGCACACAATTGGGATGAGGTTGCTCTAAGATACCACTGAGAAAAGTTACACATCTGTTATATGACATGTGTGGGACATGCGAATGATAAAGAGTAGATTGTACAATAATGGCATCTCTTTTCATGTATAATTGTATCAGTATTGTGGTCTTTAAATGTGTGATGCAAACTGATAAGTCAAAATTTTGAGTAATGCAAACTTTGTATGATCTACACAACTATGTTGCATGTGTTATGTTTCTAAATCTTATGTACAGGGCCGGACTGGCAATTCCGGGCACCGGGCAATCCCCCGGTAGGCTGGACGGGGTGGGGGCCGGTTTGGTGACAGGGGGCCGGTTTTGTTGCTGGGGCCGATTTGGACCCTGAGGCGTGACTGTGACCGAGCAAACAACAAGCACAATCTGCATAAAATGCAGCTGCTGCACGCACCGTCCGGGACCGTGTCCGTGATGTCACCCGATTTTATTTTATTTATAAAAAATCCACCTGTGAGGCTGTGACCTCTGACCTGGGCTGGGTGGCTGCACCGTGATGCGCCGCGCGCAGTGACGTCTACTCTCAGTCTGCGCGCCGCGGTACAGTCATTCACCCTTAGGGTGGGGTCTGGAGTCAGCGCAAGCGCATTGGGGGTCCGCAATAAAAAGTGCGCGTGACTGCGAGGCAGAGACGACTGAAAGAGAGGCTGGCCTGGAGCGGAGCCTGGAGGCACCCCATAATTTAATTATTTCTCTAGCCTGCCCCCGTGTCTGCCGCCCGGCGCCCGCAGCCACAGGTGAGTGACCGGCCGTCCACTGCGTGAGTCTCCACCAGTCGTTTGCATTGAATTCATGGCCAGGCTCCGGGGGTGTGGCGAGACTCGCGACCGGGCCTGGGCCGCAATTAACAGCAAAAGCCATTAGGCCCCGGGCCCGGGGCCTAACCAGGCTTAGGGCTGAGAGGGGTGGTAACAGGCTGTGTGTATATAATGCGTACGACACAGCACATTTAAACGGAGCTTCAGCTGAGGTCTTTAAGTGCAGCTGCAGTCACATTCCCATCATAGAGTCTGTGATCTGCTAGGCGGGGTGTTGGCGCCTCGGCGTTGTTCGTGGGATACCCTGAAAGGCCTCAAGATGCCGCCCCGTGATTAATGTTGCCATAAACATCTGATTAGATGTTATCTCTGGCCACCGTAATTCACCACCCCACCAGCCCATCCATTACTAAGCAGTCTGTTCTAGTCGCTTACACTAGGCACCAGGTTCTGGCTGCGGCAGTACCCGTCTCAGCACTGAAGTGTAACATATTAGTTGATGCACATACTTTCGAGATTCGAACCACCGACCCCCATGCTACTGTGATGCCAGCACAGGGCGCGGAGAAACTGCCCATTCAGGCAGATATATTTCCTTATCTCGAAATAGAAGTGAGAATAGCTCAGCAGGTGGGACACTTCTTGCTCGATCTGGCTGGAGCCCCGTGAGCATCAGCCGTGAAGCAAAGGACGTGCATGCTTCAGAATATTACCTATCAGTACATAAATCAGAATACCCACGCAGTGTATCCTCTTCTTTTTATGTTTGTGTTCTTCTATTTCTCCAAATTAACCGGAAGCGCTTTGTGTATTCAATCGCTACTTGTAAATGATGTATACCTGTCTCGTGCAGACATGAACACGCAGGATTTCATATGAGTGTAAGCGGTTTATATGAACGTACATCTGAACTCCGTGCTTAGCCTTGAACACAGTGCCCTCTAGTGGGAGATGCAGTGACATCCACCTTCATGAGCTTCCTTGCAAATAGATGCGTGTGAAATAGCAGCACGTTGGTTGTGCAATAAATACTGCCTTCCCCCGGGTAGGTTCCAACATCTCTGGGACTCTCACAGACTTCCTTGCCAGACTAATAGGTATCGCCGAGCTGTGGAACAAACTCATTTAAAAACAGGAACAGCCAATGCCAATTGATTGGGCTTTTGTATAGTGGATAATGTTAGTCAGCATCAACGCTACACGGAAGGGGTAGCACAAGGGCAGCAATGGAAGGCGTTTGCTTTCCCACACTCAGTCTCGTTCTGCTGAGGAACAGGGCTTTAAGTGGGCCAGGTCCTGCCGATGTAGTTCTAAAAAGCATGCACTGAGACGGGTCCCTATCGGGCTCTCCATTTTTGCCCTCAGCCTCAGGGTGAAAAAAAAATCTCAACTCTGCAGCAATGCCACCCTTCGCTGCCTTTGATGCAACTCCAAAGAGCCTCGTTATCGTTCTTTCACAGTCTCATCATTTCAGAACTGAAGCATTTTCAATATTATATACTACGAAGCCATAGTTGTCGCTTATTTATCTTATGCAACTAACATCCATTGACAAAGCCAATAGTGCTGGCTTGTTGTAGGTATAATGTTACTTGCTGTATTATATATCTGGATGCAATGACAGAAGCATCAAAATACCAGTCAGGCGGACACAGTCTGCTAAGCACAGGCTTTTAGCTTAGGTGTTTTAAGCCAAGGCCTCAATGACATCGACCACACCCCTTTGAGAGACCCCCCCCCAGTTTTTTCATCCCACTTAAAGCCCTGCTGAAGAACATATTAAACCTGTCACCATGATCATGTTAAACAATCCTAGGCCTCGGCCACAGACATAATTTGAGGCCCCGCCATTTGAACCTATACAAATTATAAAGACACAGAAGCCAAACCAGAATGTCACCCCACACACAAGATTAGAAAGAGAAATAGTTTGACGATTTATTTAATTCATTTTTGTCCACCTAGGGAATATTCAGGGGACTCAAAATTATGTAGTTCTAAGCCAGGAGAGAGATTTTTCCGGTTACAGAGGACTAGTTCCAGGCATCTGACAGCAAAGCTATCTCTTAGGGGTGAAATAATTCCCACAGGCTCGTCCCGGAGAGCTCTTCCTCGGGTTACAGGGTCTTCAGGCAACCCTATAGTCTTCAAGATGAAGCCCAAAGCTTTGCCTCTTCTGACCACATTCTGCGAGACCCCTAGAGGCCTGAGGGCTTCCCCAGTCACATGACACAATGCTGAGGGCTAAGCGGGGATCTGCGTAGGAGGCTGCAGAACAACTTATCCTGGAGGTCAGGCTGATTCAGTTTGGGAACCCCACAGAAGCTCTACATAGTAAGCGAAGCATTTGGAGCAGGATGCACTGGTACTGTCTTCATAATCGCGGATGTGATCTGTGGACCTCTTTAAGGCATTAGCTACTCAACTAAATTGGAATAAATGCAAGAGTTGAGCCTTCAAAATGTAGGTCATACAACCAGGAAACTCAGCTGGAGAATAACTATAATCACCACAAACAATTGAGTAAATGAGAAGATTTCTAATTGAATGCAATGTCCTTCCTTTATTTTGTTTTACACTACCTATACATTTTGTGGTGCTGTCTGTATATATAATGTGGTAACAAACAACGCACAAGTTGGGTTAAGGTGTTTCGGCAGGTGTGGCGGAGCTATACTTTCATTTTGGGTCCTATTCTTCAGCCTTAAATCTGCCCTGTGTCTTCACCAAGTCTCTGAGCTCATTCATGGGACTTCTCCACAAGCTGGTGATCTCTGTCCATTCATGCCTGAAAGACTGGATGATTCATAAAGGGTCATGCAGAATGTCACTTCTCGGGTATGCAAGGTGCTCTGTCATCTTGGATTCTTTGTAAACTTGTCCAAATCACCTCTCATTCCAAAGTGGGCTCACCCATTTATCGGCTCCTTCTCCGGGGCAGATCTGTGGGCTGTATTTATACCCGATGCTCTGGCTCGCCTTCAACTCAAGCATTATTAAAATAATTTTGAACGATGACCTGTTGTCACTAACAGTAACAGCAGCCTGGTGGCTCTTACAGCATCAGAGGCTCGCGTCTCGTCGGTGACAGTGAGGCCCGTGCTGTCTCTAGATGCTGCTCTGCACTCTGTCACGGACTCCGGAACTCGTATTTGCATAAGCTGATCCCTCCTTTAAACATGGTAAAATTGGCTTACACCGAATTGGCAAATTAAATTTACTTGTAAGTCCCTAGAAATGTGGTTCTACATGTACCCAGGGACTGTAAATTAAATGCTGCTAGTGGGCCTGCAACACTTATTGAGCCACCCACGTAAGTAGCCTATTTAAACATGTGTCAAGGCCAGGGCCTGTCATTGCAGTCTGCCTGTGCAGTTGTAAAACTGCCATTTTGACCTGGCAAAAGGAACCTTTTGCCAGGCCTAAAAATATTCCCTTTTACTACATATGTCACCAGGATGTCACCACTAGCGCAAGCCCTTTCCATAAGGCAGGATGCAGTATGCAGAGTGCAGTGTATTTAAATGGTTTGGCATATAAGTTAATAGGCAAGGCTGAATTGCTACCCTTGTTCTTTGTGTGATTCTTGAATTTTTCACAATCCCATGACTTCAGTGATGTACAGGTAACATTGATGGCAGCATCCACACTCTGAAAAGTGTTCCAGTGCCACTGGCCTGGGTGCCTTTGTGTGAATTTTTCATGTTTTCTGGCTAGGGTGCCATGTGAAACATTTCCATGCCTTCTGGCAGCCTGGGTGCTTATGTGTGACGTTTCCATGCTTTCTGGCCTTGGTGCTTATGTGTGATATTTCCATGCTTTCTGGCCTGGGTGCTTATGTGTGACGTTTCCACAGTTTCTGGCCTCACTTTACATAAGATGCTTTATTTTAGCACTGTTTACAAAACTCAGGATATAAAAATCATTTAATGTTTGCACATTGTCTTGTACACCTTTTACTCTGAACCTTTGCACAATTGTTTGAAGTTAAGTGTGTTTTTAAATGTCTTTATGCTATTTTATATGAAGAATAAATTGGTTATATTTAAATTCATGTTTCGTGCTCGACATTTCATTTTTTAGTGTTCTCTGTAGGAATGTCTGTGATTTATGACTGGGTATCCTGGTGCTCCATAAGGTAATCATTTACTATGCTTTAAAAGTTAATACAATCTAATATGTAATGAAAAATGTGTTGAAAAATGCTTTGTTTTGGCCTTTCTGTCTCCAAAAGTTTCTTGGGGGGACAACCCCCCAAACTCCCCCTAGTAGTGGTTGCTCACTGCGCTTCCTCGCTACACACCATGTGGGGGCTGGTCTCACTTTTACTTTGTTCTCTCTGATTCACTACTTGTGTCTATTTTTGGTGCTCTCTGAAAGAATGTCTATGGGTACATATGACTGGGTGGGTAACCTGGTGCTCTTTAAGGTCATCATCTACTATTTACTGTGCTTTGAAAGTTGATACAATTGAATATGTAATGAAAAATGTGCTGTAAAATTCACCATTGTGGTCTGTCTTTTTCCAAACTTTTCTTGGGGGGAGAACCCCCCCAAACCCCCCTAGTAGCGGTCGGGCTCGCTCGCTGCACTCGCTCGCTACGCGCCGGACGGGGGATGGTCTGGCAAAATTTGCCAGGGCTGCTTTCAGTTCCCAGTCCGGCCCTGCTTATGTATGTGTTTAATTACATATTTTTGGGGTGAGCACCAGCCGTTTGATGAAGATGAAATTGCTAGCTTCTCCGATCCGGATGCTAAAAGGTATATGCAAGTATATTATATATATTTAAATGACAGTACACAAGTCGCAGGAGCCACAGGAGAGGAAGGCTCGAAGATCGGTGGGCCGACATCGCCAGTGCCAAGAAAACACTCCATTAAGCCCTCCGCTCTCTGCGAAGCCCACCTGCCTACCGGTGCAAGCGGCAGTACAAGCATCTGCACAGTACCGCACAGGATTGTCCAGCAGCCCCATCAGCCCCGGCAGTTCCAGTGGCCCCCAGCTATGTCTTCAGTTTGCCGCAGCCTGCCGATGTGGGGGGGCTAAGGGGGTTAAGGGGGCTAAGGGGGACAGAGCAGCAGCGCAGTGGTATGCCGCAGGGGGTCTTGGCGTCCGACTTCCAACAGCCATCATCAGGCAGGCAGGTAGGTGGCAGGCCCACCACCACAGGTACAGGCTGCCCACCCGAGTGTCAAGGACGACACTACACAAGTTAGTGGACAGGGCCATCACATATTTAGGCATCAGATTGTGATGTCTCTGTGAATGCTGCATAGTTGGAAACAGGGGCAGGGCGGCAAGATAAGTTGGAGCAATGATTATTGTGTCGGGAAATGGCTTCAAATGGCCACATCTATATGGTCAGGTAGCTAATGATGTATGTTCATACAATTTTGCAGATGAATGTGGCTACCACTAATACAGCACCATAGTACCATGCTTCAAAATTGCATGTGTAACCTCTATGTTTACATATTGCCTGAAAGGCCCTAAGGGCAATATGTACGAGTTTACCAAATAGCGATTAACAAAAAGTGAATCCTTGCAAATCGAAGTTTGGTAATCGTAAATTGATATGTAAGAACTGAATTGCTAAAAAAAATAGTGATTCGTTATTTAGTCGGTGCAGATTTTAGGGAATTGCATTTTAGATATTTCCTAAATAACGAATGGAGTTGCAAATAGCAAGCGTCACATAGCATACAATGATGACATCAGACCCAGGAAGTAGTCCTGTGGTTAGAACTGGTGAGCATTGGTGCAGGAGCCCCCTAGCAGAATCCAATGCTAACCAGATGGTGTGTTTGCCATGCACCCATTTTGGACCCCAAAATGTCATGTAAGGACAGTGTCAAGGATGCTGGGTGCAGAAAAAGAAAACTTAGGTTCTCACCAAAAGAACTGGAAATCCTTACAGAGGAGTGTGTTTGGCATCATGGCCAACTTTTTGGGAAGTCGTTCCTGACAGTGCCTGAATTTCAGAAAAATAAGATATAGAGGGGAATGCAGGGAGAAATCAATGCATAAGGAGTGGCCCAGTGATCTGTAGAGGAGATATGTAAGAGATGGTATAATCTAAGAATATTTACCATGGAGAAGGTGGCAAGCAGGCAATGTTAGGCAAGAGGAAAAGGAAGAGGCACCCCCACTGGCCCCTCACCAACTTCCATTAAGGAACTAGTCAAAACCACACTGGAACAAGAATGGGTCAGTGGATTTGGGTCAATTGACACCTCAGACCTACCAGGAACCTGACAGGGTAAGTTAAACATAGAATTGTAATACAAAGCATTGTATGTTAAAGGTGTAAGTCAGATGATTAAACATTGAGAACCCATACAAATGTAGTGAATTCCAAAACCTGAAAGTTCACAACATAGTATACACAAACACAGCAGTCCATGTACTTTCAAATTGCATTATGGGAGAAGTAGTGTTAAAAAATAACAAACCAATAGAATGCAAAAAAATAATAGTAAATGTAACAAGTCAAGTGAAAGTGCCACCAAGTATAAAGCAATAAACTATTCTCAATCCATTAAATAGAAAATCCTCCTCAAGAAAGTGCCCTTTCAGTAGGGAATAGTCCAGAAGATTTACATATCCATGTAACAGATCCTAATGATAGTGACAGCCAGGCCAATCCAACAAATGCTGCACCTGTGAGTCCTGCAGCTACTGAGCATAGAGACACAGCTGAAGAATGGAGTGAGGACACCCCACCAACTGCTTCACAGGAACCTGTAGGGACAACTGCGGGGAAGATTTTGACTTGGCACTTGTTGTCATTCAAACACTCAATCACAGTCCCCTGATTAAAATAAGTTAATTGCAGAAAATCCACATCTCTTTGGCGGGTTAGAAACCTCAACGCAAAATGTTCAGCACCTGCCACAGCAGCAAATAAAAAACTAGTAACACTGGATAGAAACATTACTACTGGGGGAGAAAATGTGTCTAATACCCTAGCTGCCAATCAGATATCGATGAATGACAATTTTGCAAATTTCAGTGATGCATTCAAGACTTTCTGTAAAGAATTGTCATGTGTTCTGTATCTGGCCCATTGTAGTTTTCCCTATGTAAGCCTAGCTGTACACGACAGAGGCCGCATTAGCTTTGCACACGTTACTATATAATATTGTTTGCTTATATACCACATTCAATTTTCAGACAGAACCTGCAATTGTTTTCTCGTTCTGTTCTTTCAAGGGATTTAGTCTGAACAGCAGACAAGGTCAAACAACAATGTCCCTTGTTATTTTGTTCTGGTCAGGCACTCACACCTAGACACAACACAGAAATGCGGCTATTGTTTATGAACATGCAAACCTTGTCATATAGGTATGAACAGCAATGTAACACACAGAGATAGAGAAATATTTCCTGAGAGAAGATCATCGCTGTACCTGAGATGTAGAGCAACCATCTGTGTTTGCTATATGACGGGGTCCACTACTAACCTGAGAGATCTTTCCTCTATAATCAGTTTTATTCTGTAGAAGGGTAGGGGGGTGGATAATCTGTCTTATAATATGACAGGGCTTTTCATAATATACGGTTTACTGACTATGCTGATGGTATTTTTGTTAGGTAGTTATTTTCTGATTGTGGCACCTATACTGTATTCTAGAGCACGATAGTTTAAATAAATATTTCAAACTTCCTTCGTGTCTCTGTCATATCTTATTGTGAATGAGTAGAGTGTGTGAGCGAAAGGAGTTGTTCTGTTACAGTGATCCCTGAGAGGGTCAGAAGTGTTGTGTTCTGGGGTGTCGATTCACTTGTCTTTCTGGATATAAGTAGGAGCGCAGGTGAGACACTATAGCTAGTCAGACTTGGGCTCATGGTACTGATGTGGTATGGTGACTCAATCCCTATCTTCTAATGTTCTATGGACCAAGTATAATTCTGTTCCTGAGCAGAACCCCTGCAACATGGCGCCACCAATGTTTGGTCAGGTACTTTTCTGCTGGAACCCTGAAAAGCGCTTGTGCTTGTCCACAATACCCTTGCACCGTCTAGCGGAGATGTCCGTGGTGTTTGGTGCTTATCCTCTACATTTCTTAAGTACATCCTAGTTCTGTTGGTTTTTCAAGCTTGAATATTAAAAGGTTTATACCCTCTTTTGTGCTACCTTTTTGAATCCTTTGCTTATAGATTATGGCCTTTGCATTGCGGCTAATTTCCACCCAGCAGTTACTCACACTTACTTCAGCATGGGGTCACCCAATCAGGGGCTCCTATAATTTTTGTGATTGAGGTGTACTCTGCGTACCGCTTTGAGTTTTTTTTATTCCTGGGTCACCTTCCTGGCTGTTGACGCTAATGATAATTTGTTTCATACTTATACTGCTGCCCTGCCGCAGCACCGAACATTTATCATCCATATGCACTTCTTGAAATTCCTCTTACCATCTGGAAACACCAGACTTGGTTTAATGGCGCCCTCCCACATGTCCACAGCATTGTTTGTATGGGCCCCTTAAGTACTGACAGGGCCACCTGGCCTACTCTTGCAGGCTTCACACCATCGCCTGATTTAGCAGGTATAAATTTAGCGGAGACGTGTGTGTTATATAACCAGATTGTTCTTTTGTATAGACGAGTAATACAGTTTGTTTCTAGAGCCTTTCTGGCTGGTCTGGCTAGAGCTGGTGCACCTGCTCAGGCACAACATGCTGTAGGACTTGATATTAGTCCGCTTATTGTACGTTCGGTTATGGCAAACGTCCACTTAATCGTGAGGAAATACCCCTTTGGATTGCCCAGAAAATTGATTAACTTGATGCTGTGTTTCCCTGTACGGGACCACAAGAAAAACAAAGAATTTTAACCATGTGTTTGCCTAATGGTCTGGTTCCCCCTTTAGCCAACTGCAACACTGGGAGACGTGTTTGCCACAGAGTATACTCTCTGTTATGAAATTCCCTTGATGGGCATTCTGCCGAATGTCCTCAAACAATTACAGAATGAACATGGAGCAGGTCCGGCCCTTGATTTGGGGATGAAACTTGTTGGAAATGTTCCGGTAGTCTCTGAAATGATTCTTTCTAATGTTAAAGGGGAAGCAGCTTCCTTGGCTATACGCTAGCGACTTACTTCTGTGGCTATTGCCGACCGTGAATGGGAGTTGCCAAATATAATTTCTCAGGTGTTTATGTCTTTGGGACATAATAGTTTGGAAACCAGACCTTCTGTTTCCACCATTGTAAAACCAGCTTCTGACAAAGATGCTCACCCTGGCTGTGATTTTCCAAAGAAAACATGGGATAAATCTAAGCAACCCCAACAAAAAGGTAGACCTTGTGGCGGCACCCCAACCCCAGAATACTCTGAACGGCGTTACGATTTTCGTGATCACTCTAAGATTAAAACTCCTGATCAATTTTAGGTTCCTGGTCTTGTTCTCCTCGTTACTTTCAGGACCTGTCTGATCAACAGCACGACAGTGGAGGGCAATCTGAGCATAGACAAGGAGAGTATGTGCAGCCTAACCAGGACACACAACACTCTTTTTATGTGAAGATCAAGAAGGAGGATCAGCCACCTCCTTATAAGCCCCCTTTTCAGCAAAAGAAAGTTGCAGCCTTAGGAAGAATTTACATTCTGGACTAGGGCTCAACATATCAAATTGCTCTATGCTTTGATACGTCCAGATTTTTTGGCTTTCAACTGGATGCCTGCACACACTGAGATTCTCAGATCTTTACAGTCTGATTTACTTGAAACGTGACATTTACATACACACCTTAATATAATAAATTTGGTCATCTGGATTTTACCCGGTTCCATTGGCTCTGCCTATGTCACATTCAATGAAGGTGATACGGTTCCTATTGCATATAAATTGCATTTATATTCCCTGACAGAAATGCATTTTGTATCCGTTGAAAAAATACTGACAGCAGTCCAGATGGCCGTCCTCAAAGAACGGCCTTTAGCTCAAGCTAAATGCAGTATTCTTGTTCCTTTTTTTAGATATATTTTATTTATTGCATTCTTTTCATTCAATTACAACCAATGAATATATAGAACAAACAGGGCAGTTCATTTCAGTACACATAGCAGACAATAGCATAATCATCTATACAGGAGAGAATGCTACCCATCGGCGTCCCCCACCTCAGTGTGCTTTCACCGCCATACAACATTGCTGGGCATCCTACCATGTTACATCAGTTGTGTCATATCAGGGTATTCTAATAAATACGCTTTTGCTGGTGCCCAAATGTCCTTGGGTCTAGATCCAGCTGGTAGTTTCTCTGCATAGGTATCTAACTGGTCCCTGCAATAAACAACATCTTTCAGCAAATTACCCACCTTTGGAACTCTTTAACACCCCAGTGCTTCACCACCAGTCTTTTTGCTAGCAGCATGGTGATTTCCACCAACTTGCATGGTTGTACCGATATAGCCAACCCAAGTAGACATAACTGCGGAGTGCACTCCACCCTCTCCATCGCCATTTTTTACCAAGTCTGTGTCACCTGTGTCCAGAATTAATAAATTAGGATAAAGTTCCAGGCCAGGGGTATTAAGTTAGCATCAATCCCCCCACATCTTCCATACCGGGAGCTGTCTCTGAGCCCATATCTCTGCAGTTGGAGAGGGGTATAATATATTTGGTGCAAATACTTGAAATGTATTATTTTTAGGTTACAATTAGCTGTGAGGCACATCTCCCATTTCTCCTGAGTCAATGGCATATCCAGTATTGTATTTTATCTATCTAAGGCTGCTGTTTTGTCTTCTGGGTTTTCCCTGAGGGATGTGTTGCACAACCGGGTTATCAGGCTCTTACGCGGGCTGCATGTTAGCATCGCCTGTAGTGCTTTCAGCATTACTGGCTAGTCTGGAAACTTGGGGTATAATGACCATACAGCCGCATGGAGTCTGGTGTACACAAACACTAGTAGTGCAGTGAAAGACTCTGTAGCAGTTAGTGCGACTAACGCCAGGAATTGTCCGTCAGTGTATAGGTCTCTCAATGTGGTCACCTGTGCTTTCTTCAATATTTCCATTGCCATGAACTCATGTGTGACAGAGATATTTGGGTGAGCAGGCAAGGGTAGAGCCAGTGCATAGATAGATCTACCTGCCCTAGCATTCAATCCATGCCAGTCCTTAGAGGTACTGCGTATAGCATTGATCTCTAACCATGTGATTTCAGACCGTGTATATAATAGAATGGCACAAGGGGTATGGGGTGTGCATCGCCAGCTTCTACTGCTAGATGTGGTAAGTAGCGAATTGGGAAGTACCAATAATATGCAAACTGTGCTTGAGCTCAGAGGTAATGTAGCTGCATATTTGGGGCTCCAAAACCGCCCCCTCATATGGTTTCGTCGGTACATCCCAACTGTATCTCGGTTGCTTACCAGCCCATACTAGTGTTATCATGCATGTTTTAAGGGACTTAAAAAATGCACTAGTCAAAACTATAGATATATTCATAAACATATATTAAAACTTGGGCAAGAAAGACATTTTCATTATTGCTATGCGGTCAGACAATGATAACGGTAGCTGTACCCACCTAGCCACTTGGTCCGTCAGTTTCATAATTGCACGTCCGTCGTTCATGCAAACCACCACCTCTGGGTCCCTGTGTATCCATATGCCCAACTATTTTATGGGTTCGGTACCCCACGCAAGGGGGAATTCCATGTCATGTGGAGCAGTACTTTGCATGAGAGGGAATATGGTGGATTTATCCCAGTTTGTGTTGAGACCTGAGTACCTTTCAAACAGCACATACTTCCATATAAGGGGTGCTAAGTGTGTCTCAGGGTCATGCACAGAGAGCATCATATCTTTGGTGCATAGGGAAATGGCAACAGGCGATGTCTGAACCTCAGTGCAGCCGACGCATGCTGCTGCTTAATTGCACACACCAGGGGCTCCAGAGCAAGAGATAATAATATTGGTGATAATAGGCAGCCCTGCCTAGTGCCTCTGTAAATTTGATCTGGGTCAGAAATGAATTTATTGATTCTTATTCTTGCTACTGGGTCTATATACAATAGCCATATCCATCTCAGAAATGCCTGCGGTATTCCCATATGGTGCAATTCCGTGAACATATACCCCAACTGAATAGAGTCAAAAGCTTTGGCGGCATCTAGTAACACCGCCGAAGCCTTTATCTCCAGGTCTAGTTGATGCAATATTGCAAACAGTGTGCACAAGTTGTGTGGTGTCGAACGCTCTGGTACAAACCTCGATTGATCCGGTAGGATCAGACTGGGTAAGAGAGGCTACAGTCTGGTAGCAATTATTTTTGCCAGGATTTTGGTGTCGTTATTTATAATGTATAGCGGTCTGTATGATTCACGCCTGACTGGGTCCTTATCTGGCTTTAAAAGTGTGATTATTAGGGCTTCACAGAGGGTGACGAGTAGAATGTTCCTCTCGTATGCCTCTGCGTACATGGCAAGTAAGTGTGGGGCCAGTCACTCTCCATATGTTTTGGTAAAATTCACTAGGGAGCCCATCCCCACCTGATGCCTTCCCATTTGGCATGGAGCATACAGCCTCTTTCACATCTTCTAGTGCTAATGGTTGTATTAAATATTCTCACTGACCCTGGGAGAGCCACCCCAAGGCCACATCATCTAGGTATTGAGCTATATCAGTTTCTGTCACAGTGTTCCGTGGCCCATATAAGCCAGTGTAGAGGTCTATAAACGCTGATAGAATACCTTTAGTAGTGTCACATTTGACACTATTCTGGTCTACAATATCTACAATGTGCACCTGTGTCTTAGGTTCTACTATTTTAGAGGCTAGAGTGCCGCCCCACATTCCACCCTCCCCATATGACCTCGCCTTCCATCTCCTAGACATATGACACGCATCCTGCTCTGTTATTTCAGTATATTCTGTAAGCAATTCTCGTATTTGGGCCAATGTGGCCCGCCGTTCCATTATTCTCGTTTCTCCTGTGCCTGCCTGAGAGGCTGTCACGAAAGCTAACATTCCGAATTCTAAAACCCTGCATCCCTGATGGATTCAAAGGCTACGTCCCTAACAGCCGTTGATGTTGACTTTGTTTTTGACCCCTCTTTACAGATGCAAGAGTTTTTACAAGAAGAGCATGTTTATCCTGTGCCCTCTTCTGTTCTTCCTCTTGATGAATACAAATGTACTATCTACACCGATGGTTCGGCACATCCAGCTATAGGTTCTAAACAGCAGTACTCCGCAACATGCACCATCATTTTGGGCACTATGTCAGATGTTGTTTTTCAACCTACTACTACTCACACTTGGTCTCTAAAGACTGCACTGCACAGTTGGCTGAACTGAAAGCTTTGCTTCTTGCACTTGATGGAGCTGGGCCCATTAAATTTCGACTCTCTTCTCCAATGATTTACTCGGTGGTTCTTTTCTAGCAGCATAGAAGTGTAAAGGGGAGGCAGATTTTGTTAGTCAATTCGAATACAGTGTAGCTCAATAGAGTCACACAGTAACCCAGGTAGACAACCAATTGAGGTTAGTCAAAATGTATTACAAAGCCAAAAATAGCTGGACACAAATGCATCTCAGTAGGAGAGTGTAGAAATACAAAGGAAACATGAGAACGCCAAATCGGCGGAAAAGGTTTGCTCGGTGAAACATAAACAAAACCACTAATTCAATAGCCAAAAGAACAGAGGTTAAGAAGCATACATCCAGGTTTCCCTGCATCAGAACTTCTTGAGAGAAAAGCATTTAAATCTATCCCTATCTAAATCTTTAGGCAACATCTCTACTTCAGCATTAACCCCTTGGGTGCGTCGGACGGCCGGGGGCCGTCCGACGCACCAGTGCTCATGTACGTAGGATGGCCCCCGGCCGTCCGATCACATGGCACTGGGAATCCCTCTGGTGCAGGCACCAGGGGGACTCCCTTCCCCCCCAACAGCCTCGGGAGCTGAGGAAGAGCTTCCCTAGGCACCAGGGATAATTTTTTTATAGGCCCGGGTGGGGGAAGCCCAGAATGGGCAAGCAAATGCCCCCACCCTACCCCCAAAGAAAACTAAAGACTTGCTGTCCCTCCAGGAGGAATATGGGGGCAATAGCCCCTGATCTGCCCTCGGGGGGGCAGAAAGCCCACTAAGCGCCAGGGATTTTGTTTTTATATAGGTAGGGGTGGGGGCTGCCCAGAATGGGCATGTCAAAGCCCCCACCCCCAAAAAAATTATACAGTCTTTCTGCCCCCCTGGGAGGCAGATGGGGCAATAACCCCTTATCTGCCCCCCCCCGGGTGGGACAGAGAGCCCACTAGCCACCAGGGATTTTTTTTTCTCCAAAGTTCGGGGTGGGGTTGCCCAGAATGGGCATGCCAATACCCCCACCCCCCAAAAAAAGATGCCACAGCCTTTCTGCCCCCCCAGGAGGCAGATGGGGCAGTAGCCCCTGATCTGCCCCCGGGGCAGAAAGTCCACTAGGCACCAGCGATTATGCTGGCTTTTCTATTAGTAGGGGTGGGGGCTTCCCAGAATGGGCATCCCAATGCCCCCCCAAAAGAATAGCCACAGTCTTTCTGCCCCCTTTGGGGCATATCAGGGCAATAGCCCCCGATTACCCCCCTCTCCAGGCGGCAGAAAGCCAACTAGGCACTGACTTTTTTTCAGGATGTGCCTACCTGTGGATTTTGGGTCCTAGCGCAGCCGGCACCTAGGGCAATATAGCAAACCTATACATTTTTGAAAACAAGACACCCAGGGGATTCCAGGATGGGGTGACTTGTCTTGCTCTCACCAGGTTCTGTTACCCAGAATCCCTTGCAAACCTCAAACTTTGTAAAAAAAAACACATTTTCCTCACATTTCTGTGGTGGAAACTTCTGGAATCTATGTGGATCCACAAAATTCCACACACCCCACATTTCCCTAAGTCTTCCGAAAAAAATGGTACCTCACTTGTGTGGTTAGGCCTAGTGCCCGCGACAGGAAACGGCCCAAAACGAAACGTGGACACACCACATTTTCACAGTGAAAACGGACCCTTTTTTTGCAAAGTGCCTAGCTGTAGATTTTTAACCCTAGCTCTGCCGGCACCTAGGGAAACCTAGCAAACCTATACATTTTTAAAAACAAGACACCCAGGGGAATTCAGGATGGGGTGACTTGTCTGGCTCTCACCAGGTTCTGTTACCCAGAATCCCTTGCAAACCTCAAAATTTGTCAAAAAACCACATTTTCCTAACATTTCTGTGGTGGAAAGTTCTGGAATCTGCGTGGATCCACAAAATTCCACCCACCCCGCGTTTCTCAAAGTCTTCCGAGAAAAATGGTACCTCACTTGTGTGGGTAGTCCTGGTGCCCGCGACAGGAAACGGCCCAAAACACAACGTGGACACATCACATTTTCACAGTGAATATCTGACCCTTTTTTGCAAAGTGCCTAGCTGTAGATTTTGAACCCTAGCTCTGCCAGCACCTAGGGAAACCTAGCAAACCTATACATTTTTAAAAACAAGACACCCAGGGGAATCCAGGATGGGGTGACTTGTCTGGCTCTCACCAGGTTCTGATACCCAGTATCCCTTGCAAACCTCAAAATTTGTAAAAAAAAAAAAACACATTTTCCTCACATTTCTGTGGTGGAAAGTTCTAGAATCTGCGTGGATCCACAAAATTCCACCCACCCCGCATTCCCCAAAGTCTTCTGAGAAAAATGGTACCTCACTTGTGTGGGTAGGCCTAGTGCCCACGACAGGAAACGGCCCAAAACGCAACGTGGACACGCCACATTTTCACAGTGAAAACGGACACTTTTTTGCAAAGTGCCTAGCTGTAGATTTTGAACCCTAGCTCTGCCGGCACCTAGGGAAACCTAGCAAACCTATATATTTCTGAAAACTAGACACCCAGGGGAATCTAGGATGGGGTGACTTGTCTGGCGCTCACCAGGTTTTGTTACCCAGAATCCCTTGCAAACCTCAAACTTTGTCAAAAAAAACACATTTTCCTCACATTTCTGTGGTGGAAAGTTCTGGAATCTACGTAAATCCACAAATTTCCTACCAACCAACCTTCCCCCAGGTCTCCCGATAGAAATGGTACCTCACTCATGCGGGTGCCCCAAGTACCCGCGATGGGCAAGGGCCCAAAACATATTGAGGAGACATCAAAATGACCTATCACAAAACAACCTGGTTTTGCATGGGAGTCACCTGTGTTTTTGGCCCCAGGCTCGGTGGCCATCTTGGGAAATTTACCAAACCTACACATTTATGAAAACTAGACACCCGAGGGAGTCCAACAAGGTATGACTTGCGTGGGTCCCCCAACGTTTCCCTACCCAGAATCCCCTGCAAACCTCAAATTTAGCTGAAAAAATCACTTTGTTCTCAAATTTCTGTGTGGGAAAGTTCTGGAATCTGCGTGGATCCACAAATTTCCTACCACCCAGCGTTCCCCCAGGTCTCCCAATAAAAATGGTACCTCACTCGCATGGGTGGGTCAAGTACCCGCGACAGGCAAGGGCCCAAAACCTACTGAGGCGACATCAAAATTACCTATCACAAAACAACCTGGTTTTGCAAGGGGGGTCCCATGAGTTTTTGGCCCCGGGCTCGGCGGCCATCAAGGGAAACCTACCAAACCCACACATTTCTGAAAACTAGAAACCTAGGGGAGTCCAACAAGGTATGGCTTGTGTGGGCCCCCCAACATTTCCCTACCCAGAATCCCCTGCAAACCTCAAATTTTGTTGAAAAAATCATTTTTTTCTCACATTTTTGTGTGAGAAAGTTGTAGGATCACCGGTCTGACACAAATTTCCTACCATCCAGCGTTCCCCCAGGTCTCCCGATTAAAAATGGTCCCTCATATGTGTGGGTAGGCATAGTGGCTGCAACAGGAAATGACCCAAATCGTACTGTGGAGACTTCAAAATTACCTATAACAAAACTACCTGGTTTTGGGGGGCACCTGGTTCTTTGGCCCGGGGCTCGCCGCCATCTAGGGAAACCTACCAAACCCACACATTTCTGAAAACTAGACACCCTGGGGAGTCCAATGAGGTATAGCTTGTGTGGATCCCCAACGTTTCCCTACCCTGAATCCCCTGCAAACCTCAAATTTAGCTAAAAAAAACCAGATTTTCCACATATTTTTGGGTGGAATCACTGTGCCGCCACAAATGTCCTACCCCACAGCATTCTACTTAGTGTCACGAGTAAAATGATACCTCACTTGTGTGGGTGTCCAATGCAGAATTGGCTAAAAACGTATTTTCAAAAAAATGTAGCGCTTAGAATTGTCAGTGCTATACCCTAAATCCCTATGTTTTGGGCTCTTCCCAGTCACAGGCCCTTGCCCCACCCACACAAGTGAGGTATCATTTTACTCGGGAGACTGAGAGGAACGCTGTGGGGTAGGACATTTGTGCCGGCACGGTGAATCCACCCAAAAATATGTGGAAAATCTGTTTTTTTCAGCTAAATTTGAGGTTTGTAGGGCATTCTGGGTAGGGAAACGTTGGGGGATCCACGCAAGCCTTACCTTGCTGGACTTACCCGGGTGTCTAGTTTTCAGAAATGTGTGGGTTTGGTAGTTTCCCAAGATGGCCGCCAAGCCCAGGGCCAAAAGCCCAGGTGACCCCCCTTGCAAAACCAGGTTGTTTTGTGATAGGTAATTTTGATGTCTCCTCAATACGTTTTGGGTCCTTTCCTGTCGCGGGTACTTGACCCACCCATGCGAGTGAGGTATCATTTTTATTGCGAGACCTGGGGGTACGCTGGGAGCTAGGAAATTTGTGGATCCACTTAGATTCCAGAACTTTCCACACAGAAATTTGAGAAAAAAGTGATTTTTCAGCTTAATTTGAGGTTTGCAGGGGATTCTGGGTAGGAAAACGTTGGAGGACCCACGCAAGCTATACCTTGCTGGACTCCCCCGGGTGTTTAGTTTTCAGAAATGTGTGGGTTTGGTAGGTTTCCTAAGATGGCCGCCGAGCTCGGGGTCAAAAACCCAGGTGACTCCCCTTGCAAAACCAGGTTGTTTTGTGATAGGTCATTTTGATGTCTCCTCAATACATTTTGGGCCCTTACCTGTCGCGGGTACTTGACCCACCCATGCGAGTGAGGTACCATTTTTATTGGGAGACCAGGGGGAACGCTGGGTGGTAGGAAATTTGTGTCATCCCGGTGATCCTACAACTTTCCCAATCAGAAATTTGAGAAAAAAGTGATTTTTTAATAAAAATGTGAGGTTTGCAGGGGATTCTGGGTAGAGAAACATTGGGGGATCCACAAAAGCCATACCTTACTGGACTCCCTAGGGTCTCTAGTTTTCAGAAATGTGTGGGTTTAGTAGGTTTCCCTAGATGGCCGCCAAGCCTGGGACCAAAAACTCATGTGACCCCCTTGCAAAACCAGATCATTTTCTGATACATAGGGGCATCTGTGTTTTTGGTCCCGGGGTCGGCAGGCATCTAAGGAAACCTACAAAACCCACACATTTCTGAAAACTAGACACCCGGGGGAGTCTAGCGAGGTATGGCTTGTGTGGGTCCCCGAACGTTTTCCTACCCAGAATCCCCTGCAAACCTCAAATTTAGCTGAAAAAAATTCACTTTTTTCTCAAATTTCTGTCTGGGAAAGTTCTGGAATCTACGTGGATCCACAAATTTCCTACCACCCAGCGTTCCCCCAGGTCTCCCGATAAAAATGATAACTCACTCGCGTGGGTGGGTCAAGTACCCGCGACAAGCAAGGGCCCAAAACGTATTGAGAAGACATCAAAATGACCTATCACAAAACAACCTGGTTTTGCAAGGGGAGTCACCTGGGTTTTTGGCCCCGGGCTTGGTGGCCATCTTGGAAAACTACCAAACCCACACATTTCTGAAAACTAGACACCCGGGGGAGTCCAGCGAGGTATGGCTTGCGTGGGTCTCCCAACATTTTCCTACCCAGAATCCCCGGCAAACCTCAAATTTAGCTGAAAAAAATCACTTTTTTCTCACATTTCTGTCTGGGAAAGTTCTGGAATCTACGTGGTTCCACAAATTTCCTACCACCCACCGTTCCCCCAGATCTCCCGATAAAAATGATACCTCACTTGCGTGGGTGGATTAAGTACCTGCGACAAGCAAGGGCCCAAAACGTATTGAGGAGACATCAAAATGACATATCACAAAACAAACTGGTTTTGCAAGGGGAGTCACCTAGGTGTTTGGCCCCGGGCTCGGCGGCCATCTTGGCAAACTACCAAACCCACACATTTCTAAAAACTAGACACCTGGGGGAGGCCAGCGAGGTATGGCTTGTGTGGGTCCCCCAACGTTTTCCTACCCAGAATCCTCTGCAAACCTCAAATTTAGCTGAAAAAATCGCTTTTTTCTCAAATTTCTGTCTGGGAAAGTTCTGGAATATATGTGGATCCACAAATTTCCTACCACCCAGCGTTCCTCCAGGTCTCCCGATAAAAATGATAGCTCACTCGCGTGGGTGGGTCAAGAACCCGCGACAGACAAGGGCCAAAAACGTATTGAGGAGACATCAAAATGACCTATCACAAAACAAGCTGGTTTTGCAAGGGGAGTCACCTGGGTTTTTGGCCCTGGGCTCGGCGGCCAGTTTGGGAAACTACCAAACCCACACATTTCTGAAAACTAGACACCCAGGGGAGTCCAGCGAGGTATGGCTTGGGTGGATCCCCCAATGTTTCCCTACCCAGAATGCCCCGCAAACCTCAAATTTAGCTGAAAAAAACAAGTCCTATATATCCCCACAACCAGAAAGGTCCAGTGGATGTAACGGTATATTGATTTCAAACAGCTGTCATAATTAGAAGAAGTTACAAGTGAAAACATTGACACAAATGGCTGTTTTTTTCAACTAATTTTCAATTTTTCCTATATTCAACTGTTAGTTTCTATAAAGAAACCTTGAAGGATCTACACAAATGACCCCTTGCTGAATTCAGAAGTTTGTCTACTTTTCTAAAATGTTTAGCTTTCCAGGATCCATTATTGCTTTCATACCCATTTCTACCATTAACTGGAATGAGGTTGAAAGCACAAAAAATAGCAAAAATAGGCTATGTCCCAGAAAAATGCCAAAACTGTGTAAAAGATTTTGGTTTTCTGACAAAAGTCTGCTTGTCCCTGAAAGCTGGGAAAATGGTGATTTCAGCACCACAACCCCTTTGTTGATACCATTTGCAGGGAAGAAAACCAGACGCTTTCATCTGAAGCCCTTTTTTTCCAATTTTTCCCCCAAAAAACAAAATGTTTTTGGGTCCCCTCCATGGGAATCCACAAACCCTGGGTACCTTGAGAATACCCATGATGTTGGAAGAAAACGACGCAAATTTGGCGTGGATACCTTATGTGGTAAAAAAAGTTACAGGGGCCTAAGCGCGAACTACCCCAAAAAGCCATAAAAAGGCTTAGCACAGGGGGGGGGAAATGGCCTAGCAGCGAAGGGGTTAAGGCAAATGGTTCTGCAACAATAAAGGTGTCAGTCTTCCTTAGAAGTCTCTCCACCATTAGATAGGTCAAGCAGCATGAAGCTACAGCAAAGAATAGTAAGCTAGCAGTCAAGTGCTCCCTGTCTAGAGGACAGAAGGGAATAGGGTAGCTGTCCCTCTCTACGGTACTTCATATACTCAACATCACACTTCAGCAAAGTCCCATAATGCTTTTCTCTCCTGCTCACGTGAGTTACAATACACTTAATTTACAAAATTTTCCACTGCGCTGAAGTTTTCCATGGTCTTCTCAATACACCTCTTTGGTTTTCTTCGCCTTCTACCGTGTGAAAGATGTCCTTCTCCACCTTATCGGTTCCCGCCAAGCCCACTGTATCTTCTTCATTCCTCAACTAACTAAGTGAACGACCCTAGTCTTCTCCAACAGAGCCCCTTCCACCCGCAAGGCAAAACGTTTGAAAGAAACAGCATTCTGCAGCCTCATGAAAATTCAAACAACTTTTTAACACAACAATTTCTAAATGCTGCAAATTCAGGCCCATCACTTAAGCTAACAAGACGAATTCACCATGTTATTTGCAACGACTCTTACACGATCGCTCAGCATGGGACTATGCTAATACGCCTAATTTAACCACTTTATTTTCACATAAACACGTAAATACGCATGAGATGTCAATGCACCACATCAGTATGAATGCTATGCTACTACGGGGCACTCTTATTGCACATTTTCTTTACATTGAAACAGTTAATATTTCAGGCACATACATCAATTGGGTACATTTTTCTAACATCTAAAACACTGCAAACAATTATTAATATGCAGGTCTGACTACAATGATTATACTGCACTCCTAACTGGTACCCCAGATAGGATACAAAATCTCCGCTCTATCAGTCCCCCCTCTGATGACGTTGAGTCATCACAACAATCTTTTTATCCCATCAGATAAGCCTATCAGATGATCATCAAAATTTTGTATGGAAGTGGACCAATCTAAACAGATGTAGTCGCCATTCGTCTTTGCCTAAACACCTCCATTTGCTTCAGGTTATTGTGGTAGCTGCCCCACAACTGCTCAATTTTCCTGTCTCTTTCCGTTTGAGCACTTTCCCTTTGTCTCGCCTGGTTCCACTGATGTGCCCTTACCATTCCAATCAAAACAATGATGCAAACGATAGAAATCAGTATTGGGCGTGTGACATAACCAAACAATCTGCTCCCCATATTTGCAAACCACCTTCCAACTGCACCAAATCCTTGTCCTATCTTGTCCCACACACCCTTAGAAGCCAGGTCCTTCAATTCATGATGTAACTCTGTAATGTTGCTAATATATTCCCGCAAATCCTTACTCCTGTCAGGGATATAAGTACAACACTGTTGAACCTTCAGCATCTGACAGACTCTGCCTTCTTTTGCGAGTAAAACATCTAACTCAAGAGGATTATGCATCACCATGGCTCTTATCGAGACCATCTCCCCATCTATAAGCAACAAGGATCCAGCAGTTTTAAAAGACAGCTTATCAACTATGATAGACAGCCTTCTAATCTTGATGTCATTCAGCACCACACCTAAACTGAGTATTATAACTCCAAAAATATCCCCTACAATCTCTCCAGAAATCAATCCACGTTTCTTTCTACTCTTCAACACTTCCCCGACTCTTCCAAGTCCTCCACATGGTATATTTTGGGGAACACCACCGCCAAGTAACAAGTACCATACAATTAGCTAGGCAATCGTACATACGCATTCTTCCCACATACAAAATGCACTCCCGGTATCCTACCTGCAGACTCATGTAGAAGCATTTTCCAAGGACCATGAACCAGAAATTTGTGATCACATTAACTCTCCCCTACAGCCAGGGAATTATAACTACTCTCGGCCTGGTGTACACAGAGCCTCCCTCGCTGTTGCAAATTTAAGGCTCAATCCTGAACTCCCTTTAGCCTTTTGATCTATTTCTTCCTTAGTCCAATCAGGGTACTTATTTTCTTTATTGTCTTTAATAACTAATATTCTATGCCTATCTTCTACCTGATCTATAAATTTCTTCTCAATGTCAGTTAATGTACAAGTCAGATTGTGTCTATGAGCGCAAGCAGCATCTAACATTAAAGTTGGTACAAAATAGCTCCCTATCATTTCTGTCTTCTTTTGGGTGTCATATTTGTTCAGGTGGTTATATGCAGGTATCTCTAAGAATGCTCCATCATAATTTGAAAAGTAATACCCATAATTACCTTTCCCATAAAACATACTAAGGAGTAAACTACAACTAATGCCATAAGTCAATGGTAGGTGGTGATAGGTTATGCCTTCTTCTACTGACGCAGGTAATTGCATACAGATATAGCAATCTCTAGCTTCTATAATATCTACATACTCACCCAAGAGTTTAGCATACACATTCAATGTAAAATCTCCCTTAGACAAATCTACATGCAGATGCCATTCTACTTTAGCTACTAATTCTTTTTCAGATCCTAGAGTACCTCTTTTTGAGACTTCAGGTGTCGATGTAATCTCTTCATGTTCACAAACTCTATGTTTTTGCCTTGAAACTGACTCTATGATCAGTACTACTATAACTACTAAAACTACGGTTATGAGTGTACCTATAATACACTTGCATCTATGGTTTGATTTCCAGACTCCATTTTAAATCAATTCAGACCAAATTCGAGTGGAGGAATAGCTGCCACAGAGTCTCTTTTCTCGGTCAGTCTTCACTCGCACAAAGCAGCAAAGCGTAATGTCTTTTAAGCAAGCTTGCAAAAGTTTCCTTTTCTTCTTTGGCTTTCTTTACATTATTTACAATTGCTGCAGACTTCCCTAGCCCTCATCATCTTCTTTTAAATGTAATCCCTAAATGTATTCTTTGTCTACTCTCACCTAAGCAATCTTCTTCTTCGCTTAGCACAATTCATAAAGTTCATTCAACATCCCTAATGAGAGCAGAACCAAGTTCACGTATCACACGTTGCAATAAGTTAGCTCTAAGTGCAGCAAGTTCAGCTGGAGATGGTTCTATACCAAAGTTCGGGAATACAAGGTCTTCTAGTATCAGGGTTCACAGACCGCACAAACTCAGCAGGAGTGGAATAGCCAATGAAAGAAGAGCATTTACATTAATCCCCCGAACCCTCACTAGAACTTCGATTATCAGCAGTGTGGTCTCAGCTCTCCATGCCCCTGGCATTTGCGGCCAAGTAGGTCCATCCAGGAGACGAATACCTCCAACAAGGCACTCTAACCCTCTTAGACCTTCTAGTGCTCTGCTCCTCACATTGAGCTTCACTTTGCTCGGATTCAGATGTTGCTCTTATTGGTTGGATCTCTCTTTCTGAATTAATCCTTATGTTCCTTTATAGCTCTTTTCTCGGCCAGGTTTCATTCCACATTGTTCTTGAGCTGGACTGCACTTGTCTGCTTACTCCACTAGTTCCCTCCTCGGGGTCAGACTCAGGCCCACTCGCAACAGTCTCTTTAGCTTCAGAGTCTATGTAGGGGCTCTGTCTACCTTGACCCCCCTCGGAGCGCACTAGAGTCTGTTAAGCCTCTATTGGTCCCCCTACAGCTTTCCTCGTCCTCTCTGGTGACCCTTCGGTCATGTCTGTCAGTGCTTCTTCAGAGGGGCTTGACACTCTATGCGTGTGAGAGGCATGAATCCATTTTGGCACCCCCCCACATATTACAATGGTTGCAGTCACCAATATCGCCTGATAAGGTCCACGTCAATGGGGATCAAGGCAGCTCTTCCTCACGCGCTTTTTGATTAGAACCCTGTCTTCAGGGTTGAGGTTGTGGCATAGGTCTGTTGATGTTGCTGCAGTCGCAGCTTCAACCTGATGAGACACAGAACGAACTAAGTCAGCCAATCCTTTACAATAGTCAAGAAACAAATCATCTTGCATGTTCACAAATGCAGCAGCTGGCACTGCATGCAATCTCATCACTCTCCCCATGAGAACTTCATGTTGCGACATGCCAGTCTTCTATCAGGAATACTGCGCAGGCTCATCAATACAAGAGGCAGTGCATCTGGGCATTTCAAAGACGTGGAGGCACACACCTTTCCCAAGCTTAACTTCAGTGTCCTATTGACCTGCTCGATGATGCCTGAGGCCGCCAGCCTGTAACTGCAGTGAAGCCTCTGTTCTACTTGCAAAGCTGCACACAACAATTTCAGGACCTCATTATTGAAATGAGTTCCTCGGTCTGATTCCAATGTAGTTGGAAATCCAAACCTCGGGATAAGCTCTCTTAGTAACAGCTTAGCTTCAGTGAGACTATCACACCTCCTAGTTGAATAGGCTTCTACCCACCGAGAGAAAAGACACACCCCCACCAGAATGTATCTCAACCCATTGCACACAGGCATCACAACAAAGTCCAGCTGAATTTGGTTGAAAGGTCCTCCTGATCTCCCAATGCGACTCAATGTAACAACAGTTGTCTTCCCTGCATTAATTTGCTGATATGTAACACATCGATGACACAAAGCTTCTGCAATCACTCAAAATTTCGGATTGAACTATGTCTGGCTAAATAACCTCACCATTGCATCTCTTCCTGCATGTGCTGAACCATGAGTCTGTCTTGCCATGGGGTACAACAAGCAATTCGGTAACACTGCTCAATCATCAGTAGACACCCAGATATCATTATCTCTCTTTACACAGCCTGCTCTAATCCAACCTGCCTGTTCTTCCTCTGATACCACTTCTTTCAAATGCCACATTTCATCCCAAGTATCATCAGCAGCTAACATCATGCTGAAATCAGTCTGCTCCATATCTTTGTGTGTGTATTCTCCATTAAAGAAACATCCATTTAGAGCACAGTAACGTGAGACTTCATCCGCTTAGCGGTTACCCACAGTCACATAGTCATCCCCCTTGCAGTGCGCAGAGCACTTCACAATGGCAACTTCCCTTTGTAACTACAATGCCTCTAGTAATTGTCTTACAGCTTCCCTGTTTCTGATAGGTGACCCAAACGAAGTCATGAATCCCCTTTGAGACCACGGCTGTCCGAAGTCATGAACCACATCAAACCCATATTAGCTATCGGAGGGGGAGAACATGGCGGCCAGCTAGGAGAGCGGGTCGTGAGCTCCGTGAGCTAGGGAAGTCCGCATAGGAATGTAACGGCTCGTGGGAGCAGGAACACATGAGGCATCCTCGAGGCTGGATTCGGTTACCTTGGTTTTGCTGCAGCACGGTCCGCGCACTTTGCTTTGTTTTCCTGGTTGGCACCGGCGTTCGCGGGAACCATAGAACGCCGAGCCGCGCTGAGCCGCTGAACCGCTGAACCACTGAACCCGCAGCTGACCAGGAGAGCGGTCCCTTTTTTGCTTCTTTCTTCCCTGCTGCTCTGGAGTTTGGAGCCTGGGGTTTGCGGTTGAGAGCCTCTGTTGGAGGCACGGTGGACGCGAAAATGGTGGCGGAGGAGCAGGCAAGATTCGGAGGAGAGCTCCCTTCGAATTCCCAGACACCTAGAGGAGGGAGGGGAGCGGTTTGGTCAGTTGCTGCAGCAGAGTTACATCGGAGGAGAAGAGCCATAATAAAAGTAAGTTTTAGAGGTCCCCCAAGTGGCTCCTTGTTACTGCCTCTGAAACTAAATGCTGAATTACCAAGCGAGGAACATAGTACTACTATAGTAACTCGTAAAGTAGTGTGTATGAGTTCAGCAAGAAGGAGGGGGAAGGGCCAGGTAAAAGATTTGTTTTCACCCAAAAACACCAGTACTATAAAGTCAGTACAAGACGAGGTTGTAATTGCAGAAGATTTTAAATTACAGACTTTGGATGGAACTAAAAAAACTGTTATAGACTTAAGGGATTCGGATAAAAAGAGAGTACAAAAATCGAATCCAAGATATAACCTACGCACTAAGGAATAGGAAATTTACAACCGTCCCGTCTAAAGTCGACGCTGCTCTATTAACGCATAAAGAACTGGACCAAGAACAAGTTGCCAGCCTTAGCCATACCACAGTTATAAAAGCAATTAAGAAACAAGAAAATCAAAGAGTAAAAGCAGATACAGTAGCAGTGGTCTCTACTAGAGCAGCAAAGGCGGCGAAAAAGAGCAGCTAAAAAGGGGCGCCAGTTTAAAAGTTACACCATCTCTTCGCTCCTTTTTTAAAGTTCAACAGGTGTCTAAAAATACACGATTAAAAGAGGAAAAATCTGTAGAGGGGTCCCTCAACATGCAAAAACCAGTACCTATTGCTGTTATGCAAACAATAGAGATATCTAATCCGTTTCAAGTCCTCGGTCAGACAGATAAGGAGGATAATAATTATATCGAAGAAGAGGAGGATCATGAGAGGCATGAAGATCAACCACAAAAGGTTATAAACAAAGATCAAGGTTTAGAGGTACCCCCGCATACTGAAATGGGGGAACTAATGGGGTCTCTCTTTAAAGAAATGAAGCATGGCTTTGCCAAGTCTGAAAAAAATCAGGAGAGGATTCAAGCAACATGCGAGGCCTTAGAATCTAAGGTTAATGCCTTAGTCGTTAGGGTCTCTACCATAGAAGTATCTTTGGAACAAACAAAAACAGAAGTGAGATCCTGTCAAAACGACATTGAGGAGTTGAGATCTTCGGAGAAAGAACTTAGAGACAAACTTGAAACGTTGGAAAACAATGCAAGGAGGAGTAATTTACGGTTTCTAAATATTCCAGAAGGCGCTGAAGGTTCAAACCTAAAAACTTTATAATTAATCTGATCAAGGGAATCTCTCCAGAGCTAGATGAAAAAATGCTGGAGGACGACATCCAGAGGGTTCATAGGGACCCTTTTAGACTGAATAAACCAAGGAAAAATCCACGTCGAATACTTGTTAATTTTAAAACCTACACTATAAAAGAGACTATGTTAAATGCTGCGTTAAAGTCTACCACTTTCATAAAGGATGGATATAACTATAAAGTCCGTTCAGACATATCTAGGGCGACAGCAGATAGACAATGGGCTTTAGGGAATTATATGAAAGAGTTGACAGCAGCAGGAGCCTCGGTTCAAATGAAATTTCCTGCCCTCTTGAAAATTATGTGGAACAACAAGACTTTTAATATTCGTGAACCAAAAGAGGTAGAATCACTGTTGGAGCAAATAAAAGCACATAAATAAATGAGACTGAAGTAAGAGCCAACACACAATGCAATAAAGATAGGACAACCCTACAGTAGCGGAGCTCAAACAGGGCAATAAGATTGCTCAAATGGAAGTTGGGAGGGTTCTCCAGGGAGGGGTGGGAGCTTTAGAGGGGCTAGAAGTGCTAGGTTTTTCGGGTTTTTTTGAGCACATTAATGACGTTTTGTTTTTATTGGGTGGGGAGCATAGGGAAAAAAATCAAAAAAATGCATTTGTCCGTTATGTATATTTTATGGTAAATAAGGCCACGATAGTTTGTAGGACCAAAAATCTCCTATAGGATGGGCGTAATGAAAGTTACAACATGGAATGTTAATGGGCTAAGGGTCAGGAAAAGGCGTCAAAAGATTTTTGAATATCTCAAACTAATAAAGAGTGATATTATAATACTACAGGAAACTCACCTGTTAAAATCAGAATGGCATGAATTCACAAAATATGAAAAATTGATTGAGAGTAGTGCTTGTACAAACCAATCCTGTTGTATAAAAGGGGTTGCAGTGATTGTGAAAAGACCATCTAAAATAATTATGTTGGAAGAGTGTGGGGACCCGAAAGGTAGATGGATCCTAGTGAAAATGAAATATGGGGATAACCTCTTCTCGATGGTGGGTTACTACGGCCCCAATTCAGATGACCCTGAACCACTTCAATCATTATATGCCCAATTAATTAATGTTTCTACGCCAATAATTCTTGGAGGAGATTTTAATATATTGTTAGATCCTAAACAGGACAGATATCCACCTGGAAGAGGTCTCAATTTAATAAAAATGAGGGATTGGCTGAATAGGTTTAAAGAGGACTTGGGGCTGGTAGATATATGGAAGAGTAAAGGTGACCAAGGTAATAGATTTACTTATAGGAACCATAAATATGGTCACGCATCCAGAATTGATTTTTTTCTAATCGATAAACTATGGAGTAAAAAGGTAACAAAGGTAGTACATATACCAGCGCATCTGTCCGATCACTCCCTTCTCCAGATGGAATTAACTCAAGCCCCCCCCAGGGTAAGAAAAGATGGACTGTAGATCGTACTCTCCTGTCAGATAAACAACTAATTGAGAAGTTGAAGGGCGAGACACTAGAATATTTTTTAATAAATGCTAATGGTGAAGTACCTAGCCACATAGTGTGGGACGCATATAAATCCGTTATTAGAGGAAACCTCATTGGTCTGGCAGCAAGGAAGAACAAGGAAAATAGGCATAAAATTATGCAGTATGAGGCAGACATTTTAGATATCCAAAAAAAGAGCGAAGACACTATCTCAAAGGCAGAACAAGGAAGGGCAATTGAGGAATTATTTAGGAAAAAGCAGGATTTGTCATTATATTTAGAAGATCGAGTTAGGAAAAGATGGGAGGCTAGTAGTTTGTCATCCTACGAGTATGGGGAAAATAGTGGGAAACTATTAGCATGGAAGCTTAAAACAGACCTCAATAGGAACAAGATTATGGCAATTTATAATGCTCGTAAAGGGGGAGGGTAGAAGATAGCCTAGATATAGAAGAAGCATTTGTAGATTTTTTTCAGGAACTGTATGAGGAAGATTTAACACCGTCCGCCCAGGCGGTAAACTTGTATTTTAAAAACTCACAAATAACAAGGTTGGATTTTGACTCATGCAAGGCCCTAAATAAAGCAATAACTACAGAGGAGGTCAGGAGGGCGATAAATAAGATGAAAAAAACAAAGCTGCTGGCCCCGATGCTATCCCCAATGAATTTTATCTAGCTCTAAAGGAACAACTAGCTCCCATTTTGACAGACCTCTTTAACTCCATATACTTGGATGATCAACAGCTACCAAAATCATGGAATGATGCTACTATTAGTTTAATTTTGAAACCTGGCAAAGATCCTTATAAATGTGAATCATATAGGCCTATTTCTATACTAAATAATGATTATAAAATTTTCACCCAGGTTTTAGCCATACGGCTAGGCAAAATAACTGATAAAATCATTCATAATGACCAGAAAGGTTTCACTAAGGGGAGGCAACTATATGATCTCACTCACCAACTTATAGGTGCTATTGATATAGCCACTCAAGAAAAAATCCCATTAGCGGTACTCACGTTTGATGCTGCTAAAGCATTCGACCGTGTAAACTGGTCATTTTTATATTCTGTTATCTTTTATTTTGGGCTAGGAGATAACTTTTTGAGAGCAATCAGAAACATATATAAAGCCCCCAAAGCAAAAATTCTGATTAATGGAAGTCTCTCGAAAGAATTTATTATTAACAGAGGCACGAGACAGGGGTGTCCGCTAACTCCTCACCTTTTTAATCTGTATATCGAGCCTCTCGCAAACATGATCAGAAGGTCTCAAGAAATTATTCCTTTTACCTTTAAAGAATGGGTCATCAAGGTTGCATTATATGCAGATGATCTAATGCTGTACACAAGTGACCTAGATAAATCCCTTCACCCCATAACAAAGTTGTTATCAGACTTTGGTAGTGTTTCTGGCTATCTACTTAATAGCCAGAAGACCGAGATGATGCTCTGGAATATGAATTCACCACCAATAGGAGCTAATAATAAAATTAAATATTTGGGGATAGAGGTTTTAAAAAATATTGATGAAATTGCTCAAGCAAACCTCAATTCAAAAGTCAAAGAAATGAGGAAATTACTAAAATCTTGGAATAGTCTGTCTCTTACTTTTTAGGGAGAACAAATGCTGTAAAAATGTCAATTCTGCCCAAATTCACTTTTTTATTTAATGCAATCCCACTGGAATTTAAGCCTATATGGTTAAGGAAGATCCAAAGTGAAATCAATACTTTTATTTGGGCTTCCAAAGGAGTAAGGATAGCGTGGAAGAAGCTTTCCCAGAAGAAAATTCGAGGAGGCATAGCCAGTCCAGATCTTTTGGCTTATTACAGAGCCTTTCAATTTAAGAATATTAGGATTCTTCTTAGACCCCGCGCCTCGTATCCTCCGTATTGGTATAATGTAACGGATGAGGATAACTGTCTTTATAAATTTGGTCATCCAAAATATTTCAAAAAGATAAAACTAAAAGTTCTGAGATCAGCCTATAAGTTATGGTATGATCTAAGGAAAACTTGGAAAATCCCCTACTACAGTGATCTAGCACCTATATGGTGCTCACCCGGAACCCCGGACTGCCTAAAAGACTCTCTTGCTGCCCCATTAATAAGTGCTGGTATAACTAGCTGGGGAGAACTCCTTGAAAATGGCATTCTTCAAAGTTGGGCCTCATTGTTAGAAAAACCAACGGAGGCATATCTAAGTTCAAATATTACCAGTTGGCGAGCTGGTCAAAAGATCAAGAGAAAACATTAGTTTCCACACAAAAATTGGAAGAAGAGATTCAAAAAGATCCAACTCGGAAAGAAGTATCTAAATGGTACTGGTATATGATTCAAGATGAAGAAGACGATTTCACCACCCCAGACAACATCTGGAAAAAAGTATTTCCCGATCAAGACTTGCAACAGTTATGGCAAGTATCCTGCACTTTTCTTTGGTATACTATTGCTTCTGCACCCCTAAGGAAAAACCATTTGTTTACCATACATAGGTCTTACTGGACGCCTGAGAAGTTGTCTAAAATAAATAACCGGGAGACGAAACACTGCCCGAAATGCAACAAGATAAAGGCAAACGATATTCACATGTTCCATTTGTGTACACACCTTGATGTCTTCTGGGAAGAAGTTGGTAAGAGTATTTCAAAAGCTCTAGATATTAACATTAAGGTAAGCACTTTTACAGTTATCTTTGGCATTTTGGATAATAACATAGTGGATACGGTATTAAGTAAAAATCAAAAATATTTACTATTTGTCTTGATCCTGTTAGCTAGACGGGAGGTGTGTATCAATTGGATTCTCTCTACTCCTCCCGGGGTGGCAGATTGGCATAGATCAGTAGATAGAATCAAGAAATTGTATAAAGCTAGTGGGAAGAGTAAACGAATAAAATATTGGGATCTATGGGATAAGAATATATCTTAAATTAGGGCGGACGTCCAATGATTTTAACTAATGCGATATGGATGGAATTATCATGGTGGGACCATGATTGACCATTTTTCAAATTCTTTGAAGGTTCTTGAGACCTGCTGTTAACCTTGTACCCTACGGGCGGTTCTCCTGTAAGAGTTTTGGGTATACAAGGTGACTTTGGCCTTACCATAACCACATTTAATCGCATAAATGAGGAAAAAAAACACACAAAAAAACATATTAGCTATCACTGCAAATTGTGACTCGGAGTTGCTCTGGCACATTACATGCATTAATCATGGCGATGAATTCAGGCACCTGCGTGGAGTGTACTCCTGGCAGCCAAGTGGCTTACACAACTCCATAAACAGTACAGACAGCAAAAGCTGCCCTCAAATTTCCTCCATTGTCTCTTAGAAATGAGCGGTCAACAAACAGAATGTGATCGGGGTCAGGCAGTGGCTCATCGACAATATCAGGACGCGGTTTGATGCATAGTTCAGTAACATCGCCACAGTCATCGTCTTCAACCTCCTCCCGTCAGCATTAGGAACAGGTATCAAGGTAGCAGGGTTTAATGCAGAACAATGCTTCAGGGTGAGTTTTTCTGCAGCCAAGATGATTTGCTCATACTTTGTCAACCTGTTAGTAGTCAAATGCTGTGTTTTTGTTCTGGTCAACAAGATTTCAACTGAGTGAGGCACGTAAACAGTTAAAGGATGACCCATCATGATGCTCTCACATTCTTCAATGCTGAGACCTGTTGCAGCAATGGACTAGAGACATCCCGACAATGCTGACGCTACAGGATCTAATGTAGCAGAACAATAGGCCATTGGTCTATGGGCACTACCGTGTAACTCGGGGAGTACTGAAAGCGGGCATACCTCTCTCTCATGGCAAAAGAGCAAAAACACTTTGTTGTAATCAGGCATTCCTAAGGCTACAGCGCAACACAAGCATTCTCACCAGCTCCAGGAAGGCAAGCAAACAGTCGTTGTCCCAGGGTACCAGATCAGACACATCTTGGTGTGTCAACATCTGCTGAGGGTTGGTTCACCATTAGGTAGAAGTTGGGAATCCACTGTCGGCAGTATCCCAGACTGGGTCCCTTCCTCACTTTGCCACTGGATTCAAGCTAGTCTGGGATGCTTGTTTCCAGTCCAGGGACGACCTGGCTTGGCGGTTCAGGCTGGACTGTTCCCATGACGAACAGGGTCAAGACAGATTTGCATATGGCTGGGTCTGAACTGGGGTGGTGATGTGAGCTAAAGAACGATGCTGGATTCAACCCAGATATGTGATTGGGTGTGAGTGTCTGAAAAGTTTCAGCGCTCCGTCCATCATCTCCTTATGTTTGCTTTGTTTTGCCCAAAGTTGGCAGGTTATGCCCAGATGTGGGTCCCTTGCTCACTTTGCCACTGGATTGAAGCTAGCCTGGCTGATAAGGGGTGTTACCCTGAAACCGGTCCCAGAATGCTTGTTTCCGGTCCAGGGAAGACCTGGCTTGGCAGTCAGACTGCACTGTTCCCATGAGGAACAGGGTCAAGACAAATTTGCATACGGCTGGGTCTGAACTTGGGGTGGTAAAGTGAGCTAAAGAACAATGATGGATTCAACCCAGAACTGTGATTGAGGGTGAGTGTGTGAAAAGTTTCACTGCTCAGACCATCATCTCCTTGTGTTTGCTTTACAGTCTTTCCCCCTCAATCATGTCTCCTCTCCATCTCTTCTGCTTAGCATCCCATTGTGCCTCTTGGTAAACCCTTACTGCTCTTTGCATCCTCCCCTGATAGCTATCTCTCTGCTTTGCATGAGCTGTGTGCATCCAAGTGTCTAATGCCTCAAACTGCATAGGTCTGGGAAGGTTTTAATGCAAACATCACTCCCCTCAACTGATTAAGCACCTCTAAACTAAACGTGTCATAGCGTGGAAATGCCAATTCACCTTCTTTCTCAGTGATTTTGTGCCAATTTTGAAGGCAAATAATAGCATGAAGTCCTACATTTGTGGCCATGTAGTGAGCTGGTGTATCCTCTGGGGGAGCCTCTTCACCCATTCTAGTTACAACACTTTCGTCCCCTTGAAACATGTCTCTAAGAACTCTAAGGCACCACATTTTCTCAATTACAAAAGATCAACAATTTCAATGCAATTTTAGTTCTTCAAACAAAGCGTGATACGATCTCGAATGGCTACAAATAGAATAAACAATTGTCAACCAATCCCAGCATGCGGCGTTACACCAACCAATCTATCCCAGCGTGGACTCTCTGATGTCACCTTCTCTCTCCACAGCAGTTTACCCTCCTTCACAATATCTCCGTACGCATTCACTAACACAATCATCTTAATCCGTAACTGTCAACTTTTCTAAAAGATCGATCGAATTCAATCACTCAAGGAATACACATTCGCTGTGAAACTTCAACCAGCTTGGAATCACCTGAATCATTATAGTTTACTCTTTGCCCTCAGAGTCCACCACGTGATTCGCACTTGGCCCGTTCACACAAAGTTCCCTGTCTTAGGTGGAGCTGTTGACGGTGTTTCATGACAAACTCCTCAACTCTTCGGTCAGACAATCACAATCTAGATGTCTTCTACACCTTCAAACTATCCTGGGATCTTGGGCCACGTCGGACTCGAAACTCAAAATCTTCTAGGGCCACATTGAACCCAATCTCAAATTAATATCCTTGGGCCACGTCGGACCTAAAACCTCATTCACACAATTCTCACAACAATTCTTCAAGACATGCCACAATCAAATCATCACTGAAATCAAACACTTCACACGCATACCCTATTGATACTCACTCCTCCGTTCGCCGCTGTTTTCTCCATGCATCACCGAACTATGCTTTCTTCCGTTCTCGACCATCGTGGCTCTGACTGGAGACTTTCAGGTTTGGGCTCCTCACTATTCTAGACCTGGCTCTAGATTCTCCGCTCATTCCATGTGCAAACCTTCAGTCACTGCTACCATCTGATGGAGCCGGGCCCATTAAATTTCGACTCTCTTCTCCAATGATTTACTTAATGGTTCTTTTTAGCAGCTTAGAAGAGTAGAGGGAAGGCAAATTTCGTTAGTCAATTTGAATACATTGTAGCTCAATAGAGTCACACAATTACTCAGATCGACAACCAACTGAGGTTAGTCAAAAATGTTTACAAAGCCAAAAGTAGCTAGACATAAATGCATCTCAGTAGAAGAGTGTAGAGATACAAAGGAAACATGAAAATACCAAATCGGCGGAAATGGTTTGCTCGGTGTAACAAAAAGAGAACCACTAATTCAAAAGCAAAAGAACACAGATTAAGAAGCATACATCCAGGTTTCCATGCATCTGAATTTCTTGAGAGAAAAGCATTTAAATCTATCCCTACTCTAAATCTATAGGTGACATCCCTACTTCAGCATCTAGGCAAAAGGTTCTGCAACAATAAAGGTGTCAGTGATGGAGTCTTCCTAAGAAGTCTCTCCACCATTAGATGGGTCAAGCAGCATGAAGCTACAGCAAAAAATAGTAAGCGAGAAGTCAAGTGCTCCCTGTCTGGAGGACAGAAGGGAATGGGGTAACTGTTCCTCTCTTCGGGACTTCATATACTCAACACTACACTTTGGCAAAAGTCCCATGAGGCTTTTCTCTCATGCTCATGTGAGTTACAATAGACTTCATTTACAAAATTTTCCACTGCAATAAAGTTTACCACGGTCTTCTCCACATGCCCCCCTGGCAACAATTTTCTTTGGTTCATTCGCCTACTCCCGTGTGAACAATGTCCTTCTCCACCTTATTGGTTCCCACCAAGCCCACTGTATCTTCTTCATTCCTAAACTAACTAAGAGAACAATAACCCTAGTCTTCTCTAACAGAACCTCGTCCACCTGCAAGGCAAAACGTGTGAAGGAAACAGCATTCTGCAGCCTCATAAAAATTCAAACAACTGTCTAACACGACAATTTCTAAATGCTGTGAATTCAGGCCTATTACTTAAACTAACATAATGAATGCACCATGTTATTTGCAATGATTCTTACACAATCGCTCAGCACGGGACTATGCTAACACGCCTAATTTAACCACTTTATTTTCACTTCAACACGTAAATGTACATGAGATGTCAATGCACCACATCACTATGAATGCTATGTTACTATGGGTCACTCTTATTACACAAATTCTCTACATTCTAAAACATAGCATTGAGCTTTACATTGAATTGGTTAATATTTCAGGCACAAGCATCAATTGGTTACATTTTCCTAACTTCTAAAACACTGCAAATAATGAATAATATGCGGGTGCTGACTATAATGATTTTACTGCACCCTTAACTGGTACCCCAGATAGGAAACAAAATCTCCGCTCTATCACGCTTGAACATAGGGACCCTGAGTTCCCACACTTGTAGTGTGTAATTTGTGGTATTGTGTGCAATCATTTCATGATAATTTGCATTTTTGGTGACAAAATGACTTTAAGGATTCCAAAGGTAGCACAATCAAGCATAAGATGCTTTGGGTTAAAGTGGCAGATTTTAAAGATAAATTGCCACTAGCTCATGTCTTTTATACATTGGGTCATCAACGTGTGTGAGCACACACAGTAGGGAATTCTTTGGCTGATAAGGCATCCAAATTTGCAGTAGCCACATGTAAAATAGCAGCAATTACATGTTCTAAAACACATGTCGATAATGACATCTTGGCTACCGTCCGTGCTTCTCAGGCCTGCACCGCTTCACCTAACGGTTTTCCTTCCAAATGTTCATATTTCCTAAATGAGTATCAGGTTCTTTCTGTAACTATACCTAGGCTTGGCGATCGCGTGATACCCAGCCTTGACCGCAGACATTCTTTAATAATTGCTGCACATGAAGGAGTCACTTCGGCACATGTGGGAGTGGCTGCCACTATTTCCCTTTTACAACAACATTATTGGTATCCAGGTTTATACCAGCAAACCAGAAAATATTTTGATGTTGTGACATTTGTCAACAAATTGAAAGTTGTACTGTGTCCCGTCCAACTCAGACACATGTTTATTTTTAATCAGCCTTTTCGCTGAGTTTATCTTGATCACTGCGGTCCTCTAATTTCAGATACTGCTTTCAAGCTTATTTTCGTTGCAGTTGATTCTTGCTCCAGGTTCCTCTGGGTTTGGCCACAGTACTCGACAGACGCTTGAACTGTTATTAAAGATTTGCAAGTGTTTGTCGGGACTTATGCCGGTTGTGCATTCTACTCGGACCAAGGTCCGGCTTTCGCCTCTAAGGCGTACCTTGATTCGATGAAGTCCATGGGTGTGCAAGTGCATTTTTCTTCTCCGTATAGGCCTGAGGGCAATTCTGTTGTGGAGAGAATGAATCATGACTTTAAGCAATCCTTAACGGCAAGAGTATTAGGTACAGGGCGTGGTTGCTTGAATCATCTCTATGGGGTTCAAGGAGCATTAAATACCTCCCTAATAGATCCCTGGGTGGCGGGACCCCGTACGAAATTCTCTTTGGCATTAAGATGTATGTTCTAGACCTTGATGGTCCAGACGTTGTGGGGGCAGTTGCAACCTCTGACGTAAATAACCACTGTGCTGTCTTCCAGGATCTACAAAAGTGCTATGATACGATGGCTTGCACACAATTGCCTCTAGCTCTTTCGTAGATTACTGAGACTCAAATTCCTGTTTCTGGTTGGTTTCCCAAAGTTGGAGACCTTGTCTGTGAAAAAGTGGCCCTCAAGAAGGAATTCAACCCAACGTACCGTGCTCCTGTTCCAGTCCTTGGTATCCAGAGTGCATGAACTGTGATTTTGCCACCACTTTCAGGTCAGAAAGAAGATTGCTTTGTTTCCATTGAACATGTCAAGCTACTCAATATGGTCAATTCTCCATAGTATGCCCAGGAGTGGTCCCTCGCAAGACTTTTCTTTGCAGCGAGTGAGCTATACCATTGCTGCTTCTCCATGACTGCCGGGAGGGGGGAGGTCGACTCTTCTGTTGATTTGATACCTGTTTCTACTTCTCAACAAATGTATGGGCCCAGGGAGCGTAAGGAAAATCCCAAGACATGCTGCTGAAAACTGCACTTTATCTGAAATAGATGAACTAATAGAGGAGGTAGAGGTCCTCCTAGCTCCCCATCCTAGATCATCTGGCCCAAGAGCAAGAGAAAGGGAAAAGGCCCCTTGGAGAAACGTCCTTCAAATCCTAAAACTATAGCTTCTTACTTTGGGACCTCCGTATCCCCAATCGCAGCTATCATCTCCCCTAGCCAAAGCCCACGTATTGAGCACCATGAAGAATTAACGCGCAGAATGACAGATCCTGCTAATAATGGTAGTGACCACTACGTCATCAAAGTTGACTGTGTGAACAAATACCTGCTCCTGGTCAATCAGGAGAAAGGAGTAATGGACCTCCCTCACTCACCCAGAGTAGTGCTTACATCAGAGGCAGGTGCGCTTCCGACCAATTTGGGTTTGGCTGATCAATTGAATGCCCTCAAGCAGGAAGTTAAATCACTAAAAGTGGCAATGGAAAGGATGGCAAATCTACTATTTGAAAAAATGGACACACTGACTGAAACTGTAGTAGCACAGGGTGTGTCAAGGCCACGAGGTTACAACGACCTTCAGAGCACTGCACTTAATGAGCCCCCTAAGAGGCTCAGTAATGGGTCCCATAATCTTCCCCCTGCCCATCACACAAACTCACTCGTCTACCCACAAAGCCAAATCAGGAACAACATCACGTACGAGGCCAATATATGTAAACGGGATCGCGCTCCCCCAAAAGAACTGACACACTAATCCTGCTACGGTATCAAAAGTACCTTGGAATTATAAGTCTCACACTTTACCCACAAAGAATACCCACTTAGGTGATATCAACAAAGGACCTTCTAACACCCAAGGTTTTGACCTCTTTATGATTAATGTCCCAAAGCTCCAGAGCCCCTACATAGAAACATATGAGGGTCTAGTTAATAAAGTAACTCACTGGATTCGCTACAAAAGGGTTGTTGATCAATTATAAGGTAGGACATAATAAGAACAAAGAGGTTCATAACAGGAACACCCAAAAGGGACTATATAGGTGTGTCCTTTAGGGACCTAGCCCTAGCAAAAGACTTAATTGCACTAGAACTTTGCTTTAGACCAGACACAGATTTGCAACTATCATTAAAAATGAATCCCCCGTGTCATATACTGGTGTCACCCCCTATTACTCATCAAAATCGATCCTCTAGTGTATCGGAGCCTAACTCTAGGGAAACTGCTAGTGCTAGCATCTCTAACACCTCAGACATTTACTGACTCACTGTTCACTGCCCAGCATCATGTACCTCAATTCAACTACCTTGTACGACACTGACCGAAAGGCCTCTATCTTATGCCAAGGTGGGTAGAGTTGGGTTGTTGAGGCACAGGGGCGTAGTTAAAGACAATGACAAAGAGGGGCCCCTAACATTGCATTGAGACTCTACTGAGATGATCACGCGGTCCTTAGGGCCGATGGTCGATGAACACCTGAAATTTTTATCATGGAATGTCGCTGGCATTAAGTCTAAACTCTCTGACCCCGAGTGGGGTGCATTTATCGACTCTCACCACATTATTCTGTTACAAGAAACCTGGGCTCCTAAGCCGGTGCATCGCCCAGGTGTTGTTGCTTTTTGTGAAAGCGCAGTTCCATCTCCGGCAGGGCGACCTTCAGGTGGACTTCTGATATGATTAAGAATGGATTTATTCCCAGTGGCCAAAATCTTACCATCCACATCTAAAGATCTTCTTGCCCTCCAAATTAACATTAATACTGGGCTCGGCCCCACACACATAATCTTAGTGAATGTATATATTAGATCATTACCCTCAAACATTCAATCCCCAATAGTAAGCAAGCTTGATCATCTATTGGGCCAGTTTGCCCTTAAATCCTTAAAAATTGTAGTGGGAGACTTCAATACATGTCTCCCTATATTTGCAGGGTGTATATTTGAGGTTCTATCGCCCCCTTGCGAATCAAAAAAATGACAAAAATCGTTACAGGTTTGTACTCAAATTGTTGACCTTATCAATGATTATGGCCTTAGAATAGCTAATGGAAACACTAAATCTGATAGTCCCCCTCATTTTACCTTCAATAGAGGTATTAGTGAATCCAGAATTGATTAAATATTAGTGGATAATGATCTCTGGTCAGAACTGCAGGATATGCTAGTTATCCCCCAACCTGACAGCGACCATCAGGCACTAAGTACATCTTTTTTAATATCCAGATTTAGAGACGCTAAACTAGAGGTGGTTGTATCAACTTCGTTAATTACAACTTCAAACAATTTGAGAAATGTTAAGTGGGTAGAACTGGTGGTAGACGGATTTAAACTCTCTCTAATCTATGATTTGTTTGTATCTAAACTCTCTTTGATTGACACAACTAATATTCATAATATTAATTTCGTCCCCACACACTGCGATCTCATGGATACACTGAGACTGTGTTTCATGAAAGAACAGAGGAGAGGAGCACCCAGAAAGACAGTACCGTCTTGGTATGATAATGACTGTCGAACTGGAAAGACTCTCTTGATAAGTGCAATTAAAAGGGGTTTAAGGCCTGAAATTATAAAGACCAGGCGAGATTATAAAACTTTCCTAGTTAAAGCAAGAAGAGAATGGGAGGAGGAACAATGGGCAATGATTGCCGAAGCTTTAGAGAAGGGTGACCAAAAATGCTTTTGGAAACTTATAGCTGTGAACCCTTCCAACTCCCATCCGCTAGACCCATCGATTAACCCCGATACCTGGGTCACTCACTTCAGTAACTTATACAACTGCCCGCAGCAAGACAGCACTGTAGTGACCCCCTGCCTTGATGAGGCCAATGGCCCACAAACTCCAAATTTGACCAGCCCATGTTCCACCCCAGCTATTCACTCTACCCTTACTTTTGCTTTATTGGAAACACTTAGAGCAATAGAACAAATGGAAAAGGGTAAAGCCCCAGGGATGGATGGCATTCCAGGAGACCTTTTCCTCTCTGAACCACTCATCTGGGTCCCCTATTTAAACGTTTTATCGAACAGTATAATAAAAGCGAACAGGATCCCTCCCTCATGGCAAGGCGCTGTTATTGTACCTATTTTTTTAAAAAGGGGATAGAACCATTGCCTCAAATTATAGGCCGATAAGTCTACTTGATAACTCCCCAAAAATATTCTGTAGACAAGTTTTCTGCAAACTAAACGAGTGGATACTACAGAACAATATTTTGGAAGGTTTTCAAGCAGGCTTTAGATCAAAGGTCAGCACATTGGACCAGGTTCTCCGTTTCAAGGTGATAACTTGGAAATATATCACCTTGCTGCATGACCATCTATACGTCGCTTTTATTGACTTAAGAGTGGTGTTTGACCTGGTCCCGAGAAATACACTCTGGGAGGTATTAGCTGGGTATGGCATTCCCCTAGATCTATTAGGAATACTCAGGCTCCTACACGCTAACACATACGCGAGGGTCAGATGGAACTCCTTGGGGGACATGACTGATAAGATAGAGATCTTGAAGGGAGTCAGACAGGGGTGTGTCCTTGTGCCATCACTGTTTAGCCTATTCATCAATGGCGCAGTGAAGATATTGATGGAATGCAAACATGATGCCCCGAGAGTGGTGGGAATACCAACTCAAATATTAATGTTTTCTGACGACACCCTGCTGATCTCCCGGACCCCCATGGGCCTCCAGTCTGAACTAAATGCTTTTGTTACTTTTTGCGGGGAAAGGGGCCTAGAGTTAAACTCGTCAAAATCAAAAGTCATGATGGTTAATCCACATAAAGGGTCAGAGGTAGTGTGACCATTGAGGGGTTCCCACTAGAGGTAGTTCACCACTTTGACTATCTAGGGGTGAGGTTAAGTGACACCCAAGTATGGGGCCCCCAGTTGGCAAAAAGTAAAACCACCCTCCATCAGAAAGCCTCTGCCATGGTGAGGCAGTATAGAGCAGCATCTAGCTGAGCTATCTCTCCGGTCATCACTGTATATAATTCCATAGCTGTAGCGTCAGCAATATATGGTGCTGAGATTTGGGGCTATGCTGATGCTGAGAGCCTTACAAAAATAGAAAATATGTTCATCAAAACACTTTTTAAGCTTCCCTTAAGCTCTCCTACCACACCGCTACGCTTAGACTTGGCTTTCAACCATATTCACCTAATAGTGGTTTTAAAACCCCTTTTATTTTGGGTCAGATTATGGTCCACTAATGAATTGGCAGCCTATAGAGAGTGCGTGAAAGATCTTTCGGCTCTCGATACAAATCTGAGAACACCATGGCTGAAACACACCAAAGAATTAACTTACAGAATAGGAATGAGTGAATTATGGACTGCCCCGGAAACAATAGTAAAAGGAGATGTTCAAGAAATAAAACAGTCTTACTGGGAGGAAGTCCTATTCCAAACTTGGGAAACCCACCTGACTAACTCTGTTACAGGAAATTTCTTGAACCATAAAGGTACGCCCAGGTTTGAACCTTATCTGAACAGAATGCACCCACATCAGTTAAAATGCTTGTACATACAATATAGGTGTGGGGTTCTGCCCTTGAGATCACACACTTTCAAATGGGCCAGTGTTACATGCCAGGTGGATTGTTGTCCAAATTGCCCGTGCATAGTGGAAAAGGATTCCCATTTTATGTTATTCTGTCCCACATACTGTAATGTTCGTAAAAAATGGCTGCCGCCTGTATGTAACAACATGGGTGTGAGACACTATTGGGAAGCAGAGAGACTCTTTAAAAGTGATACTAGAGAACCCTTAGTCTTCGCAGTCTCTAAGTACTTGTATATCGCTTGGACATTAAGAAAAAAGGCAATCTGTAAATTTGAATCCTGATAGAGAACTGCTCTCATGAATTGTTGCACATGTATATTCTGTTTATTTATACCTTTTGTATAGCCCCTATGTTAGCTATTTTGCACATTTTCACTGTTATGGCTATTTGATCTTTTTATGAATGGTCGGGAGACCCCCAACTAAAAAGTACAACCGGTTACCATGCCAGGTCTACAATTTGTTTTAGGATGATGTCCTGTTTTTTTTTACTTCCTTTTAATCGATGTACTGTTTTTAACTGCTTCTTAGTAAGGCATTTACACCTTGCTGTCTTATGTTTTTATATTGCTCAACTTTTTAAAGTATCTAAAATGTATCTTTGTTGTATGGATTTGATGTGTTTTATGGGCCGTGCCCGAAATAAACAATTACTACTACTACTACTTCTCGACCTTCTATAATAGATGTTGTTTAAACAGATCCGCCGTTGGATACTCCTTCTGAGTTGCTTTTTTTTAATCCTACTGCTGAATCACAATCACCTCTTTTCCATTTGAGTTCCTCAGGTTGCTATATGGATCAAGACAATTTCTCATCTGACTGTTCTTCAATGTCTTCGGTTCTGCATCCACCTCCAGCGCGAATTTGTGTTTTTATTTCTTGGTTTAAACACACTTATTTAGTCCTTCCTTGGATATACATTTGGATCATCTTTTCTTTGGTTCTCTTATTCACGTGGATTGGATTTGTGACTGTTTTCTTTTCTTCTGATCAACGGCCACTACCTTCCAGAATGTTCTGCCACAGAACTGGTTGACCAGGTACTGGCTCCACTTTCCTCCTCACATAAAATGAAATGAAAAGAGGCTTGTCCCTTGTCAACATTTCAGCCATTCCAGTGACTGATGGAATTGTTTGGGATAAAGTTCCTTTCAATATATTTGGTCCTACGGAGACCCTGCAGATACCATATGTGTTCAAAGTTTCTATGGGTGATGTAATAATACTGGGGTTACAATCAGATGATTGGGATGTTACCACTGTGAATTCAATGCTTTCTGAATTAGAATATTACACTGTGTTTGATTTGGAGCATTTATATCTTAATTCCGCTTATTCTGCTAAGATGTTCTGTTACCACTATTATGGACATAATTTTCTGCATAGGGCAAGTGGACAGTGTCCCCATTATAATTATACGCAATGGGAACATTGTCCAACTTCACCACAGGGAAGTTCAAAAACACAGACAGAGAAGTACACATATTTTACAAGTTATGATCTTTCAGACCCAACATCCTACTATTTTAAATTGGTTCCTACCAAGTCGCAAAAGTATATGCTTAGCTTACTCAGACCAAGCTGATATATGCAGCTTCATTTGTTGACCAGCTAGCCCTTAAGGGTTATGATCATTGGAAAGACAATATTGACCTAAAATCAATTTGAGGTACAAAAGCCGGGCAGGTGCAGGGCACAGAAACTTTATTTCAAGCCTCTCCGATTCCCACACAAATTATTTTCCTAAATGAAACGATCCTGCCAACTACTTGTCTGAGACTGGCAAAGATTCAAGAACGGAATGCCCCGACCATTCCTTCGATTGCCTGCTTTGATGACTGGCAATCTTACACAAATTATACAGAAGCCCAGTTAAATAGTATGATGCAAAATGGTACATTTAACTCATAATTTTCAAATCCTGGTGGGTGGTTATTTTGGCCAGGAGACACAAATGGGTATCATGCTCGTTTCTTTAACTCCACCCCCGGTTTCAAATCAAGTAGACCAGATCCATGGCACTCACAGTCAATCCATTCTAACATAATTGCCACCTATTCAGTGGGAAACGTATTCCAGCAATGGTTGGAACATTCTACACTATCTGCAGTGAAACAACATCTTTTTCTTCTGTCCGAGGACATGAACCTATCCGATATTTTGTTAGGTCCGAAGTCCCCTTGTTCTAAAAGATTCCTATATGCAGCTCACAAAGAAATTTGGAAATTGCCACAAATTGAGGCTGCTATGCATTTGCGACACATTGATCAAGATAATTTGAATAAAGTATTTGCAGTAGTGGACAATAGTAGTAATACACTATCTTCCTGCATTTTCAATTTGAACAGCATTGTGCCATCTGTTATTGATATTGTATCATGGTCAAAGTCAACTTAGATCTCATATGCAGTTTAGTTGGACGTTTCAAACACTCAAAAATGGACATGTTCCTTGGCATTACCTAAACTGGGTGGATTTGTTTCTGCCTTTCAATCTACCACACAAACAACAATCAATGGTTATGAAAGATGTAACTTACACCATGCTACATTTAGAGAAATTCAAAAAACTTCTGTTTACTATAGCCGAGACGGCTTCAGCTGTATGGTTAATACATAGGGTTATCTCATTGCCCAGATCAACATTTCAGTTTATAGCTTGCATGAAACATTTTCCAATAGGTAGCTATGAACCCTTTGGGAGCCGCTACATCCATGAGTTATGGTCCCTGCCATTTACCTATCACTGTGAATGTGCTGAGAAGTTTTTCTTATGGTAGAGGAGTGTGACTCCACTGCCGGTCATTCACTTGTTTGTCAACATGTTAAAATCCACGGCGCTTGTAATGTTTCGATGCCTAATTTGGCTTGTGATTTAAAATGAACTCCAGTTCCCACAATTCTTCCCTTCATAACTGTACTTTCAAATGGAAGCTATTTCATACTTAATTATCAAGACTGTTGCGGTGTGCGGGCGGGAGTCTCATATACTGTGTCCCTTTCCCAGGTAGTCACTTGTTGCAACAACGTCCTGTTTCCCCTCCGCATGGGAGAGTAGATAGCTCATTGTGGCCTTCTATTCCAACTTTGAAAGCAGATTTCAACAAGCTAAGCAGATTCAAAGCATTATTGTTCCAACAAGAAGTGGCTCTAACACCTGCCCGCGAGACCTTCGAAATGCAGGTGGCTGGAACTACTATTGAAATACAGTCCTTATTAAATACAATACAGATACATCAAATATTTAATGCCTCTGATATCGCAGGTGTAGCCCATTTTTTTTTAACTTGTAGGCTCTGGCCTTGCCACTTCTTTCCAAACTATCTTTTGAGTAATTCCGGCTTTTATACACTATTTTTTCCAGCGTGTTCGGTGGGTTCCCTGTACTGCTGTTTCTAATTTGTGGCATTCTCATCCTGTTGCTGCTGTTTCATAATGGATGTTCCTTCTGCAGCTGCCCTGGACCTAGCATCACTCCAGCACTACAGTGAGTGTATGCTTCAGCTCTTTGGCATGATTCTGCTGCAGACTTTGGATGTAGAATGGTGTTTAACATTATGCAGTGCATACTTTACCTGCATGTAACCTGTATTTCACTGCATCTGGTGCCCCTTTCAATGGGCACTAGACATATGCCTGGCTCTACAGACGCCCGCTGCCCTGGATCTCGAACTGCTGATGAGTCCCTTAGTGGCACATTATCAGGACTGTTCCTTGGGTTTGAGGCCTCTCATGAATCCGAGTCTGCAGCAAATGGCCAACGAGAGTTCCTGTACATCGGCACTATGATTGCTAGATCAAAGTTTCATTGAAGTCAACGCAGGTTGCACGGTGACAGTATCTGCTGGAGCTGAAGATCATGTATGTTCTTTGGAACTGATAAACTGGGCCACCGACCTATTCATCTATATGGAATCAGATCTAATTATGGAGCCTCTTGCTTCTACAATGGCTGCTTATATACTGGATACCGCCGAAACGCACTAATTGGATATTTTTTTCTCTTTTTCCAAATTGTCATTTGTTGGCGCCGAAAAAGAGTTAGATTTGTAATGATGGATTTCAATTTGGTTATCTTCAGATTTCTGTTATCCCTTTATGTTCTAACTTCTTTCCCAAGGGAAGGGTGTCATGTGTTCTGTACCTGGCCCATTGTAGTTTACCCTATATTAGCCTAGTTGTGCACAACACAGTCAGCATTAGCTTTGCACACATTACTATATAATCACGTTTGACTCCTCGCTAATATTAGCAATACAGGCTCTGCATACTAATAACATGGCCAAAGTACGGTATGGGCCGGGTGGGGGGTGCTCTGCATCTTTTCCTGTTGAAAAAGGTGTCCGGCAGGGGTCCGTGTTGGCTCCCTTGCTATATAGCCTTTTTAAACAAACAGAAAATGCCGCCCATAGACTACTAACACATTTTGTGGAGTATTGTGACAAGAAGTCATTAACCATCAATGGTAGTAAAACAAAGTGTATGGTATTGAGGCCCTCCCCTTCTTTTAAGTGAAAGCCTTTGGTTGAAGGTACCCCTCTGGATATTGTCAAGCAGTTTGACTATTTGGGTATTCGATTTACAGAGAATTTGCGATGGGGCAGCCAAATACATAAGGCCACACTAGTTTTTAAACAATTGGCTGAAGCAGTTTTAAAGTTTAGACATCAGGCCGGTGCCAGAAGTATTAGTGTTATTTTACAAATATATAAGCAAAGGGCAGTGGCGGCTGCACTGTACGGTGCAGAACTATGGGGGTTTTGGAATGTCTGCCCACTCCAAGTAGTTGAGAATAATTTCCTCCGTAATTTGCTGGGGCTCGGGCCAGGTACTCTTCTAGGGGCACTGAACACAGAGCTTAAGTTTATCCCTATATCAGAAAATATTGCTCACAAGCCGATTCTCTATTGGGTAAGATTGGTAACAAACCCTAAGACCACAGTTTTTTTAGAAACCCTTGAGGAAGTAACAACAAGTTGCTCCTGTCAAGGCTATGCATGGTCGTCACATGCACAAAAAACGTTGAAGGAATTACAGTTAATATCTCTGTGGGATGCTCCTGGAAGTGTTAGACTGGATACTGCAGCTCTGATTAAAGAACGGTACCACAAATAAAAGCACCTAAAAAAATGATGGGTGCTAAAGCCGGGATCTTTTATGAGTAATTCCTTCAATAACACCTGTGGCCTTGCATGTTCAGAATACCTCGACATGCTATACCCTGAATTAAAGTGAACATTGTACTCTGGCTAGGTATGCCCCCAACCACGGATTTCCTTATACGTATACATATGTTTGATGGCTGATCTGATTGCTGTGATTGTAGTGTTGGTGGGCTGGATAATCTAACCCAAACTCAAACTCACAGGAGGGAATTTCTGTCATTCTCGCTCATCGAGGTTAGGAAGGCCCTATTGGAATGTAGTCCTGGTAGAGCCCCTGGCCCGGATGAGGTACCAATAGACTTCTTCCAGGCCAAATATGACCTTTGGGCTCCTTTATTGACCAATGTTTTTAATAATATAGCAATAGTAGGCCCTCCCCCCTCATGGAAAACAAGTATAATTGTCCCTATCCATAAAAAGGGGGACAAGAGTAGCCCAAAAAACTACCGACCTATTTCTCTTTTAGACACCACAGCAAAAATCATGGGTCGTCTGCTCTTATCCAGATTAGAGGCTTGGGTAGCCGGTAATGATATTTTAATGCTGTCCCAGTATGGGTTTCAACGGGGCAAAGGAACTGTAGACCAGTGCCTGAACCTCTCTTTGATTATTGATAAATATACCAGGGCTAAGGGTGAGAAAATCTATCTTGCCTTCATGGACCTTTCAGCAGCGTTTGAAAGCGTTTCCCACCGAAAGCTAAGGCATATTATGGAAGAGATGGGGATCGACCCTCCAATAATTGAGTTTATCAGACAATTATATACGTAGGCCTCTGCATCGGTCAGATATGGAAAGAACGGGGAATGCACCGGCCCTTTTAGGATCTTGAGGGGGGTAAGGCAGGGCTGTGTCCTCGCGCCGTTCCTATTTTCCATCTACACGAACGGCGCGGGGAAGGCCCTACTGGCCGCAACACCCGATATTCCCGTGTCTGACTCCATCCAGCTACCAATTCTGGCATATGCAGACGACACAGTCCCTATTGCCAGAACAGGGATTGGGCTGCAACGTCTAGTTGCCACCTACGCAGCCTTCATGGATTCCCTAAACATGAAGGTTAATCAGTCAAAATCTTTTGTAATTATTGCCGGGGTGGTGCTCGAGGTAAGAGATCCCATATTTATACCGAAACAGGGAAAATTGAGGTGGTGGAGTCTTTTCCTTATCTTGGGGTACTTTTTGATAGGAACCAAACTTGGTCACCTCTAGTTTGACGCAAGGGCCATGGGCATGGAGAGGGGCTTGACAGCACTAAAGGCATTTATGTCTAGGATGGGCATGAAGCCCTTGGCGGCTGTCAAGCACATCTACCATGCGAAAACGAAGTCCGCGGCCACTTATGGAGCAGGCGTTTGGGGCTTGGCAAACATAAAACCTCTTCAAATCATTGAGGACAAGTTTTTTAAATCCCTGGTTTCTCTTCAGCAGTCAACATCTAATCATCTACGCCATATGGAGTTGAGTCTATCTCATATTGCAGACTCAATTAGGCTCGCCCCCCCTGCTCTTGTGGTTTTCCATCTGGCGTAGAAAACCCGTTCCTCTAGCTCCAAGTATAATAAAAGACTGCCTTAGATTGGAAAACTGCAAGAGAATTAGAAGGCTAAATTATGTCGAGCAAGAACTGACTGAGCTGGGGTTGAAAGATCTGTTCATGGATCCAACGGCCTGTAGGCTAATATCAAAGCAAAGATTGGTGGACACTTTTATGCGGAAGGCCCAATATATTCGTAGGGAAAACAACTACAAGAAGCAGTCAATCTTGGCCTACCAACCGCTTTTATCTACCTATGAAGGTGGATATCCTTACATAGAGGAGGTCTCAATACCGCAACATAAATTCATATTATTGCGGTTTTGGTTAAACTTGATACCACTAATGTTAGGATTCCCATTGAAAACATTTAACCACTCAGATTTGATTAATTGCCCCTGCGATACAATATCTCCCCAATCAGATCTTCATTTATTGTTTTTTTGTGGTTACTATCATAAAGAAAGGAAAAAATACCTCGTACCCATTTTAAAGAGATATAAGTTTGAACAATGTAGGGCTGCACTATTTTTCCTAAAATTATTACCTGACCATGTAGTGTGCTATTCCTTAGCTTTATTCCTTTGGGCCTGTATAAAAAAAGGAAAGTCTCTGGGAACTTAACTCTTTTGAAGTTTTCTTCTTTTTAATCATTTAATAGATGTTATCTTTTATTTTCGATGTGGTAGATTTATGTATCCATCCACTGAAACACATAATGAATTCTGTACCTTTTTTGTATAACCTTTTATAATTGATAACATGAATTGATTGTTGTATGCTATCCAAGAGAATGTATTTTTAAAATTGATTGCTGCTATGTACTTTTATGATCTTATTTATTAACGATCGAATAAAGTTGAGTTTGAGTTTGATAATCTAACCCATTTTAGGCTGTTTTGTAATTAATATGTTGCCGCCCAGAGGAGGTGGCTCTTTCCCCTTTTTAAACATTATGGGGTCAGATGTGTTAAACCAGCAATGGCGGTATGTATTAAACCAGATGATATGAATGTGGTTACCTCTGTAGCATCATATTTATGGGTTACGTGGCCCTGCCTGAAAGGATTATGTTTAAATAGGTAAGCTTTATGTACTTGGTTGTTTCCAATTATGGAACACATTAAAAACTTTATGCATAAGTTGAATAATTTTGCACTACTTCTATGCACTGCACTTTTACTCCCTAGGTGGGTTGACAAACTATTTACAACTGAAAAAATACAATTCCTAACTGTTTTTATTTTTTTTAACTAATACTGATGTATATGTTTTTTACTCAGGAGGCAGCCTCTGACGGTAATATGTACCTTTCCCATTGCACTTGCACTTTACTATATCTGAAGAATTCAAACATGCTCGTCTTCTCAGGTTGTATGCCTTCAATGAAAAAACACTTTTCTAGCATTGCATTGTCTTTGTATTTTAATTTTTCTTAATGAATTTATTGATGGATTGGTGTGCTCGTGTTTGTATTGAGTTGTTCTAATATTGCATGTTTTTTTGTTTTTTATTAAATATTGTAAGGCTGTCACTCGAAACAATAAATAAATAAAAATATATATATAATCATGGTTGCTTATGTGCCACATTATATTTTCACACAGAACCTGCAATTGTTTTCTCATTCTGTTCTTTCCTGGTATTTAGTCTGAAGTGCAGGCAAGGTCAAAGAACAATGTCCCTTGTTATTTTGTTCTGGTCAGGCACTCACACTAAACACAACAAGGAAATGCAATTGTTGTTTATGAACATGCAAACCTTGTCATATAGAACAACAAGGTAACACACAGAGATAGAGAAATATTTCATCATGGTTGTACCTGAGATGTAGAGCGTCCATCTGTGTATGCTAAGGCACGAGATCCACTCCTAATCCCAGAGATCTTTGCTGTATAATCAGTTTTCTTCTATAGAAGGGGAGGGGGTTAGGGTAATCTGTCTTATAATATGACAGGGCTTCACAGAAAATACAGTTTACTGTCTATGCTGATGGTATTTTTGCTAGGTAGTTGTTTTCTGATTGTGGCACGTATACTGCATTCTACAGCACAATAGCTTAAATAAATATTTCAAATGTATTTTGTGTCTCTGTCATATCTTATTGTGGATGAGTACAAGTGTGTTAGCGATAGGAGGTGTCCTGTTACCACGATCCCTGAGAAGTTTGGGAGTGTTTTGTTCTGGGTTGTCGATTCACTTGTCTCTCTGCATATGAGTAGGAAGGCAAGTGAGACACTATAGCTAGTCGGACTTGGGCTCATGGTACTGATGTGGTATGGTAACTCAGTCCCTGTCTACTAATGTTCTATGGTCCCAAGTCTAGTTCTGTTCCTGAGCAGAATCCCTGCAACAGAATTGCATCTTGAAAATATACAGAACAGATGTAAGGAGCACCATACCTTATCCTATATTGATGGTTTACCTTGTGCACTCAATTAGCTAGCACAAACCACAGCCACCTTACCACGCCGCACTGTGAGTTTACAAGTGGAAATGGGCCACTAAAGCACAGATGTAGCAAGAGGACTCATGCAAGTTACAAATGCGGTGGAAACTATGCAAACAGCACAAATTGCTAGTGGTACACAAGTTGGAGCAGGAGAAAGCGAGGACCAATCCAGTATGAGCAGCATCTCAGTCACAGACAGTCTAAATCTGGGTCGAAGCAGTAATCGCAGTGGTGCGGGGGAAAATGTTGGACAAAATACATCTGTTGGCATAAACACAATACTTAAAAACAATTTGAACTCTCATTTCTTTTCATTGGAAAACAATTGCATAATCTTTACTTTGGTATAAACAACCATCTGAAAAGAGAAACATCATGTCAAATGTACATTATATCAGATGAAAAGAAAGGTATATTTGGTTGTACAACCTCCAATGCCTCTTTCAAATTCTTTATGTAATATTCAATGTTTTTATATATTTACCATGAAAATAATGATTAGCTATAATTGCTCGTCTCAATCACTCTTCTGCAGCTCGAGTTTCCTCATGTGTGAAAGGTGGTAGTTTCTATTCTTCTTCCTCATCAGAATCAGAATCTGACAGTGTTATAATCAAACCTTTTTAGCTACATTGTGCAGAATAGCACGTTACTATAACTTTGCAACTTGCCTCAAACAAATATTGTAGGGCACCACCACTCTTATGCAGACCTTTAAAACAACTTTTTATTTGTCTAGATGTGCGTTTAATGACGCGTCTGGTTCTACGGTGTGCCACATTATAACGATGTTCATTTTTAATAGTGGGGGGCAGATATGGTGAGATTATTAATGGGCTTAAGGCATACGCAGTATCAGCTACAAACAAACAAAACATATTTAGCTATGGGATTAAAGTCACATTTTTAGTATATGTGAAAAAATACTGTGTGTATTAACCCGATAAATATCCATCATCAAAATCTCCTCTCTCTAGCCTTTCCTAAATTCCACTATGTCAGAAAATAAGAGTTATGGGTGCGCTCTGGAAATATGAGAATATTTCTTATTACTTTTTTGGCATCACACGACACTTGGATGTTAAGGGAATGAGTATTTTTTGATTCCTGAATAAATACTCAGGGCCTCATTTACAACATGTTGGCGCAGGGCAGTGCTGCAAGGCTTCTTGCTGTGCTGCCCTGCGTCAAAAGAAAATGTCAGGAATGCACAGTATCTATGAATGAGATTCGGATTCCTGTCCTCTTTCACTGCACTGCCGCACAAATGGCTGCCTGCGCCAACGCAGGCACTCTTGCACCATGGTGCAAGGGTGTCCGCATTGTGGGAATGTTTGTTTTTGTGCAGAAACAAACACCTTATTGCATAAAAACAATTAATGGAGGCGTTTTCCTCTTTCCATGTGTGCTGCAGAGTGTAGAACACATAGAAAGAGGAAAAAAACAAGGGAAAATAAAGTTATTTCCCCTCATTATGCCACCCTTGGGGAGGCACATGGTTTGTACGCATTCCCAGATTTACACTATGGGGTCGATTACAATGACGCTCGGAAGGGCATCCGAGAGCCTTTCAGAGTTGGACCTTCCGACCGACTCGTACTCGGATTCGGTTTTCACGACCGACGCAATACGATGCCCAAAACCCATTACTTACTGACTGACTCGGTTTCTCTGAATCGGACTGGATATTCTGAACGAGAAGCCTCCAAATGCCAAATGGAGCCATTCTGAGTCACTTCTGAGTCCGAATCCGACCGCCCAATTACGATGTGTACTTACGAGGCCAACCAATGCGTCAGAGCAGTCGGAAGGGGAGTATTTCTGCTCCAAATCTCGTCACAACACGATTACTGCGACCGAGACTGTGCAGCTATGCATTCCATTGCGCATGTCATCCCTCTACTGTATATCTACGATGAATACTACAACCCCAACTGATACGGTCGTCGCAGACCGTAAGTCAGACCCTTACAGAATAACGTAACTACCATGCGAAAGACAATACAAGAGGAAGCAGGAACGCAACTACAGCCATATTTCGGGGGGGGGGATACTTCCAGCAATGATGAGGCAAATTTCGGAGGGAGGGCTAATACTTTCAGCAATGTAGACCCAAATGGGGGAGTGGGGGGCTAATACTCCCAGCAATGTAAAGCCAATTGGGGGGGTGGGTGGCTAATTCCCCTAGCAATGAAAAGCCAATTGTGGGGGTGGGTGGCTAACACAACCCAGGAATGTCGAGCCAATTGTTGGGGTTTGGGTCTAATACTCCCAGCAATGTACAGCCAAATTTAAGGGGGTGGGGGGGCTAACACTCCCAGCAATGTAAAGCTAATTAGGGGGCGTTGGGGAGCTAACACATCCGGCAATGTTGAGTCAATTTGGGGAGTGGGGGGCTCATACTCCCAGTAATGTAGAGGCAATTTGGGGGCAAATACCCCCAGCAAAGTTGAGCCAATTTGGGGGGTGGGGGACTAACATTCCTAGCAATGTAAAGCCAGTTTGGGGGGTGGGGGCTAACACTCCCAGCAATGTAGAGCCAATTTGGGTGTTTGGGGGCAAATACCCCCAGCAATGTTGAGCCTATTTGGGGGGTGGGGGGCTAACACTCCCAGCAATGTAGAGACAATTTGGGGGTTTGGGGGCAAATACCCACAGTAAAGTTGAGCCAATTTGGGGTGGGGGGCTAACACTCCCAGCAATGTTGACCCACATTAGGGGCTGGGAGGGTAACACCCCCAGCAATGTTGAGCCTTTTTGGGGGTGGGGGCTAGCACTCCCAGCAATGTAGAGCCAATTTGGGGGTGGGGGGCTAACACTCCCAGCAATGTAGAGCCAATTTGGAGGGTGGGAGGCTAAGACACCCAGCAATGAAGAGCCAAATTGGGGGGTGGGGGCTAATACTTCCAGCAATGAAGAGCCAATTTGGGGGTTTGGAGGCAAATACCCCAGCAATGTTGAGCCAATTTGGGGGGTAGAGGGGCTAACACTACCCGCAATGTTGAGCCAATTTGGGGGGTGGGGGGGCTAATACTCTAAGCAATGTAGAACCAATTTGAGGGTTTGGGGGAAAATACCCCCAGCAATGTTGAGTCAATTTGGAGGGTGGGGTGGCTAACACTCCCAGCAATGCTGAGCCAATTTGGGGGGTGGGGGATTACACTCCCAGCAATGTTGAGCCAATTTGGGGGGTGGGGGGCTAATACTCCCAGCAATGTAGAGCCAATTTGGGGGTTTGGGGGCAAATACCCCAGCAATGTTGAGCCAATTTGGGGGTTGGGGGCTAACACTCCCAGCACTGTAGAGCCAATTTGGGGGTTTGGGGGCAAATATCCCCAGCAATGTTGAGCGAATTTGGGGGGTGGAGGGATAACACTCCCAGCAATATAGAGCCAATTGGGGGGTGGGGGCTAATACTCCCAGCAATGTGTCCTTGAATGATGTAACTGGTGCTCATGCAAAGTGCCCCAATACCTTTGGGTGCAGTATAAGCTGCAGAAAACTGCAAAAAAACAAAGACTAAGGTTACTTGGCAGGACATGCATCCTCACACTGTGGCAGCAAAAGTAATTGGCAACTTTAAGAAATGGGCAGAGTGGAGATGCTGGTGCTCTAGGGACTGTTGAAAAACCAACAAAGCCTCATCGTATAGTAAACAGTCCCTTAAAAACCTTTGAAATACTCAGGTGCTGCTGAGCAAAGATGACAGACCTGCTACCCATTGCAGCTCAAGAACTGTCTGTGTGTGTGGGAAAAGCTGTCTCAGCCTAGGCTGACACACACGACGGGAGGGCTGAAGCCCATTGAGCCCTATGGCCATTGAGTTCTATTAGAAAGTGTTCTGTATAGGCTTGGATTGGCAATGCGGGCAATTGAGCATTGGTCAATGGGCTGGTGCACCAGGGTCACCTATGGGCCACAGTTTTGGGGCCTCTGTAAACCACACCAAGACACTGACTTACTTCACCAGTCCCCACCAGGCCACTGCAATGTGGAGCCAGTATGTTGTCCGCTCCCTAGCTGTGCTGTAAATTGAGGCTGGGGCCAGCCTTTGGGGCATACTTACCTTGGAGCCCTGCCTCACGTGCCTTGCCAGAAGCAGTGTTATCTCCCCCAACCGCGGATCACTTTCAGGTCCGGGCAGGTGCAGGTAGGTTGCGTTGTATGCAGGGGCCTCGAAGGGAGGCAAGTTGCATTTGGCCATTCTAACCTACCCCCCACCCCCTTGATCAGCAGCAGTGTGCTATTTGAAACCTCCCTTACCAGGTAAATGCACAGAGGCTACAATGAAAGGGATGATCATGGAATGTGTGCCAATTACTTTCAGAGTGCCCGAGTATCATTGTGATCCCAATCTGACTATGGTTCCATAGCATGTTGTGTCTTTCAAATGAGGGAATGTCATCATCAGGTAGGTACAGTTTGATCACTAAATACTAGGAGAAACACACATATGAAGTTGGACCAGGAATGCACATAGCCACATGTATGTATGCATCACAGAGTGAATGCATGAGTCCAAAACAACACACAATGAAACATCGCAGGGCAACAGATCACCAAAGTACTCACAAAATTATATCCACAGAGACATATTCACTGGGACCATGCCCGCACCTACATGCATCTATTACACAGGCTAAATCCTAATATCTGAAACGTATACAAAGACCACTACATCTTATGTCATAGGAAGTCACATTGCAGGAAGTGACATCATTTATCCATATTACCTTGCCAATTCCCAAACACCCAGAAGAAGTACATGGTGTACTCTGGATAGCTGCCAAAGAAAATACAATATGTATAAATCACACAGGAAAGTGAAATCAAAATCAATAGCTGATCTACCAAGTTGCAAGATAATACATCCACCCAATCAGATGGATAACCTAGGCCTAGCTTATTTACTATCTCACACCTCACTTTACCGGATGCCCAAATTGTTGACAGAGCAATACATGTCTACAAACAACCAATTGACTACTACAGTCCAACCTGGACCTCCACTCCCCCACCAGACCAATCAAGCATTCCCACATCCTGTGTCGTGATGAGTGCAGTAGTGTCAGAACAGGTCATCAGAGGGAGACACAACCAGAATGAGATGTTGGATGTGTCAGGAATAACAACATTGGAAGGACCCAGCACAGATCCAGAGCAGGACTCAGACAGATGAATCCCTTACATACACTCACTACCATGCACAAAGGTCAGATATCACGCACAACGCACTCAAATACATAGGGACACAACTATTTTGGGGCAAACCATGCTTTTCCAGGCAAGGTTGACATGCCCCTGGTGGACCCGTGCCATTCACATACAACTGTTCACTCAGGCCAGCCAGCAGGGCATGGGATAGCATACCTACCTGTACAGTCAGGACAGGGTAGCAAAATGTCCCACTTGGAGTCACAACACTCAAGAAATAGATAAAGTGATAACAGTCCACACGGAGCAGCCCTCAACTCTGCAGGTACACAAAGGATTGTTCATCATCCAAAACCTTGAATGAAGGAAGACACACATCTCCAAACTAAGACAAATTATCACATACAAAAGACAGACACAGTGAAATGCGTTTGCTGGCATATGGTACAACGAATATCCCTGCACACAAGTCACAAGACATCTCCACATCAAAACCAAAACCTCGCTATCAGCTCATTATCATGTCCTGGACACAATTTAGGCTGTATAGTAAAAAATCATCGTTGTTACGCAGGAAATGCAGAACTGGTCAGATAGGCAGAACAAACATTCAGCAAGGAATCAAGCATACCACAACAGGAGCATATGGAACTAAATGAAACAACACAATAAGCATAACAAGATAGAACAGCACAGAGGGATCATGTGCATTTAGAAGGTCAGCAACACACATACCTCACAGGCCACACATAGGGGGTGAGACTGGGGCCTCTAAGACAATAGCAATTGACAACAGTTGACATTGTAGCATACGTGAACTCCAAAAGACACCCCTACACGTGAAAAAAGAAGGAAACGTCATGCAGACAGTCTGCCTTACATGACTGAGCAGCTGCCTCATCTAGCCATGTCCGGAACACCTCTCATAGGGCCATTGACATGTGTCTATGACCCTCACCCTAGAAAGTTCTACACCCATCCAGTAGCTCTTCATGTAACACATTGACCCACAGCTTAGCTAATGCAATCCTCTGTAGGCACACAACTGACTCCCTGCTCTGCTCAGTAGCCTCAGCCCTACACCATTAGCAAGTCACTGCACACAAGTGTTGCTGTGTTAGGACTGCAGTATTCTAACAATGCATGAAAATGGCAAGGCGTTTGATTAGCATTTACAATTTCATCCTTCAGTGGATAATGTATAAAACATCATTACCAGGAATATCACTCTCTCCGTCCACTCCAATTCAAGGAGGTTGAACCAACCCCTCACTGGTCCAAATACATCTGTAACACACCAACACAGGTTTGCAGCATGCAGCCATGTCCCGAAAATATGTATCAATTGCAAATTTGGTGCATTACCTTGTGTGCACAGATGGCAGGACACAAACTTACCTGGTTGGACAGCTGATGTGAGACATGCCCTGTGCCACATGTCAAATTTAATGGAATGGATTTGGCATCATGACATAATGTACATCGCTAGTGCCTAGTCTATTTGCACTCCTTGCTTGTAGATGACTCATAATATATCTGTGCCCCATAGGTAGCAAGCAGGTGATAGTGAGTCATTCTTCATGTGTCCAAACACATCAGTAAATAAAATCCCCAGTCTCCAAACTCCACCCATGACATGCAGGCTGTGGGTCAAAGGCCGATGTGCCGGTTCAGTGTCTGGCACTTTCCACATGCGTCCCATCTCAGCCATCAGTGTGCCATGTGCCAAGAAAGGGACCCCTGCAATGTCAGGATCTTCCTGCAAATGGACAAAAGTAATGTGCTCCCAGAGCCTGATAAGGTCCCACACTGAGCTGAATCCTATGTCACTCCATGCGGTCAGTCCTTCCCAACAATTCTTCTATGGAAATGAGCCAATACGTGCAGAATAAGAGACGGAGAGTACGGTATCATGTCCCTCAGTAGCCACAGGCCCAATACCCCAAATACACACTGTCATGAGGCTGTCAGCTCCATAGGGGAGCTGCGCCTCAGGGAGCAACATTGATCCTGCAATACCATGTGCACTGCATTTTGAGAACATGCTCACTTTGTACAACTGCCTACCAAACAAAATAAACACTGGAAATTGCAGTGGTACAGCCACATAACATTCCTTTCAAAAGGCACAGCCTTGACAGCCTTTGCTTTGGCTGATGCAGCCTACACTGAGCAACACTTATCATGACACTATTTAAGATCAACACTCGCAGCATAGTCTCAAACTCTCTTGAGTTGGCACCAGGCACAGCCACTGCTAGGTGATGGCAAAAACACAAGATGCAGGGGAGCATTATCTCCTCAGGAAGTGAAACACAGACGTACCCTGTAATTGGAAGATTGATCATAAAAACCATCTGTGGATGTAATGAGGATATGGCCCTGCTAATATTCACACAATGAGATACTTTGCACCATCACAGTTACAGATACAAAAGTACCAAAAAACATCAAGGTCACTCATCACACTCTGCTCATCTGCCCTCAGCTCTTGTGGAGGATAATCCACACAGAGGTCAAAAACTCAATACTTGGCCCAGTTAACACACAAACCCCACACACCCTGCAAATCTGAATGTCTCACACAAATATCTGGAATGACGCTGCAGATAGACTGAATATAGAGCAGCATGTCGTCTACATCAATGGATACTACATGTATCTCATCGCCCAGTGGAACTCACCATCATGAAAACCCCAGAAAAGGTTGCTGTGTTACCGGCTACATTGTCAGGACAAAGAGAAGTAGGGAAAAGGACAGCCCCAACGAGTTGCCCTGCACAATCTAAAATAAGGTGACACTTGACTTGGGCAGTTGGCTTGGCCTCCTAAACACATATGTGTTGTTGCAGCCGCCATGCTGTGTCCACGTTTGACAGAGTGGAAAACAGGTACGCACAATCAACTGGATTTTATGCTTTTACCAATTCTAGCACCAAGCAGGCTACATAGGGACACCTCACATGAACCAGTTACAGCACACTATTTTGCATAAGAATGTTATACATCATGGATCGATCAGGGATAGAATCCTGTTGAACACCATGCACCAGAGGTCACTGGTATACCAGCAGGTGAGGCGACACTACTATACTAAGGATGAACAATTCCTGGCAAGCAGGGTCAAAGGAGTGTGTGGCCATAGGCTCAGCTAGGTCACTGTTGTGTTTCAAAAAGCTACACTGCATAAATTGCCACATGGTATGTGGGTGACAACAATCACTCAAGGTGGCCCAAGAGAAATACAGTCACCTGTGTTCATGTACAAGCTCACAGGCATCATTGAGACTGGGTGGGAGGCTGTCCAAAGCATGAGTGGTCAACGTGGCAGTGCACAGAATCACTCTGAGTATCTGTTGTACCAGCCAACGGGGTGTTGATCACTGCAGGTGCGGCCAGACATAGTTCAGGTAGATTCAATCCAGTGATGAATCATGAAATGTCTACCTTGTGTTCAAAATAGGGGTGAATGTATGGGCCACAACAATACACTGTGAACGATTCATGGATGGTTGCCTTGACTAGTGTGCATCTGGGGCAGGTGATCCACAATCAACAACATCTGCTGGGTTATAGTTAAGAAACAGAGGAGGAAGGACAGGAGTTGACTTGACTTATTCCACTCTGTGTGCATCTCAGCATGTCATTTTGCTAAGTAAAAACAATGTAGTTGCTCAATCAGATGGTTGAGGTGTGTTTGAACATCTGTCAGCATGGCTAACATCACAGCCTGCAGTGACCTGCAGTCAAAAATCAAATCAAATCAAAATATGCTTTATTCGATTTTAGCCATTAAAATCACAAAAGCAAACAGATAAAATACAGATATACACATATTACACAATTCATTTGATAAAAACAATGCTAAACTGAACATATTAATACATTTAAGGACAGGGCAACCCTACAGCTTATAGTACAGACAAATTAATTTACATAAACATTTTAGCTATTTATTCTTTTCCTTGCTTTCAAGATGTTCTTTAGAAAGCCGGTCATAACACCAATACAATAAACGCTATCCAGCAGCTGCATATATACAAAGGTGGGACGGCATTGCCTCCATCCCCCCGTCTTTAATAGGGGCATAATCCATCTTGATCTTTCCTTGCAATAGTATTTACAGAATAAAATTGCATGGATAGTAGTTTGAGGGGAAGTGTTGTCACAGGGGCAGGGGCTAAGATTGATGACATTGTGATACCTCTGTGTACAGTAAAGCCCTGAGGATATTGGCCCAGACAACACACAAGTCCACAGACCCAGCCACTCAGTATTGATTTCAGTGCCTCCCACTCCAACATCCTAGAAGTGATTGCATCCCAGTCGTCAGTGAAATATTTGGAGATGAAATCCATCAGGAAGCAGGAAAAAGCATGGGCCAACAACATTGTAGGATATAGTCACCATGTATGGACTAGGGGCACTGCACATGGCACCCAATCTGTATCTGTATAGGGTCATCTTCTGATAATGTTATTCATAGCAATTCAGCATCTAGCTCCTCAGGCTGTAGTGTGTGCTGCTAAATAATAATTCAATTTTGGGGGGCGTGGCTAGCAGCCGAGAAGAATGGCTGCTCTCTAGCGAGGCTCCCTAGCCCTCGCCATTAATCCGGCAATAATCCTGCCTTTAACCGTGTGCCGATCCTAGATTTACGGGGTCTACAGGTCCTGGCACCTCACAGACCTGCGACGCCCAGAAATTCGACTCTGCGGTGTATGCAAATGCGGAGGAGAAGATCGACCGCGACGGACCGGCACTGAAATGGCGGCATCAGTGCTCCTCTGAGGGAAAGCTCCGGAGATCCTGTGCCCCCTGCGGGCTATTTGACGTTCCTGGCAGGCTGCCGGAGCCCCGGGGGAGGCAGCGGAGCACCAGACAGTGAAGGCAGTGCTCCGGGTACCTAGGCGGTGAGTGAGTGGGAGCGGAGCAGCATGGGAGCAGAACAGCGCGAGAGCAGCAGCGCTTCCAGAAATTCAGGCCCCGGCGGGAGTGGCCTGCTGGGCCTGTAAGGCCGGGACACACTACAGCGGGCCCCGTGTGTGGCCCCCCCTTGCTCCCGCTGGAGTGCACCTTGACCTTGTACACCAGTGGGGGGTGCGTTGTGGTGCCCCCCCCTCGGACCACACAGGAGCAGAGGCTGAGAAGGAAACAGCACGAGGGGGGCAGTGCAGGGCTGCCTCCCGGTGGGCCACACTGAGAGGTCTCTTGGGCAAGTCAAGGCTCTCCTGACAGTGGAGGGGCTCAGTGGCGACCTGCTGCTGGAACCACAAACAAGCCAAGGAAGGAGGGGGGTAGCTTTGGCCCCCGCCGCCTATAGGAGGGGGTCACCCGCGATACCCCTGAACAGAGATATACCGTGGGACCCTGCGGGCTCTTTCAGTCAAGCGGCGGCGGAGAGACAGAGGCAGGGAGCAAACGACGAGATACCTACGAATACTGGCGTAGGCCGGTCCCAGGGAAACCCGACAGGCCACCAGTGAGACAGTCCTTCCACTGGGTAGGCGGCGGAGACTACCGGGGCCGGTCTCGACAACAAGACCCCACTCCTCACAAGGCGGGTGGAAAATGGCGAGTGGCAGGGGACCCAAGGCATCGGCCCAAGCTAAACTGTCCAAATTTGCTTGGAATAAGACGGGGGACGAACAGGACAAGGGGCGGTTGGTAGTTCAAGATAATGGAAGCAGCCCTCCACCACAACAAGATCTCACGCTCCATGATATTATAGCAGCAATCACGGGAGTGCGCACCTCCCTAGAAGCCCGCATTGACTCTGTAAACGTGGAGGTGTCTCTGCTCCGTGCTGATTTCCGCAAAATGGACGACAAAGTCAAGGATCTCGGGGTCACGACGGCGGCGCTACAGACGGATACGTCCCAACTCCAAAAACAAGCAAGCGAGCTGCAAGATCGGCAGGAGATGATGGCAAAACAGCTGGACGACTATGAAGGAAGGGCACGGAGGAACAACATACGCATTTTAGGTGTGCCGGAACGCGCGGAGGGGCCTGCGGCGGATCTCTACGTGGAAGAGTTGATTCTGGAACACTTGCAGCCCAAGAGGCTCTCGAGCTATTTCTCTATTGAGCGAGCACACCGGGTCCCCGGAGGGCGCCCTAAGCCGGGTGCCCCACCACGTCCGCTTATCGCTCGAGTTTTCAATTATAGAGACAGGGACGTAATATTACAGACGGCGCGGGCCAATCCTCCGCTCAAATTGGACAACAATGTGGTCACGTTCTTCCCCGACTTCACAGCAAAAGTCTAGGCCCAACGACGTAGCTTTCTGGCCGTGAAAAAAGAGCTTTGTGAATGGGATGTGAAATACGCCATGCTCTTTCCAGCAAAACTGCGCGTTGATTCAGAGGGAAAGCCCTGGTTCTTTTCCTCACCAGAAGACGCTTGGGAATTGTTGGAAGGTTGGAGCAGAGTGGATGGCCCACGCAGGGGACGAACAGGTGGACTCCGACCAAACAACTCCGATCGGGAGAAAGCGCAAGCAGAAGCCCACCCCCAGGTCGACATGAGAGAGACGGCGCACCGAGGGTCACACTGATCCACGAATTGGGGCGGACACGTATGGTTCCCAGATAAGTGGCCTATTGGGGTGGAAGAATGAGGAGGGACAATTGAATTGAATGCTACTCATGACTGGAGGGCTACTGTAAGCTATGAGATAGACTAAATATTCTTGCATATGTATGACAAGCACCGCAGGGTGGAGGGGGGTCATGAGGGATGCCAGAGGGCAGACCTTGGTCACTGTATTGAGTAACTCGGTGGATGCAGACAAAGGCGAGGGACTGAGAGCTGCCAGCCTGCACCTACAAACATTTTGGGGGGGGGGAAGAGGCACTCTGCCTAGTTGGGGTGTGGGTAGTTTTAAATCCACTGGCAGGGGGGCAGGGAGGGGGGAGGCGTGGCAGTTTGGGAGGAGGGGTTTGGGGAGTGATGATTGTTTGAATATGCAATCCACAAATCCAGTGCGGTCGTATCTCATTTTTACCATTGAAAGCAACCTCACAGGGAAGATAAACGTAATTGGTGTTGCTGTCTATGTGTGCAACTGTTCAGGCCAATATGTGCATGGGGGGTCACATCTCCGTATTGTAAATACCATGCTGTGGAGAGCTGCGAGAGACTCAGGTCTAGGGGCATTGCCATCAGATGACGGGGGCTAGTATGGAAACGTCACTTTCCGTGCTGACCTGGAATGTGAATGGCATGGGAGACAAAATTAAACGGGGAATAGTGCAGCAATACTTGAAATGACAGGCCCCCGACCTGGTGTTATTGCAAGAGACGCACATGGTGGGCAATAAATGTAAGGCCCTTACACGCTGGGGTTACAAATTACTGATACATGCTGACTACACCTCAGGATCCTGTGGGACAGGTATCCTGGTCAAGAAGAACCTGGCACTTACAACGACACGCACGTGGGCTGACCCCCGGGGTAGGTGTGCGGTCCTGGAGGCGCAATGGGAGGGAAGGGCGATCAATGTGGTTTCGGTGTACCTCCCGCCTGCACTCGGTGGGGAGGTGCTGGTCGACCTGGGGAAAATACTAGCTGACCTTCCCATAGGCGCCCTGATACTGGGGGGGGGACTTTAATATGACCATGGATGATCGGAGGGATAGATCTCCCCAGCGACCACAGTCCCGACCCCACACACACATGGAGGAATTCCCTTCAGCCATGGGTCTCACTGACGTGTGGCGCACACTCCAACCGGAGGGCATACAATACACTTATTACTCCAACGCTCACAAGAGTTCCTCCCGCATCGATTATTTCCTAACACAGTCGGCATCCATTGGTCACTTCCGCAATCCCCACGCTCTACCGCGAGGCATATCTGATCATTCCCCAGTACCAATGGAATTCACTAATTTTGGTCGTCAGCCGCGAGCCGCGATAGTTCTCAGCCCCTGGTTATTGACAATTCCTGATATCAAGGAGGAACTACTTGCCCAGACCACCAACTACTTCAAAGAAAATGTGGGATCTGTGGAATCGGCGCAGATAGTATGGGGGGCCTTTAAAGTAGTGGTCAAAGGTCATGCCCTGGCCCTTAAGGTGGGATATACTAGGAAAAGGCAACAGCAAATAGCTCACTTAGAAGGCGAGCTCCAAGTCTTAGAAGATGATAGCATCAATACCCCCTCAGAGGAGGCCAGGCACCGCCTGATGCTTAAACAAAAGGATTATAGGATCCTGGTGAATGAACAAATGAAGGCCAAACTTCTCCACACTAAACATAGGATGTACGAGATGGGTGCCTCGGTTGACACTCAGGGACCGGTCACAGATTACACACCCAAAGGAAATAGCGGATGCCTTCGCGGACCACCTGGAACAAATATACACCTCATCCACTGCATACACAGTGGAGGACTCCCGGTTGCTCCTCTCGGACAGTGACTTGCCGACGCTTTCTGATAGCGAAAGAGAGACTCTAGACGAGGACCTGACGGACCTCGAAATCCAGCAGGCCACGAGCAAAATTCAATCGGGAAAAGCAATGGGGCCTAATGGGATCCCTATAGAATTCCTGAAAGTGGTTACTACCCAGACGGCGCCTCATCTGCGGGCCATGTATGAAGAGAGCTATGAGAAGGGGATCCTACCAGACGATCAGCGATTAGCATCTATTGTTGTGATCCGAAAGCCGGGAAACCCGCTGACAGGTGTGGATCCTATCGCCCTATTTCCCTGATCAACGCGGAAGCGAAGATCCTAGCAAAAGTGCTGGCATTACGCTTGCTCACGGTTATTCCATCGTTAGTCCACCCAGATCAATCTGGCTTCATGCCAGGTACAAGTACGGCGCTCAATATCCGTCGCCTTCACAATGTGCTCGCACGCCGTGAGTGTATTGAGGAAGACGCAGTGGTCCTATCCCTTGATGCCTCCATGGCGTTCGATTCCATCGAATGGCCATATTTATTTGAGGTACTGAGACGTATGGGCTTTGGTCCAAAATTCATGGGCTGGGTGAAGCTGCTATATACAGAGATTCGTGGGCAAGTTCGAGTAAATAACTACACGTCTCGAGTCTTCTCACTGAAAAGAGGCACCAGACAGGGGTGTCCTCTATCCCCCCTGATCTTCTCCTTAATGCTGGAGCCGCTAGCCTCCTGGGTTAGACGAGATGTCATGGTGAGAGGGTTGAAGTGGGCCGATGGTCATGATGACCGAATATCTCTCTATGCTGATGACATCTTGCTGTATCTCACCTCCCCCTATAGATCCATACATGGGGTGTTAAATATATTCACAAACTTCGGAAAATATTCCGGGTATGCTATAAATTGGAGCAAGTCAGTATTGTTTGTTCTCAGGGGTCAGGTTCCCAGGCTCCCCCCGGGATGCAAAGTTGAGATGACCACGTAGGGGTTTCGATATCTGGGGGTGTTTATAACCCCAGACTCCCAACTTTTTTATGACCGAAATCTGGCTGCTCCTCTTGCCTGATTACGTGCAGATGTTAATCACTGGCGGTCCTTACCCCTGTCTCTAGTGGGTTGGGCGGCCCTCTTCAAGATGCTGGCCCTTCCACGATTCCTCTACATTCTTCAAAAGTGTCCTCACAAGGTCCCGGATGCATACTTTTCAGGGGTGGAGAGTGAAGTCCGGACACTGCTATGGGACGGGGGAGCCCCGCGCATAGCACTGCACAAGTTAACCAAGGGGTGGTATGACGGAGGCATTGCCCTCCCAGATATTAGACTCTACTACTGGGCTTCACAGCTGGTGGTAGTAAATCATTGGATCTACCGCTCCCCAAATGATCCCGCTTACATGTTGGATAAATACCAAATGGGACGCGCGGGCTACGTGGGGCACTGTATTCTAGGGCTCGGAAAGGACAATATCTCGGCCCCACAGCCCATACAGTGGCCATATGGCACCTGGCAAACTTCCGTCTTGGCTGGTCGAATGTCCTCACCCAAGCCACGCCACTGTGGTTTACTCAAAAGCTGGGACTTTTATGTCATCAACCTGGGTTCAACAAGTGGGATACTATCGGGATCTCTACTATACGAGACCTGGTGCAGAGGGGTGCAATCCTTAAATTCGAAGACTTAAGAGCGAAGTATGACATGGCCCAAGGGGAGGTCATTAGATACCTGCAAATCCGACATGCCATCACCACTGCTCTCCCGGATATGGCGGACTTGCCGGATTCGTCCCCCTTGGAGGACAGACTACTAGACGGGCCGTTGCTCACCAAAGCCATATCATTAACATATAAAAAGCTATGTAACAATCTACCCGATACGTTCTGTAAACTTCGGGAGAAGTGGCAGGTGGACCTCGGGCCCATTGATGATGAAGACTGGCAGGCGGCGCTGATGTCCCCCGGGAGGCCGCCATTACCCTTCGCTACCGGCTTATTCAGCTTAAAATCCTACACAGATCCTATATGACCGGACCAACCCTAGCGAGAATAGGCTCAAGAACGAGTCCGCTCTGTCTTAGGGGCTGCCAACAAGATGCAACCTTTTATCATACAATCTGGGAATGCCCAGGGATAAGACCACTATGGGAGGGGGCCACGGGTCATATTTTTGAAGCCCTGGGAAAGGAACTCACCCTTACGCCAAGATTGGGGCTCCCTAACATGTGGGAACAGACTGACCTAATGGAGGTAGAACAACAAATGGCGACACTGGGATACACTCTAGTTAAACGAGAGATTGTAAGGCGGTGGGGGGTAGCGGACAGACCCTCACTTAGACTATGGGTTAGAGAATATGATAATTGCATGATTGCCGAAAAAGAAGTGTTTAAAGCACGAGGGTGTCCTAAGAAATGGGACAGAAAGTGGGGCAGGTGGAACGCCTACCGGGGTGACATCTGCGTTTCCCCATCAGTAGAAATGGAATTGCAACGCACTGGAGAACAACACATGACTTTGCTATGATTGTACTGGATGTTTTCTCGCTGGGGTTGATAATTTGCTGTAAAAATTGCCAAACTCTTGACTGGATTGTGTATGTAATTACGATTAAAGTGAAAACCAATAAAAATATTTTCAAAAAAAAAAAATAATAATTCAATTTTGAATGTGCAGATTGTGTACTGCAGAATAGTAGGAGTACTCATGAGTTTCAGGACGTAGGATCCACCAACAGTGTCGTAGGAACTAGTGCACAGCCCATTGTGTAAGATAAGCTGTCAAAACCGGTGAGGATGCCAGGGGGGGGCTTAATCTGTGGCTCTCCAAAACAATTGACATTGCCATCCTCAAGCCAGGAGATATGGGTACACCTTGTGAGGATGAGGGATATGTGCAGAATAAAGTCTGCTTTGTGTACATTTGGCCATGAAACACTGACTCCAAATCTAAGAAAACATCAAAGAAACCTTCTACTAAGACATATTGCCCTCAGGCTCTGTGACAGTGTTTAATGGGCAAAATGGGACACCGTATGGACCCACACAAGTGCTACCCTTGCCAAGCCAGATTAGAGATTTAAAAATATTGGCAATGCAAACACTTATGGAAATGGGTGCAATGTTTCAGTGTCACATGTGTGTTTTGTTATAGTGCAATGTGTTTTCATCAGCACAACCAGAGATATCATCACAATGTGTCCATCACCCTTGGTGTCCCCATATCGCTGACATTCAAAGTCAGAATGCCATTAGTACCCATGTGTGTGTACTCTACTGGTAAGAATGGGGATGCGTTTCTGGAGTAGTGTGACCCCAGGTGGCACAACAACACACATCCTTGACTTTTCCCTTGTGGGGGCCGTGGCCATCTAAGCAATGATCTGCCATCAAATGTTTCTGCAACATGAGAGTTCAGTATAAGCAATCAACACCTCCATCCCAGGGCAGTATCCACGAGGAAGAATGATCAATCAGTGACAACATCTACCTACAAAGGGTAATTTGCCACTGATGGCCACACACAACTCAGAGAAGGCAAGGCTATGTGGAGGCAACTTGTCCTGGGAGGTCAATAGGTTTTGCATATGCCAGTGTACTCAAAGCAGCCATTTCAACAATCTGTCATAAACATTCAGTGGCAGACAGCAAGCTGCAGCAAACACACACTACATCCTCATATTTCATCTGGCAACTGTTTTTGCCTACTTACATCCACATAATATACACATATGTACATGTCAATATTACCTTTTGGCCTGCATGATCTCTACTTGTGCAGGCATGACACCTCTCATATCCACATCAAACTCCATGCTTCTCTCTCAGAACTATCATACATACACAAGCACGTCATAATCCCCCTTTCGTGCAGCTATCCAGAGCATGTCTGTCCCACAAGCTCCAGCATTGTCCAAGACATCTTTCAAGCAGAATCTCACAATCTCATACTGGTTCTGCACTTCTTACATCACACCTACATTCACAGCACCACTCTTCATCACTATGTAGACAACACCACTCCCATACATGACATTTACATAATGTACTGTACTCATACCTCCTCAGCAGAAGTTAAACGTAACATGTCAAATGGACAACTCTCATCACCAGTTTCACCCTCAGTAATGTCTAGGACTGCACTCATATCACAATGTGCAGGATCACAGCCAACTCTGACATGCACACTTAACACATCACCACATCTCTCAACAAGACACTTACATTGCTCAATGAAAATGTCCTCAGTCATTCGCATCTCACCATTCACCCACCCTACTCTGCTTCAGTTCTACAGATATTCATTTAAAAACAAATGCATCCACAAATTCAAACACAACATACATCTACTGGACAACACCTCACATTTCACCATATAGGTCACTAAATTACACAACTGGTGTATACCCTTGACATACACTTTTACACTTTGTCACAAAAGGCAAGTTTAAGCTGGTCTCACTGTGGCTCTGTCACATCTCAGTTCCATGCTCCATACCTCCATTGACTTCTGCACATTAACAACTATCCTTACTCAAAGGCACTGCCCTGTCACAGTCATCTTGCACCATAGTTCCACAGACTACAGCTCTCATCTCCTGCCAGACTCCAATCCTGACTAGCTGCTTCTACCTCTATCACATCTACCTATTCCTAGCATACCTTGCACAGGATTTAACCCGTCGTACAAGGTCGCACACTTTGATTCACACACCCGCATTTCAAAACACTAGCTTTGGAACAATGAGGATATTTCACATCTCCTACACATGAACTGCCTCTGAAATTAACTCCTACCTTACAATCTCTGAAAAACTCTAAATTTGTCCTGCAGCCATTATGTATGACTCTCCACTCCATTTCCTAATTGGAAACACAAGTCTCTCTCACCCCTACCCTTGTTTAAGCTAGCTTAGCCCATGCAACATTAACCTTGAAAAACACATCTGCAGCTAGGCCTCACAGTCCAAAACTCCACCTCCTCCCCTGTTTGGCAACTAAGAGCATGGTTGTGACACTGGACCCTGTAGCATCTGCACAGCAGACAGACCCACAATACTTCTGTGCACTCACAGTCCACTTGGCTTCCCCACATGTAGCAGAGGGCAACACAATAGACATACCAGCACTACCCGTTCAGCTCTGTGTGATCTGGAACAGCATCAAGCATAGCTCAAAAGGACTCCATTGTCATTCATGTACAAATGACAACCAACACACAAATCCCATGCTCTACTTCAAATGATGTGTGTTTGAAACTTCAACATCCAAGCTTGGACAGAAAAAACAATTGTCAGTTGAAGATTGTGCAAAAAACATATTCACAACCATTCACAAATCTTCACAGTTGGCACTCACCCCTGATGAGCAGTGTCCAAATTAATGCGATTACATTATGCATGTCAGACTTCAGTTGTGGGTGCGTAACATAGGATTTCTTGAAGCACATCCAGGGAGGGACAGTTTCCAGACACATCCATAGCACTCACAAGTGATGTGGCCATATGTCATAAGGATAACAATGTATTATGTACGCTGTGTGTGGAGTGACCACAAGTCAAATGTGGCATGAAGGTCAAGGCAGTTTCAAAAATACAACATTCAAGTCCATGAATGAAAGGTGTACTTGTGCCAAACACATTGACATCTCAGCACATTCCTAAGTGTCCCAAGTGAGGGGTGTTTTGTGTTGATTATGTATCACACTGATGCACTATGGATGCTAACCCAAGGGAGGAGTCTGTCCACCTGTAGCTCATAACAGTGACTGCACAAAAAAAGCAGTGCTCTGTTGCTGGGCTCTGTAGCCAGGAGCATTTGTGAGGCCCTGGACAGATGACCAAGGGCAGCATCAACCCGGACTGACACAAAGTATCCACCCTGAACTAAATCCACTCTCCACCACTCCTGATACCAAAAACTGAGGTTCAGATTGCTTGCATGAACTGAGCCAAGAAGGAGATTGTTGCGGTACAGTGTCATGCTGAATAGGTATACCTCCATCTGTGTCACATGAGGGGCTCGAAGGGGCTTTGGATTACCAAGCAGAGACAAACTGTCGTTCACGCAGAATGTAGTAACAGGACTTGACATAGCCTATCATTAACAACAGGTCAATTTGAAGTGCCAAAATAATTAGCCTTTGAAATGAGTCGAGTTTGCCTAAATGTCTGGAACATGAATGACACACAAAGGCCAGGCAGCACACAGCAATGTCCCAAAACAAGTATGTTGGACTTGGCCCTTTTTGCAGGGTCATCCCTGAACTTTTTGCCTTCCTCCTAGCCTTTTTTCTGACATGGTGTTGGTGGTTTTAGGACTCTGGGCACTTTAGCACTGCTGTCCAGTGTAAAGTGCGTATGCTCTCTGTGGTAAACATGGTAAGATTGGTCTACACCTGTTTGGCATATTTAATTTACCTATCAGTCCCCAGTAAAGTGGTATCTAATATACCCGGGGCCAATAAATTAAATGCTACTGGTGGGCTTGCAGCGCTGCTTGCGCCACCCACCAAAGTAGCCTTTCAAACCTGTCTCAGGCCTCTGCCATTGCAGGGCCTGTGCGCGCAGTGTTACTGCCGCTGTGACGTGACACCCAAAGTGTGTGCCACGTCTGTGACCCCCTTTACTGCATGTCAGTCACCCCTAAGGTAGGCTCTGGCTAGCCCTATGGGCAGGGTGCATTGAGGTAAAAGGTAGGACATGTACCTTAAGTGTGTGACATGTCCTGGTAGTGACAAACAGCCATTTTGGTTTCTCACTGCTATGAGGCTGCCCTCTCATAGGAATGTATTGGGGATTCCCTGATAAGTGTTTCAGTGGTAATTCCTGATATGAGAGGAGCAGCGTGGTCAAGTTTGATATGTTTGGAATAGTAATAATAAATGCTGCGTAATGGTGTGCGCAAATTTATTATCACTATTTTAGAAATGCCACTTTTAGAAGTTGGCATTTCTGTGTGCTATGTGTCTCTGCCTGCCTGATGTGTATTGCATGTCTGGCTCTGGAGTGACAGGGGCTGGTGAGGTGTGTGGCTCCAGGGAGGGCAGGGTGAGTCAGCGCTAGGCTGAATAGGAGATCTGCATTTGGAGTAGTGGGAGGAGTAGTCCCCTGACCATGAATAGGTCTGTGCCTGCCTGGGTGAATGCTGGCTCCGCCCCCTGTGGTGTGTCTGATGACCGAGCCCCCACCTGACAAAGGGGAGTAGAAGCACTGTACACAAAGTGCTCCAGTACCCCCCAGAACCAGTTGAGACTGGTTCCCCAAGCCCTGTGCCAGGGCAGAACAAAGGGAAAATGTAATATAAATATTGGGGCTGTGACCCCATGTTTTTTGTGCTGTTGTAGGTGCTTACTTGTGCCTGCTGGGCCCCAGGAGGAACCGCCATGAGGGACTGCCCCTCTGCTGTAGGGCCCTGTGAGCTGGCCTGCCTGGGCCCAGCTTTGCCTTTATGGGGACTCTGATTCTAGCGCCTCGTGAGCGCTGCACCTTCTTCTTGTTACTCCAGGACAGGAAGAGTGCTGGTGCCCTGCTGCGCTGGGCTGCGAAGTTTCCTGAAGGGAATCCCGGCGTGGGGTCTCCCCCGTGGTCCAGGGGTGAAGCGGGAGCCTACCCCGCATTTATGTGCTTCACAGAACAGAGCGGGAGCCCACCTCGCATGGTTGTGCTCCAGGGGTGAAGCGGGAGCCTACCCCGCATTTTGGTGCTTTCCAAGAAGAAGCGGGAGCCTACCCCGCATTTCTGTGCCGCTGGACCGCCGCCAATACGACCCGGAATCCAGCAAGCTGCTTGGTTGTAGGCGGGGCCGGGAAGAGGAAGTGCCGGCCGGAAGACAGGCAGAGTTGTGCCTGAAGGAGGGCGGGAGACTACCCCGCCTCCGTAAGCGCAAGTGGAGAGGGCCACAGAGCTTGCACTCTGGCGGGAGCCCACCCCACGTGCGTCTGACCTGGGAGCGGATGAGACCAGCGCTGAAGAGGACCGGAGCCTCGCGGGCTCCCTGCTGATGTCCTGCGCTGGTCCCCGGTGCCAAAGAAGAAGCCCCGGTGAGTGGGGCTATACTTGAGCCTTTTTTCTTTGTGCCGTGAGCGGCACCGGAAGAGCCCCGGTGGGGGGGCGCTCGTCAGGCACGGTTGGTGCCAATTTTTGAAGAGCATAGCTGCACTGCCAGAGTGCGGGCAGCTACAACGAAGGGGGCATTTCTTTGTGGCACCAGAAGGAGCCGGTGAACGGGGCTCCCCAGGCACGGTTGGTGCCGAGGCGAAATTTCCACAGCTGCACCGCAGGAGCACGGGCAGCTGCAACGAGGGGGCAATTTCATTGCAAGAGTGCCGGAGTGGGGCTCTCAAGGCACTGTAGTGCCAAGGTTCATTTTCCTCAGCTGCACCTCGAGAGCGCGGGCAGCTGCAACGACGGGGGCATTTCTCTTGATAACGAGGAAGGGGTGAGATGCACCCTCGCCCCCAGCGCAGTGCGCACATTTGTCTTTGCTGCCAAGGCAGCCGGAGGGCCAGTTGGAAGGCCCCATTTAGAGCCCTGACTTTTGGGACAGAGGGCATTTGGGCCCCAGAGAAGGCCAGTTGGCCTGGGGTCATTTGGTGTCCTGGTGTGGCATAAGGCCCCCAGGAGATGTGTGCACCTCCCTAGTGTTACTGGGGTGCACTTCTGGGTATTAGGATGTATGCCTAATGTGATGCCTAATGCAAATGTCATGCTATGATGTTTATGCCTAATGAGATTGCATAATGTGTTTATGCCTAATGTGATAATGCTGAGTTCATTATTTTACCAGTAGTTACTGGTTGTGTTATTACTTGTGCTTTCTGATGGTTCTGACCGTGGCCCGATTGGCCCGGTCATGTATATAGTCCCCTGTGAATTACTACTTGGTGCCAGTTGGCACAGTGTATATTGTGTGATTATGATTCTAATGTGTTTATGATAATACAAAGGCTATTTTTTATATAACCTTGCGTGGAGATTCTTTTGTAGTGTGCCTAGTGTGTCGCTGCTGTGTGTGTGTGTTGCGCAAACGCTTTACACATTGCCTCTGGGATAAGCCTGACTGCTCGTGCCAAGCTTCCAAGGGGGTGAGCAGGGGTTATCTTCAGCGTGTAACTCCCTTGCCCTGACTAGAGTGGTGGTTTCTGCCTGGCTTAGGCGCAAGCCCTAGCCAACCAGACATCCCATTTCTAACAAAGTAGATGAAATATCTTGGACACAACAAGCACAATCCACTCCAGACAGTCTTGTGACAACCCCTAATCCATCTGTAGCTTGTTCACATGTGTGTCACATAGCTGAGATTAGTATCAAAGCATTTGGCACATACAAACTGTCTCCTATCTTAGGGACAATGTTAGGGCTGTCATATCCCATCTCTGAATCAAATGCCTGAAACAACAACATTTAGAATGTGTGCACATATGTGAAATGTACTGGCAAGTCGCTCAGTTGGGTTTAAAAGCTAGAAACATACTCGTGACACATATCTCTGTGACGACACACAAACCAACCCTTGACAAACCAGGATATATAGTAGGTGTCATTCAATCAACAACATAAACTTATCACAATGCAAGAAACCCGTTGAACAAACAACTAAACCACACGCCTGAATTAACATGCATTTTGTCTTTGATGCAGTTAGCTTGTCACACATCCTCTCTTATTGCACAAATACTAATTGTAAAGCTTTGCCAACATATTGCAAGTAATATCAGCCTGGGATAGACAGTACATCTCCATGCTGCTGCTTACCATAGTCTGGTCTGGTGCATCATTTTCTGGTTGTATAAGCAAAAGCACTGCCATGTGTACAGCAATACAGATTCAAATTGAATATCACAGCATCATGATGTTGCCTATGTCCACTTCACAGAATTGGCAAATGCCCAGACTCTCACACCATAACTGTGGCATAAGGCTCGAATGAGCTGTACATTACAACTCTTCAATCACAGCATGTCATCCCTATATTTCTAATTGTGTGACAAACATTCATGTACCATAGACGCTGTGTACACTTCAACTAACACATACAACACTTGTGTCCCTGTAAAGACAGTAAAACACTGTAACTTACTGAGCCATGTCCTGGACACACACACCATCCATATCATGTACCCAAACAAAAGCAGGACGGAATAACTGACATCTACATTTAAGGCAATGGACAATAAGGACCACAGACACCTTGCCTAACAGGAATATCAGCAGGAAGTAGAGTCCTTGGAGGCAACAGGGTCGGAACACTGTCAGAATAATGCTTACCTTACACTCACCATGGGCACAGGAAAGGGATCAGATGAGTACACAGCCTTGAAGGGTATTGGCCTACAGTGTCATGCCACCTGTGGCAAGGTTGTCATTGCCACTAGGCTACCAGATCTATAGAAGACACAGACATGGGTTCACCACTATCAAGTCACATGAAAGGTTTTTACCATTATTTAGTGTAGATGGGTGTGTCCAAAGTCACTACCATTTAGTCAAAGTCCATATGTCTCCAGGTGTATTGATGAGACAGTGGTCTTCCAGCATATTACAAACATATGCAGCATGCCTATCCTAAACTGTTGCACTTTGAGACTCTTGCACTATGTTGACATCTGAAAGCATGACCTATGTGCAGTTGTGATTTTAAAATGAAAAGGTTTGTGACTTCATGTCACACTGTTTGCCAAAACTGATGTGGACGATGACCTCCAGCAAATGTAGACACCAAAATCTTGACTACATACTGTCAAAGTGCTCATACTCCATGGACCATATGCAATCCATGCCATGATAACATCATTGTATACTTACACTACTAATTGTACATGATTTACAGTTAACTTAAAAAACAATTTGGGGGACACAGAAACCTGGAAACAAAAATGTTAACATGCTTTATTCTGCATGAAAATGTAGATGGGGGGCGTGGCCAAGCGCGGATCGAAGATGGCCGCGTAGTGATGTAGCTCCGCCGAGTGTCCCTGCCCCACGTCTATCCTGCGGACACATCCGTGACGCCAGTCGACACCCCCCGAGAGCGGAGTGCTAACGGTCCCCGGCCCGCCTGTTCCGGCGCATCGAGCAGCCCCAACAGGGGAGATAACAGCACCGGAGTGTTGCGGCCTGCGGGAGCTCTGAGCGCCGGGGCCCACAGTGAACGGCGGCGCCGGAGGGGAGTCCCGACCTGAGTGGCGGAGGTGACGCCGTGCGAGATCGAGGCGGGGCTACGGGGAGACAGTCGATACCAGCAGCGGAGGAGGTGACTGCCCCCGGGCCCTGAAGCTGACAAAGCTCCCCCGCATTGACCGCTGGGTGAGGCGCACCGGCCGGGAGCAGAGTAATGGCGGCGATGCGCTCCGACTGAGGGGAACCCCTCACGTTTATCCTGTGGACACATCCGTGATGCCAGTCGACACCCCCCGAGAGCGGAGTGCTAGCGGTCCCCAGCCCGCTTGTTCCGGCGCATCGAGCAGCCCCAACAGGGGAGATAACAGCACCGGAGTGTTACGGCCTGCGGGAACTCTGAGCGCCGGGCCCACAGTGAACGGCGGCACCGAAGTGGAGTCCCGACCTGAGTGGCGGAGGTGACGCCGTGCGAGATCGAGGCGGGGCTACGGGGGGACAGTCGATACCGGCGGCGGAGGTGGTGACTGCCCCTGGGCCCTGAAGCTGACAAAGCTCCCCCGCATTGACCGCTGGGCCGGGAACAGAGTAATGGCAGCGATGCGCTCCGAGTGAGGGGAACCCCCCTATCGCCTGTGATCCCGGGGCCGGAATACGCTGCACACAGGTACCGTAGCGGCGTTTGGTTACCCCCCCCAGGACTTGCTCTCAGACCCCTGGGGCTTGCGCCATAGCTGCCGGTGTCCTACCTGTTAAACCTTACTGGTGGGCACCGTGTGGTTGGTGCCTCTGCCTGCTTCCAATATCCCAGTTGGCTGAGTACGATGGCTGCCGCCGGTGATCGCAGGGGGACCGGGTCCCGTGGGGCGAAACAGGTGCAGACTAACAAACTGGACAGATACACAGTCACTAAGGACCCTCAGCGGAGCCGACTGTCTGCAGAGACTAATCAAGGACACCCAGGGGAAGAGGAACAAGAGCTATCTCTCGCGGATGTCATGGGGGCGATTGCTGGAGTTAAGACTTCTCTCGAGCACAAAATGGATACCATGGCGATTGACATTAACCTTATTAGGTCCGACCTGGGGAAACTTAACGAAAAAGTCAAGCAGGTTGAGATAACGACGACCAGTCTCGTTGGGGATGTCACACAATTACAAAGAGAGATGCACGAACTCCAGGACTCACACAAGTACATGGACCTCAAGCTGGATGATTATGAAGGTCGGCTCCGGCGCAATAATCTCCGCATCCTAGGAGTGCCGGAAAAGCGGAGGGGCAATCCCCGGACCTATTCGTCGAGGACCTTATTCTTAAACACCTGCAGCCCAAAGGCCTCAGCAAATTTTTTGTTATTGATCGCGCTCACAGGGTCCCGGGCGGCCGTCCCAAACCGGGCGCTCCCCCGCGGCCCATGCTGGCTCGGGTCCTGAACTATCGGGACAGAGACACTATTCTTCAGAACTCTAGAGCGGGGGCACCCTTCCGATACGAAAATGCTGCCATTTCCTTCTTCCCGGACTTCACACAGAGAGTACAAAAGCAAAGGCGGTCTTTCCTCACTGTGAAGCGTGGCCTGAGAGAGAGGGGTCTGAAGTACTCACTGCTGTTCCCGGCGCGTCTCTGGGTGGAGGCCGAGGGACGGGCATGGTTTTTCGACGAGCCCGAGGCAGTGGCAGAGTGGATCGAGCATCGCGGAGCAAAGGGCCGGGCGGATCACGGCGCTGGGACACAGGCGGACATTTCACCGATTTGAAGTAGATCTCTGAGGATTGCGGCTTTGAACTACGTAACGGGGTCATCGATGTGAGATGGGCTGGGGTGGGCGGGATATCTGCGCTTTATTATGGGGACTGGTGATGACATATATGTTTCTTGACATTTACCTGCCAGGGGTGTTACACTCGGCCTGGTTAGGGGTGGGGACATGGAGCTCACTTTTCCCCCTTCTTTTCTTTCTCTGAATTTCTTTCTAGGGCGACAGGCACTCTGCAAGTTTTCGATGGGCAGTTCTAAGCCTAGAGTGCAGGGCAGCGGGGTGGGGGTTGTTGGGGTGGGACAATTTGTTTTTCTGTTCTTTGTTATAATTGTTTTATTGGTGCAATGGCTATATACAACTGCGATAGAGTTGCTGACAGAGTACAAGCCCGGAATTGCGGGATCTATTTTCTGAAGTACAGGCATGATGGGGGATAAAAATGTAAAAATTATGAGCTGGAATGTTAACGGGTTAGGGGACAAAATCAAACGAAGTGTCGTACTTCAATACATCAGGAGGCACTCACCCGATGTGGTCTTACTCCAGGAGACACATCTGGTTGGGAATCTATGTAAGGCAATGCACAGAGGGGGGTATAAACTGATTGCCCACTCTGGTTTCACCTCGGGTTCCAGGGGTGTGGGTATTATGACTCGGAACAACTTCCCCCTGGCGGTTAGCGCCACATGGGGCGATGATAGAGGCAGATACGTCGGTGTTTCCGGGATGTGGGAGGGCCGGCTCATTACCTTTATGTCTGTCTATGTTCCCCCAGGCCTACAGGGCACAACGTTTGCTGATTTGGGCGCAGCCCTGCTCGCCCTTCCGGATGGGCTCCTGGTCCTGGGAGGAGACTTCAATGCAGTGGTTTCGGGTACGTTAGATAGATATCCCCCTCGAGAGATAGTACAGTCTGCCCGATGGTTGCCTGATTTCCTTGAGGCGATGGGACTGGTGGATGGCTGGAGAGTGTACCACCCGGGCCAGGTGCAACACACCTTCCACTCCGGGGCACACAACAGTCTTTCCCGTTTAGATTACTGCCTGGTACCAGCTGCGCAAGCGACATATATACACGACATCAAACACTTAGCTAGAGGTATCTCGGATCACTCACCTGTCTGGGTTCATCTGTCAGTAGGTATGGGCGGAGTGGGAAGATTGGCCCCAATTAACCCTTGGTACTTACGTAACCCCAAGATCCGTCAGGAGCTTATCAAAGCTATTGACGACTATTTTTCCGACAATGTGGGATCGGTGCCCTCTTCCAGGACCTTGTGGGAAGCATTCAAGGCAGTAATCCGGGGACAAGCCCTGTCTTTAATATCTAGCTCTAAGAGAGACAAGCAAAAGGAGGTCCTCGAACTTGAGACAGACATATATAATCTAGAAAGGGAACTGGAATCTGGGGTTACGCCGGAGAAGATCCACTTGCTGAGTATGAAGCAGCACGACTATAAAGCGTTGGTTTCGGATAGGGCCAGGGCCCTGAGTAGGAGCAGCAGGGCAGGCTTTATGACCAGGGAGATAAGGCCGGGAAGCTCATAGTGTGGCTGGACAAGAAAGAGTGGGCGAGTCGGCTGGTCCCGGAGCTCAATGTACAGGGAGGCGTTTCGGTCACGGAACCACAGGAAATAGCGGACAGGTTCGCTGATCATTTCCAATCGATCTATACGGCGGTCTCCCCTCACACTGAAGCAGACTCTCAGGAGCTGTTGAGGGATATTAAGCTTCCCTGCCTCTCCCGTGAGGATCGAGACTATATGGATAGCCCCTTACAGCCGATGAAACCGCGCAAGCGATCCGTTCCTTGAACTCTGGGAAAGCTTTGGGCCCGAATGGACTTCCCATCGAGCTCTACAAGTTGAGACCAGATAAACTAGCCCCATACTTGAACGCTATGTTTCTGGAATCTAGGGAGGCGGGAATGCTGCCCCGAGAACAACGAATGGCTACTATTGTCACCATCCACAAGGAAGGAAAGGATAAGGCGGAATGTGCCTCATATAGGCCCATCTCTCTTTAAATGCCGAACCCAAGATTTTAGCCAAGCTCTTAGCCAACCGCTTGGTGAAGGTGATTGGAGGCCTGGTGCATCCAGATCAGACCGGGTTTATGCCTCATAGAAATACAGCTTTGAATCTCCGTAGAGTGCATGGGGTGATAGATAGGGCTGGCACCCTTCGTGAGCCGGCGGTAATTGTGTCTCTGGACGCGACAATGGCCTTCGACACTATCGAATGGCCATACCTATGGGCAATTATGGTAAAGCTGGGATTTGGGCCGGAATACATTCAGTGGGTGCGTCTCATATACTCTGAACCTCTGGCTCAAGTGGTGGTGAACAACAAGGTGTCAGCCTCGTTCTTGCTCAGTCGGGGAACTCGACAGGGTTGCCCTCTGTCCCCCCTTCTTCTCTTTGGCCTTGGAACCCCTGGCCGCATGGATACGCTGGGATCCAAGGATAAGGGGTCTGCGGTGGTCCCCCGGATGGGAGGACCGTATATCTTTATACGCGGATGACATTTTACTTTATTTAGCCTCCCTAGGAGCTCGCTTGTAGTGGTGATGGATATCCTCGCAGTCTTCGGTCGATTCTCTGGACTTTCTATTAATTGGGGAAAATCCCTATTATTTGTACTAAGGGGAGACCCTCCTGTCCCTCCCCGGAACTGTCCAATACAAACGAATTCAGTTGGATTCAAATATTTGGGGATATACATTTCACTGGACCCCTCAGTTCGCTATGCCCAAAACCTTCTTCCTCCTCTTCGCAGACTTAAGAGTGATATTAATAACTGGAAGACACTCCCTATCTCACTCCTGGGTAGAGCCACTCTGTTTAAGATGATGGCCTTGCCGCGATTCTTATACGCCCTACAAAATACCTTAGATGTAGTCCCAGCACGTTACTTTCGGGAGGTGGAGGGCCTGCAAAGAGACCTATTATGGGACGGCAGGCCTCGGATCGCATTGAGCAAACTAACGTTGTCTTGGTATGATGGAGGCATCAGTCTACCTGATGTCAAGAAATACTATTGGGCTTCCCAACTGGCAGCTATTAATCATGGCACATATGGCCGTGTGGATGACCCGGGCTACACCATGGACAGATGGCTCCTTCCGGGGGCACTTATGGTAGGGCGTTATACTCCCGACCTAACCGGTTCAAACTAACTGGCCCCACGAAGCACTCAGTGCAAATTTGGCATGACGCCACTAATTATCTTGGATGGAGACACAAACTCACATTGGCTACCCCTCTTTGGGACTCGGAGAAGTTGGGCGACCTGTGGAAGACAAGGGGCTTCGATAGGTGGGACCTTATTGGGATCTCAGCTGTTAAGGATGTCTGGGGAAGAGGGGAGCCCAAACCCTTCAGCACGCTTCAGGGCGAATATAAATTGGCGGATACCGAATTTTTTCGATATTTACAGGTCTCACACTCACTTCAGTCTTTATGGCCAAAAGGGGCGGATCCCCCGGAAGTCTCCCCTCTGGAGGACAGAATCTTAGATGGTCATCTCCCTGACAAAACGATATCCTTAATTTATAAAAACTAATTAATCACATGACAAACCCCTCCGGACACTGCGAGATAGGTGGGCGCAAGATGGGATAGAACTGGACGACGAAGAATGGCAAACAGCAGTATCCTCCCCCAAAGAGGTGGCTATCCCGGCACGTTTGCGACTGGTTCAGCTGAAGATCCTCCACAGGATCTACATAACGGGCCCTAGATTAATACACATGGGGTGGTCGGAGACAGGGGAATGCAGGCGACGCTGTGGCCAGATCGGAACGTTTATGCACATCATTTGGGAATGCACACATATCAATTCTTATTGGCGTCAAGTACACGACACGATCAACCAGGTAATGAGAATCTCCCTTCGTCCCGAGGCTAGACGATGCCTCCTTAATATCTGGGAGCCAACAGACTTGGACACTTCTCAGACACAATGGGTCACTCTGGGGCTCATGCTGGCGAAGAGAAACATTGCTCAACTCTGGGGGCGGCACACACACCTACGCTGGAGGCCTGGGAAAGAAACCTTGATTGGTGCATGTTTAGGGAAAAGACGGTGTATTTGGCAAGGGGGTGCCCAAGGAAGTGGAGTCGAGTCTGGAATCCGTGGAATTTGTATAGAGGAGAGATTTGTACGCCACCTTGTACTGTTGATTATGATGATCCTCTTCCTTAATGATGTTCCTCACATGTGTACTGTCTGTTTATTCCCCCATACATGCGTACTGAGTAAAGTAAACTACCTGGTCTCTTGTACTGTACCATTCACCAGCAACTGTTTAATAAAAAGAATTGTTAAAAAAGAAAATGTAGATGATTTTTTTACAAAAGGCCAATGGCCAGTCCAAAAATGTACATGGGCTTTATGGGCCAAAACATCTTGCCCATCTAGTCTTGCAGCTCAAAATCTGCTAGGGGTCACCTCCCCTGGGAGGGGCATCTGGGGGGGGTGACAAAACTAGGGAGGACTGGGCTGGGTTTTGGGAGGGATGGGATCAGAGGGTTCGGGTGGGTCCACTGCAGTGTTTGGTTCAGATTGAGGGGGCAGTGGATCCATTGCAGTGGTAGGCTCAGATTGAGGGGGACAGCTGTATTGTGAGGGGTAGATGGAGGGGGGATGGAATGGGCTTAACTATGTTTTTTTTTTTTGTAATCTATGATTTTATGAACAGGAATAGGGAGTTCTTCTGACTTTTTGGGAAGGGTTTTTTGGGTCTGGAGGAACTGGGATGGGCTGGGGAAGTATGGGTACCTGGAGGTGTTTTTGATTTCTGAGACGGGGGGGGATTTTTGGGTGATGGTTGATTTCCTGTTTTTTTTCTTCTCAGGAGGGTGGGGTGGCAGATTTACATGGCAGGTCCGGGGTGGTGGGTTTCCTCTTCTTGGGAGGAACTTGAATGGTTTGGGTAGGGAAGAGTTTTAGGGGAATGATCTTGAATCCTTGGGCTGGGGGGAACAGGAGAGTCAATGGTAGGGGGTGTGGAGGTAGAGGGTTCTGAGGTCTGAGGAGTGTCTGTGGATGCATGTGATGGAGCCAGATTTCATCAAGATTAAGCATCGCTCTGTTTTGTGTTTCAGACAGACTGCATTTAAAATGGCACGCAGATTTTGGTGCAAGTGGAAACACATGGCACATGAAACATGAAATGAGGCCTAGTCAAATGCTTTTTAAAAGTGGCACTTTTGGTGCATGCAAAGTGAAAGACATGAAATGAGGCCTGGTCAAAATGCTTTCAGTCTGAAATGCTTGTGCTAAATTAACATGTGTTTTAGCAGTGTAGAGAAACTCGTGATTTCAGTTTCCTCTTAGCTTTGAAGATAAGCATGGAATGTGTTCTCTCCGCCCAGCTCCTTTTCCTTGTAATCAACACTCCCTGTTCCCGTCTCAAGAGACTTTGGCTTTGTTGCATATTTAGACAATGCATATTCAGTTCATAATACATCTTTCTCATAATGTGTATTACTTAATCAACCATGCACCAACACTACACATGGGGCAAACGTATTTTGCATGTAAAGCTATTTAAAACATTAGAGCATGTTGCTATGAGTATGTATTAATTGTTTGCGCTTTGAAAATTTGCACTAGAGCATGTTTATACTATGTTGTACATTGCACATTTTGCATGTGGTGCACAAATAATAGAAAAGCTGCTTTAAATTAATAGCTTTTGCTAGGTAATAATTAATACAGGGTATTAGAATGGTGGGAGGTGAACATAATGGGCTTTACTTCATAAATTAATATTCTTTTGTGTATATTTTTACTTTAGTATACATTTGGGCCCACAATAAAAATGGCTGCCTAAGAATCCAGCATGGCTGAGAATTGTTAGCAGTGTGCTGAATGAGAGACGCATGTGCAGAACCAGCTACATGAACTGCCACGTGCCTCAAGTGAAGACACATGAGTCAAGGCCACAGTGATCTGCACACTCTTGTCATTGTGCCAATGTACCAGTGTTTGTGGGAGAGTGTCATCCCTGCGTGCGATGTGAAAGCAAGGCGGAAATAGACTGATACATTTTTGACGCTTAGATGTTGCAGTATTGTATAATTATTGATGGTGATACATATGACTGTATTAAGCCTTAACGCTTCCTTTGTTAAAACCGGTATGGGTTGGATTTGCAATGAGAACAGGATGATGAGACCCCTATGTCACCTATGCTATCCAATCACAGTGTGAGTTTCTACTGAAACTGCAACATTATTAGTATAGTCAGCCAAGAATTAGAGTATAAATAATGACCCCTTAGGGGGCGTGTCAGACTTAGATTAGTCTTAGAGGAGAGATGAGGAGGGAGCTGATCTGACCAGACATCATATGGGTTAGGTGAACGTTGGGGGTGCAGCCTGGGAGGAGATTGCGTCTGAGGAGAGACAGAGGGAGGTGGGGGTCTTGCTCATATTTTGTTTCAGAGAGTCCTTGCACGTCATATTTTTGGCAAGGCAGATCACATTCCTCTGTGGTCTTGTGAAGGAGGGGCATTTTCAAGTTGCAGCCTCTCTGTCAGACAATGGAGAGGGAGAGAGACAGATGAACAGACCAGTGAAGAGAGAGGACCTGAGATATCAGGACAGGTTTTTGTCTTATGCATTCATTTCTCTTTATGGGAGATTTGTGCTAATTATTAATTATTAATTAGCCTTGCAAAACTCACTCTTGAATTATATTTTTCCTGAAACTCTTTAAAGAGTTCTGACTGACATAGAATTAGGGGTTTTCCTCCTTTATGGAGTGCTTTGTATGCAACCTATAATATGTTCTGTATTAATTCTATTTTTCCTATTTTCCAATTCTGTAACCTGATTGATATTTGACTAATGAATAAAGGGTCAGAGAAACTTAACTTTTGACTAGAAAATAAAACCCTTTAAAAATACTCACAACTCTCTTTATTGGCTTATTGGTCCCCACACTTCCGGGTCCAGGATGCTGGCTCCAGCCCGCTGTCGCTGTGGGATCTCGGGGTCGCTTACCCAGACGTGGGCTCTCCGGGGCTCACTGCTCTCGGCTCGCCCACCCAGGAGAAGCCTGAGGGTGTCGGCGCAGCAGCTACAGAGTAGCGCAGCTCGGTCCAGCAAGATCCCCCAGAACCCAACATGGCAAATGAAAGAGCAAATGCAGCCTCTCGAGACACCACAGGTAACCTTTGAGCTGATAGACCACTTGGAACGTCTGGCGCTGGTTGATTTTCGAAATCAGGAGGGTGTTGAGCGCCTGGCAAAGGCCATTCAGTTTGCTGATCTGCTTCAGGAGGTCAATACTGAAGGAGTAGAACCAATGGACTCTGTACTAGAAGACAGGTGTCTGTACCTCCAGGAAGATACTACGCTGGAAGGAAACTGTACTGAGGAGCTGTTGAAGAATGCCAAACACACTGTGGAAGAGTATTTCGTAGCACCTCCAGTGGAGACAAGAAAATGTTTACGGTCCAAACTCGGGAGACTGGAGGGCTCTGCCTGACCCAGTAATGATGTCCACACACGAGGCGACTTGATCTGGGCTCCTGTCCCATACAGACCTACTCGTCCATGCTTGTTTGGCTTGCTGGATCCTGCCGGTTCTCTACCCGTTCCACCTGGTAGCCTCAACAATCTAGCACAAATATGTACTTTCTACTGCTTTGTACTAGGTGCTGCGCAATAACTTTACACTGGGACTTTGAACTTTTCCAATCTCAGCCCTACTCCAGACGGGCCATCAGACTTTAGGAGATGTGGTTTATATTCCTAGCATTTACTCTCTCCAAAACTGGCATCTACTCAGCGCCACCTTAGCAGCCTTCCTCCTGCAAAAACCATGGCAGACAAAGAGCCTAAACCAAACAACAAGCAGCCCAAACCTGTTCCTTCCACCTCTTCTCTCACCACTATTGTCCTGGGGGCGAGCTGGAGAACGTAGAGGACGGCACTTCCCAGTAACACCAGGACTGGTGCCTTTCGATGGATCTTTGACGATGCCCCCTGGGCGGATACCATAACTGCTTTGTACTTACAGCGGAGCCCGAGCCACCTTTGCCGATGCCCGGTGGAGCTGTCCTATGCAGCTATAGAGGAGTTTGGCTCTGGTTCACCCCCTCGGCCATCACCTACCCAGCCGGACATCTGACATTCGTTTCCTCGTCGCCCCGTTGTGTTCCCTTCCCTCCCCCACATCTCATGTTTCTGTTTTCTCCTATGTCTTTACTTGAAGTCTGTAATTAATGTAATTATGCTTCCCAGCCCCCTGTTTCCATACCCCTCCCCCATTCCTCTATTCCTCTATTGGGGACTTGTTCCTTTGTGCTTGACTATGCAACTGTAACTAATGTAACCATGAAAAACTGTTTTTCTTGTCATCCCTGACCGCTGAGACCTGAGCAACATGGCTGATGCCCGGTGGAGCTGCTAGACAGCTATAGAGGAGATCGGCCCTGGTTTCCCCCCTCGGCCGTCACCTACCCAGCCGGACATTGGGCACAGTTCTCCCCGTCTCCCCGCCGTGTCTCCTTCCTCCCCCTCCCTTCGACGAATTACTGTAACATTTTGTTTTGCCTATTTTTTACTGTGCTCTGTGAACTGATGTAATTTGTAACGCAACGATCCTCATGTAAGGCGCTCTGATACCTACGGGTCTAGCCAGCGCTATATAAAACTCTTCAAATAAATAAATAAATTGGCTTAAATTTAATTGTATTTTTGATTTTTCATGTTTATGTAAAGTCTCCTGAAGGTGATAACACGGTGGCAAAGGTCCATCACCTTTTAAAGCGGTAAACTAGAGGTAAATGATGTTTTGCATTGAGAAATTACCGTGAAATTACCGCTGGATCAGTTTCTGGTAGCAGAGGTAAGGTTAACACCATCACCAAAAGGAGCATAGTTTAGTTTAAAGACTAAATAGCGCTAGAAAATAATTGCCCAAGTTAGATAAATGTCCAGATTCTCAAAAAAGTCCTGATTCCTGATTCCAATGCTCAGAACCTGAAGACTGGCAAAGCAGTACTGGAAGGTAATGCAAGAAGGCGATTGCTGGAGTGGTGTGAGTATCAATAGGGTTGTGAAATGTTGTTAGTGTGCTAGAAGGTATGTTTTGTTTTTTTTGAAGTGTTGAAAAATAGTAAGGGTTTTGACTGTTGGTGAAATTTTGCTCATTTTGACTTGATGGTTTTATTGATTAAATTGGTAATTTCATAGGACAGAATTTTTGATTATTGATTATATGTTCTTAACATGAAAAGTTAGCGTCTTGTTTTATGTTGTCTGGAAAATTCCCGGGGAATGAATAGCGGGTGGCGATAGAAACCACACTGCTCTGAGGTTACTCGTCTGTTGGAATAACACTGAGAAGCTATGCAGGGCAGGCAGTGTTAAAATAGGGACTATTTCGTATAAAAGTGAGAGTGATTGATAGCAAAGAGTTCGCTGGTGAAACTTTGGTGTTATATCACATAGAAAGGGTAACACTGAAGGAGTAGCAGGTTCTTCCGAGCTTGAGTGACAGCAAAAGAGTTCGCTGGTGAAACTTTGGTCTTACATAACCTAGAAAGGGTAACACCGAAGGAGTAGCAGGTTCTTCCAAGCTTGAGTGAAGGGTAAGCGGAAGGGATTTACTCGCAGTGTTTGAAGAGTAAACGGAAGTTCTTACTTTGTGAAGAGTAAGCGGAATGTGTTACTCGCAGTGAAAAGAAATCTATTCTTTATTTAGTGGAACAGACAGAGTAGCGAATGTTTTTATGTTGTTACTAAAAGAATTTTGATTAAGAAAACTCAGAAAAATATTGCAGTAAGATTTTGTAGAGGGTCAGTAGTAGGAGTTAAACTGACTGAAATTGAAACTGACAGCATTGGAGAAAAGAAATTGCATTGAACTATTGCAGAAATGAAAATGTTTGAAAGTTTAAAGAAACTGTTGGGAGGTAAAGTGAAAAATGTGTTTTTAATTGGTGATGCTCCTGAAGGAACACCCGTGCATTTTATGTCTACCAATTTGGGACAAAATTCATGTATGTGGGTTCACCAATGGTGCAAGATTACTGAAAAAGGGGGTCCTTTGAGGTTTCCAAAAGATGGTACTTTTGAATTGCAAATTATTGACAAATTAAGGGAAGTGTTATGTGAAATAAAGACACCATCTAGAGGTGCACAATTTGAGGCTTTAAGCATGTGGGAAAAGACAGCAAGAGACAAAGCAAGTGAGGATAAAAAGGTAAAGCACCAGATACAGGAGAAGGGAATTAAAGATGACAAAAAGCTTCAAATAAATAATGATTCAGGGGATGAAATAATGGATGCATTGTTAACTAAGTGTTCACCAACTTATGTGGTTCCCATTAAAAATACTGAAAATAGTGTACCAGTAAGTACTACAGTGGCTACTGCTTCTGTTAAACAGAGAGAAACACAGATTGAGCGAACTGTGCAGACATTTCAGATTGACCCACTATCTGTTGTTCAGCCCTAACAGTGATATCTCCAGGTGTTACTGCTTCAAATGTGACTGATTCAGTCCAAATATTACAAACTGCAGATGCACAGGCAGTGCCTAGACAAATTGTGACTGTCCCAATTAATATGGCCCCTATTCAAAAAGTTCAAAGAGCTGCAGAAGAAGTAATTAAGTCAGGGTTTATTTCAGAAACTCAGAATTTGCAGATTATTGAACAGAAACTACCCCAGACAGTTCAAGCACTGAAAGGTGGGGGAAAAATGGTCTTTACAACATCTGAGGCCCAGGATAAAATGAATATATTTGAAGATGGGATTTTTCAAACCTGCTGTGAGAGAGCAGCAGTGCTTAAAAAGATAGAGAGCATGGGGGAACAAATTAACCCAGACCCTGAAAAAGAGAAACAGCTTAGTGTTTTAAATTCAACATTTGAACATGAAGAAATGAACAGTCCCTGCTGTTTAAATCATGAAAATGTGAACCAGTGTCAGGAGAAAGAATTAATTTCCTAGAGTAAGGAAACAGCTACATGTGCAGTAACTACACATGATAGACTGACTGATTTGGCTCAAAAATATGAAATTGATGTTTCAGGAAGTTTTCCATTTCAGAAAAGTTTCACGGTACATATGAATGATGAGGCAAATGAGACCATGCATTCTTCATGAATGAAATTGCACATTGCAGAAATAATAAAATATATTTTCAAATGCAATGGGTTTGAGAAATTAGGAGACAAATGGGCAAGAAAACATGAGAAGAAAAAGAAACCACCAGACCTAGCAAGGAAACTGGATAAGAAAAAGAAACCACCAGACCTTGTTGAGGAAAATAATAAACAGGATGAGGGAGAAGCTTTTGCTTACTCATTGAGAGAAAAGGTGGGAGAAGTGCATGTTCATGTGCCACGGAACAAAAGTGAACTTGCAGCATTTCTGAACACATTCCCAAAATTGAGAGACAAACTTATGCTGTAGTACCCACAAATTGATGGATTTGTTGAAATTGTAAAGGAGTTGTGTATTAATTTGAAAATGATTTTTGACACTGCCATGCAAACTGAATTGTGGTTTGAATCTAAAGTTGCTGTGCAAAGGCCAGGTGAGGAGACAATGAAAAAGGTTTGCATGAATGCACCATCATTTTCTTTTGTTATGGAGAAGCATGAAGCAGTGATTACTTTCCTGAAGGGCAGAGTGCCAGCAAAGGATGTTAATTGGGTACAGATTAAAAGAACACAGGATGGAAGTAAAGGTGTTTTGGTTCGTGCAAATTCAGGTATGGATGTTGCACTGCTGGAAAAAGTATCCTTTTGCCATCTTTATAACAGATTTGAGCATTGGAAGAAGAAATGCAAATTTAAACGTGATACAGCAAATGAGAATGCACAAACACAGAGAGAAATGCAGGTGCAAAATGTGCCAGCCAACCAAATGCATATGTCAGTTCAGAAACAGGTACCAATGGCAGGAGTTTTTCAAGCTCAGATGCTCCCACAAAATATGGAAAATGCTCAAATTAATTTAAATGAGTTGTCCAGAGCAAATGTGAATTCTTTCCAGAAACAAAATCAGAACCCATTTCAACAGGTTGCTGTATTTGAAAATGAGAGTTTTAACCCTAACAATTCTGAATTTACCAAGTCCATTGTGAAAACAGTGGAAGGTCCAGACTTAGTTGTAGGAGTTTTAAACAAAGAAATTACAAACCCAGGGGCATATTAGCAAGACCCACGTTAAAATTATCGCCGTTTAGCGGCAGGAAACTGCCGCTAAAACGGCGATAATGGGCTTGCTAATATGCGTTATGGAATTCCAATAGAAGCCCAGGTTAGATGTGCAGGACATCTAACCTGGGCTTCTATTGAATTCTATAACGCATATTAGCAAGCCTATTATCGCCGCTTTAGCGGCAGTTTCCTGCCGCTAAAATGGCGATAATTTTAACGTGGGTCTTGCTAATATGCCCCCTGGTTTTAGAAAAGGTTGGAGGAAAAATAGGCCCATTTGATAAAAATTACCAATTTGCTGTTTGTGATACAGGCCTAGCAGGAAAACAATTGTTTTGCAAATGAAACAGCACAAATTACTGTACACCAGATGATGTTAATTTTCAGATTCCTGATGAGGATGTACATTTTAAAATGGCCCAACAAGAGACAGCTGTAGCATTGTTTTCATAAATGACAGTTGAAAAATTCCTTCTGATTTGAAAGAAATAATAAACTCAGAAATAAGAGAATTCACAGAGAAAGATGTCAGATTAATAAAATGTGCAGAACATGTCTTATTCAAATTAGAACAAGATGACATGTATTCAAGAACACCATCAGTTGCAGAAATGTTACCAATAATTGGATATAAACTGAGTAAAGGATTTTTGATGGAATTGATTGGAAGTTTATGTAACTTTCTGATCACAGGTTCACAGAAACTAAATGAAAAGAACAGATTAGTGCAGGAGATTAATAGCATAACTTTTCCATGTTGTCCTGTGTTCCCGAATCCAGCCAACATATTTTTTCACATTCCATGTGCTGAGGAATGGCTTACTGTTATTGATTTTTGTCAAGTTCATGTTACAGTGTCATTGCATGAGAATAGTCAGGAGTATTGTCAAAAAGAAGATGAATGTCTGGGACACATAATTGGAAAGGGAGTTAGAAAGGTGTCACCAGAGAGAGTGGAAATAATTCACCAGATAAATCCACCTCAAAGTCAGAAAGAAGTCAGGAAGTTTTTGGGAATGGTTAGGTGCTGTAGAGAGTGGTTACTAAACCTTTCCCTAGTGGCTAAGCCTTTACTGAGGCTGACACACAAGGATGTGTCTGATCCGCTTCCATTGGACAACAATTGCACAAAAGCATTCCTAGAGTTGAAAGAGAAAAAGTGTTGCGCCCCGGCACTAGGAATGCAAGTTTATTTAAAAGAAAATACACCAATTTGCAGTGAGAGGGAGGGCTGCGCTCTCTCAGTGCCTGTTCAAAAACATGAATGTGTTCAAAGGTCTGTGATGTATTTCCCAATGACCTTTGACCCTAACGTCACAGAAATGCCAGCAAATGAATTGGTTTGTTATTAAACTGAGTATGAGTGTCTAGATGTCATGAATATATGCATGAAGCCAAGATCAGACTTTAAGGATGAACGTCTGATTCAGCCCAACAATGTCCATTTTGTAGATGGCCCAAAGGTAACAATGACACATTAGGAGAAACACATGCTGTGCTTCCTATACATTATGTTGTCAAAGCTTCATGGCTTTCAGTAGTTACCTCAGCCCAAAATTCGAAATTGATTGCCCTTACCATAACATGCAGTATATCTGCTCAAATGGGAGTCACTGTTGTCATGGGAGAGAGAAATGCTAATTCAGTTGCACAAAATTGTGTTCTGTTAGCATATTCATTCAATGGAACTTTCACAGGTGAATTAATAGAGGCTCAAGAAATTGTTTCAGAAGCAGAACAACAGGGTTGTATCAGAACTGTTTTTGAGAAAAGTGACAACTGCATAGTAGCAAATGTGTTATTGCAAAAACTGATGCCCAGGTATAGATTGCCAGTTTCTCTGAAATCAGATCATAATGAGGTTTCAAAGATGATGTGTGCAGAACCACAGATTGGACAAGGATTGGATTGTAGCTATCTGCCTGAAGTTTCAAGCATAATAAAGCAACTCAAAGACAGCACAGAGTTACACTTTGCAAAAGACTGTGTTTCAGCATCACTGAAGTGGCTTGAATATATAAATTCAAATGTACTTGTGAAAAACACAGATGAAAAGACTAGCCATTGCTGTGAAGGTCTGACTGATGTGGAGCGTGCAGTTTCTCACCAGATTGCAGCTGCTACACAAGATCTGCATAATGAATGGTGTCAAAACTTTGATCTGAGAGATGCTGTGAAATGGAAAGGCCTGTTCCAAATGATCCTGGCAAAGACTGTTGTGAAATGTGGTGGCCTTCCAAATTGGGTGCATGCCTCTCACACGCGTATGGTCCTATGTCCCCCTGATAAAACAGCTCCTCTTCAATAAGATATGCCAGCAGTGGTCAAAAGTCCACAGAAGAGGGTCAGTCAAGCTGTAAGGGAACACACAGAGTCTGAAGCAGCACTAGAGCAGACTGATGTGGCACTGGAAAAGCGAATAGTGGAAACTGACTCAGATGAAAGCGGTGTCAAAGGGGTGAATGAGTCAGGTGCAGCCTCTGAAGAAGAAATTAGTGCTGTGGGCCTACGAGTGGAGGTAGGAAAAAGCTGGCTGAAAGGGTATCCAAAACGTCTGCAGTGGTCCCTTGAAAAATCATTTGCACCAATAACTGAAACATCTGAATCTGATCCAAGTGAAAATAAAAGTGAAAGGCTTGGATTGAAAAAGTGCAAAGAATTGATGGTGCTCTGTCAGAGTTTCTCAGCACCTGAGTGGTCAAATTGCATGGAAAAAGTACAGAATGCCACTTTGAATGAACTGTATGAGCCACCCTGATGGCAAGCTGATGACAAAGAGAAAAAGAAATGCTGAAACAAATAACTGAGAATTGTCAAGAGCTGAAGAGAAAAGAATCTTTGAATGATGAAAGAAAAAGAAGAAGAGAAGAAGAAGTAAAAAAAACAACAACAAAAAACTGTCCTGTTGAATTTTCCTTTTATTATTTTAGTTACTTATTTTAGAGAAGACTATCAGTTCCAAGAAGCTACTTACAGTACTCTGCACTAAACATTTGAGCTTGGCTATATATGATCTGATTACAGACAAAACTTGTGTTGCCTTAGAAATAGAGGTAAAATTGTTATATGCTCAGCATTTGCAATAAAAATGTCACCTGTGCGATTAAATAAGTGTGATGATTTACAAATCATTTGAGGTATCATGATTTGTTATCATCAAAGGGTGAGTTGATGGAGCCAGATTTCATCAAGATTAAGCATCGCTCTGTTTTGTGTTTCAGACAGACTGCATTTAAAATGGCACGCAGATTTTGGTGCAAGTGAAAACACATGGCACATGAAACATGAAATGAGGCCTAGTCAAATGCTTTTTAAAAGTGGCACTTTTGGTGCATGCAAAGTGAAAGACATAAAATGAGGCCTGGTCAAAATGCTTTCAGTCTGAAATGCTTGTGCTAAATTAACATGTGTTTTTGCAGTGTAGAGAAACTCGTGATTTCAGTTTCCTCTTAGCTTTGAAGATAAGCATGGAATGTGTTCTCTCCTCCCAGCTCCTTTTAATTGTAATCAACACTCCCTGTTCCCGTCTCAAGAGACTTTGGCTTTGTTGCATATTTAGACAATGCATATTCAGTTCATAATACATCTTTCTCATAATGTGTATTAATTAATCAACCATGCACTAACACTACACATGGGGCAAACGCATTTTGCACGAAAAGCTATTTAAAACATTAGAGCATGTTGCTATGAGTATGTATTAATTGTTTGCGCTTTGAAAATTTGCACTAGAGCATGTTTATGCTATGTTGTACATTGCACATTTTGCATGTGGTGCACAAATAATAGAAAAGCTGCTTTAAATTAATAGCTTTTGCTAGGTAATCATTAATACAGGGTATTAGAATGGTGGGAGGTGAACATAATGGGCTTTACTTCATAAATTAATATTCTTTTGTGTTTGTTTTTACTTTAGTATACATTTGGGCCCACAATAAAAATGGCTGCCTAAGAATCTAGCATGGCTAAGAATTGTTAGCAGTGTGCTGAATGAGAGACGCATGCGCAGAACCAGCTACATGAACTGCCACGTGCCTCAAGTGAAGACACATGGGTCAAGGCCACAGTGATCTGCACACTCTTGTCATCGTGCCAATGTACCAGTGTTTGTGGGAGAGTGTCATCCCTGCGTGCGATGTGAAAGCAAGGCGGAAATAGACTGATACATTTTTTACGCTTAGATGTTGCATGATGATTGTATAATTATTGATGGTGATACATATGACTGTATTAAGCCTTAACGCTGCCTTTGTTAAAACCGGTATGGGTTGGATTTGCAATGAGAACAGGATGATGAGACCCCTATGTCACCTATGCTAACCAATCACAGTGCGAGTTTCTACTGAAACTGCAACATTATTAGTATAGTCAGCCAAGAATTAGAGTATAAATAATGACCCCTTAGGGGGCGTGTCAGAGTTAGATTAGTCTTAGAGGAGAGATGAGGAGGGAGCAGATCTGACCAGACATCATATGGGTTAGGTACGTGAACGTCGGGGATGCAGCCTGGGAGGAGATTGCGTCCGAGGAGAGACAGAGGGAGGTGGGGGTCTTGCTCATATTTTTTTTCAGAGAGTCCTTGCACGTCATATTTTTGGCAAGGCAGATCACATTCCTCTGTGGTCTTGTGAAGGAGGGGCATTTTCAAGAAGCAGCCTCTCTGTCAGACAATGGAGAGGGAGAGAGACAGATGAACAGACCAGCAAAGAGAGAGGACCTGAGATATCAGGACAGGTTTTTGTCTTATGCATTTATTTCTCTTTATGGGAGATTTTTGCTAATTATTAATTATTGATTAGCCTTGCAAAACTCACTCTTGAATTATATTTTTCCTGAAACTCTTTAAAGAGTTCTGACTGACATAGAATTAGGGGTATTCCCTCCTTTATGGAGTGCTTTGTATGCAACCTATAATATGTTCTGTATTAATTCTATTTTTCCTATTTTCCAATTCTGTAACCTGATTGATATTTGACTAATGAATAAAGGGTCAGAGAAACTTAACTTTTGACTAGAAAATTAAACCCTTTAAAAATACTCACAACTCTCTTTATTGGCTTAAATTTAATTGTATTTTTGTTTTTTCATGTTTATGTAAAGTCTCCTGAAGGTGATAACACGGTGGCAAAGGTCCATCACCTTTTAAAGCGGTAAACTAGAGGTAAATGATGTTTTGCATTGAGAAATTACCGTGAAATTACCGCTGGATCACGTGTGTGTTGTCTGGTGGTATGTCTGTGGGGGTGGGTGTGCTGTCTGTCTTGGGAGTCTGCGTGCGTGTGGGTTTGTCCTTGTGTATGCATGTTTGTGTGCTGCGTGTGGCTGTTGAGGTGGATGCATGCAATCGTTTGCATGTGATTGGGTCAGGGAGGGTAGTTGGGACTGTGGATGGGGAAGAGGCAGAGGGAGGTGGGACAGCTGGAGCTGGGACACTGCTGCCGTCAGGTTGGAGGCCAGAGCCTGATTGGATCTCTGTAGGGCAGACATGTCAGAGTGAATGCCCTCCAGGAATGATACCATTTGTTTAAGATAGGTGGTATGCACCTGGAGGACATTCAGCACTGCTGTCTGCCCCACAGAGATATGTCTCATGATGTTGATGGCCTCCAAACTGAGGGTAGCAGGGGAGACCGGGGCTGGGGGTGAGGTGCCTGGCGTGAAGGAGAAGGGTCCCATACTAGGTGAGCGGCCACGGACAGTGGGATGGGGAGCAGCTGGGAGGCTGGAGATGGTAGGGGTGGTGGTGGAATGGGATGTAGATGAGTCTGTTCCTAGCTCATCCACCACCACTCGTGAGTCCTCACTGGAGCTTGAGCTGGCTGGTGATCCAGCTGATTTGATGTCAGAAGTGCCCTCAGTGAGGGTCCCCTCACCCTCCGTGCCACTAGTTCCCTCCCACTCAGATTCAGCATTGGAACCAGTCTGGCGAGCTGCTTTCCCTTGGTCCATGGCACTGCCTCCTCTGCTGGCCGGTGCTGATGCTGTGAACATGAAGGATAAAGAATCACATGAGTGATCCGCATGTACTTGACACATAGGTATCATCACAAATCTTTACAGATCAAACAAATACATCAATTTGACTTGTGCTCTTACATCTAAAATTGTTCCATACGTGGCACTTGTCAGTATGCTAGTTGACCGCATTGCTCCCTCACACATGATGTAATCTGAAACATTGGGTGTAACAATACCAAAAACAACAACCATAATGTCAACTACTTCACTATGTAGCCGGTCATGTATTGTCTTTTACTCCTGACGGGCTGGTGTCATGATATACCTGCCTCATCTAATGCAAGGGAGTTTAGACCTCACAATGGAAATAGGATTCACACAATTGAGTTGAGACATGGTATTCATTATGCAATCCCTAGTCAGCAATTTGTGAGCTATTGGCTCTGATGTTACAGGTCATATAACTTTATTGTCATACATCAAGCTGGCATAGTCATTGCATAATTCATATCACACAGAAAACAGTGATTGTGCAAATTTGTCCTGTTACTTAGGTTCTTTCCTGTCAGGTCACACATCTAACTCTTGTTGTGGAGACACCATGGTAGTAGGCATAGCTAGGGTGAGAGGCATGTTGCCCACAGTCTTGTGTCATCTATGCACAGTGTTATGAAGAAGAATCAGAATGTTGTGCACATTTGAAACAGCTCACTAGTTTTAGATGTGAACATTGCACAACACACTTCCAAGTCCAATGACTGCATCTTCACATAGCTTCAGGTGGGTCACTATGCCACTGGGCCATCTGGGTGCATCGTCTGTACAGACTATTATCAATGAACCTCTAATCTTAAAGAGTTCAGTGAACACTGTGTACCAATCCTGTCTAGACTGCAGTAGTCCCCATTTGTGGAGCCCAAGTCTGAATTAAGCCTGGGCGGAGCTCACATAGCCGCAAAGTTGCAAAAAAACTCTGCGAGCTACGAGGAGTTCCGCGAGCGCGCGGAGTTGCTTGTTCGAGCCTGTTCACGTTGCGTTTTTGATGTTCAGGGACTGCGTATTGCGTGTTCGGGAACGTGTATTGCATGCTTGGGGGAAATATAGCAGAACTTCACCACGCGGTCGCCAATGGGCGCGGCCATCTTGTTTTTCATGTTTACTATGGTTCTGGGCCTGTTTTTCTCCCTCCCTATATCTTTTCAATCCTTGGTTTCTAGAAAATTTTCTGGTCTTTTTTATTTATTATCTATCCCTCTCTATTCCTGATTGTATATTTTGCATTTTTTTCTACTTTTTGCGTGTTTTTAGTGCCTTTTTCACTGTTTTTCTAATACTTGCTTTTTCATTTTTTTACTTCCTTTCTTACTTCCTACATTTTCTTTTCTGCCCCCCAGAACCATGGTGAAGAGTCTGAAGAAGAGTAAGGGCCAGGGGAAGAGGAGGAGCGAGAGCCTCGACCGCCTTCCTTACAGAAGGCGTCGCCCGGAAGGGGTGCAGGCCCGGGCCTTGTTTTCTGAGGTGGAGGTGGCCGCACTGGTTTTTTCTGTCCAGCACCACATCCCCTTAACACTGGCAGCAGGCAGCAGGCCTGGGTACGGGCTCCAGGAGCATCACCGGCGGTGGTAGAGGGTGCACTGGGCAGTGTTTCGCTGCTCTGGGGCCGGGGCCTTGTTTTCTGAGGTGGAGGTGGCCGCACTGGTTTTTTCTGTCCAGCGCCACCTCCCCTTAACCCTGGCAGCAGGCAGCAGGCCTGGGTACGGGCTCCAGGAGCATCACCAGCGGTGGTAGAGGGTGCGCTGGGCAGTGTTTTGCTGCTCTGGGGTCCGGCGCACCCATAACCAACTGACGCACCAGTGGTCAGACATCCTGGACTGTAAGCAGGACCTGCTGGACCTGCTAGGTGTTGAGGTCCTGGGGCTTGGTGAGTAGCTAATTATATGACTATTGTGTTCTTCTGTTCTGTGTTATTGCGAATATTATTTTTTTCGCAAACAGCTAACATGCTGCTGCTGCTTAAATGCAGGTAACTTAGTTTAAAAATCTTATATTATGTGATTGGTATTCTTCCAGACAGGTGCTCGGCGCTACTAATTAATCGTACTTGTTTGCAACTTTGCGCTCTCTTGGGCTGGTTATGTAAGAAAGGTAAGATAATTTAAGTTAGGTAATGCAGATAGGAAAGACTCCAGTCCTTTCCTTTGTCCCGTCAGGCTGTCCTGTCACTAAGATAGTGATAGTAGTTAGTTAGTTAGTATTATTTGGTAATTTAGCGGCCTGCGTGACGCGTTCTCTCACATGATTTCAGTTTTAGTAGAACCTTTTGTAGTAGGTATAGTGAGTGAATAGCAACCAACCAATTTGGTGTATGCAATATGCATGCGTCCATCTATGCATTTAAGAAGAAGAATTGCGACTTAGTAATTGGCCCGTCAAAGGGGGTTGGAGTTGAGACTGAGAGATGATTGGGAATGAGATCGGAACTTAGTAGTAAATATAATTTTTTTGAAATTCATTCCAAAGTCTGGAATAGGCGGGCTAGGTATGTTTAGGATTCAGGAATCAGGATGAAACTGTGGAATAATAAAGATAGGATGGTGCGCTACTGCGATACTAGTCTACTACTAGTCGATCTGATTTAGGATAGGTCAATGTTATTGCAAATCCCGTTTCCTGTCTAAAAATATTTTTAGAGCGATTATTAAATATTTATTTATTTAACACAAATCATTTTGTGTCTCTTTAATTATGTCTTACATGATCAGCATCCAGAGACAAGAAGAAGAAGACTGGGCCTGCTGAGGCGGGTGCGAGAGCCGGAGGGCCCTCCCAGGAGCAGCAGGAAGCGGCCTCAGGCGCAGCCGCAGATGGCTCTGCTGGCCCCAGTAAGTCCTCCTGGTGTTGCTTGTTATATTAATATTTCCCTAACTTTTACAGCTCTATTATTTCCATTTCCTAATTGTAATGTTTCCCAAATCCTCTTCGATCTATCTGGTTCTAAATTCTTGTTTTTGCTCCATTACCTACTAGTACTAACATTGTTTCTAGTGTCTCTTTTTTTTTTTACATCAAATCAAACTGACTCTGACTCTGTATTAGTCTGTCTGTAGCTTGCTTTCTTCTGGTTTTCCACTCAGCTTTCCCTCTCCCCTTATATATTTAGTGGTTTGCCTAGTAGTGGTACTGTCAGACTCAGAGAACCCATTGGTCCTAGGCGACTACTATTATTAGTAGTAGTAAGGACTCCTTACTACTACTAGTACTAGTAGCACAAATCTGCTGTGCAGATTGCATGCCCAAGTAAGGTATTCTACGCAGGTTTGTTGAGATGAGAAGGCTTTCTTTTACTGTCTCATGCTCAATCAGTGAATGGTGGTCACTCACATTGGACACCTCAAAGTGGTGTATTTTACTTTTTCTAATCCAGTCCTAGTACTTTTTTTATTAGCAGCAGTTAATGATGAACACTGAACAACTGATTACCGTGCACCATGGCTGGAAAGACGTATGAGGAGGAGGACAGCACCATTATTTTCCAGCTAAGAGAGACCTCATGTCCGCCCAGTTGGCCACTCTTTCTTCTTTTCAAAAAGAGCCACTGAGTCCAGTCCTTTGGGATGGCCTCTTCTTGAGAGGCTTTTCAAATATTGCCACCAACAAAATGCCCAACCGGATATTTTGTTGATAGGACATACTGTCTACTCTACTCTAGTATCCGAATTGTAGATAGTGATGTGTGTGGTGTATGTATTATTATGTATTTTCAATCTTGCTAATGAAAAAAATAAATAGGGGAGGTGTATATGGCATCTAAAAAATTTGAAATGTTTTTTCCAGGCGTACCGACCACCAGTGCCGGGGCCAGCGGCGAGGGCCATGCAATTCCGGAGGGAGCCGATGCCGCAGCTGCAGGGGGTGAGCCAGCAGCAGTGGTGGGTGATGGTAAATCATATTCCTTACTTATTGAGAATGATGAATACACTCGCTGCAAGGGTGCACACTCAGTACACTGTACTTCTGCTGAGACTAAATTGTTGTGAACACTGAACAGTTGAAGAAGACACCCTTTACTTAACATTAGCATTCCTGGGGGTTGAGTAACTAATGGCCTAGTCTATTCTATCTTCAACTCAGCAGAGAAAGTTGTATGTCGAAGACAAAGAGTCAGATGACATGTAATATATGACAGGCAGAGAAGGATGCGTGGGTGAAGGAAGGGGCCCTGGGATGCATATAGGTGGCTGATAGGATGCATGGGTGGTTGAAGGATAGGTGAAAGGGGAAAGAAAGCAGAAAGGATACCTGCCTGGGTGGGTGAAACTGTATGGGTGAAAGGAATCCTCCGGGGGGGTTTGAGAGGGTCAAACTCAAAGGCAAGCAAGGACGCATGGGTGGTGGTTAAATGACAAATGTATGTTGTCGGTCAAAGGTTTATGATAGCCATGTTTGGATGGATGCCTAGATGGATCATACTAGGTGAAGAGTCAGACTGGATGAAGAGAATGTAAAAAAAAAATTAACCGTGCCAGAGTACCAAAGCCAAGGGTGAAGAATAAAATATTGCTAGAAGAGCAATGCAATGATAAATGATAAATGAAAAAAGCCCTAGGAAGAATAAACAAGGACTGTTTTTTCCAAGGTTTTTGATTCAAAGGTTTGAGGTTGTATTTCAGAATGGAATACTCCCTTGACTCACAGTAATTTGCAAGCACAACATATATATTGTGCATGACTATGTATTATGTACCCTACCCACCCATCATCAATCGCCTCCCTCCGACTCCGAAACCCACTTCCGCTCCAGTCCCTACCCATGTCATTTTGACCGTGTCAGCCATGGGTGGCCTATCGGCTGCATAGTTAACTACATACAAATCAGTATGTCATCATCATTACTTGAGTGACTTGACGTGGTACCATATATCATCATCATCATTCATATTAAGCATGTGCCTTATTGTAGTGGTCAGGGTGAAAGTGAAATTGAACATTTGCCATTGATTTAACAGAGTATGGCCGTAATGGAAAAATAGATAATTGTCTAGTACAGCAGCCCCACCTGCAGACAGTAGTAAAGTAACGTGAGTCTGCGACACAAGTATGTCTGTCTAGGGCACAAGCTGACTGAGCTGGCATGCCTACAAGATTAATTGTGCTAAACAAGAGACAGAAGAAGAATACTTGTCTACTCCATAGTGCCTAATGCCTGAAAGTCTAATCATCAATCATCACATCCAAATCTTAGGGGCTGAGGAATTAAGGATACCACAAATGTTATGTACTGCTAGTGCTACTGTGCCACTATAATCTTATGTGTATAATTTTGTGTTACTGTTTGCAAAGAATATTGGTTACAATTGTCTTTTTCTTTCTTGATATAGCTACTCCTTCCCAACCCAACAGGCAGGAGTTAGCAGCAAGGGTATGGCAACGCAAGCTGGTGGACATCCAGGATGAATATCGCTGTCTGGTTGTCCTGGCGGAAGAGGAGGGGGAGGCAGCAGCTGCAGGTTCCTCCAATGCCCCGGGCCCCAGCCAGGCCCCCCGTGCCTTCGGCGGTACGGCGCCTTGTCCTGGCAGCCACCCGCCGCACCTCGTAATCATCATCAACCACTGCTGCCCACCCCTGTTGTTCCTGCAGGAACTTTCGGCACTGCATGCTCCTCTGGATGGGGCGCCTTGAAGCCAGCCTGGAGGAGGTCTTAGAGCTCACTAGCCGGCATGCCCGCCGCTCGACCTCAGTCTTTGACCCTTGCCCCTTTTTTAATCTTTTTTTGAGTGGGTGGGATGTTGGGAGTTGGGGAAACTTTGGGTGTTCTTGGACATTTGGACTTCTTGGAGTGACGTGGACAATCATTGACATTTAATTTACTGGACATTGGTTGGGGTTAGGGAGAGGGGTGGGTCAGGTGTTGTGGGTTTCTTCTACTTTATTTGTTAGGGTAATAATTATTTATAGTTTTACAATACATATGATGTAAATCTTTTCTGGGGGGGTTACTCTTTTACGTCGCCTTGTTTGTTTCCTCCTTTGCTGCAGGGCCGCAGCCACTTTTTGAAATCTGCCAATAGTGTAACAAACCAGCAGATAGATGAGGTACGGTACCCTCACTTGTCCTACTACTGTCAGTCTCTCCTCCTAGTCTATGCATTCTGCAACTAAAAACCCTATGTAGTATGTACTCGGAAGGATGTGGATGTGTGAATTAATTAATTTCCATAGTATATACATTATTGCCTCCTCCACACTTCAACTCTTACCTGTGATTGATGTTTAGGCAAAGCTGCATGGTGAGGGTTTGGTTTCCCAAGGTGACATGGTGGGTGGTGGTAGCACTAGTAGACAGTTGCATTTGCAAAAAAAGTAAATCAGACAGTCTGTCACCTGAGGGAGACTAGGGAACAAGTAGTAGACGTACAGTGCACAAGAAGAAGACTGCCAAACAAGAAACCATGATGATGATAAGCAATGCCAAAGTAAATAATGGTGTCAAGGATAGCCTAGTACAAGTGACAAACTGAAGTTGACTCGACCTATGAAGTGGACAAGCGTAACCTTTAGTGCTGAAAGGATGATAAATCGATGCAGGCAATTAATATTTATGATGGATTATGTTCCTCTGGAAAAAAAATTGAATAGCAAATACTGAGCATGGGTGGGCAATCTAATCTATATGTTGCCAGTGTGGGCTATATAATTACTTAGAGAAGAAGAAGATCCTCACCCTGCCTTGAGTTGGTGTTGCTTTCACCACATCCACCCCAGCAAGCGTGTGATGAATTATTGGTGTAAATTTATAATTTAGTCACACCTCAATATATCACACGGCCCAGGGGAAGAGTGTTAGGGTTTGATGAATGGTTGGACAACACACAATCTTGGCAGACGACCATCATAAATCTGTTAAAGGAGAAAAAGGAAATGCATGCATGATGATGACTTGATGATGATGAGTAGTTCTAGACTACTAGTAGTACAGGGCAGTACTATATTATTAATTATTATTATTATTATTATGCAATTGCCTAAGCCTTGCCTGTCTGCCCCCAGAAAGACCCAAGTTACATACATTTTATGTTCTGTTGTACCGGGCTTCCTTTTAAAGCTAGCACAGAAAATTAAAAAATATCTGTAGGAGTCAAATATAAGCAAACATAATAAACAACAACACACACAGTCGTAATGATTGAAGAGAAAAAATGAATCAAATGAAAAGAATATGATACTATAACTATGTTATGGTCAAATTGGGAGTTGCATCTCGGCAGTCGGCATTCCTCTTGGTCCTTTCTTCCATGGACGCTCCATCCGTCAATCTTGGATGCCTGCCTGGCAGATGCAAATTGGTAAGGTAAGTGTGAGTTGTTTTTCCCAGTATAGCAGAGGGTAAAGGCCAGCCTGTAAGTGTAGATGGAAAAACAAAAGGGATATTGAAAAATCAAGGAGAAAAGTAAAGTTAAACTGCATAAATTAAGGAGGAGTCCAACAAGAAAACTTTCAGAGGCGGCATGGCTAAATCATGTCTACTTTGTTTCCAGCATCTACAACAAAAGCAGGAGCAGGCCCGTGGCGCCAACCCAACCTCCACTCAGCTTAGATTTTTTTGAGCCAGACAGCACTGAGCACACATACACAGCAACATAGCATTTTCCAAATTAAGTAACTGGCACGGAGATACTCAGTCATGATCGCCCCATGGAGGGCAATCCGGATTTGACGCTTTTTTATATTGGTCAATTTCTCACATTCCTCTCTGGCCGTATTACTATTGATTAACGGTGCGTCAGGGAGTAGTGAGGGCCCGGATAGGATTAATGCTATCTGCTCAACTGAAAAAGCCAGATAGTTCCTATCCATGTCAATTTCAGAACCTGTGTTTCAAGGTGTATATTAACAAGTATTTATTCACAGGCCGTTTTGCTACAAGGAGAAGCACACACTTCTCAGCTGCTAGTGATAGACAACTATCTCTTAGAAATATGTTTTTGACTGATTGGCACAATCTATCTTGACTTTAAAACCTGCTCTCACGGCTGAGCGGCCGTTCACACATCATCAAAAAAGAAGAGCTAAAGATGGGTAATAACCAGGTCGCCCTCCACTCACTAAACCATATAATAATGACCTGATTATATAGAACACTCTATACTTTCAATGTAAGAGGGGCAGTATTCATAACCAATCTCTGCCACGGGCAAGCTCCACTAATTGAACAATCGTGCCCAACTGTAAGTGTTCTGTAAACTTTCAAAGTTTGTCAACTCACCATACAAAGCCTCACATCATAAACAGAGACAAAAAGGGTGTGAAAGGTCAGAAAGTACCTCATGTAAGCATCACCCAAAGAGCTACTGGTTGGTACTCAACAGTTTGCTCACGTTGTCATCATTGGTAACTTTCATGACCAGAACAGAAAAGGGGAAAGTGGAAAGGTATTATGCCCAATTTTTGAAGTTGTGTGAGAAAAAGGTGAAGAAAAATAAAAGTGTGGTGTCAATGCTTGTGTCATCCATCAACCTTCTAGACCCTGTAACGTGCAAATAGGGAAATTGCTTTTCAAAGCTAAAATGAGTTGAGGCTCACTAGCAATTGTACATACTTTAAACTTCGCAGTGACCGCACTCAGATTAAAAACATGGCATGTTTAGACCATTATGATTAACCCTGGGCAAAGCACTACGCTACGCTCCCGTAGTTTGCGAAGTTTGCGCTACTTCGCACAACGCGAATTGCACGTAGCACAGTGCAAACACGCGTAGCGTAGCGTGGTGCAGCGGTCATTTTTGCTTGCTCGCGGTCCTCAACGTCAAGTTGGCGACCGCGAGCAAGCAAAATGACATCCCGGCGAGACTTTTCCTCGCTCGCGATCAGCAACATCAAGTTGCCGATCGCGAGCGTGGAAAATAAACCTCCGGCGAGATTCTCAACGCGGGAGGTCAGGTTTCTCATTGCGAGTGGTCGCGTATGCTCGCGACCGCTCGCGATGAGAAACTACCAGTCCGCGTTGAGAAGCTGCCGCTCGAGTAAAAATCTACTCGAGCGGCAGTAAAGACAGCTCGCACTGTGCAAGATGCCGTTTTCAATGATTGCACAGTGCGGACAAGCATCCGGCACTGTGCAATCATTGCAAACAGTGCACTACGCAGTTCGCGTAGTGCTACGCGTAGCTCACGTAGTGCGAACTGCACTTTGCGTAGCTTTGCGTAGCGCTACTTCGCGAACTACGCCCAGGCTTAATTATGATTGGAACGGCCGACATGTTTCGTTGCCTAGTAATTTTTGACAACTTCATCAAGGCTCGGAGACATATCTCCACCTTTCTGATACTTCGGGGACCATCTGTGGTAGTTGGCAAACAGAAAGATAGTGCCAAACATATAAACATATATTAAAATAATGTTTGATGGCAGCCTTGCCAGAACATTTTCTCAGCAAAATGTATGCAGGTTTTGCAATAATTACCCGGTGGTTGCCAACTGAACGCCTACTGGCAACACAGTCAGATATGGGGAACAAATGAATTTTAGTCACGCTTCCCCATCAAGTAAGTAGCAGCCACCAGTCATCGCCTATGAATATATACATGTACTGTTCAGCCATCAGGAGTTTTACATTACACCAATATCTCAACAATTATCTAGTGTTCAGCTGCTTCATGTCTGTAAATGTAAGCAGTTCGAGAGATCTATGTATTATGTAGCCCAATAGCTATTCTCTCAGTTCCCACACTCGCTAAAAACTGTTAGGGTATGCTCAAACCTACAAGATTGCGAGTACCAATATACTGGCGAAATCCATACCCGCCTCTACCCACTCACCGCTATACCGGTCGTCTGAACTCCAATCTTCTCCTGGACACCGAGAGAACTCGTGCGCCCAGTGAAGTACGTATGCCATGTCCCGGAAGAGGTGCGGAAGACCCGCCCTCTCACCAGGGTCAACGGACGCTCTCAGCCAATTGCGGGAGCCTAGGAGACTATTCATTACCATCCGTCCTTGTATGTAGAAGGGAGGATTATATTCAGCACCATCTTAAAGATATTAATCCTGGTTTGCTGTTTTATCAGTTTTAAATGTGAACCATGCTAGTGGATGTTCCCAATATTGGCCATAAGTCAGAAATCATAAAGACACTCTGTGTACAAAAGCCACAGGGCCATGCTGAATTGATCATGTTTATTGCTTCCAGCGTCATAGTGGTCGGCAGGCTAAAACGCTCATGTATAAATATAAAGATGTGTACAAATATATATATGCTGGAAAATACCTAAATCACAAGTGCATGCCCGAGAGTGCTGCGTAAATCATGTATATTAATTGTAGCAACATAGTGGTCGACAAGTAAAAACATTTAAGCATATATATGCAGATGTATGTACATATATATGTTATGTTATCTGATATTTATAAAGCGCACAGCTACTCCCAGGAGTGTCCCGGCGCTGGGAGTATATATATATTAAAGGACAACCAAATCACATGGGCCAGTGTCTATCCTTTGTCAACCGTACATGGAACACCATAGTATTCAGTGATGATACCCCATGTATTAAATGTACCAAATAGGGTGCATATTTTCACACGCAACCCCCCCCCGGTCTTCAGTGAAATCATGATTCCGACCCCGAAACATGATGCATTTAAGTTCAGGACCGAGTCAGACACATGGACTCACTCTTTTGAATGGAGTGAATGGAACCTTCCACACAATCATGTGAAAGGCTAGTGTGACAGGTGACCAGAGTTAGCATACCTTTAATTGGCCCATGGTATACATTTGATTACACTGAGCACCACAGCTGGGACCTAACATTGGCACACTGACCAAGCAAATCTCATCAAGGCCTCAACATTGACGTCACCTGCTGCCGGGATGTATAGCATGGGCTTTTCACACTTGAGTGCTCCAATAACAACATCCTTCGCTGATTTTTGAGCCCGCACTGAGAACAGTTCATACATTACTCATTTTGCTGATACATGTTAAGCAAACACATCATTCCTGAAGGTTATGTCCATGCACATGTTGTTGTAATTTGAGCATGGCACTACTGTCACTACCTTGAACATATCTTCCTCACCTGTTCCTTATGAAAGGGGCATAACCAGGCATCTAATTCTCCTTGTGCATATGCATCTTTTAACACTGAACAGTGGTTTTGGGTGTCATAAAACCTGTAAAGGTCCAGCAGGCTAAGATACTACAACATGCATGTTTGAAAAAGATGTACGACAAGGCACATACACACCCCCTCTTTGCTGCTGTGTGGCTTTCAACTTCCCATCCAGGTCAGGGAAGACCACTGCTAGGATCTGGAGATTGTGGGGGTCAGTGTTCGGCACCCACCCCTCTTGCCTGGAGCTGACAGGCCCAGCTGGACTTCAGCGATCTTCTTGGTCCAGCCACGAAGTTCCTGCCAGTGTTTACGGCAATGATGGGTGCGCCGATTTGCAACCCCCACGGAGTGCACCTTCCGGGCAATGGTCCTCCAGAGCTCGGCCTTCTGATGGGAGTTGACCTGTAAGGATAACATGGTGACAGATCTTTACTTCACATGCCACATGTTTCTGAGTCAAACACTTGTACACATAGGTCATGGTCAGATTGTGAACAATATCTAACGGGTAGGCAAGTGGCATTATGTGCAGTTGTCCTGTGTTCAATGATGACCCCATCCCATGAAAACAGTGATAAGATGTTTACCCCAGTACATACACTTCTACAGCAGTGTACTTGCCCGTAACAGTTATCTATACACTTTCAAACTTACAAAAAACCGTTGCCTATTAGATCCATAATGCTAGTAGTGCATGGTAGTTGCACATGTCCAATGACAATGCAGTGTGATCATCACTCACCTGCTCCTCTGGTTTGCCATAGAGCTGGCTGTACAGAGGCAGGAGGGTGTCCAGCAGGACCTGGTTCTCTTCCGGGGTGCATTGGAGGAGGGACGCGGAGCATTTTGAAGGACCCCATCGTTAATTCTGGAATTGCTATTATTGGCTTCACTCTTTGAGTATATTGACCACCTTGTGGGGTTGTTACCTCCTTTGGTGGATGACTTCGTCTTTCAATTAGTAATTACACAATACATTGAAGTCGACAGATCCAGTAACATATAGTATTATAATATTCGTGACTTTTATTCTTGCCATGGTCCTGCTACTATCTATACAAGAAACGTTGAAGGCTACACATATATTCTAACACTCGAAAATAAGGCATAGTGGTCACCTCCCATGAAAAAAGATTCTGTTGTTCCTGTCCTGGATATTGGAACTTCAATATAGGAAACCTGTTCCCCTTATGTATTTGCTTGTGTGATACTGTGCCCGATTTGGACAAGGTCCTGAGGAAGGTGGTTCACGTCTGTGTTAACCCACCGAAACGCGCGTCGACCTAGTGTGTCCAGACCTTATTGGTTTTTTCATCTTGGTGGAAATAATTTACATCTTATGTTTCCTTTTCAATCCAGATGTGCATAAGTGTCTTGTATGAATGTGAACGAATGTGAGGAATGTATGTTTTGTAAGAAGATTTGTTATTTTGGGGATTAATAAAATTGTATTTTATCTTTCATGATTGTTTATATGTATATACACATTTTATATTAAAAAAAAACAAAAAAAGTTTTTTGTACTCACTAAGAAAAATGATATTTATAGATTGGTAAAAGAGGAAAAAAGAAGTAAATGATAAGAATAAATATGACCTTAAAAAATTATGATGGTGGTGTATTGTTATAAATATTGGATGTTTTGCATATTTTCATACCCATACTAGATTCAATCTATTGTAAAAAGAAATATAGGTCTAAGGGGAGTGCTTTTTGGTTCCATTGGTCTGTCTAGTTCCCCTCTTACTCCCAGACCTCATTCGTTCTTTAGAGGGGGTCCCTTGCTCTCTGATCGTGCCATAGCAGCTCCCAGAGGATGTGGACACAGCAGCAGAGAGATGGGGAAGTGCAGGAATGATGCAGGTAGTGCAGGCAAGTGAAGCCTCTAGGGAACAGAACGACTTATATGTAATTTGCAGAGGCGGTCTTCATTCCATGCGGCCAAAGCGATAGGTTTGTGTTGGCCGCATTTTCCAAATCGGTCCAATGCATTACATTGCTTGCAGACGACACGCCTACCGTGCGGTCAGAATAGAAATCATTGGACCACGAGAGACTGATACATTGGCAATGGGAGGTTACCGAGTTGGTTTCCACAATCCGAAACCCGTGTCTGTCACCATAACAACCAACAGCCAATGGCTGTGTCCGATTCGTTCATGTTACGCTGAGCGCGTCCTTTGAATTGAAACCCGCGTCTGTCATTGTTAGACCTGGCACCATTGGCGTGGGTCTCCCTTCCATTTTTTTGCTGTTGCCTCATGTGTTTTTGCTGGTTATAGATGCTTTGGGCACTGTGCAACTGCTATTCAGTGCCACAGTGCAAGTGTTCCCTATGGTAAATTGATGTATGGATTAGTGACTCCATGATTGGCTGGTTTGGTTTACTTGTCAGACCCTAGTACAGTGCACTGTGTGTGCCCAGGGCTTGTAAATCAAATGCTGCTGGTGGGCTTGCAGCACTGGTTGTGCCACAAACAGAAGCAGCCTGTAAAGTGTGTCTCAGGCCTGCCATTGCAGAGCCTGTGTGCAGTCTGGTACTGCCATGTTGACTGGGCAAGTGCACCCACTTGCCAGTCTCTAAACCTTCCCTTTTCTTCATATCAGACACCCCTATGGTAGGCCCAAGGGCAGGGTGCATTGTAAGTATAAGGTAGGACATGCCCTGGTGTGTGTGTGGCATGTCCTAATAGTGAATTACAGTCATTTTCGTTTTTCACTATTGCAAGGCTACCTGTTCCCCATAGGCCAGAATGGGCAGTTTGATTATAACATCCTATAATCCTAAGTGACTCAGGGAACTAGGTAGAAATTAGAGTTTAGTATGCCTGAACTCAGAATGATAAAATACATATTTTAGTGAAGTTGGTTTTAACATTCTGTGTTTGAAAATACCACTTTTAGAAAGTAGGTATTTTCTTGCCTAACTATCCAAGCCTGCCTCTGCTAGGTTGTGTATTCCTTGTCTGGAGTTTGAGTGACAGGGGCTGGGGGATTCCAGGAGACAGGGTGAGTCAGAGAGATCTCCTTGTAGAGTGGTAGGAGGAGTTGCACCTGGGGTCTGAATAGGGCTGTGCCTTCCCTCCACAATGCTGGCTCCACCTCCTGTGGTGCATCTGATGTCCCTGGCCTACACTGTCAAAGGAAAGAAGGAGTCCTGTAAACAAAGTGCTCCAGGACTGATCAGAACTGGTTTGGACTAGGCAAAGGTCTCTCTGCCTTCAGAGAACAAAGAGAATATGAGTATTGTGAGAAGTTGGCCTGGTATATGCTGTTCACTAATTAAAGTGGACACCTTGCACCAGAACAATTCGACTCTTATGGTAGATAGGTTTAAGACAACCTTTATAGAAAGCTATCCTAGTGGTAGCTGTGGAGAGAAGCCTTCAGGCTAAGTCTTGAAGGAATGTAAAGCAGCTTGTTTTACCACACAATCTCTTGAATCACCAAATGAAAAGACACCACACAGGTATATATATCAAATATATATGTATTTATTAATAAACACTCTCTACTAATCTCTTTATGAGATTAGAGGACAGGAACATATGTACAAGTCAAATATTATCAGGATAAGTTTAGCACAATTGAATATTACAATCTTAGTTTGCTAGACCTAGGTCTAGGGCATCTAGAATCGAGGGACCCCCAAGAACCACCCCAGGTAGTTGTAGGAGACCCACAGGGGACGGACGCGGTGACCTGGCACCGATGCGAATCCTGTACGAGTCTATGCACTCAGACGCGATTGAGATATCAATGTTAAAGGTCCCTTGCGTGTTCGAGGCGAACACACCGATCGGTCCTTGTACGAGTCGAAGGACGCGGTTACAGATGGAATTGCAAGGGAGTTGGACGCGGTGTGTCTAACACAGACGCGAACCATGTACGAGTCAGTGCGATAGTCGCACTTGGAAAGTTAGAGTTTTAGGACACTTCGAGGGAAGCTACAAGCAAGTCACTTACAGGGTAAGTAGTTCTAGGGCCCACACCCACAGGAGCACCATAGTGCTGAAGTTACCTCACCCAGGGAGCCGGGTGCATAGGTGTTCTTTGGTGTCGGGTCGCGGCGTCGTTTTCAATGGGAGCCAGTGAAGACTTGCTGCTTGCGGCGACAGGAGAAGTGTCCAGAGGAATCCAAGCCTGGATTCGGAAGATGGAAGACCTGAAAGCAGAGGGGACAGTGTTCAAAGTCACTTGGCAGTGACTCGGGGCAAGGAAGATGGATGCCCACCGTCGTCGCAAGATTCAGGTCAGTTGCGGTTGCCTTGACTCTTCAGCCACGAGGTCCAGGAGGCGTCGATGACAACCAGGAGCTGGATTCGGCGTGTACCACAATGTCTGCAGCTTACTGCGGTGTCGGCAACTCGATCGGAGCCAACAAGCCTTGGTAACAGCAAGTCTTGGGGAAAGCGTGAAGAGGCAATGGCGCAGACCAGCAAGGTCTGTGGGACTCACCCAGCAAAGGTACATCAGCGCAGGCCTGGAACAACCAGGGGAGCCCTTCGGTTTCTTTAGGAAGTCTTCTGAGGACCCACAAGCCGGCTGGCAAGGGATTGCGAAGACGCCTCAGGAGGATTCGCTCACAGGGGCCCACGGTCACTCGGGACATGGTAGGCTGCTGATCTTAGGAGGGATTCCTGCTGGAGGCTGGGACCACACGTGGTCCAAAGCACAAGTTCGTGGAATGTTGTGAAGGGGTTGCACTCCACAATAGTGCACGGTACCCAGGGGTCGCGGTTCCTCATTACTCTTGGGGTCCACTGGCCTCAGCTTCTCTGGGGACTCACGATGGCCTTTGAGAAGTCAGGAAATCCACTTCTTGGGCTGCAGGGACTTCGGACTCCGGCGGGAGCGGCGTAGTTTGCGACCAGCGTTTGTAGTTTTTGGTGCCTGCCAAGCAGTGGAGTCACTCCTTGACTCCAAGGGAGATTCTTCAGTCTTCCAAAGGTAGTGGAACGTCGAAGGTCCGGGATTCTTCTTGTAGAGCATCATCCAGGGAAATCTAGGGTGCAATGCACAGGTTCCCCCTCTTATACTAAAAGAAGAGAGGGACTAGCTCTATGACCCTACCTATGGGAGGGTCAGGGGAGTGGGTGGCTACACCCACTTCCCTTTGTCCAGTTTCGCGCCAGAGCAGGGACAGGTAGCCCCTGAGCCGGTTTGAACTGGCATATGCACAGAGGAGCCTTCTGCTCCCCCAGTGCAGGACTTCAAAGCACTCTAAGAGTGCACCCACCCAGCCCCAATACACTAAACCCTGTCTGGGAGGTGGTCACACCCCCTTGGGACAGGATATCTATTGTTGGGCTTCCTCCACTGCGAGTGTTGGTCATCAGCAGGAGGGCAGCCCAGTGTCTGTGACTGGTGGCATCCATTTTGTGATGCCAGGGCTCTGCAGGATTCTACCGCGTTTCCACAGTAGGTACATGTCTATCCCTCTAGAAGGGTGGAATGCTACTCCCGCCGCCAGGACTGGCGGGGGGGTAGTATTCCAAGGTGTTTGACACCAAACACGACATGTTTCGATGCAGCCATTCCAAAGTTAGCATTTTACCGCGAGGATATAATGCACTTAAAAGTATATGGTTTAACCGCATCCACAAACAGCACCAGAGAATGGACTCTGAGAGCTGCAGAGGGGCCCTGCTCAGGCAGAGGCACCCCCTCACATAGAAGCCAAGCACCCTGCCCTCAGGATTGATAGGGCCTGCCTTAGGGGTGACTGATAGGGTTATATGTGTGTGTGGGAGAGATATAGGGAACCTATATCTCAGTGAGGGGTGCTAGCACTTCCTCACTCAGGCTGCAGCAGCAGGCCTGTGGTGTCAGATTTAGTCTGCTTCCCAGGGGTGGCATAATACATGCTGCAGCCCCTGGTAGGCCTGTGAAGTACCTATGTCCTTGGTACCTAAGGTACCATATACTAGGGACTCATAAGGTACCACAGTATCCAATCACTAGTGCACCTAGAGTGCACTCCAAATCGTTTAGATAGAACAGAGAGGCTGGGGCCCTGATTAGCAGGGACCCAGCCAGACTATAGCCAGAAACCAGTGTAAACATCAGAAAAAAAGTGGGGGCAACATAAGAGGCAGATCCTACTCTCCTACACAACCCCCCCCCAAACGCAGGGACACTAAATGAACCTTGACCAGTTGAGTCTTCGTGTTCAAAGTGGAAATACCTTGAGAGTCCATCTGCATTGGCATGTTGGGTCCCAGGTCTATGTTCCACTGTGTAGTCCATCCCCTGTAGGGAAATGGACCACCTCAAAAGTTTGGGGTTTTCTCCTTTCATTTGTTTAAGCCATAGGAGGGGCTTGTGGTCGGTCTGAACTATGAAGTGAGTACCAAACAAGTATGGCCTCAGCTTCTTCAGGGCCCATACCACAGCAAAGGCCTCCTCTCTATAGCTGACCAACGTTTCTCTCTAGGGGTCAGCCTTCTGCTAATAAAAGCTACTGGCTGGTCTTGACCTTCATCATTCAGTTGAGACAGTACAGCTCCCACACCCAGCTCAGAAGCATCTGTTTGGACAATGAACTTCTTGGTGTAGTCTGGACTCTGTAAGATGGGGGCAGTGCACATGGCCTGCTTTAGGTCTTCAAATGCCTTCTGACAGCTAGCTGTCCACTGAACTTGTTTTGGCATTTTCTTTGAGGTCAGATCATTCAAGGGGGTCACTATAGATCCATATCCCTTGACAAACCTCCTATAGTACCCAGACAGGCCAAAGAAGGCTCTCACTTGTGTCTGGGTGGTTGGAGCAACCCATTCCATTATGGTTTGGATTTTGCTCTGTAAAGGCTGAACCTGGCCTCCACCTACAAGGTGGCCCAGGTACACAACCTGACTCTGCCCTATCTGGCACTTAGTGGCCTTGATAGTGACGCCTGCTTTCTGCAGGGCCTCCAAAACATTCCTGAGGTGGACCAGGTGATCCTGCCAGGAGGAACTAAAGACAGCAATATCATCTAGATAAGCTGAGCAATAAGTTTCCATCCCTGTCAGAACTTTATTCACCAACCTCTGAAAAGTGGCAGGTGCATTTTTCAATCCAAAGGGCATCACCACAAAGTGGTAGTGCCCACCAGGGGTCGAAAACGCTGTCTTGGCTTTTGCATCATCAGCTAATCTGATCTGCCAGTAGCCAGCTGTTAGGTCAAACGTGCTTAGATACTTGGCTGAGGCCAAAGTATCAATCAGCTCATCTGCCCTGGGTATGGGATAGACATCAGTCCTAGTGACTGCATTGAGGCCTCTGTAGTAGACACAAAACCTCATTTATTTCTTACCACCCTGGGTATGAGGCTTGGGTACCAGGACTACTGGACTAGCCCAAGGGCTATCTGAAGGCTCAATTACACCTAGCTCCAACATTTTCTGGACTTCAGTCCTGATACAGTCCCTGACATGGTCAGGTTGCCTGTAGATTTTATTCTTCACAGGCAGACTGTCTCCAGTGTCCACCTCGTGGGTGCACCAGGAAGTCTGACTAGGGGTCAGGCTAAACATATGTCTAAACTGTTGCAGAACTTGTCTGCACTCAGTTTGCTGATGGTCGGTGAGGCTGCTTGCCAAAGCAACACCATCTACTGACCCATCATCAGGGTTCTGAGAGAGCAGGTCAGGGAGAGGGTCACTCTCCTCCTCCTGGTCCTCATCAGTTGCCATGAGCAAGCCCATGTCAGCCCTGTCAACATATGGCTTTAATCTGTTGACATGGAGCACCCTCAGGGGGCTCCTGGGAGTTCCAAGATTCACCAGATAGGTGACTTCTCCCTTCTGTTCAACTATTGTATGGGGGCCACTCCACTTGTCCTGGAGGGCTGCTGGGGCCACAGGCTCCAACACCCACACTTTCTGTCCTGGCTGGTATACAGTCAGTACAGCCTTTTGGTCATGCCAAGCTTTTTGTAATTCTTGGCTGGCCTCCAGGTTTTTGGTTGCCTTCTTCATGTACTCTGCCATCCGGGAGCGGAGACCAAGTACATAGTCCATCACATCTTGTTTGGGGGCTTGAGAGGTAACTCCCAGCCTTCTTTTACCAAACACAGTGGACCTCTCACAGGATGCCCAAACAGAAGCTCAAATGGGCTGTAACCAACCCCCTTCTGTGGAACCTCTCTGTATGCAAACAACAGGCAAGGAAGAAGAAGGTCCCATTTCCGCCTAAGCTTCTCTGGGAGTCCTTTAATCATTCCTTTCAAGGTTTTGTTGAAGTGTTCAACTAAACCATTGCATTGTGGGTGATAGGGGGTGGTGAACTTGTAAGTTACACCACACTCCTTCCACATTGCTTTTAGATATCCTGACATGAAGTTGGTACCTCTGTCAGAAATGACCTCCTTTGGAAAACCCACTCTGGAGAAGACTCCAATGAGGGCTCTTGCCACCACAGGGGCTGTGGTGGTCCTCAGGGGAATTGCTTCTGGGTACCTGGTGGCATGATCCACTACCACCAGGATAAACCTGTGCCCAGATGCAGTTTGAGGGTCAAGGGGACCAACAATGTCAATCCCTACCCTTTCAAAGGGTAGCCCCACCACCGGTAGTGGTATCAGGGGGGCCTTTGTTGTGCCACCTGCCTTACCACTGGCTTGGCATGTGACACAGGAGCGACAAAACTCCTTTGTGTCCTCTGACATATGTGGCCAATGAAAATGTGGAACAAGCTTGTCCCAGGTCTTGTTTTGGCCCAAGTGTCCTGCTAAAGGGATGTCATGTGCTAGGGTCAAGAGGAACCCCCTAAACTTCTGAGGTATCACCATCCTCCTGGTGGCTCCAGGGGCTGGGTCTCTACTCTCAGAATATAGGAGTCCCTCATCCCAATAAACTTTATGGGACCCACTAGCACTCCCAGCAGCCTCAGCAGCAGCCTGCTGTCTGAGGGGTTCAAGAGAGGGGCAGCACTGTTGCTCCTTCCTCAGATCTTCCCTAGAAGGGCCCCCTGCCCCCAAGAACTCAACCTGATCAGGCTCAAGTCCCTCTGGGGCAGTTCCTTCTTCAGGATCTGCTTCACCTCCCTCTGGGGGTGAATCTGTGATCTGAGACAGAGGGGAAGGCACTGCCTTTACCCTACTGCTCCTCCTCTTGGGAAGCATCTGGTCCATTGTTCCAGGATCCAGAGCTGGTTCAGTGTCATGCATTCTTGCTTGTGACCTGGTCACAGCAAATACCTCTGCAGGGATGCCCAACATCTCAGCATGAGTCCATAACTCTACTTCAGACCAGGCTGAAGTCTCTAGATCATTGCCCAATAGACATTCGACAGGGAGGTCTGCACTGACTACAACCTTCTTGAGGCCAGTTACCCCTCCCCAGGAGAAATTCACAACTGCCAGACTATGGTTGGTCTTGACGTTGCTTGCATTGGTCACCTGGTACATTTCGCCCAGGATGATCTGACCAGGGTCCACAAGATCCTCTGCCACCATGGTGACACTAGCACCTGTGTCCCTAAATGCCAAAGCCTGTTTGCCATTTATTACAGGCTGCTGTTTGTATTTGCCCAGGTTACTGGGACTCACTAGGAAGGACATATTAAGGTCTCCCTCACAAATCAGCATTGCCTGAGTGAGCACTCTGACTAGGTCAGAGTCCACTTCAGAACCCAGGGTCAACCCTACTACACCCTTATGCTGTGTACCACCTCCACCAGTAGCTGAACTAGGGGCAACAGTTGCCTTAGGGGCAGGAGTGGTGGTGGTTTGGTCTTTGGACTTGTTACAGTCAGAAGTCCAGTGCCCTTTCTGTTTACAGAATTTGCACCAGGGCTTCTTTTGGCCTTTTCCCTTGTTGGATTGTGACTCCCCACCAGATGCAGATTTTTGGGGCCCTTGTGAAGACTTCTGGTCTTTTGACTTATCCCCACCTTTCTCAGAGCCCTTAGGATCTTGCTTCTTGGTGTCACCCCCTTGGTTCTGGGGTTTCTGCCTCACCCTGGTTCTGACCCATTTGTCTGCCTTCTTTCCCAATTCTTGGGGAGAGGTCAGATCCGAGTCCACCAGGTACTGATGCAACAACTGGTTCTGGCAATTATTAAGGATCTGTTCTCTCATCATCAGATTATACAATCCCTTGAAATCAGTAACCCTACTGCCAACCAGCCAACCCTCCAGAGCCTTGGTTGCACAATCAACAAAGTCAGTCCAGTCCTGAGTCTGTGCCTTCTGGGTATCTCTGAACTTCAACCTGTACTGCTCAGTGGTTAAGCCAAACCCATCTATCAGTGCACTCTTCAGAATTTCATAATCGTCAGCATCCTCTTCTCTAACAGTGAGGAGCTTGTCTCTACCTTTATCTGAAAAGGAGAGCCACAAGATTGCTGCCCATTGCTTTTGGGGGACCTGCTGTACTCTACAGGCCCTCTCCGTAGCAGTTATCCACTTGTGGATATCATCCCCACTCTGGTAGGGAGGAACAACCTTGCTCAGGTTCCTATGGTCTGGAATAGATTCTCTGCCTCTAGGGACACTGTTGCTGCCACCAAGGGGTTCTAACCCCTCTCGTCTAGAAGCTCTCTGGATCTCCAGGGCTTCTCTATCCAGTGCCAACTGCTTGGTTCTGAGGGCAACTCTTGCTTCCTCATACTGCAGCAGTTTGCACATTCTTTCAGAGGAGGTCTCTCTTATGGGAAAGTATGAGTTCCTCTGGTGGACAAATTCTCTGCCAGAGTGATAAGAGTGCTCAGATTCCCTGGAAGGGGACCTATGCCTCTCATCCACTCTGTCAGTTCTCTTAGGGAGAATTCCTCTGTCCTTTTCAGTCCCCTTGAGGCCTGGCCCTTCAATCACAGAGACCTGGTCATTCGGATTTTCATCGTCTGACCCAGATACTGTAATTGACCCACCCACTGATTCAGACCCATTAGCTCCTAGAGCCAATCTAAGATCATCTGCTGTCAGCAGATCTATCAGGTGCAGGGTTGAGGGACTCTGTCCTAGCCTCAGGTGTCTTTCAACACACATGGCTCTCAAGTCAGAGAAAGCCATGTCCTTATACTGAGGCTGAGTGGATCCACTGGTTCCCCCTTTAAGGACATTCTAGTGTTGTGCAGTGTTGTACTACCTACACTAGTTTGTGGCCTACTGATACTAGCTTGAGCTGTAGAAAGGGTGTGCTATCCCTTGGCACACAGCTCTAAGTTCAGTAGAACTTATCGATACTAAGCTTGACTTTATATGTACCTTAAGTACCTATAGTGGTTTTCAGTTAGTAATTCAAATAGAGATTTTCTGGTAAAACAATAGCAAGCTGGAATCCCACACGCTGCCCACCAATGTGAGAAGTTGGCCTGGAATATGCTGTTCACTAATTAAAGTGGACACCTTGCACCAGAACAATTCGACTCTTATGGTAGATAGGTTTAAGACAACCTTTATAGAAAGCTATCCTAGTGGTAGCTGTGGAGAGCAGCCTTCAGGCTAAGTCTTGAAGGAATGTAAAGCAGCTTGTTTTACCACACAATCTCTTGAATCACCAAATGAAAAGACACCACACAGGTATATATATCAAATATATATGTATTTATTAATAAACACTCTCTACTAATCTCTTTATGAGATTAGAGGACAGGAACATATGTACAAGTCAAATATTATCAGGATAAGTTTAGCACAATTGAATATTACAATCTTAGTTTGCTAGACCTAGGTCTAGGGCATCTAGAATCGAGGGACCCCCAAGAACCACCCCAGGTAGTTGTAGGAGACCCACAGGGGACGGACGCGGTGACCTGGCACCGATGCGAATCCTGTACGAGTCTATGCACTCAGACGCGATTGAGATATCAATGTTAAAGGTCCCTTGCGTGTTCGAGGCGAACACACCGATCGGTCCTTGTACGAGTCGAAGGACGCGGTTACAGATGGAATTGCAAGGGAGTTGGACGCGGTGTGTCTAACACAGACGCGAACCATGTACGAGTCAGTGCGATAGTCGCACTTGGAAAGTTAGAGTTTTAGGACACTTCGAGGGAAGCTACAAGCAAGTCACTTACAGGGTAAGTAGTTCTAGGGCCCACACCCACAGGAGCACCGTAGTGCTGAAGTTACCTCACCCAGGGGAGCCGGGTGCATAGGTGTTCTTTGGTGTCGGGTCGCGGCGTCGTTTTCAATGGGAGCCAGTGAAGACTTGCTGCTTGCGGCGACAGGAGAAGTGTCCGGAGGAATCCAAGCCTGGATTCGGAAGATGGAAGACCTGAAAGCAGAGGGGACAGTGTTCAAAGTCACTTGGCAGTGACTCAGGGCAAGGAAGATGGATGCCCACCGTCGTCGCAAGATTCAGGTCAGTTGCGGTTGCCTTGACTCTTCAGCCACGAGGTCCAGGAGGCGTCGACGATGACCAGGAGCTGGATTCGGCGTGTACCACAATGTCTGCAGCTTACTGCGGTGTCGGCAACTCTATCGGAGCCAACAAGCCTTGGTAAAAGCAAGTCTCGGGGAAAGTGTGAAGAGGCAATGGCGCAGACCAGCAAGGTCTGTGGGACTCATCCAGCGAGGGTAAGTCAGGGCAGGCCTGGAGCAACCAGGGTAGCCCTTCGGTTTCTTTAGGAAGTCTTCTGGGGACCCACAAGACGGCTGGCAAGGGATCGCGAAGACGCCTCGGGAGGATTCGCTCACAGGGGCCCACGGTCACTCGGGACGTGGTAGGCTGCTGATCTTAGAAGGGATTCCTGCTGGAGGCTGGGCCATACGTGGTCCAAAGCACAAGTTCATGGAACGTTGTGAAGGGGTTGCACTCGACAATAGTGCACGGTACCCAGGGGTCGCGGTTCCTCGTTACTCTTGGGGTCCACTGGCCTCAGCTTCACTGGGGACTCACGATGGCCTTTGAGAAGTCAGGAAATCCACTTCTTGGGCTGCAGGGACTTCGGACTCCGGCGGGAGCGGCGTAGTTTGCGACCGTCGTTTGTAGTTTTTGGTGCCTGCCAAGCAGGGGGGTCACTCCTTGACTCCAAGGGAGATTCTTCAGTCTTCCAAAGGTAGTGGAACGTCGAAGGTCTGGGATTCTTCTTGTAGAGCGTCGTCCAGGGAAATCTAGGGTGCAATGCACAGGTTCCCCCTCTTATACTAAAAAGAAGGGGAGGGACTAGCTCTATGACCCTACCTATGGGAGGGTCAGGGGAGTGGGTGGCTACACCCACTTCCCTTTGTCCAGTTTCATGCCAGAGCAGGGACAGGTAGCCCCTGAGCCGGTTTGAACTGGCATATGCACAGAGGAGCCTTCTGCTCCCCCAGTGCAGGACTTCAAAGCACTCTAAGAGTGCACCCACCCAGCCCCAATACACTAAACCCTGTCTGGGAGGTGGTCACACCCCCTTGGGACAGGATATCTATTGTTGGGCTTCCTCCACTGCGAGTGTTGGTCATCAGCAGGAGGGCAGCCCAGTGTCTGTGACTGGTGGCATCCATTTTGTTATGCCAGGGCTCTGCAGGATTCTACCGCGTTTCCACAGTAGGTACATGTCTATCCCTCTAGAAGGGTGGAATGCTACCCCCGCCGCCAGGACTGGCGGGGGGGTAGTATTCCAAGGTGTTTGACACCAAACACGACATGTTTCGATGCAGCCATTCCAAAGTTAGCATTTTACCGCGAGGTTATAATGCACTTAAAAGTATATGGTTTAACCGCATCCACAAACAGCACCAGAGAATGGACTCTGAGAGCTGCAGAGGGGCCCTGCTCAGGCAGAGGCACCCCCTCACATAGAAGCCAAGCACCCTGCCCTCAGGAGTGAATGGGCCTGCCTTAGGGGTGACTGATAGGGTTATATGTGTGTGTGGGAGAGATATAGGGAACCTATATCTCAGTGAGGGGTGCTAGCACTTCCTCACTCAGTCTGCAGTAGCAGGCCTGTGGTGTCAGATTTAGTCTGCTTCCCAGGGGTGGCAAAATACATGCTGCAGCCCCTGGTAGGCCTGTGAAGTACCTATGTCCTTGGTACCTAAGGTACCATATACTAGGGACTCATAAGGTACCACAGTATCCAATCACTAGTGCACCTAGAGTGCACTCCAAATCGTTTAGAGAGAACAGAGAGGCTGGAGCCCTGATTAGCAGGGCCCCAGCCAGACTATAGCCAGAAACCAGTGTAAACATCAGAAAAAAAGTGGGGGCAACATAAGAGGCAGATCCTACTCTCCTACAAGTATAGAAGGGGGACCCAGACCCCAGAACTTTAGATCACTTTTGGGAAACAAGAAGAACCTTTGCTGAGGAGAGGAACCAGAGAGAAACTGAAGGAGGAGACTATCCCTAAGCTGAGTGCTGTTTGGGGGATTGGCCTGCAGTGGTTGCCTGACTGCCAAAGAAAGGAGAAAGGAACTTTGTGCTACTTTCATCAACTTGTAAAGGATCTCGAAGGACTTGAAGATTGAGCTTGCCTCCTGCTGAAGTCTCAGGGACAACAGACTTCACCAACCAGCTCCCCTGAATTCCCTTGCTGGGAGTTTGAAGTGCCTGCTGTTGTGCTGGGCCTTCTGAAGGACTGCGTGTCGCTGGGAGCTGGAAGCACGACTCATGGAGAAGAAGCGTGATGCCGCCGCAGCCGCTGTCGTCGCATCACTGAGTAAGGGGGCCACCACTGCCACTGTCGCTTCGCATCACCGAAGCGCCTCGCATCGCCGGAGAAGAGTGTCGCCGTCGCAGCAGATGCCGTCGCATCACCGGAGAAGCATGTCGCAGGGCCTGTCGCGGCTCAGAAGATTCGCAGAGTTGCCGCACGGCCGCCAGGCGTGCACGCATCGCCTCGTAGTTGTCGCATCAAGGAGAAGACGCCATTTTTTGTTGCATTGCATCGGATCGTCATCGCATCACGGCGCTACTGGTCGCATCACCACGGAAGCGCAGTAAGAAACCGACGCATCACCTCCCCACGCCGAGAAGAATCAACGCATCACCGTCCCCTGCGCAGCAGTAGGGAACCGACGCATCACTGTTCTTGCGTGTAAGGAACCGATGCATCACCTTCCCTGCAACACTTTCGTTGTATAGCGTTACGCATCCAAACAATAAGTGTCGCACTTACCATCTAAAGAGAACTAAGCTATTTCTACCATTTTTAAGTACAGTATTTTGGATTTTTGTCGTTTGTGGTCTTGTGTTAAGTCTATATAAAAAATACTTATTTTTGATATACAACCTGTGTGGTGTCCATCTGTAGTGTTGTCACTATATTACTGTATGTGTTCACAAATGCTTTACACACTGCCTCTGAGATAAGCCTGCCTGCTCGTGCCAAGCTACCAAGGGGGTGAGCAGGGGTTATTTTAGGAGTGTACCCCCTTACCCTGATAGAAGCAAGGGTCCCTATTTGGTCAAAGGTACCTACCTCTGCCAACTAGAGACCCCCAGTTCTAACATTGGTGGCAGCGGTGGGATTCTGGACTTGCATTTGTGACTCATATACAGTGATTGGTGAACACTACTAGTGAGTGCAGACCAAAACGCAACCACATACTTTTGGTAGATTGTTTTTCCTGGGATTTTCTATTTTTGCCAAGAACTGCCAAGTTTAGTCACCATGAGTAAAGCAGCATCCATTGCATCTGTTGATTTTGATTTTGAAGAGGAGAAACTAGAAAGCTACAATGTAAAACAGCTAAAGCACTTCTGCAGGAGATTTAAAGTTGCTATGACCGGTCTCACCAAGAAGGATGAGTTCCAAAAGGCGCTGAGGGCCTGGGTGGAAGCAAGGAGCATCCCTGAGCAAGTGGAGGGGGCTGAGAATGCAGATGAGCAGCTGGAAGGGCCATTGGGTCCAGGGGAGAGGAGAGTAGCTTCCCCAGCAGGTAGCAGTGTTTCTGCCAAGGGCCTGTCCCCAGAAGAGCTGGAGGACAGGGAGAAGAGTAGGATGCATGAGATGGAGCTGACCAAGCTCAAGTTGAGTGGGCAGTTATGAGAATAAGAAATTGGCCCTAGAGGAAAAGAGGATGCAAATGGAGCATGAGAGAAGTTTGAGGGAGTTAGAATTGAAAGCAAGGAGCTTAGAGATTACTCCCTCTGGTGGCAGCACACCGTCCATGCCTGTTGAAGCAAGGGTGTATATACCTAAGGATGTGGTTAAAGAATTTTATAAGAATGATGATATTGGGCAGTGGTTCAAGGCCTATGAGGTAGCCATGTCCTCCCACCGGGTCCCTGAGAAGGATTGGGGAGCGGGGTTGTGGGGGCGGTTCCTTAGTGAGGGGCGGGATACCTTGTTAGACTTGCCTTCTGAGGTCCACAATTCTTATAGCCACATGAAAGAAGCATTGATGTCCAGGTATGGGTTGACTCCTGAACTGTATAGGCAGAGATTTAGGAATTGCAAAAAGTTGGAGTCAGGCACCTGGGTAGAGTATGTAACTTTTTTGCAGAGCATTGGATGGTTGGGTGAAGGGTAGCAAAGTGAATGATTTTGAGGCGCTCTTTGATTTAATTGCATGGGAGCACTTGTCAAGTAATTGTTTTCCAGAGCTATGCCAGCACCTGATTGATAGTAGGCTGACTAACCCTAGGAAGCTTGCTGAGGAGGCGGACTGCTGGGTGAGCACGCGGGACCACAAGGGTCACGTGGGAGACTCCGCCAAGAGTGGGCAGGGTCCCCAGCAGAAGAGTGGGGGGGACAAGGGTAAACAGAGGGAGTTCCAGAAAGGGCCCCAAAGTAATCCCCAAGGGAACCAAGGGAAAGGTTCCCAGCCTCCCCCTGAGAAGAAGCCCGGGGCCCCGACAGGTAGACCTGTTCCTAGGGGACCCCTGAGGTGCTTCAAGTGTGGTGAAGTGGGCCATAAGTCTATTGATCCCCAGTGCCCACAGTATGGGAAGACAGCACCCCCTGGTGCACCACCCCGGCAGATGGCGAGTGTAGCCCTGGGGGAGGAGATGGGTGTCCAAGGTGGGTGGGGTCCCGCAGAGATGTCCCTTGTCTCTTTAGGAGACTGTGAGATGGTCCCCAGGACCCAGCTGCCTGATAACACTAAAAAGTGTAGGCAGTGGGTGACCATCAATGGCCATAGAGTGGAGGCTCTGAGAGACACCGGAGCCAGTGTGACAGCTGTCAAGTGTCACCTGGTGTCTGAAGAGCAGGTGGTCCCCAATGCATTTTACCCAGTTGTTGCCGCTGACAACACAGAGAGCCACTGCAAGGTAGCTCAGGTTCCCTTTGAGTGGGGGGGTCTCTGGTACTCTTCAAGTAGCTGTGAGGCCAGCCATGCCTGTTGATTGTCTGTTAGGTAACGATTTGGAGAGCTCCCTTGGGTCAAGGTGGAGCGAAGTGCTCATTTGGAGATGTTGGGTTTGCCTGACTGGGCGTGTGTGACCACTTGGTCCATGGCAGCCAGTAAGGGTATTCAAGAGGACCTGGAGCCTGAAAGAGTGGCCCAGGTGCCTGCCTTAAAGAGAAGAGGCAGGGGGCGTGGGAAACTGGCCCCCGAAGTTCCCACGGTCCAGGAGGAGGCAGACCTTGAGGGGGATGCCCTGGAACCTACAGGGGAACAGGTAGCTGAACTGGGGGACCTGCCTGAGCTGACCCATTGGCAGCAGGAAGGAGGACCCTCCAGGGAAGAGTTCTGCGAGGAGCAGAAGAAGTGCCCTTCTCTTGTGGGTTTGCGGCAGCAGGCTGCAAACCAGGCAGCAGGTGATCAGTCTGGGTCACATTGGATCTACTGGGAGAATGGTCTCCTGTATAGTGAGCCTAAGGTTGCTGAGCCTGGGTCAGTCCGTGTGCTGGTGGTACCCCAGCGCTTCAGAGCCTTCCTACTGGGGCTGGCTCATGATGTGCCGTTAGCAGGACATTTGGGGCAGGACAAGACCTTTGAGAGGCTTGTCACCCACTTTTATTGGCCCCAAATGCGCAGGAGTTCAGATACTCATTGCAGGACCTGTCAGACTTGCCAGGCAAGTGGAAAGAGTGGGAGGAAGCAGAAGGCTCCTCTCCAGCCATTCCCTGTGGTCAGCACCCCCTTTGAACGGGTGGGTATTGACATTGTGGGGCCACTGGACCCCAAGACAGCCATGGGCAACAGGTTCATCCTGGTCTTGGTGGACCATGCCACCCGGTACCCGGAAGCCATCCCTCTCAGGACAGTGACGGCCCCCGTGGTGGGACGGGCACTGATGGGAATTTTCTCCCGTGTGGGGTTCCCTAGAGAGGTGGTGTCTGACCGAGGTACAAACTTCATTTCCAAGTATATGAAGTCCCTGTGGCAGGAGTGCGGTGTAACATACAAGTTCACCACTCCTTACCACCCCCAAGGTAATGGGCTGGTTGAAAGGTTCAACCGGACCCTCAAGGGCATGATTATGGGTCTTGAGGAACCCATGAGGCGTAAGTGGGACGTCCTCTTACCATGCCTTCTCTTTGCATACCGTGAGGTGCCACAGAAGTCTCTAGGGTTCAGCCCCTTTGAGCTTCTCTATGGTCACCCAGTGAGAGGACCTCTGAGTTTGGTCAAGGAAGGCTGGGAGCAATCTCCCAGGAAACCTCCCCAGGATGTATATAGCTACATGCTGGCCATCAGGAACCAGACTAGGCGTTTCAGACAACTCGCTGAGGCGAATCTGGAAGCCAGCCAGGAGGAGATGAAGCGGTGGTACGACCAGAATGCCACTCTGGTTGAGCTTCAGCCTGGTCAGAAAGTGTGGGTCATGGCCCCAGTGGAGCCCTGCGCGCTCCAGGATAAGTGGACCGGACCATTTGAGGTGGTGGAGCGCAAAAGTCCTGTTACCTACTTGGTGGACTTGCGGTCTCCCAGGAACCACTTGCGGGTCCTGCATGTCAACCGCCTGAAGCCCCACTTGGAGAGGTCCGAAGTGGGCATGCTCTTAGCAACAGATGCTGGAATGGAGGAGGAGACTGAGCCTCTTTCTGACCTCCTGTCGGCGACAGAGCGAGATGGGTCAGTGGATGGTGTGAACCTCTCTTCCACCCTGACCCCTGAGCAACAGAATGACTGTCACCAGTTGCTGGGACAGTTTTCTGATCTGTTCTCCCTGATTCCCAGTGTCACTGATTGGTGCGTCCATGATGTGGACACTGGAGACAGTCCTCCTGTTAAGCACAAAACTTACAGGGTAACTGACCGGGTGAGAGCTTGCATCAAGGAGGAGGTCTCCAAGATGCTTGCGTTAGGGGTGATTGAGTCCTCTAACAGTCCTTGGGCCAGCCCAGTGGTCTTGGTCCCAAAGGCTGCCGCACCGGGTGCCACGCCAGAACTCCGGTTCTGTGTGGACTACCGAGGGCTCAATTCAGTCACGAGGACTGACGCGCACCCCACCCCCAGAGCTGATGAGCTCATCGATCGGTTAGGGGCTGCTCGGTACCTCAGCACGTTTGACTTAACGTCTGGGTACTGGCAGATCGCCTTGACTGATGGGGCAAGAGAGAGGTCAGCATTCCCCACACCAGATGGGCACTACCAGTTCAGGGTTATGCCCTTTGGGATGAAGAATGCCCCTGCCACCTTTCAGAGGTTGGTCAACCAGGTGTTGGCTGGACTGGAAGAGTTCAGTGCCTCCTACCTGGATGACATTGCAATGTTCAGTGCCAGTTGGGAAGAACATCTGCACCACCTCTGAGAAGTGTTGATGGCGCTGCGGAGGGCAGGCCTCACGATCAAGGCAAGTAAGTGCCAGATCGGGCAGGGTTCCGTGGTGTACTTGGGACACCAGGTTGGGAGCGGCCAGGTGGTGCCCCTGCAGCCCAAGATTGAGACCATCCTGGCTTGGGAACCCCCCAAAACCCAGACAGAGGTGAGAGCCTTTTTAGGACTCACCGGGTATTACAGGAGGTTTGTCAAGGGGTATGGCAGCATCATTGCCCCCTTGACAGAGCTGACTTCCAGGAAGCAGCCCAAGAAAGTGATTTGGACTGACACCTGTCAGAAAGCTTTTGAGGCCCTGAAAACTGCCACGTGCACAGTGCCCATGCTCCTGGCACCCAACTTCTCAAAAGAGTTTATCGTTCAAACAGACGCTTCAGAGCATGGTGTGGGGGCTGTTTTGTCACAGATAAATGAGGAGGGCCTAGACCAACCTGTAGCCTTCATCAGTAGGAGGTTACTTCCACGGGAACAGAGGTGGAGTGCGATTGAGCGTGAGGCATTTGCTGTGGTCTGGGCGCTGAAGAAGTTGAGACCATACTTGTTTGGGACTCACTTCCGGGTTCAGACAGACCACAGGCCCCTCAGATGGTTGATGCAGATGAGGGGTGAGAATCCAAAGCTGTTGAGGTGGTCCATTTCCCTACAGGGGATGGATTTCACGGTGGAACACCGCCCTGGTACAGAACACGCCAATGCTGATGGTCTGTCCAGATTTTTCCGCCTTAGTGATGAGAACTCCCAGGAGGTAGGGTAGTTCTCCCCACATTTTCAGCTGGAGGGGACACGTGTTAGACCTGGCACCATTGGCGTGGGTCTCCCTTCCATTTTTTGCTGTTGCCTCATGTGTTTTTGCTGGTTATAGATGCTTTGGGCACTGTGCCACTGCTATTCAGTGCCACAGTGCAAGTCTCCCTATGGTAAAATTGATGTATGGATTAGTGACTCCATGATTGGCTGGTTTGGTTTACTTGTCAGACCCTAGTACAGTGCACTGTGTGTGCCCAGGGCTTGTAAATCAAATGCTGCTGGTGGGCTTGCAGCACTGGTTGTGCCACCCACAGAAGCAGCCTGTAAAGTGTGTCTCAGGCCTGCCATTGCAGAGCCTGTGTGCAGTCTGGTACTGCCATGTTGACTGGGCAAGTGCACCCACTTGCCAGTCCCTAAACCTTCCCTTTTCTTCATATCAGACACCCCTATGGTAGGCCCAAGGGCAGGGTGCATTGTAAGTATAAGGTAGGACATGCCCTGGTGTGTGTGGCATGTCCTAATAGTGAATTACAGCCATTTTCGTTTTTCACTATTGCAAGGCTACCTGTTCCCCATAGGCCAGAATGGGCAGTTTGATTATAACATCTTATAATCCTAACTGACCCAGGGAACATAGGTAGAAAAACGAATTTAGTATGCCTGAACTCAGAATGATAAAATACATCTTTTAGTGAAGTTGGTTTTAACATTCTGTGTTTGAAAATACCACTTTTAGAAAGTAGGTATTTTCTTGCCTAACTATCCAAGCCTGCCTCTGCTAGGTTGTGTATTCCTTGTCTGGAGTTTGAGTGACAGGGGCTGGGGGATTCCAGGAGACAGGGTGAGTCAGCACAGGGCTGAATAGAGAGATCTCCATGTAGAGTGGTGGGAGGAGTTGCACCTGGGACCTGAATAGGGCTGTGCCTTCCCTCCACAATGCTGGCTCCACCTCCTGTGGTGCGTCTGATGTCCCTGGCCTACACTGTCAAAGGAAAGAAGGAGTCCTGTAAACAAAGTGCTCCAGGACTGACCAGAACTGGTTTGGACTAGGCAAAGGCCTCTCTGCCTTCAGAGAACAAAGAGAATATGAGTATAAAAGGGGGACCCAGACCCCAGAACTTTAGATCACTTTTGGGAAACAAGAAGAACCTTTGCTGAGGAGAGGAACCAGAGAGAAACTGAAGGAGGAGACTATCCCTAAGCTGAGTGCTGTTTGGGGGATTGGCCTGCAGTGGTTGCCTGACTGCCAAAGAAAGGAGAAAGGAACTTTGTGCTACTTTCATCAACTTGTAAAGGATCTCCAAGGGCTTGAAGATTGAGCTTGCCTCCTGCTGAAGTCTCAGGGACAACAGACTTCACCAACCAGCTCCCCTGAATTCCCTTGCTGGGAATTTGAAGTGCCTGCTGTTGTGCTGGGCCTTCTGAAGGACTGCGTGTCGCAGGGAGCTGGAAGCGCGACTCACGGAGAAGAAGCATGACGCCGCCGCAGCCGCTGTCGTCGCATCACTGAGTAAAGGTGCCGCCGCTGCCACTGTCGCATCGCATCACCGAAGCGCCTTGCATCGCCGGAGAAGAGTGTCGCCGTTGCAGCAGACGCCGTCGCATCACCGGAGAAGCATGTCGCAGGGCCTGTCGCGGCTCAGAAAATTCGCAGAGTCGCCGCACGGCCGCCGGGCATGCACGCATCGCCTCGTAGTTGTCGCATCAAGGAGAAGACGCCATTTTTGTTGCATTGCATCGGATCGTCATCGCATCACGGCGCTGCTGGTCGCATCGCCACGGAAGTGCAGTAAGAAACCGACGCATCACCTCCCCATGCCGAGAAGAACCGACGCATCACCGTCCCCTGCGCAGCAGTAGGGAACCGACGCATCACCGTTCTTGCGTGTAAGGAACCGACGCATCGCCTTCCCTGCAACACTTTTGTTGTATAGCGTTACGCATCCAAAGGTACATTGAACAATAAGTGTCGCACTTACCATCTAAAGAGAACTAAGCTATTTCTACCATTTTTAAGTACAGTATTGTGGATTTTTGTCGTTTGTGGTCTTGTGTTAAGTCTATATAAAAAATACTTATTTTTGATATACAACCTGTGTGGTGTCCATCTGTAGTGTTGTCACTATATTACTGTATGTGTTCACAAATGCTTTACCCACTGCCTCTGAGATAAGCCTGTCTGCTCGTGCCAAGCTACCAAGGGCGTGAGCAGGGGTTATTTTAGGAGTGTACCCCCTTACCCTGACTAGAAGCAAGGGTCCCTATTTGGTCAAAGGTATCTACCTCTGCCAACTAGAGACCCCCAGTTCTAACAGTCATCATGACAACTGACAGCAAATGGATGCCATCGAATCTGCTATGATGCGCTTACAGCGTCCTTTGAATATACACCCGCTTCTGTCACCATAACAACTTGCAGCCTATAGTTCTGTCCGAATCTGTTAGGATTCGGCTACACACCTTTGAATATACACCCGCCTCTGTCACCATAACAACTTGCAGCCTATGGCTCTGTACGAATCGGTTTGGGTGCGGCAACCACGTCCTTTGAATATACACCCACGTCTGTCACCATAACAACTTGCAGCCTATGGCTCTGTCCGAAACGGTTAGGATGCGGCTACTGCGTCCTTTGAATAATCGGTCGGCAGGGCAGACACTTCTGTAATTGATGTATTTTTGTGCATTACATGTCTGGAGGCAGATTTTTAATGATGAAATGGACCTCTAAATGAATAGCTCACACTCCCATGAGGAGCTCACCTTGAGGGGCACATGACACATGAATCAGTGGATTGTGAGGCTAATAACATGAACCCAAACTACTCCATTTAGCCTCTTCAGCTTGGTCACAGTCCCAATGTGTTTTTGGGGATATACAAGTGCGTTCTTTGCATATTCACTGCATTCGGGGACTGTGTGACCCAGTGTGCAATCCGTGTGATTTGTGACTGTAAATTTTTCTTTTTAAAAGTCATGGATAATGCATTTACCTTGAAATGAGTAGACTGTGACATTAAGCATCCACATCAGCTTGTGTTTGTTATATGATTTCCTAGTATATCTTTGTGTCCCAGACTTAATTGGATGACAGCGTTATATGCAACTCCTACATAGTTAATGGTTTGTGTATGTGAATGTATGTGTATTGCAGACATGACAACATGACAGTGTCCACCCTGTGACAGTAGTGTGCATAATTGACATTGTGAGACACTGTGTGTATTTGGTGTCCCACATATCTGGCAGTACATGATCCTCTTGTGGGTATATTTTAACCATGTCATTGTTCTCACAAACCTATATCTCGGCTTATTTGGTGGTGAGTTGTTGAGTATGTGATGCTTGATAACATGAATGGTGACAGACACTAGTGAATTTTGCACTACAGCACTCTAATTGCTGTGTCACCATACCTTGGTAACATATCCGGCAAGGGTCTTAATGCTGTGATATGTATCTAAGCTCAACCTTATTCATTGAAATGTGTATTTCCATTGTTATGTAGTTTTAGTTGTGGTCATATTTAATGTTCTATTTGTCTAAATGCATGTTGCTTTACACATTGTGAACTAACACCAACTTTGTTTACATTCTACACATGGGTATCGCAGACGACCTCCAGTGTACAGGCCCTTTCCAGACTTAAAGACAATGGAAGAACGGGACAGCATACGGAAATACCGCTTCACAAGGACAATAATTCAAGAGTTGTCTGAGCAGTTGTCACCTCATTTGCAGCTTGGTTGCACATATCAAACTGCACTGACCCCCAAGGTGAAGGTGATGGCAGCATTACATTTCTGTGCCAAGGGTTCATTCCAGTACACAGTGACAACATCTGGTGGAATGTCCCAAGCAATGTTCAGCCATGCCTTCAGGATGTGTTGGAGGCATTGTTTTGTTACCTGGACCAGTACATAAAGTTCCAGACCCCTGGAGAGTTGTCATACATCAAGGGGGAATTCTATGTCTGGGACGGATACCCCATGTTATTGGCTCTATCGATGGCACCCACGTTGCATTGATCCCATCACAGGCAAATGAGCAAGTCTATCGGAACAGAAAACATTTCCATTCTATCAATGTCCAGGTGGTATGTTTGGCTGACATGTCCTTCTCCCACGTCTGCGCACGTTTCCCTGGCTCAGCACATGATGCATATATCCTGCAAAACAGTGTCATCCCCCATTTGATGTCTCAGCTGCAACGTGACCGGGCCTGGCTTATTGGTAGGTGATGTTGTATGTGTATGTTGTGGTGTGTGTTGATTGTATGTCAGATAGTACTCTGTTGTCAGACAACTGAAGTCTTTTCTGTGTTCAATGTAGGAGACTCTGGATACCCCAACCAGCCTTGGTTACTCACACCACTCCGTAACCCTGTCACCCCTGCAGAAGTGCGGTTTAATGAGGCCCATGGTAGGACCAGGCGAGTCAAGGAGCAGACTTTTGGGCTACTGAAGACCAGTTTCCGCTGTCTGGATCGCACAGGAGGAGCCCTCCAATATGCCCGATTGAAGGTGTGCCAGATAATCACAGCTTGCTGCATGCTCCACAACATCACAATACAGAAGGCAATACCTCTCATACTGGATGACGGAGACCAGCAGTCGCCAGCGAGGGAGGATCCTGGACTGGGACATGATGACAGTGGTGATGAGGAAGAGGGCTTGGATTTGAGACAACAGCTTATCCACAACTTTTTCACATGAGTGTAATTATGCAATGAGAGGAGGTGACAAACCCAAATTGTTTGTTTGTGTGTTGCTGGTGTACAATATGTAGGTATGCCTGTGAGTGTATGATAATTGTCTGAGGTTTTTACTGAAATGGTTCAATTAAATTAGCAGGTTAAGATGTACAGTGCTACAGTGAATCATAGCTAGTGTTCACACTGACATTTTTGTGCTTTATATGACATCGTTTGCAAAATTGAGCTACCTTATTCCTGGGTTCCTGACTCTGTTCTATGTTTCTCCTTACCAGGGTACTTTGCCATGTCATCTGCAGACTTGTGACCTCACCAGACCCATGATGCTGTGACATACTCCAACATTGAACTGTTGCGGAAATCCCTGGCACGCACTTCCTTCTGACCCGGTGGTCATTTTTTGGACTTGGGGGCATTTTGTTACTGTGCGATGTGATTTTAGTTTGTGTTAAGGTGCCAGGTTGTATCTGGAGAATAAAACTTTAGTCCACAATGAGGTGTGCCTTGTCTGTTATCACACATCCAAAGAATCTTAGAAACAAAAATGTACCATGATGAGCTGGTTTGCTAACAATGAGTGTTGATTGTGCTGGCAAATGGTGATAGCTTTGTAGACAATAGATTTCCATTAAATTTGTACCATGTACTACGGGTTGTATGATAACATGGTTGTGTCAATCTATCACGCTGCAACGAGGTACATTTACTCACAAGCCATTAGTTAACGTTTTGGAAGTGATTTATTACCAATGTTGTTGACACTTTCTTCTTTGTGATTTTGGGTGTCATTACAATCTGTACATTTGGAATTCAAAGTCATGACATGAGCAAGCACCATGGTGAAAAGTGATTTATTTTGGTGCATAAAGTGATCAGATGAAACCACACAATTATGATGTGCTCTGAAAACAAGAAAACAGAACGTGCAGATAGGATTTGATAGTGCTTGTAGATGATATTCCACAAGGTAAAGCCACAGTTATTTAAGTCCAAAGTCCAACTTTGACCCTACATCCAATGTGGGACAGTTAGATAACAGTCAACAAAGTGAACGCTTAGCACACAATGGAGGATATCAGGGGCACATTGTCACTTCCTGGGGGTGATGCATAGCCATCTGTCTCTCAGGGATTCTTCCTCGGACAACCCTTCCCATGTTTGGGTGGGGGACCCTCAGTTGCAGGCTCATGTGGTGCTGTAGACTCTCCGCCAGACTCCACATCACTCCCTGTGGCTTGGGAAGATGTAGACACACCAGATGTTGTGGGCACACATGGAGATGTGGTCAGATGACTTGCGATCTGGCAGAGGCAGGTAATAATGTCTTGGTGTACCGTAGTCATCTCATCTATTTTTTGCATGAAATTGTCCAGCTGTTGATTTTGGCCTGCCTGCAGCTGCTTGATATTCCTAAGGATCCCTATAACCTGGCTCATTTCTCCCTGGTAACCCTCATATGCATTAATTATCCGGGAGAGGTTTGGGTGCTCCTCATCAGCAGTGATCCAGCGGTATACTAACAACAGATACTCCGCTACCTTATACTCACCTGGGCCCATAAATCACCACACACTCCGTATCTAGTAGACCGCTGGAGTCTTTTAGGGACATATTAGCAAGAAGAGGCGATAATCATCGCTAACCCTGCTTAGCGTGATTTTTTTTATCGCCGGCTATCGCTGGAATATATCGCCACGCTAACGCTGTATTAGCAACGATTAGCGCTATGGCGATGAATATTCCAGCGATAGCGGGGGAAATGGGCCAACATCGCTGAAAAACCAGCGATGTTGCATGGAGAAGGGAGAACACCTTGCTGATACGACCCTGTGGTCGTATCAGCATAATCCACCCCCCCATGTTAGGTATGGCTAACACCTGCTAATTGCAGGTGTTAAATAAATGGCGATGACCCCGGTTAGCGCGACTTTTCACGTCGCTAACTGGGGCCATGGCCACCTTGCTAATAGGCGATAGGCCTGTTAGCGAGTGTTTCCCAGGTTTGTTCGTCGGGAACGCCCCACTTTGCATGTCATTAGCGATAAATATCGCTGACATGCAAAGCGGTAAAAAAACGGGCACTAATGCCCGCAAACTGTCGCTAACTGCTGTTAGAGACAGTTTGCTGATAGGGCGATATAAATATCGCCGCTTTAGTGGCAAAAAGTGCCGCTAAAGCGGCGATAGTGCCCTTGCTAATATGCCCCTTAGTTTTTAAGTTTCATATCACAGGTTTAGTTATTTCTTATTCCTAACTAACCTTTCACTGATCAAAAAGTTATTTCCTCTGGTCGATGGACCATTAGTTGAACTAATTGATGGTGATAATGAACATAATTCTTAACTGTTCTTTAATAAACGTAAATAACCACAGACTCGGGAAGTTTTAAAATCTTTATCTAAATTAAATGAATGTGAACCATCTCAAAATTTCAGCACAAACACCCTCATTCATAAGAGTGTAAATTCAATCAAAAATAATCATTAAACCAAATTGCTTAGATTCATGCAATAACTATGCTCATAAAAGAGAGGATAGAGAGAAAAGAACATCTACAAACGGACAAGAAATAATAATTACCAAGGATGGTGTGAAGACCAACCCCCTGGCCAAAGGGCTGGTAAGGGTCCCCGAGATAGATCAGGAGACAAAGTCTTCAGGACAGGATTCAGGACAGGGTAGTTGACCTCTCTAAATACCGACGACTGCGTCTCACCCCTCTCTGACACTCTCTTCCTCCTCGAGTTTCTTCCACGATCTTCTTATCTAACCCAATTAAATTAGGATAGAAGGTTCTGCATTCAGATTCTTCATCAGCATCTCATAGAGTCTCTCCCAGCATCAGCACCACCCACGGCACCAACAGCATCCCGAGCTCTGCTTGCGTCTGCGTTCCGCTTCGCTAACTAACTAACTAAAGCTATCTCAATTATATCCTTCGTTCATCATGTACCACCCACTAAAGTTTCAATATCGTAAAAATACAAAATCTAATTGGTCAGGCAAGGGGTATGATCATCACACCATGCTTACATATTACTTTTTATTCTATCATTATATTGTTTGTAAAACCCATCCCCTTAAACTTTATTCATTTCTTCCGTTCCCATACATATCCAAACTTTATTGGTAACAATTATTTCAAAATCATGAATATGAGTCTTCTTGGCTGAACTCTTCACCCTCTGTTCTCAGGGCACATTATTCTCGTCCTTGGACGGCTGACAAAACCTTGGTCATCCTTCCGGGTTAACTTTCTTGTGGGCCTGCTCAAAAAGTCACATGACTTAGCTTACTTCGGTCATTTGCGAGAGGCCCAAATGCGCACTAATAATAAAGTCAAAAAGACAAATGTTACTTTCACAAATAAATGGTCTCACTGTTTACCACCCATCTCTACTCTAACCCCTTCTTCTTATTAATACTTTCCCCGCATTAGCATTAGAAAAATAGCTGGTTTTTCATTTCTGCTAAGCAGATGCCATGCACGTGAGTCTTCAAGACTCCATTTTAATGCCTTCTGCACATGCGCTAGGGTTTCCCTCCAAGCTTTAGTACGTCATGTTACGTGGATGCAGTTGACGCATGCGCAATAAAGATTTCCCTGTTAGAGCGGTTTTAGTAATTCGTTCGTTATTGTTAGCGAATACATATGCAACTTCACTAATTCATGTGTTTATGTGGTGCGCGTTAATTTCACACAATTAATAACATGTTAGTGAGCTAAACGAGAGGATTTCTTCCGAGCAAGTCTCTTTTCTACGAGTTCTTGCTCCATCAATCCCCTCTCTGATGGCATTTTAAGCCATCACAAAATTACCCATCCCATCCCAGATGCCAACTTTAGCACATCTCAATTTTCTATTTCTTTTCTCATTCTTCCATTTGCTACTTCTTTTCCTTCTAAGTCTTTCATTTTCTTGTATATTTTTCCTTTCATTTCTTCTAGTTGTATCTCCTCATATTCTCTTTTTCGTTTCTTTCCTTTTCCCTCTCTTTCTAAATGTATTCTTCCTTTTCCGCTATTTTTACAACATTTATATGTAATCATTAATATCATTACTATTGTCATTATCACAACTAATGGTAATATTATTTGACCTAGAAAACGTTTCCCAAAATCAGTAAACCATTTCCCTATTGATGTTATACTCTTTGTTAGTTTTCCCCACACACTGTCAACCTCCAGTTGGGTCAAGTCATTATGCATTCTTGTAATATTTCCAATATACCCTTTAATTTCTTTGCTCTTGTCCGGAATATAAGTGCAGCAATGTTGAATTTTCAACATGCCACAGACTCCACCCTCTTTTGCTAACAAAATATCAAGAGCAAGACGATTTTGTAAAACCATAGACCTAATTGCAACGATCTCTGTGTTAATCATTAAGAATCCTCCTGCAGTGTCTGTAGAAAGACGATCAACTATAGTTGATAATTTACAAATTTTCTGCGAATTTAGAATGACTCCAACTGAAGGTATCAATGCACTAAATATATCTCCTACTATTTCAGAAAAACTAGCTCTTCTTCTTCGTATTAGTACATTATATTTTCCATTGATTCCATTGATTCTGTCCACATGGTATATTTTCGGGAAAACTATTCCAAAATAACAGCTCCCGTACCATTTTGCAGGTAACCTATAATAGGCATTGTTCCGGCAGATATAATAAACTCCTGGAAATACAGGATCATTTCCCCCTTTTAGTCCCCACCCTCCTAAAATTAGGAAGTTGTGTTCACACTCACTGGAACCAATGTAGTTATTATTATAATCTGTCTTTAATCTGTGGAGACAGAATTTTCCCCTTTTTACAAAATCCAGGGACATCGCAGCATGATCTTTGCCTTTTGCATAAATTCCCTCTTTCTCAGCCCATGGAGGTACATAGGACTTGTTCAGCAGCTTTCTTTATCAAATCCTGTCTCCTTTCTTCTACTAAATTCAAAAACTCTTTTTCTTCTTCGCGTAATGTACAAGTCAAGTTATTTTTGTGTGCTTGGGTTATATCTATTGAACTTATTGTTAAAAAGAATTCACCCATAAACTGTGCATTCCTACTACTAGCTACTGGATTCATATTCTTTCTAATAGATAATTCTGAAAATACTACATCTAGATTTGAATAAAAATACTGAAGTCTTCCAGTTGCATAAAATAAACTTGATAAAACACTACATGATATTCCATAGGTTAAAGGTATATGGTGATATGTCACGCCCTCTGATACTGATGAAGGTAACTTCATACAAACATAACAATTATTAATCTCCATTGTATTAACGTATTGAAATAACAATTTAGTAAACACATTTGAAGACGTATTATAGTCTGATTCATTATGATAATTTGCCTCATCCTCATCCTCTACCCCTATTTCTATTTTAGTTCCCTTTATTCTATCTACCTTTTCATTAGTAATTGTATTATTTTTGTCACTTGTTTCCATTAACAAAGGTACTCCTACTGTTAGGAATAACCATACTAATACTACTAATAAATACTATAAAAACAAAATCTAAAACATTTTCTTTTTAAACCTCGTTTTGGTCTTTCTGTGACTTTAAATTCTGCCATTTCAATCTGAGAACATTTCTTCTCTCTTTTCTTTCTTTGTCTGTTTTATATTCCTTTTTATTTTAAGGAGGTCTCAATTTGCTTTCATCAATCTGTGCAACATGAACCCTTTCTGTTTCTTCACTTAAATCTAAGTTTTCAAATTCTTCGAGTATAACGTAGGTCCACTCAGGGGCCTTGTATTTTCTATTTAAATGTCTTAATCTTGGGCTTCTTCGTGTAAGTTTTACTAAGGTTTGTTTAGATTGCGTTTGACTTGTAACTTCATTTACTTGTTCTGGTTTCTTTTCTGATTTTCTCAAATAATATCTTAATTTCTTCACTCCTTCTGGCCAATTGTCTCCTTTTCTAACTCTTTTAACCTGCACTGCACTTTCACCTTCCCTATCTCTTTCTAAAGTTCTTTTATTTTCACTTAATTTAGGCACAATCTGTCCTTGTTCTTTATTTTCTGCGTCTGGACCTTCCTCTACTTGCACCTGTTCAGGTCTTATTATAATTTGTTCTTGTTCTTCTCCTGCCTGAACTTGTTCTTCTAATTATGCCTGATCCTGTTCAGGTCTTATTTCAGATTTTCTTCTTCTTCTTCCTGAACTTGTTCTTCTAATTCTGCCTTTCCCTCCTCAGGTTCCTGAATGTCTTTATTTATTTCTACCTGAGTGTGTTCTTCTTCCCCTGTCCTTCCCTGTCTACCTTCCTGCCTTTTCAGTTTTGTTATTCTTCTTGTTTCGACAGCATCATCAGGTATTTCAATTACTGATATCCACTCTTCCTGACTTGTACTTGGCTGTTCGTCATATAGTTGTCTTTCAGAATCTATCACTCTAGACTCTTCAATTTCACAGCTTTCAATTTCTGACGTTTCAGCCTGCTCAGTCAGTGGTTGCTCTTGTTGTTCTGATGCGCTCGGAACTCTTCTGTTATGACTAGCATGAATCCAGTTGGGCAAACCTGCACACTTCACTGCTGTGGTAGTGACTAGTATGACTTGACATGGTTTATCCCACCTTGGTGCTAGACACGATTTCCTTGCATGTTTCTTCACTAGCTCCCAATCTCCAGGATTCAAATCATGTGCTTGGTCTGGCTGTCTTTCAACTGCGTCTTCTCCAACCTGGTGAGAGACAGAACGCACCATTTCAGCCAATCCTTTGCAATAGTCCAATACCAGATCATCAGTTATAGTCTTTAAATTATTTCCAGGAATAAATGCTTGTCTCATTGCCCTTCCCATGAGAACCTCATGTGGACTCATTCCTGTCTTTCTGTCAGGAATATTTCTGAGACCCATCAGTACAAGAGGTAATGCATCTGGCCATTTTAGCATTGTGGATGCACACACTTTCCCTAATCTTGACTTGATTGTGCCATTAAGCTGTTCAACTATTCCAGAAGCCTCTGGACGATATGCACAGTGCAGCTTTTGTTCAATGTTAAATGCAGCACAGATTAATCGAATTATCTCATTATTAAAATGAGGTCCTCTATCTGATTCCAAAGTGACTGGAAAACCAAAACGAGGAATCAACTCCCTCAACAATAGTTTAGCAACTGTAAGACTGTCATTTCTTCTGGTGGGGTATGCCTCCACCTATCTTGAGAACAGGCATACTACGACAAGTACATACTTTAGTCCATTACAAGGAGGCAACTCAATGAAATCTAACTGCAACCTGGTGAAGGGTCCTTCTGCCTTTCCAATTTTTCCCCAGCTAACCACTGTTTTCCTACCTGGATTTTGCTGCTGACAGGTTAAGCATCTTTGGCAAAGGCTCTCTGCGACTACCCTGAACTTCGGATTGTACCAACTCTGTCTGAATAATCTGATCATTGAATCTCTCCCTATGTGTGTTGCTCCATGATAAACTCTTGCCATTTTAGAGAGTAAACAATCTGGCATAACTGGTCTTCCATCTAAGTACACCCATACTTCATCTTCCGACCTCTTTGTACAAGCTGATTTTATCCAAATTTCTTTTCCTTTTCCTCAACTTCCTCCTGCAACTGTCTAATCTCATCCCATGTTTCTGGAATTGAGAAAAACATAAGTTGGCAGCTGGTTTCACCCATTTGAATTTTTCTGTTTATTGCCATTGTATTTCTTGCACAGTATCGAGCAATTTGGTCTGCTTATCTATTGCCTGCCGCCACATAGTCATTTCCTGACTGATGTGCAGCGCATTTAACAACTGCTACTTCCTTTGACAATTGTAATGCTTCCAGCAGATCTTTCACATTTTTACTGTTTCTAGTAGGAGATCCTAAAGAAGTCAGAAATCCCCTCTGCATCCAGAGTTGGCCAAAATCATGCACAACCCCGAAACCATATTGACTGTCCGTAAATATGGTTATTCTCCAATTTTTCCCATTTTTGCATGCCTTTGTTAAGGCCACCAATTCGGCTACTTGTGCAGATTTGACTCCTGGTAAACAGGAGGCTTCAATTACCCCTGATATTTTACATACAGCATAGGCAGCACTTAATCCTCCTTCTTCAGTTGTTAGACAAGACCCATCCACAAACAATTCATGATCAGCTTCATTTAATGGTGTCTCTTTAATGTCAGGACGGGGCTTAGTACACAATTCGGTCACATCCAAACAATCATGATCAATTTCATCTCTTACTTCCTCATTGCATGGATCTGGCAATAATGTGGCAGGGTTCATGACCGTACATCTTATTACTGTCACATTTTCTGCTCCCAAAATCACTCTTTCATACTTAGCCAGCCGACTAGGTGTAAGATGTTGCGTTCTTGTTCTTGTCAGAAGAATTTCAACTGAGTGTGGAACGTAGACTTTTACAGAATGTCCCATCACTATTGACTCACTTTGCTCCAGACTCATACAAGTAGCAGCTACTGCTTTTAAGCAGCCAGGTAAGGCTGAAGCCACTGGGTCCAAGGTGGCAGAAAAATACGCCACTGGACGTCGGCTCAGTCAATGTCTCTGTGTTAAGACTGAAAGTGCACAATTTTCTCTCTCACAGCAAAACAACGCAAATTCTTTTGAATAATCAGGCATGCCTAAGGCAGGAGCCTCACACGAACAATTCCGCAATTTCACAAAGCCTCCAAACATTCATCATTCCAATCAATTGGATCTTTTGCTCTTTTTGGGTCAGTTGTATCAATGGTTTTGCTAGCATGGAAAAACTGTTAATCCACTGCCTACAGTACCCAACCACTCACAGAAACATTCTCATCTCTCTTTGTGTCTGAGGTAGTTGCATTTCTTTGATTATTTTTATTTTTTCCGGTGTCACTTTTCTAACTCCTCTTTCTATTTTATGCCCTAAATATTTAACTTCTTGTCGACAGAATTGTAATTTTTCTGGAGACACCTTGTGTCCTCCTTCAGCCAAATGGTTCAGTAATGCAATTGTGTCAGTGACACAATCTTCTCGTGTTTTTGATGCCACCAGTAGATCATCAATGTACTGAACCAGCACTGAATTTCCAGGCATAACTAATGACTCTAAACACTTTTTCAGGATTTGGTTAAAAATTGAGGGACTCTCTGTGTACCCTTGAGGAACTTGGCACCATGCGAAAATACGATCCTCAAACTTAAAGGCAAAAAGAGAATGCTTGGCACAAATCAATTACTGTAAACCAGCCTGCATTCCAAGGTATCTGATAAAGGATCACTGCTGGATTTGGACCTATTGGGCAACATGGCACTACAATTTTATTAATCTTTCTTAAATCCTGCACAATCCTGTACTATCTGCTAGGCTTTTTCAGTCCTATTATTGGCGAATTACAAGGACTACCCATTATTTCCTTTAAAATCCCTTGTTTAACCATTCGATCGATTTCTGGAATAATTCCTGCTTTCACTTCTGGACTCATCTTGTACTGTCGTGTGTTTGGATAAACTGCACCTTCCTTCACTGTCACTTTAACTGGGTCTACATTCGACATCAGCCCAATGTCTTTTCCCGTAAAATCCCACACTTCTGGATTGACTGTGGCTCTCAACTCTTCCGGTAATTCATTTTCCGTTATTAATGAAAACATCTCATCTACTTCTGTTCCTTGTTTAACTAGCATCATTTTGTATATAACATCTTCATCAGGGGTCTGGAAAGCGACACCATCTGGTGTACAATAGATTGTGCAATTCATCTTGCACAGTAGATCTCTTCCCAACAGATTTACAGGACTGGAATCGCAAACTACAAACCTATGCATTTCTTTAAAGTTTCCGATGTGCACCTCCATCGGTTTTGTGATTGGGGTTCTAATCTGTTGATTTGACACTCCTACAACTTGGATGGATTCTCCCGAGAGGGGTAGGTTTGGGATGTCTGCTGTTCTCACAGTAGACCGGGTAGCACCAGTATCCAATAGAAAAGTGATGTCTCTACCTTCCACTTTCCCATCCACAAATGGACCTGACTGATCTACCGGCAAGGATGTGCCAAGCACGCACTCCTCTTCCTCCCCCCTCAGGCACCGTCATTGCACGAAGTCCGAATTTTCCTCATCATTATGCAAAAAATATTGTGTAACTGTTCTATTATTCTTACCACTCTCTCCTTGAAATCCGGTGTTCGTACTGAATTTTTGTTGGTTCACAAAGTTTGGCATAGGAACTGGTGGCACCTGATATTGTGGAGTAACTACCTGCTGCTACTGATTCATAAGTACTTCATTCTGCATCTGTGGAATTAAATTTTGATTTGGCCCATTAATATTCTGAGTACTCTTACACTCATTCTTCCAATGTCCAAGCTTTCCGCACGCATGACAAGGAAACTTCTTCTTCGCTTCTTCTTGGTTCATTCGTACTCTAAATTTACTACCATTCTCCACTTGATCATTCTGACTCTGCTCTTTTACTTGATTATCAGTCTGATTATTTGTTTTATTCTCCTGCTGCTCGGCCAATTTTACTTGTGCCCACATCATTTTCTCCTTTAACTTTCTACGCCTCGCCTCAATGTCGTCTCCGCAATATTTTGCATACTTTAAAATTTCATCCACTGTCTTACTCTGCCAACACAACATGTGCTGTTTAATCATCTGACTAATCTCCGGTTTCAAACCATATACAAACCGATACACAAAATGTCCCATATCCTTATCACCAATATTCTCAAAACCACTTTACTGCTTAAACACCTGCAGTAACCTTTCATAATATGCATGTACGGATTCATTTGGTTCTTCAGTTGTCCTATCTATCTTTACCCAATCTGTTTCTTTAGGAGGAATTTTCCCTTTCAAGTATGTAATCACTTGATGATATTTCTTCATCACCTCCTCTGAGGGTGCTCCTGTCTTCGAGTCTCTAGCATACTCCTCACTTGGCCAATCAATTGTAATCTTACACTCTGTCCATAAATCAGCAGGTACCACAATGTCAAATAAACCATCCAAATCTTTCAATAAAACCTTTGAAACTTTCACAAATCTTTCCACCTGTTTATACCATTCCACTGGTTTTTCTCTCAATTTTGGAAAGTCATTTGTGAATGACAAAATATCTTGTCTACTCCAAGGAACATGAACATATCCACCTCCAGGAACCGCTCTCATTGGACACAATTTCTCAACCTTTTCTGTTTCCCTTACTGGAAATGCAGATGATGCTTCTCTCGCTTGAACTTCTTCTTTCTTTCTTATCCATCTAATTCTCCATTTATCAATGTCTCCCCATTTTCGCAAAATATTCATCAATTCCTTTATCTGTAGTCTCTTACCAGAAGCATTTACACTTTCTAAATCCTTGTCAGTAAAATCCACTCAATATGGTTTCTGCAACAATTTCGATTTCCATATATCTATTCCAATCTCTGAAGCGACTTCTGTTAATTTCTCAAGAAATACTCTTGCTCTCCTGGTTATACTTTTACAGAGGAATAATAACTCTTCATCATTATAAACGTTCAATCTTTCTATAGTCACACTTCCCACTATCATTTCTTCCAATTCCACTTTTTATCTGCTGATATCTAGAATCTTTGGTGGTGGGTTTCGATTATCTATTTCTTTTGCCCATCTTTCTATTTCTTCAGGGGTAACTACTGTTGCACTTCCAGTTCCTATTGGAACCAAAGATCTCTTCTCTCTCAAATTTGTAGGCGTAACTCTTTTCGGAGTTTCAGCTGAATGTTCTACATTTGGGAGGTCCATTAATGAAATAACTGATCCACTTTCACTGACCTGATCATCCGTAATTACCACTTCTCTTCTGGGACTATTCAACGGAATTGTTACAGTTTGTGGTTTCTGGCAATTCTTTTTATCTCTATACAATGGGATTACTGGACCAATGGTCACGGGTACTGTCAAAGCTTCAGCATTCAAATTTAATTGGCTTATTTTTTGAACTAATTCCTCTCTAGTTTTATTTATAACATCCCTCTCATTCTCCTGCAACACCCTATTGAATGACATGTCATGTAAAATGTGTGGGGTCATTGGCATTCCTATCACTGGTGCACTTGGGGTAACCCTACTAGTTGCTTCTTGATACGGTGGTGGATTTTTAATTAAAATATCCTCTAATAACTCGTCATCTGATTCACCATATCCTGTTGTATTCATGTGTTTCGTTTTCTCTTACACTTTCCTCCAGACTGTTCCTCAGCCATTAACACTAGATATAAACCTTCTGATACCATAGCTCTCCTCCATTGTTTCATTTGCCCTTTGCGTGACTCATGCAAGTATCTGGGGAAGAATCCTCTATACTTTCCACTTCTGCCTTTCTCGCGTTCATATGACTCAGTCTCCCACTCTTCTAAAGCCTCATATTGAGTTAACCTAGCTCTTGGTTCTAAATCATTCATTCTCATTCTCAAATTCTGAAGAATTCTCCCATTAAATGTACCGTTTTCAGGAAATGCTAGCACTCCATCACCCTTCGTATATTCTATCCAATTTTCCAACCACACACAAGTATGATATCCTCTTTCCATCATCATAAAAGAAGCTGGTGCCTTCGGTGGTGGAATGGGAATTCCCTCCCTAGTCAACACAGGCTTATCTTTCTTGAAGAAATTCTTAATTTTCTGTATAAATGACATTTTTCTCTTTTCTCCGTACATCCTAGATGAACGATATATAAAATTGTATTCTGCAAACCGTTGAAATCTTCTATCTGCGCGTCTCACACTGGCAGTCAAATCAGAATCCTGCATACAATTTCTCTTTCTACCAATCCAAGCGCGGCTTCTAACTGACCCTCCAATCAAACTCAGGCTCACGCTCGTGGTCTGACCAATGCCAGCGTGGCCTTTTGTGATGTCAGTTCTACTCTTTACTACTGACCCCTCCTTTACAAAGCTGCTTTTATCACACGCCCGCTGTTTCTACCAATCCCAGCGTGGCTCACTGTGACGTCAGTACAACTCCGGCGACTGACCCTCCCTTCACAAGGTAATACGGAAACTTATTTCTTAATACTTTTCATTAAATTCTCTGTTATTAACAACATAAAAACATTCGCTACTCTGCCTGTTCCACTAAACAAAAGGATAGAATTTTTCGACTTATTCTGGAGTCTCAGAATTGCTCCTCTTCTACTGAGGGTAAAAACCTCTGTTTACCCTTCACTCAAGCTCCAGAGAACCTGCTACTCCTCCAGTGTCACCCGTATTGGGAAATGAGACCAAAGTTTCACCAGTGAACCCCTTATGCTATCATTCGCACTCCACTTTTATACGAAATAGTCCCTAATTTAACACTGCCAGCCCTACCTAGCTTCTCAGTGTTATTCCAACAGACGAGTAACTTCACTGCAGTATGGCTTCTGTCATCACCCGCTATTCATTTCCTGGGAATTCTGGACAACATAAAACAAAGACACTAACTCTTTTGTTAAATCATAAATCAATAATCAATAATCTATATTTATCACCAAACTAGTCAATAATAACCATAACTCTGCTACCAGAAAACTGATCCAGCGGTATACTAACAACAGATACTCCTCTACCTTATACTCACCTGGGCCCATAAATCACCACACACTCCGTATCTAGTAGACCGCTGGAGTCTTTTAGTTTTTAATTTTCATATCACAGGTTTAGTTATTTCTTATTCCTAACTAACCTTTCACTGATCAAAAAGTTCTTTCCTCTGGTCGATGGACCATTAGTTGAACTAATTGATGGTGATAATGAACATAATTCTTAACTGCTCTTTAATAAACGTAAATAACCACAGACTCGGGAAGTTTTAAAATCTTTATCTAAATTAAATGAATGTGAACCATCTCAAAATTTCAGCACAAACACCCTCATTCATAAGAGTGTAAATTTAATCAAACATAATCATTAAACCAAATTGCTTAGACTCATGCAATAACTATGCTCAGAAAAGAGAGGATAGAGAGATAAGAACATCTACAAACGGACAAGAAATAATAATTATCAAGGATGGTGTGAAGACCAACCCCCTGGCCAAAAGGCTGGTAAGGGTCCCCGAGATAGATCAGGAGACAAAGTCTTCAGGACAGGATTCAGGACAGGATAGTTGACCTCTCTAAATACCGACGACTGCGTCGCACCCCTCTCTGACACTCTCTTCCTCCTCAAGTTTCTTCCGCGATCTTCTTATCTAACCCAACTAAATTAGGATAGAAGGTTCTGCATTCAGTTTCTTCATCAGTATCTCATAGAGTCTCTCCCAGCAACAGCACCACCCACGGCACCAACAGCATCCCGAGCTCTGCTTGCATCTGTGTTCCGCTTCGCTAACTAGCTAACTAAAGCTACCTCAATTATTTCCTTCGTTCATCATGTACCACCCACTAAAGTTTCAATATCGTAAAAATACGAAATCTAATTGGTCAGGCAAGGGGGATGATCATCACACCATGCTTACACATTACTTTTTATTCTATCATTCCATTGTTTGTAAAAACCATCCCCTTAAACTTTATTCATTTCTTCCATTCCCATACATATCCAAACTTTATTGGTAACAATTATTTCAAAATCATGAATATGAGTCTTCTTGGCTGAACTCTTCACCCTCTGTTCTCAGGGCACATTATTCTCCGTCCTTGGACGGCTGACAAAACCTTGGTCATCCTTCTGGGTTAATCTTTCTTGTGGGCCTGCGCAAAAGTCACATGACTTAGCTTACTTCGGTCATTTGCAAGAGGCCCAAATGCGCACTAATAATAAAGTCAAAAAGACAAATGTTACTTTCACAAATAAATGGTCTCACTGTTTACCACCCATCTCTACTCTAACCCCTTCTTCTTATTAATACTTTCCCCGCATTAGCATTAGAAAAATAGCTGGTTTTTCATTTCGGCTAAGCAGATGCCATGCACGTGAGTCTTCAAGACTCCATTTTAATGCCTTCTGCACATGCACTAGGGTTTCCCTCCAAGCTTTAGTACGTCATGTTACGTGGATGCAGTTGACGCATGCGCAATAAACATTTCCCTGTTAGAGCGGTTTTAGTAATTTGTTCGAGTTGTTATTGTTAACGAACACATATGCAAGCTTCACAAATTCATGTGTTTATGTGGTGCGCGTTAATTTCACACAATACGTAATTAATAACATGTTAGTGAGTTAAACAAGAGGATTGCTTCCGAGCAAGTCTCTTTTCTACGAGTTCTTGCTCCATCAGCAGCACCAGCTGCTTGAAGGCGTGGATTCTGATGGCCCCTCCCACCACCCCTACCCACTGAGCAGACACAGTTGTTGGTGGCACAGTCAACACTGATGCTCCTTCCTCGTTGACAGGGATGTTGTTGTCCACCAACTCCAGAGTGCCCTGTGTTGCTGTGCTGTCTGTGGTGTCCCAGGCTGCTGTGTCCTTCAGGGTAGGGGTCAGCTGGGTGTTGTCAGCTGAGGCAGGAGTGGTCGCAGAGGATCCTGCTGTAGCCGCTGCTGGTGCTGTGGGCAGACCCAAACCTGATGAGCCAGGTTGGTCCTCGTCGTCCGAGGATGGCTGAGAGACGTCAACACCGGAGAGCTCCTGGTCGGCCAGAGTCTGGGACTGGCTGCCCTGATTAGTTCCAGCGGTGTTCCCAGCTCGTCCTGTGGGTACGGAAATGACACAATGATTGATGTGAATGTCAACTGCACCTCACTTCATACCCATTACATAGATTACTGAATCTAATGATGAGTTAAGGTAGATAGATTGGCCTCCTTCATCCATGATGCTGGCCTATGTTTTTGGAGAACAATGTAATTCTGACAAGATTGAGATTGATGAACATATCCAGCTATGTGCATAAATGGGCATGTTGTGTTTAGTTCACATTACATATCCAAAGACATTAACTGGTTCCTGACACCCTGTGAATGACACAGGTGGGTTGGTGTTTTCCACATCTGTACTTTCACTGTGACATACGTACTCTTTGGCTCCCAATGTTAGTATTTTTCAGGGCTGTTTACTGTACTTAGTCCATGTCTTTAGCAGTCACATGTGTGTGGCTGCCAGACACTCACAGTCTGTTTATTTACCCTGAAATTTGTGGGAATGGTGTGAATGAGGTGCTTATTGTTCTTATCTCATTACACACAAGTGAATGGCTGTGAGGAACCAAATGTGTGACTGCTTAGCTTTGTGCCTACACAGAAAATGTATTTTGCACATTGATTCCATAGTCAGATGAGTTCACAAACTGTTTTCTGCCTTTTTCTGGGAAACTAATTGAATGTGCTGAGGTTTGAGTGTTTATGGTGTATTTGTGAAACTTACACTCCTCCTCCCACCCAGTCCAACCAGGCCACCAGGAAGAGTGTTGTCCAGACAATGCTGGAAAGTATACTTGCAAGATGGTTGTGACTGGTGGCTGGTGTTTGTAGCACAAAGGCAAATGTGGTAGTTGTGATAGGGTCAGACAGCTCTCCCCAGTGTCAGCCATCTTGCTAGTACATATCAACTCACTGTCAGGTAGACATAGGCCCCGATGAAGTATTTGTGCTGTGTGTGTGGAAGAGTGTTTGCTGTTATTCCGACTCCCATCAGGCCTGGTCCTACATACACCTTTCCACCCAGCCCAACCAGCCAACCTGGAACTATGCTTTACTAACAGTGAGTGGGAATGTAGTGGCAAGATGTCTGACACTGGGGCCTGGTGTTCGGAGTACAAGGCCATGATGGGAGTTGTGGACAAAACACAGCCCAGTCATCAGTGTCAAACATCTTGCTTGGACATTCCAAATAACTGTTATGAAAGCAGAGTTCCATGTAGGCTTTTGGTGCTGGGTAAGAAGGTGTGTTTAGGACAGTGCCTGATGTGAGTTGTGACCACTGCAAATACTCCTTCTTCCACCCAGCCTAGATGACTCCTCTGAGCCTATGCCTACCTCACAGTGAGTGGCAATGTATATGCAAGATGTCTGACACGGTTGCCTGGTGTCTGACTTGAGACCAACTCCCATCAGGGGCTTGTGCTCCTCACACCAGTCCCCAGTGTCAGCCATCTTGCCAGTACATTTCCACTCACTTCTCAGGAAAGTGGAGTCCCAGGTGGGCTGGTTGGGAGGGAAAGTGTGTGTGGGTCCAAGCATAGTGGTAGTTTTATTGACAAAAAATACTCATCTTCCCACACAGCACCGCTATTCCTCTGTGCTATGCCTACTTTACAGTGAGGGGGAGTAGACTAGCAAGTTAGCTGAGACTGCAGCATGAAGTTGAAGTAGAAAGCAACTCCCATCAGGGCCTTGTGCTCCAAACAACATGCACTAGTGTCAGACATCTTGCTGGTACAGTTCCACTCACTCTCATTAAAACAGGATCCCAGGGGTGCTGTTTGGGATTGGTGGGACAAGTGTGTGTATGGCATTGCCTGATGGAATTTGGAATAATGGCAACCACTCCTCCCCCACATGGCACATCCACTTCATCTGAGCCTATGGCTAACTGACAGTGAGTGGAGAATGAACTAGCAAGATGGCAGACACTGGGGACTGGTCTTTGGAGCATGAAACCATGATGGTAATTGTGCTCAATTCAGACACCAGGGATCACTGTGAGCCATCTTGCTATTACACATCCCCTCATTAGGTAATCATGGGCCCAGATGAGCTGTTTGGTTTGTGTGGGAGGAGGAATGTTTGCACTGACTCTATCTCCCATCAGGCCCTGTCCTACATACACCTTCCCACCTAGCGCAAACAGCCCAACAGGACTTAAACTTACCTCACAGTGTGTCAGAATGTAGCTGCAGGATGCCTGACACTGGGCACTGGTGTTTGACTTTACAACAACTCCCCTCATGGCCTTGTGCTCCAAACACCAGGCCCCAGTCTCAACCATATTGCCAGTACATTTCCACTCACTTTCATGAAAGCATGGTTCAAGGTGGGCTTGTAGGGCTTGTAGGGAGTGTTTACAATGGCCAGATCTCCCATCAGGCCCTGTCCTACACACACCATCCCACCCAGCCCAACAAGCCCACCAGGAACCATGCCTTTCTCACAGTCAGTGAGGATGTACTACCAAGATGGCTGACACTGGGTACTGCTGTGCAAACCACAAGGCAGACAGGAGTTGTGGTAAACTCAGACAACAGGCATCACTGTCAGACATCTTGCCAGTTTACTTTCCCTCATTGTCAAGACACCACTCTTCTGGGTGGGCTATTTGATCTGTGTGGGAAGGTGTGTGTGGACACAGGACTGATGGTAGTTGTAGTGACAGCAAATACTCCTCCTCATACCCAGCACAATAAGCCCACCCAGAACTGTGTTTCCCTGACAGTGATTGGGAATGTACTGTCAAGATGTCTGACACTGGTGACTGGTTTTGGTAGCACAAGGCCTTGTATGGAGTCGGCTTCAAGTACAACACCATGCAGCAGTGTCAGCCATCTTGCTAGTCCACTTCCCCTCACTCTGAGTGAGGCTTAGGCCCAGAGGAGTTATCTGGGCTGGGTGCGAGGAGGAGTATTTGCAAACGCTACAACTCACATCGGGCGTTGTCCTACACACACCTTCCCACCCAGCACCAAACGCCTACCTGGAACTCTTCTTCTCTGACAGTGAGTGTTTGCCCTGATTACATCTCCCATCAGACCCTGTTCTACACACACTCTTCCCACCCAGCCCAAACAGCAGACCTGGAACTCTGCTTACATGACAGTGAGTGGGAATGTACTTGCAAGATGTCTGACACTGATGACTGGTGTATGATTTGTCCACAACTCCCAACAGTGCCTTATGGTCCAAACACCAGTCCCCAGTGTTAGCCATTTTGTCAGTACATTGCCACTCACTGTCATGTAAGCAGAGTTCCAGGTCTGCTGTTTGGGCTGGGTGGGAAGAGTGTGTGTAGAACAGGGTCTGATGGGAGATGTAATCAGGGCAAACACTCCTCATCTCAACCAGCACAAACATCCCACCAGGAACCATGCTTACCTGACAGCGAGTAGAAATGTACTGACAAATAGCTGACACTGTGGACTGGTGTCTGGAACACAAGACCCTGTTGGGAGTTGTGGACAAATAGGCACCAGTCAACTGTGTCAGACATCTTGCAAGTACATTCCCACTCACTGTCAGGGAAGCAGAGTTCCAGGTAGGGCTTTGGTGCTAGTAGAGACGGTGTGTGTGGGGCAAGGCCTGGTGTGAGTTGTAGCCATGGCAAATACTCCTCCTCCCACCCAGCCCTGCTAACTCCTCTCTGTCTATGCTTAACTCACAGTGAGGGAAAATGTACTGGCAAGGTGGCTGACACTGGTGCATGGTATTGAACTTAAAGCCAACTCTCATCAAGGCCCTGTGCTCCAAACACCATGCAACTGTGTCAGCAATCTTGTTAGGATAGGATAGGATTAAAGTTTATAGAGCGCTCGAATGCCGAGGCGTCTTGGCGCTAAGTGAGAAAAGAGAGGGAATGCAAAAAGCGGTACCGTTTTATGCCCTGGGGAACAGCCACGTTTTTATCAACTTCCTGAACATTAGCCTGTTTGGTTGGAGTCTCACAGTGGTAGGCAGTTGGTTCGATAGCCTAGCTGCACAGTGCGATAGACTCTTCCCTCCTACATTTCCACTCACTGTCAGGTAGCCATAGGTACAGATGAGCTGTTTGTGCTGGTTGGGAGGAGGGGTGTTTGCCTTGACTACATCTCCCATTAGGCTCTGTCTTCCACACACCTTCCTACCCATCCAAACTAGCTTTCCTGGGACTCTGCTTTTGTGACAGTGAGTGGCAATGTGCTGCCAAGATGTCTGACACTGGTGACTGGTGTCTGATTTGTCCAGAACTCCCAACAGTGCCTTGTGCTCCAAACACCAGTCCGCAGTGTCAGACATATTGCCAGTACATTCCCATTGACTGTCAGGGAAACACAGTTGTAGGTGGGCTTGTTGGGCTGGGTGGGAGGAAGAGTGTTTGCACTGACTACAACTTCCATCAAGCCCTGTCCTTTACACACCTTCCCAGCCAGCCCAAACAGCACACCTGGAACTATGCAGTCACTGACAATGAATGGAAATGTACTGGCAAGATGGCTGACACTGGGGACTGGTGTTCGGAGAACAGGACCATGATGGAATTTGGCTTCAAGTTCAACACCATGTAGCAGGGACAGTCATCTTGCAAGTACACTTCCCCACGCTGTCAGGTAGCCATAGGCCCAGATGAGCTATTTGGGATGGGTGTGAGGAGGAGTGTTTGCTGACACTACAATACCCATCAGGCCTGGGCCCACATACTCCTTCCCACACAGCTAAACAGCACAAAGGAAAGAGTGGTGTTCAGACAATGAGGGGTAGTGTACTATCAATATGTCGGACAGTGGTGCCTGGTGTCTGAGTTGACCATAAATCCCATCATGGCCTTGTACTCCAAACACCAGTCCCCAGCGTCAGCCATCTTGCCAGTACATTTCCACTCACCATCAGGGACAGCATAGTCCCAGGTGTGCTGTTTGAGCTGGATGGGATGGTGTGTGGACAGAGCCTGATGGGAGCTGTAGTCAGTGCAAACATTCCTCCTTTCAGGCAGCCCAACCAGGCCACCAGGAAGAGTGATGTCCTGACAATGAGGGGAAGTGTACATTCAAGATGTCTGACAATGGTGCCTGTTGTTTGACTTGACTCCAACACCCATCAAAGCCTTGTGCTCCAAAGACCAGGCCCCAGTGTCAGCCATCTTGGTAGTACATTTCCACTCACTGCCTGGAAAGAATAGTTCCAGGTGGGCTTGTTGGGCTGTGTGGGAGGAGGAGTGTTTACTGTCACTACAACTCCCAACAGGCCTGTGCCCACACCCACCTTTCCAGCCATCCCAAACAGCCTACCTGTGACTCAGCTTTCCTGAGAGTGAGTGAAAATGTGCTGGCAAGATGGCTGACACTGGTGAATGGTGTTTGAAGCATAAAGCATTGCTGTGAGTTTGTAAGAAGTATGTACATGGTAATAGTTTTATGCATTTTCATTTTCATTGCAGGTATGTTGTTTATTAATATGACATACGCATCACATGCTAGTTGACTCTAGGTTTTAAAAAAAATGTAATAACAGTCCTTTGTTTAACTGTATCCTTTGCAGTGATGTTTATAGTGGTGCAATTGGTGACTATTGGAATGTGGAGTTGGTACTTACCAGACTCTGGTGATTCTTGTAGTCCATAAAATCTCTCCGGTGGAAGGATGGCAAGCACCTTCTCCTCCCAGGAAGTGAAGTGCACAGATGGTGAGGAGGACCAACTCCAGTCCGCTGGCTTTCAGCATGTTCTTTGGCAAGCAGTTTTTTGACCCTCCTTCTCACATCATAAAACCTATTCCTGATATCATCCATTGTGCGCAGGACAGGCGCTTCAGTGTTCACCTTGTTGACTATCCTGTTCCACATCCTATTTCTCTGCGCAAGCGGGGTCTGTTGGACTTGGTTCTACAAGCACTTCCAACTCCTTCTCTGCAAAACGTGACTGCTTCCTCTGGGGCATTGTGAGGGTGAGGGTGAGTGTGAAGGCGAAGGCGAAGGTGAGGGTGAGTGTGAAGGTGAGGGTGAATGAGAATATAAAAAAGAGTGTGTGCTTCTAATAAGTTGTTTAAAGTAAAATCTGTGCAAGTTGTGTGATGGGTGAAGCGTGAGTGTGTGAGGCAGAGAGCAGGGAATCTGGAGAGACTCCTGAGACCTGGCAGCAGTTGTGTTAGAGCAAAGGATCATGGTCATGTTTTTGGCCCTTTATATAGTTGGATTGAGGGCGTGGCTAATAGTTGACTTTTTTTATTATTTGGCACTGCCAATGCTTGTTGTGACTGTTTTTTTATCAGTTTCCACTTGCCAATTGTAACATAAACCGACACGGTTCCGAAACCGCGTCGGATGCATCGTAATCTGGTCGTCGGGTAAACCGAGTCTGATTCGTAACCGGAATGCCTATTCTTCGGCATTTCTGAATGAGTCGGTCGGATCGGCCTTGTTTCTGGCTGATTCGATCGGGTGGATTGCTTTCTGACTGACTCGATCGGAGTTTTACATGCAATTCATCGTAATAGGTCGCTCAGACTCCCCAATTCCGATTCGGTCGGAAATCGGCCCCCATGTTGTAAATCTGGGAATTCATCAAAATCCATGGACGTTGCGCGGAAACACCCACTGAAGCAGTGTGAGGCAGCGCAGTGACTTGCGCTGCGTTGCCATACACCATATCTACAAAGCCATGAAAAGCCACACAAGGTGTCTTTGCGTGGCCTCGTAGGTATGGGTCTGCACTCTGCGCTTCCAGGGCGTAAAAAAAAGTGAGGCTCTGGAGGCACACAAGGCATGTAAATAGGTCCCTCAATGTCAGTTGGTGGGCATATAGGCACATGTGTACCATCAATGCATTCAAAAGCATGAGGGAAGATTACAATCTATACAATTCTTGTTTGACCCTGTGCAATTCCTTCGTATTTCTGGGGAACTATATGCATAGGTCTGAATGCACATTAACATTTCATGTAAAAATGCACAAGAATAACGAGATAGGGCACTCTATGACATATAACCAGCTGCATCAATAACACCTTGGTAGCTACCACAGGCTAAGAGATGCAGACTAGATGACACCTGCATATGGGTGGGGATGGAAACCAGCCAGAATACACATTCTTCTTGCCATCACATACGAAACAGCCATTTTGGAAGCCATAGATGAGTTCTGGGCCAGGTTTTATAGTTTGCACACAGTTACCACCTGGTTTGAGTTGGTGCTAATTTGCATATGCAAAATGGGGATTTTACATCTATTCGTAATTTGCTAATGCATTTAACATTAGTAGCAATTTGCTAATTAGTGCCTGTAAAATACCAATTCATAATTCATTTGCATCTCTAAATAAATGCCTGTGAATGATTTCCGTACATATAAAACCAGTGTTTTTGTGACCGGTAACCAGTTTGCGCCTAATTACCGGGTTGCAAAACATTTGTACAAATGGACCCCACATCCTGCACACCACCATTCATAATATCCATATTGACCTTGGTATGTATGCTGTATTTATCTGTACACCCTCACAGAGATTATGTAAAGGCAAAGCAAACACTTATTCTCCCACATTACAGCAGCACACTGTGGGTGTTGTATATGTCTTTTTAGGAACCTGACAAGATAGCAGTTATTAATCAGATAAAGCACACCATGATAGGTAGATGCATGTGCAGTCCCATGCTAAAACTAAGGGGCATATTTACAAAAGAAGTGACGGAGCGCAGCGTTAGCCTTGTTGGCTTAACACTGCGCTCCGCTACTTCTGAAATGCAGGGCTGGACGGTATTTACAAGAATATGGTGCAGCTGTCAGGACTGAGTCGCCTAATTTTAGATTAAGACGTTCTTTCTCTGTTAAAATATTTCTGTGGCGGTTGGGCGCCAGACGATGTCCTATAGGGTGGAGTCAGTTGGTGGCAAGAAGGTTCCATTCCGCTGTCTGAACGGTGAGACTCGCCTCGTGAAATTTCAAGATGGCGGATAACCCTGCCTATGAGTTTAGCGTTCTAGCGTTCCGCACATTCTTCTGAGGCTGCCGGTTATCGTGCTCGCGCACCTGTGGCGTCTTCCGTGAGCGAAGGATCGTTTTTTTCCCGAGCAGCGCTTCTTTTCCTGAGAGGAATCTTCTCGAGGCATTATCCCGCTCGCAAATTCAGTGCCCTGACATCCACAGAATTTCACAGAGGTTCAGGGTGCAGTTTTCTATAGACAGCCGTCGTGGGATTTTCCAGGTATTTCTTGGACAGAGTGAGAGTCTCGTCTCTGAGGCCTTCACTGCTGTTCTCCGCCAGAGTTTTTTCCCATTCTTTTGTCGTCACGAACCAGGTTGGAGATTAGACAGCTATCTGCAATTTGTCTAGAGAGTGAACTCCAACTTATACAGAAAAAAGACTTAAAATCTTAAAACTGAATTTGTCAAGTTGTAAACAAGAGACTATTCTTCTACAGTGTTTGAGAATTATCAACCTATAAAAACTGTTGCGCAGTTCAAGTTGTTTCCAGATAGGATATCTACCTGCGCATTTGACTCTAGTTACTTAGCTCACTTCCACGCCACTCTAACTGCGCTGCGCTCAACAAGAAGTCTTCAAGTAAATACAAATATATATATATATTTCTACATACCAACTCTAATTTGCGCAGTATTCCAGCTGCTTCACCTAGAGAAAGAAGAAGAAGAGGAACCAGTTAGTGGCTTAGAGTTTGCTGAGTTCGAGCTAATTAAAAAGACTTAATTTACTAATACAAAGAGAGAAGCAAGCACACAGTGTAAAACAGGTATAAGAAAGATATAGAGTATACAGTGTAGATTATATCTATTAGTTGAAGATGTTGTACACAGAGTAAATTGTGCTTGTACTTACAGGTGTTAGGAGACCAGAATTGAAGAGCTCCAGATTTGGCACCGCTGTGGCAGTCTCTCTATCTTCCCATTCCCCTTTCCCCCTCTCCGCTGCGAACAGATAGTTATCTGGTGCGCAGTGGAGTTGGGGAGCTGGGAAAAAGGCATCATATCGCCCGCTTCAGCTCTTCTGCTCCTGTGAAGGCACTGTTCAGGTATTGGTTTCGACAGCAGCCCTGCGTTTCTCCCTGTGCTGGTGCTACATTTAGCAGCCTAGCTCCAATGCAGCACCCTTGCACCATAATGCAAGGGTGTCTGCATTAAGGGGAAGGATTGTTTATGTGCAGGAAGGTGTCCCTTCCTGCCCATAAATAATCTGAAATGGCGTTTTGTAACTTCTATGTGTGCCACTTTGTGCAGCACACATAGAAGTTGCAAATCATAATTTTTTTGTTTAAGATTGTTAATTTGCAGGAAGGGACACCTTCCTTCACATAAACAATCAATGGTGTTTTTCTGTTTCTATGTGTGCTGCACAATGCAGCACACATAGAAACAGCAAAAACGAGGAGAAATAAAGCATTTCTCCTCGTTTCACCAGGGTAAAACCAGGTTTTCCCTAGTCTTAATTTTGGCATTTCCCCATATTTATGCCACCCTTGTAAATATGGGGCAGCGTCAAAATCAATGGGTGTTGCGATGGAACGCTCACCACAACACCCATTGCCCGCCCCTTTCACCCTAAGTATAGCATGAAAGGGTGCCTTATTTACAAGGCAGTGTTAAGCCACGTTAAGTGGCTTAATGCTGCCTTGTAATTAAGGCAAAGCCCATATCGCCACAGGAACGTCACTAAAAGTGACGTTCCTGTGGCAATAGGGGCTTGTAAATATGCCCCTAAGAATGTTCTTCCCAAGGCTAGGTAAAACTACACATTGCCTATCACTTATATATCATGTCTAATGCTCGCAAACCCACCTTAAGGCGCAGGTTTATAAAGGTTTTGCTTCACCATTGCACCATGCAAGGGGACGCAGGGCGATGCAAAACCTCGAATGTGATTTATCAAGCCCTGCATAACTTGGTAAATCTGGAGTAATGCAAGGCAGTGCAAGTCGCTGCCTTGTGTTACTCTGCGTGGTGGGGTTGTTACATGGGTGGAGCGTGGGTGTTCCAACGCATCCACCCATGTATTTCTGAAGCATTCCCAGACTTACTAACAATGATAGACTTGGACTGTATCAGTATTGCAAGCATTTCCACCAGTGGTGCAACGAGGAGAAATATTGTTATTTTTCCTCATTGTTTCCTCTTTCCATGTGTGCTGAATTTTGCAGCACACTTAAAAAGAGAAAAATTCATCATACTGTTTTGAGCAGGAAGGTATTCCTTCCTGCACAAAAACAATCATGCCTCTAACGCAGGCACCCTTTCTTCATGGCAGAAGTGTGCCTGTGTTGGTGCTAGGCTGTAGACTGTGCACCAACACAGGCAGAGAACAAGAATGCACCATTTCTTGATAGATAAATTGCATTCCTGACCCCTCACTTTGTGTTGCTGCTTTGCATTGTGTGGAAAAAAACTGGCCCTAAATTACTTTACATGGCTCTGTACCTCATAGTACATATAGGGGCATATTCTCAAGGAGCTATCGCTGAGTAAATGGCACTTTATCACAGCCAAAGTTGCGATAAATTCATCGCCCTATTCACAAGCTGGTGTTAACAGCCCATAACACCAGTTCACCCGCGATAGCAGCCGCAAAAAACATCGCCAGAGATGACCCCCGCAACTATCGCTAATGAGATGCAGAGTAGGCGTTCCTGTGCAAAAATCCGCGACAACACCACTTCTCAACATTCTCAACGACCAGCCAGATCGGCGATAAGATCACAAAACATGTGATAAGGCGCGTTAGCAGTAGGAAACTAACATCTGCTCCGACCTGGTGCAAAGTTGGACGACAGCCTGCACCACAAAAGAGAGCCCAGCCCAGAGCCACACCTGAAGAACAACAGATGCCATGGAGCCACTGAACATGCGTGCCAGACACCCAAGAGGGCCACAACACCCACCGCCACTACCCCCAGGACCACACCCCAACCCCCCTCCCGGGCCCCCTCCCGGGCCCCACCCCGGGCACCCCCCACCTCCCCAGACCAAGACACAGCAAATCAACAGCACAAAAACATGAACAAAAGCACCCGCCTGATGTCGCACAATTGCAACAATCAACATACATGTGATGACTGAAATCCTGATTCATACATACACCATTGAAAGACCAAACAAAATGTCACATTCTAATTTGTCACCAAACAACTATTTTGAAGAGTCATGGCGTGGCATCCCTGGACAACTGTGACTCACAGCCTGCAAGACAATATCCAAGATAAGAAGGTGTGTCAGGCACTCATCAAAGGACAGGGAGAGAGAGAAAGAGAGAGAGAGAGAAAGAAAGAGAGAGAAAGAGAGAGACTGAACAAGGAGTGCAAGGCCAATCGGGCCCTTGGCTCATGCAAACATGCCAACAGCTGCGTGTGTCTCGAAATCTGTGCACCCCAAATCACAGGCCTGGCATCAAAGTCAGCGCGAAGTCCACATCACAATTAAGAAATGCAAGCAGTAGTCAGACTAAAATCAGGAATGAAAGCTCCTTTGTCTCAACACACAAGGCCGAAGGCCAACCGAACACCCGACCCTGGTCCTGAATGCGGCTGGCACACCCTGCGTGAGATACCATACCAGCCTCTGACGACTCCCACAACACGAACTGTGCCAATGAAACACCAACGTGCCCACACCCCACACACACTTGTCCCTGCACGACCTACACCTGCAAGGGATGCCCTTGACACATTGGTTAAAAACTACCCATACGTACAAACGTTGCACACACATACGACTCATTGCCCAGAGCTGTGGCATATCGTCCACCGAACTTCCGCCAGTCTGAGGAGTGCCGGTGCCACGAGACCAACAAACGCAATGGCAGGCATTCCCGGGCACATGCACAACCCCTGTCACCTGGAACTGTACCATGCACGAATGCTGCATCTGTTGGGATCCCTGCCAATGGCAGTGTTGCAAATCAGTTTCCGTCTGAGTTTCCGTCTTGCCTACGTCACCTGCGTCCAGCCCTTATTCCACTGTCGATCATGCACATTCGAGTGGCCCATGGAGGTCTGCCTATCCAACGCAACGGTAGCTGAATTGGATTATGACCTGACAGTGCGCCCCCTGTTGGCCCATGAACAGGAGTGTCACCGGGATAGCCGTGCATGGGATGCACTGATCCTTGGCGTATGTGCTGGCAGTTGCGCATGGGAGATTGCACAACTCCTCGTGTGCAGTGACCACATCGAGGCGCTCCCCTATTGGGCTGTGTTGTGGATTGGGGAAACAGCGTGGACTGAGCACATCTGCCCAGACCAGTTAATGGATTGGCTCACCCTGGTGTTCCTTGAACCCGACAACGACGTACTATTGGAACACATTGCACATGAAGCTGCGCTGGCATTCATGGACGAGTAACTACGTTCCTGCAGCCACATCGGAATGTCACCCACAGCACAGGTCCCAACACCTTGTTGCATCGTGGGGAATGCTCACATATCCCACCACAACAGAGGACATGTCTGCCTTCGTCTGGACTCTAAATGCATGTGCGTGGAACTACGCGTGTGTACACACACCTGTGCAAGGTGATGCAGTTCCATGGTCGGAGCAGCACAGCGTCGTTTGGCAACATTACCAATTCGGACACACTGCTGGGGTGAGAGTACACACATGGCAATGTAGCACGACATGGGAACTTGTCGGACCCTTTCACCTGATCACTGTCAGCAGAGCAGACAGTTGGCGCAGTCCGGTGGCAGAGCACTATGCAGACCCCATGGGCTGTGAGTCGTGCCCCCTCACATGGGGCAATGGGCAGACGCCAAAAAACACATGACTTGTCCAGCAAGGCAAGGTGGGCTGAGACCGTTGCCATCCGTGATGATTGGTGTTCATTTTTGCCTCCCCATTTCCTGCACCTCGACATGTTCCCATGCTGCGTGTAAGTGTCTTAAGCATGTCCCTGCCTGTTGTGGCCGTTGCCTTCTCCGTACTGACACGCACATGCCAATAAAGTCTACGCAACTCCACTGGTGTCTAACTGTGATGAATGTTGATTAGATTGACCACTCGTGTGCCACAATGAGCATCGTCCCTACACAGGGAGGAACTGACTGACGCATGTACAATGGGGGTGGGTCCCTTTTGACAGCTCCACCTCTGTGAGCCAGACATTGTTTTGGGATAGTTGCTGGCCGACCTGTGCACCTACGTGTCTTCAGCAATGTGAGTATGGTGTCCAACCTCTGACCATGTTGAGCAATGTTATGAATCATAACAGAATGTGTCCACACAGATGTTTGTGAGTAGGTATGCGACGTGAAGTTCTGTTGTCATATGTGATGTAGGACACCACTTCTGGCCTGCTACCAATTTGGTCATTCCTACACACAGCCCTATGCAATACATGGACGTGTGTCTACATTGGGGGGTTGTGAGATTGTTGTTAATGTGCAATGGGGACACAGCTAGTACTCACCTTCACAGTCATCCAATTGGCCATGTGTCTCGGGGATAAACATGCGCATTGATGTCATTTACCAGGGTGTACCTTCTTGTGCAATCATTGTCCCTACATCCAGCCATACTTCCATACGTGAGTGAACATAGTCATGACACATCTGTATGATTTCGAATGTTTCATTCACATTCTGGTGAATGACGGAGAGGGAGCTGTACATGGCCATCCAAACCCACATAACATGGAAGCCCAGTGGTGGGCCAACCAGAGTCCTTTGGGGATTGAAAAGTGATTTGGAAGAGGGGGAGTGCAGTCCACAGCAGGATTGCTGTGTAATTGTCAAGCAGTGAAGATATGGCAGTCCGTGTCGGGGTCCGGGTGAATGTCGCAGAGTGTTCCGGGGGTCAGTGGAAGGTGTTGTCCCAGGGCATGATGCATAGGGCAGAACCAGGCAGGGACAGGCCATATGGCAGTGATGGATGCTACTGCCTCCTTCCTCACACAGTAATTACCATCCACATCTTACTCCTCTGATACTTCTTCTGTGTCCGGTGTGTCCGGTGTGTGTGGCGGTGTAATGGCTGCATCACTATGTGCCACTGACACATCAGGGTGCGAAGGTGATGGGGCTGCATCACTGTGTGCCACTGACACATCAGGGGTCGGAGATGTGTGTGTCAAAATTCCCGCTGCATTTATCTAGGACTGGCTCAGTGGCAGCAATGGCAAGATTGTTAAGAATATCCGCACACGAGGATAATGGAAGAACTTCCTTTATTAATTAGAATACACCAACACTGGCTCCGCGGAGCGGAGGAATGCTGCCGCTCTGGTTGTCATCAGCTGTCAACTGTCAAAACAAACCGACAGCTGGTGACAAAGGTGGCTGTATGGTGTCCTCGCAGGGACATGTGCATAGCACAACAATATACGGTGTCCTCGCAGGGACACGCAATACAATCATAACACATCCTCCCTCTTTGGAAAGAGAGAAGGAAGGAAAGACAGAGAGCCAGAGGAGAGGGTAGGAAGAGTGAGAGTGGGGAGGAGAGAGAGAGAGAGAGAGACAGAGAGATAGACAGGTGGGGAGCGGCGAATGGCATGCAATGTGGAAGAGGTGTGAGCAAAGTTACTCACAAATGTAATCCGAAAGTTTGACTGGAGGTAGCAACCTTCTGCCTACTCTGCTTGTGATGATGGGATGAGAGGTGACTTGCATCGGTGTTGCGGGTAGTTGCCTTTCGACCCTGCCCTCAGTGTTCTTGTCTAGTAACACTCGCACGGGTGTGGCAGTGGGTTGCTTGTCCGTGTAGGGCAAGCTAGCTTCAGTGCCTGGGCTTCAGAACCTGGGCTTCATCCTGGACTCCTCCCTGTCGATGACCAGACAAGTCAACGCCGTCTCATCTTCATGCTTCAACACCCTGCGCATGCTCCGCAAGATCTTCAGATGGATCCCCACTGAAACCAGGAAGACCGTCACCCAGGCACTCGTCACCAGCCGACTGGACTATGGGAACACCCTCTACGCCGGAACCACAGCCAAACTTCAAAAAGACTCCAGCGCATCCAGAACGCCTCCGCACGACTCATCCTGGACATCCCCGACACAGCCACATCACGGACACCTGAAAGACCTGCACTGGCTCCCCGTCAGCAAGAGAATCACGTTCAGACTCCTCACCCACGCACACAAGGCCCTCCACGACCTGGGCCCAAAGTACCTCAACGACCGCATGACCTTCTACACGCCCACACGCCAGCTACGATCCAACCAGCCACGCCCTCGCCACCGTACCACGCATCCGCAGAACCACCGCCGGAGGAAGATCCTTCTCCTACCTGGCAGCCAAGACCTGGAACTCCCTCCCCACTCACCTTCGGCGAACCCAGGACCATCTCTCCTTCAGGAAGCAGCTCAAGACCTGGCTGTTCGAGCAGTAACTTACCCCCTCCCCCAGCGCCTTGAGACCCTCCCGGGTGAGTAGCGCGCTCTATAAATGCCGTGATTGATTGATTGATTGAGTGGTGTGGGATTCAAAGTCGGAGTCATCGTCAGACAAACCAGTGGGTTTACATCTGACATTCCTGGTCACGGGAAGTTCACAGGAATCATTCCTGGACATTGCATTGGTGGGCTCTTCCAATGTTTTTTTGTGCAAGGAGAGGGCGGAGAAGTGCCACACTTTACCGTCGCTAAGGAGGGCGGAATTGCAGAACATCTTGCATACCGTTAAAGGTGGGGAGTACCTATCCTGACCTTTGACTATGTGCCCACTTCTTTTGACCTTGACAGAGTCTCCGATGTTGAGCTCAACAGGTTTACAGCCATGCTTTTGGTCATATCTGGCCTTACTACCGGATTGAGCTTGCATCAAGTTGTCCTTAACCCGGTCGGCTGACCAGTGTACTCTTTTTGTGGCCTGGGTCCAACCCACGTTATCTTTGGACAAGGATGTCCTTCCCCTCATAAGCTCAAATGGGCTGTGGCCAGTGGATACCATGGGTGTTATACGATAAGCCCATAGTGTTTTGTGAATTTCTTGTCTGCAACTCAGGCCATTGCTACAGGCCAGTTGTACTATTCCCTTGAGCACTCTGTTAAAGCGTTCAACGGCACCGTTGCCCGCTGGGTGGTAAACAGAGGTTGTTTTGTGTTCAATATTGTTTCTCAACATGTAACCCTTGAACACCTCGGATGTGAATTGGGGTCCATTGTTGCTGACAATCTGTTTAGGGAGACCTTCATGTATGAACACACTGTCTAAAAATCCAACTACGCATGTGGTGTCAGCTTTCTTAACAATCTTGAGTTCCGGCCACTTAGAAAAATGGTCGATGACTACAATGATATACCACTGCTCCATATGCTCTAGAATGGGACCCATTATGTCCACCCCAATCCTCTCCCAGGGCATGGAGGGGCACGGAATGGGATGAAGTGGTGGTCTGAAAGTGACCTGTGTTTTGTCTGAATTGACACATAGGGCGCAATCTCTGACCATCCTCTCTACTGCCAAACTAACGCCTGGCCACCAATAGCTGTTTTTGACCCTGCTCTTAGTTTTTCCTATGCCCAAATGTCCTTCGTGGCACAAGTTGAGTATTTTTCCCTTGAGACTACTTGGAGGGATGACTCTACCCCCTCTTAATAGCAGCCCATTTTCGAGTGAAAGATCATCTTTGACCTCCCAGAAGTGTCTCAGGGAATCAGATAATTTGCCCTTACAAGACCACCCATACTTTAACATTTTCACAACTTGGCATAAGTCTTGGTCCTTTTCCTGTTCACTCAACTGTACCTCCTTTGAAATGCCTTCAATTAGACCATTTATGCTGGCTACACATGACTCATCTTCTTCATGTTGTTCGCCTGTCTCCTTCGACTCTACCGGCAATCTGCTCAAAAAGTCTGCCACAACATTCTTTTACCCCTGGTAAGTACTGAATGCTGTAGTTGTAGTCAAACAGGCGCACTGATAATCTTGCCAGTCTGGGTGACGCAGCGTACAGTCCTTTTGTCGTGAACACTTTGGTTAGGGGTTTGAGGTCTGTGCACAAAGTGACCTTATTGCCCCAAATGAACTGTCTGAAATGCTCCAGAGCCCACACGCATGCAAGAGTTTCACGCTCGATGACTGAAAATTTCTCCTCGGAGGTGGTCAAGGAGCGCGATGCAAAAGCTATTGTACACTGCACCCCTCTTTTGTCTTTTTGGGTGAGTACTGCTCCTAACCCCTTTGAACTTGCATCTGTAGTGACAAAGTTCTCTAGAGACGGGTCAAAACCTTGCAAGGGCAATGCTGAGCACATTTCATTCTTCAATGTGTAGAATGCTTTTTGACTCGCTTCAGTCCATTCAAACTTGTTTTTTAGTTTAAGAAGTTGTCTCAATTCAAATGTCTTGCTGGAAAAGTTTTTCACAAACTTTGCATAAAACTCAACAAGTCCCAAAAAGGATCTTAACTCATCCTTGTTGCGGGGTTCCGGTGATTTCTCAATTGCTTGCAGGAGTTCTCGTTTAGGTCTGATCCCTTCACCTGTGATTTCATGGCCAAGGTAGTTCACTGAGTTGCATGCAAATTTGCACTTCTTGTGTTCTGCTGTTAACTCCTTAGCATCCAGGATTTCTAGAACTTGCTTTACCTTGGCATCATGTTCCTCCTTGGTCTTACCCATTACTAATCCATTGTGCTTTGCACGCGTGGGTTCGTATCCCATCCTCGTTGCCAAATATGTTAAGAATATCCGCACACGAGGATAATGGAAGAACTTCCTTTATTAATTAGAATACACCAACACTGGCTCCACGAGCGGCAGCGTAGGAATGCTGCCGCTCTGGTTGTCATCAGCTGTCAACTGTCAAAACAAACCGACAGCTGGTGACAAAGGTGGCTGTATGGTGTCCTCGCAGGGACATGTGCATAGCACAACAATATACGGTGTCCTCGCAGGGACACGCAATACAATCATAACAAAGATGATGAACTGCAGGGCATGGAAGATCCCAGCTACATCTCGCTGGTGTTCAGCCGTGGCAGCCATACTTCCAGCCTGCATCTGCTCCATGGTCTCCATTGTCCTCCGCATCTGTGCCAACTCTGTGCTGTCATCGCTGGTGCCTGTCTGACTAGACAGTTCTTGTATCCGATTAATGGCCCCAGCGAGGTAAGCCAAGGATTGTCGTGGAGCATGGTGTGGACAGGGGGTGTCCATTAGGGACTGTACGTGGTCCCTGATGGGACTCAGACACCCACGTATGGCATTGAGTTTGGCTGCCACGAGCTCGAAACCCACCCGCAGCTCATCAGCCAACTCCACCTGGCAACCCAACACACGGCGTTGAAATTCCATGTATTGTTCGTGGGGGTCCTGGGCGACAGCCGTGGTGGTGTGTGTTTCCTGCTGTGTGGTCTGTGCAGGAGGTGGGGTCACCTCGAGGCAGCTGGCCTGCCCTGCTCCTGGGGATGGGGTGCGGGGGCTGTCCATTAGCCGTTGGAGGGTGTCTTGACATATGTGCAGATTGTCCTCTTCATCATCACTGATGAGATGTGTGGTCTGCTCTGCAGGAGGTGTTGATTGTCCCTCTGCAATGTAAAGGGGAGATGCAGGTTAACCCCTTCGCTGCTAGGCCTTTTCCCCCCCTGTGCTAAGCCTTTTTTTGGCTATTTGGGGTAGTGCGCGCTAAGGCCCCTGTAACTTTTTGACCACATAAGGTATCCACGCCAAATTTGCGTCCTTTTCTTCCAACATCATGGGGACTGTAAAGGTACCCAATGGGAAAAAAGGGCTGCAAATGAAAGCGTCTGGGTTTTTCCCTGCAAATGGTATCAAAAAAGGGTTTGTGGGGCTGAAATCACCATTTTCCAAGCTTTTAGGGAATGACAGACTTTTGTCAGAAAACCAACATTTTTTACACAGTTTTGGAATTTTTCTGGGACATAGCCTATTTTTGCTATTTTTTGTGCTTTCAACCTCCTTCCAGTTAATGGTAGAAATGGGTATGAAAGCAATAATGGATCCTGGAAAGCTATACATTTGAGAAAAGTAGACAAAATTCTGAATTCATCAAGGGGTCATTTGTGTAGATCCATCAAGTTTCTTTATAGAAACTAACAGTTAAATATAGGAACATTTGAAAATTAGTTGAAAAAAACAGCCTTTTGTGTCAACGTTTTCACCTGTAACTTCTTCTAATTATGACAGCTCTTTGAAAGCAATATACTGTTACATCCGCTGGACCTTACTGGTTGTGGGGATATATAGGACTTGTAGGTTCACCAAGAACCCGACGAACCCAGAGTCAAAAACTGAGCAGCAATTTGCAATGGCTTTTTATTATGTACCGGGTATATAGCAATTATTGTGGGAAAATGTATACATGGAAAAATCGGTATGAAAGACACCTATGTATTTCTGAAATGTGAACAAAATATAGAGTTTAGAAACAGTAGATATTTGCACATTTCCGAACTTGGGAATACTCATACTAGCATGAGAGTTATGGGTCATTTTTTAAAATGACTTCTTCTTTACACAATGTCTTTCATTTGGAAGGCAGAAATGCATCGAAAGTCAATAGGTAATAACAGTTGCTTTACAAATCTGAAGTACCCTAAGTCTCCCGATAAAAATGGCACCTCACTTGTGTGGGTAGGCATAGTGTCCACGACAGGAAATGGCTCAAAACCCAACGTGAACACACCACATTTTCACAATGAAAAATTACCCTTTTTTTGCAAAGTGCCTAGCTGTAGTTTTTGAACCCTAGCTCTGCCGCCACCTAGGGAAACCTAGAAAAATGGCACCTCACTTGCGTGGGTAGGCCTAGTGCCCGTGACAGGAAACGGCGCAAAACGCAACGTGAACACACCACATTTTCACAATGAAAAATTACCCTTTTTTGGCAAAGTGCCTAGCTGTAGTTTTTGAACCATAGCTCTGCCGGCACCTAGGGAAACCTAGCAAACCTATACATTTTTGAAAACTAGACACGCAGGGGAATCCAGGATGGGGTGACTTGACTGCCTCCCACCAGGTTCTGTTACCCAGAATCCCTTGCAAACCCCTAAAATTGGCAAAAAAAAACATTTTCCCCACATTTCTGTGGTGGAAAGTTCTGGAATCTGCGTGGATCCACAAATTTACACCCACCCCGCGTTCCCCAAAGTCTTCCGAGAAAAATGGTACCTCACTTGTGTGGGTCGGCCTAGTGCCCGCAACAGGAAACGGTGTAAAACGCAATGTGGACACACCTCAATTTCGCAGTGAAAAATGACCCTTTTTTGGCAAAGTGCCTAGCTGTAGTTTTTGAACCATAGCTCTGCCGGCACCTAGGGAAACCTAGCAAACCTATACATTTTTGAAAACTAGACACCCAGGGGAATCCAGGATGGGGTGATTTGACTGCCTCCCACCAGGTTCTGTTACCCAGAATCCCTTGCAAACCTAAAAAATTGGCAAAAAAACCACATTTTCCCCACATTTCTGTGGTGGAAAGTCCTGGAATCTGCGTGGATCCACAAATTTACACCCACCCCGCGTTCCCCAAAGTCTTCCGAGAAAAATGGCGCCTCACTTTTGTGGGTCGGCCTAGTGCCCGCAACAGGAAACGGCACAAAACGCAACGTGAACACACCTCAATTTCGCAGTGAAAAATGACCCTTTTTTGGCAAAGTGCCTAGCTGTAGTTTTTGAACCATAGCTCTGCCGGCACCTAGGGAAACCTAGCAAACCTATACATTTTTGAAAATTAGACACCGAGGGGAATCCAGGATGGGGTGACTTGACTGCCTCCCACCAGGTTCTGTTACCCAGAATCCCCTGCAAACCTAAAAAAGGGGCCAAAAAAACACATTTTCCACACATTTCTGTGGTGGAAAGTTCTGGAATCTGCACGGATCCACAAATTTCCACCCACCCCGCGTTCCCCAAAGTTTTCTGAGAAAAATGGTACCTCACTTGTGTGGGTCGGCCTAGTGTCCGCGACAGGAAACGGCGCAAAATGCAACGTGGACACACCTCAATTTCGCAGTGAAAAATGACCCTTTTTTGGCAAAGTGCCTAGCTGTAGTTTTTGAACCATAGCTCTGCCAGCACCTAGGGAAACCTAGAAAACCTATACATTTTTGAAAACTAGACACCCAGGGGAATCCAGGATGGGGTGACTTGACTGCCTCCCACCAGGTTCTGTTACCCAGAATCCCTTGCAAACCTAAAAAATTGGCAAGCAAACCACATTTTCCCCACATTTCTGTGGTGGAAAGTTCTGGAATCTGCGTGGATCCACAAATTTCCACCCACCCCGCGTTCCCAAAAGTCTTCCGAGAAAAATGGTCCCTCACTTGTGTGGGTCGGCCTAGTGCCCGTGACAGGAAATGGCGCAAAATGCAACGTGGACACACCTCAATTTCGCAGTGAAAAATGACCCTTTTTTGGCAAAGTGCCTAGCTGTAGTTTTTGAACCATAACTCTGCCGGCACCTAGGGAAACCTAGCAAACCTATAAATTTTTGAAAACTAGACACCCAGGGGAATCCAGGATGGGGTGACTTGACTGCCTCCCACCAGGTTCTGTTACCCAGAATCCCTTGCAAACCTAAACAATTGGCAAAAAAAACACATTTTCCCCACATTTCTGTGGTGGAAAGCTCTGGAATCTGCGTGGATCCACACATTTCCACCCACCCCGCGTTCCCCAAAGTCTTCCGAGAAAAATGGTACCTCACTTGTGTGGGTCGGCCTAGTGCCCGCGATAGGAAACGGCGCAAAATGCAACGTGTACACACCTCAATTTGGCAGTGAAAAATGACCCTTTTTTGGCAAAGTGCCTAGCTGTAGTTTTTGAACCATAGCTCTGCCGGCACCTAGGGAAACCTAGCAAACCTATACATTTTTGGAAACTAGACACCCAGGGGAATCCAGGATAGGGTGACTTGACTGCCTCCCACCAGGTTCTGTTTCCCAGAATCCCTTGCAAACCTAAACAAATGGCAAAAAAAAACATTTTCCCCACATTTCTGTGGTGGAAAGTTTTGGAATCTGCGTGGATCCACAAATTTACACACACCCCGCGTTCCCCAAAGTCGTCCGAGAAAAATGGTACCTCACTTGTGTGGGTCGGCCTAGTGCCCGCGACAGGAAACGGCACAAAACGCAACGTGGACACACCTCAATTTCGCAGTGAAAAATGACCCTTTTTTGGTAAAGTGCCTAGCTGTAGTTTTAAATCCCTAGCTCTGCCAGCACCTAGGGACACCTACCAAACCCACACATTTCTGAAAACTAGACACCCAGGGGATTCCAGGGAGGTATGGCTTGCGTGGATCCCCCAACGTTTCCTTACCCAGAATCCCCTGCAAACCTCAAATTTAGCTGAAAAAATCACTTTTTTCACACATTTTTGTGTGGGAAAGTTGTGGCATCACCAGGCTGACACAAATTTCCTACCACCCAGCGTTCCCCCGGGTCTCCCGATGAAAACGTTGCCTCACTCATGTGGGAGGCCCAAGTACCCGCGACAGGCAAGGGCCCAAAACGTAGTGAGGCGACATCAAAATTGCCTATCTCAAAACGACCTGGTTTTGCAAGGGGGGTCACCTGGGTTTTTGGCCTCGTGCTCGGCGGCCATCTAGGGAAACCTACCAAACCCACACATTTCTGAAAACTAGACACCTGGGGACTTCCAGGGAGGTATGGCTTGCGTGGATACCCCAACGTTTCCTTACCCAGAATCCCCTGCAAACCTCAATTTTAGCTGAAAAAATCACTTTTTTCACACATCTTTGTGTCTGAAAGTTGTGGCATCACCGGGCTCACACAAATTCCCTACCAGCCAGCGTTCCCCCGGGTCTCCCGATAAAAATGGTGCCTCACTTGTGTGGAAGGCCCAAGTACCCGCGACAGGCAAGGGCCCAAAACGTAGTGAGGCGACATCAAAATTGCCTATCTCAAAATGACCTGGTTTTGCAAGGGGGGTCACCTGGGTTTTTGGCCTCGTGCTCGGCAGCCATCTAGGGAAACCTACCAAACCCATACATTTCTGAAAACTAGACACCCGGGGGCTTCCAGGGAGGTATGGCTTGCGTGGATCCCCCAACGTTTCCTTACCCAGAATCCCCTGCAAACCTCAATTTTAGCTGAAAAAATCACTTTTTTTCACACATTTTTGTGTGGGAAAGTTGTGGCATTACCGGGCTCACACAAATTTCCTACCACCCAGCGTTCCCCCAGCTCTCCTGATAAAAATGGTGCCTCACTTGTGTGGGAGGCCCAAGTACCCGCGACAGGCAAGGGCCCAAAACGTAGAGAGGCGACATCAAAATTGCCTATCTCAAAATGACCTGGTTTTGCAAGGGGGTCACCTGGATTTTGGCCTCGTGCTCGGCGGCCATCTAGGAAACCTACCAAACCCATACATTTCTGAAAACTAGACACCCGGGGGCTTCCAGGGAGGTATGGCTTGCGTGGATCCCCCACGTTTCCTATCCAGAATCCCCTGCAAGCCTCAATTTTAGCTGAAAAAATCACTTTTTCACACATTTTTGTGTGGGAAAGTTGTGGCATTACCGGGCTCACACAAATTTCCTACCACCCAGCGTTCCCCCAGCTCTCCTGATAAAAATGGTGCCTCACTCGTGTGGGAGGCCCAAGTACCCGTGACAGGGAAGGGCCCAAAACATTTTTTGATAGGCAATTTTGATGTCGCCTCACCACGTTTTGGGCCCTTGCCTGTCGCGGGTACTTGGGCCTCCCACACAAGTGAGGCACCATTTTTATCAGGAGACCTGGGGGAACGCTGGGTGGCAGGAAATTTGTGTGAGCCCGGTGATGCCACAACTTTCCCACACAAAAATGTGTGAAAAAAGTGAGGTTTGCAAGGGATTCTGGGTAAGGAAACGTTGGGGGATCCACGCAAGCCATACCTCTCTGGAAGCCCCCGGGTGTCTAGTTTTCAGAAATGTGTGGGTTTGGTAGGTTTCCCTAGATGGCCGCTGAGCATGGGGCCAAAAACCCAGGTGACCCCCCTTGCAAAACCAGGTCGTTTTGAGATAGGCAATTTTGATGTCGCCTCACTACGTTTTGGGCCCTTGCCTGTCGCGGGTACTTGGGCCTCCCACACAAGTGAGGCACGATTTTCATCGGGAGACCTGGGGGACGCTGGGTGGTAGGAAATTTGTGTGAGCCCGGTGATGCCACAACTTTCCCACACAAAAATGTGTGAAAAAGTGATTTTTCAGCTAAAATTGAGGTTTGCAGGGATTCTGGGTAAGGAAACGTTGGGGATCCACGCAAGCCATACCTCCCTGGAAGCCCCCAGGTATCTAGTTTTCAGAAATGTGTGGGTTTGGTAGGTTTCCCTAGATGGCCGTCGAGCACGAGGCCAAAAACCCATGTGACCCCCCCTTGCAAAACTAGGTCGTTTTGAGATAGGCAATTTTGATGTCGCCACACTACGTTTTGGGCCCTTGCCTGTCACGGGTACTTGGGCCTCCCACACAAGTGAGGCACCTTTTCATCGGGAGACCTGGGGGAACGCTGGGTGGTAGGAAATTTGTGTGTGCCCGGTGATGCCACAACTTTCCCACACAAAAATGTGTGAAAAAGTGATTTTTTCAGCTAAAATTGAGGTTTGCAGGGGATTCTGGGTAAGGAAACGTTGGGGGATCCACGCAAGCCATACCTCCCTGGAAGCCCCCAGGTGTCTAGTTTTCAGAAATGTGTGGGTTTGGTAGGTTTCCCTAGATGGCCGCCGAGCACGGGGCCAAAAACCCAGGTGACCCCCCTTGCAAAACCAGGTCGTTTTGAGATAATTAGTTGTTTATTTCTGCAGCGTGAAAATTTTGGCACAATATTGCAAGGAAAATGTGACAGACATTTTGAGGTTTGAAGGACATTGTGGATAAAATAACTTGTTGGGATTCACAAGAGAGACATCACCATGTTCTCCCATGGGTTTACGACAATATCTACAGTTGGTAGGTTTTTCTTAGATGGAATGTACACCTTGGCAGAGAGACTAAAAAGACAAAGATTCCTGCACAGCCATCTATTCCTCAAACACACACACATAATGGTTTTTATTTCGCACGAGGGCGAGTGATGGTTCAGTATATAAAATTTTATTAACAAGAGATTTCACAAAAATGAAATGCACTGTCAATAATTAAATGGACAAAAAACTGAACCAGTGACTCGCAGCTCGTGAGCTGTAAAGCCACGGCAAGGCACCAACCGCTTTACAGGCCATTCACACACCTTTCATTCATGATACACACAAGACCATTCACACCACCAGGCATGAAACCAACACATTACAACATTCACAAAAAGGGACAAGATACACCCTGCTTCAGAAAGACAAAAAAGACAAATATTACTGCACAGCCATCTAATCCTCAAGCACACACACATACTGGTTGGATTTGGCATGAGGGTGAGTGAGGTTCAGTATATACAATTGTATTAGCAAGTCATTTCTGAAAAATGAAATTCACTGTTAATAATTGAAAGGACGAGAAACTGAACCATTGACTCACAGCTCGTGAGCTGTAAAGCCACGACAAGGCACCAACCTCTTTACAGGCCATTCATACACCTTTCATACGTGTGGCACATACAAAACCATTCACACCGCCAGCTGCGGGCCCATCACATTACAACACTCACACCAGCAGACAGCGCCATTCAAGGGCCCATCACTTTTACACTCCCACATTCCTGACACAGCGACCACACAAGCTGATGGATTGCGTGGAGTGGCGCTCAGCTAGCAGTGTGTGTAGTGAGCAGCAGCAAGTCACTACTCACAAACCGCCAGCCGAGCGCCAGTCCGCGCACACCGCCAGCCAAGCACCAGTCCACGCACACCGCCAGCCAAGCGCCAGTCCACACACACCGCCAGCCAAGCGCCAGTCCACACACACCGCCAGCCAAGCGCCAGTCCACGCACACAGCCAGCCAAGCGCCAGTCCACGCACACCACCAGCCAAGCGCCAATCCACGCACACCGCCAGCCAGGCGCCAATCCACGCACACCGCCAGCCAAGCGCCAGTCCACGCACACCGCCAGCCAAGCGCCAGTCCACGCACACCACCAGCCAAGCGCCAGTCCATGCACAATGCCAGCCAAGCGCCAATCCACGCACACCGCCAGCCAAGCGCCAATCCACGCACACCGCCAGCCAAACACCAGTTCACGCACACCGCCAGCCAAGCGCCAGTTCACGCACACCGCCAGCCAAGCGCCAGTCCACGCACACCACCAGCCAAGCGCCAGCCTACACACACCGCCATCACATTTAGGATTTTTTTATACAAAAAGAAAACACAAACAAATTGCAAATAGATACAAATCTACTAACACAAAATCTGAAACTAAATACATTGCACTAATGCCAACCTTGAAACAGAATAAAATTTTTTAAACAATACAGACCAGGCAGTTCACTTTACCACTCATGGATGCTCCCAAAAATTCTTTTGCGTGTGGTACGCTCTAAAACAAGCAGGCACACACAGCCCAGGGTTAGAAGGACACTCGGGGCAGTACATACGAGTCTCCTTCTGCGTACCTCTTCGCCAACAGACTCTACATCTCCTAGTGGGAAAGTCTTTCGAGGGTGTGGGAGAAATGTAATCAGGAAAGTGGCGATCTTTCAATCGAGCCACATCCTCCACCACTCCAACTCTAGGAACACTTGCCTGTTCCACAACAACAAGGCTGCCTATCACAGACTGCTGAAACTGAACAAAAGTCAACTTTGACGCAGGAGAACACTCCTTGAACACAACAAAAGCATTGAAAGTTGCTAAATTGAAGAGATGGATGGCCAACTTCTTATACCAAACGTAAGCCTTACGAATAGCAGTGTAAGGTTCCAACCTCTGATCTACTATGTCAACACCACCCATGTGCTTATTGTAGTCTAAAATGCACACAGGTTTGCGCACTTCAGCAATCTGACCCCAAACAGCCACAGGTGAAGTACTCTCATCATGGATGGTAGTCAGCATGTACACATCCCTCCTGTCCACAAATTTCACAGCTAGTAGTTCATCACTACGCAAGGAACTGCACTGTCCCCTCTGAAGTTTTTTGCAAACAAGCTCTTTTGGATAACCTTTACGGTTAGAGCGGATTGTGCCACAAGCAAAAGTGTCCACTTTGAACAATTCCTTAAACAATTGCACAGCAGTGTAGAAGTTAACAAGGTACAAATGGTGGCCTCTGTTAAACAGTCCTCTAGCAAGATCCCACACAATTTTCTCTGAAACTCCAAAAGTGGACGGACAACCAGGGGGGTCAATAGTGGAATCCCTACCAGTGTACACACGGAAATTAAAAACATATCCTGTCCTACTCTCAGACAACATATACAGCTTAATTCCATAGTGTGCCCTCTTGCTAGGGATGTTCTGCCTAAAAACCAAACAGCCCTTGAACAAGACCAAAGACTTATCAATAGATATTTCTTTCCCTGGAGTATAGTTCTCTGAAACTCGATCTACAAAGTGATCAAGAACAGGCCGAATCTTAAAAAGACGGTCACACTCAGGGTGATCTCGTGGAAACGCCAAAGAATTATCAACAAAATGCAGCATCCATAGCAAAAGTAAATACCGATCACGAGTCATAACTGCAGGAAATATGGCCGTTGCCATCAAGGGACTGGTAGACCAATATGAAGCCATGGACGGCTTCCTTATCAAACCCATCAATAAAGTCAAACCCAAAAACTTCTTCATCTCTTCCAGATTTGTGGGAGTCCACCGGGTAGCTCTAGAGTGGGGCCTAAGTTTGTCACTGTTGTCCCTCAAAAACTGTTCAGCATACAAATTAGCCTGCTCAACAATCTCACCCAAAAATACATCATCCATAAACAACTGAAAAAACTGTATAGGCAAAAGATTTTCACAATCCACTCTACACCCTGCATCACCACTAAAGGCAGGCAACACCGGCTGCACCATGTTTGGATCAACCCAGAGTCCAGCACTTCCAGTAGGAAGCCTAGCAGCCTCAGGCTGCAATCCAGATGCCTCTTGCACCATCGGCACAGCAGTATCCTCCTCTAAAACAGGCACTTCATCCGCACTGAGAGTAGCTTCATCCATACCAAGAGTAGCTTCATCTGCACTGAGAGTACCTTCATCATCCGATGATTCCATGTGGAGAGAAACTCACTGCCTGAATATTCCCCTCCCTCCTCTCCCTCAGACGCACTGTCAGTCTCATAATCCTGCTCAGAGGAAGATTCAAGAAGCATACCAACCACCTGCTGAGCAGTCATTCTACGGCTAGCCATAATGCTTACTAATAAAGGTAACTTGTCAAACAAGTCAACAACAACAAACACTTTGTAAAATAAGTAATAAACAAAATGCACCTTTATCAGAAATACCTATATACTCCAAAACGATACCACTCACTTGCCAGAAGCAGCTAAACTCACCACCACCTACTCTGCACAGACACAGTATGGATCAACAATATCCCACTAAAAAAGAAAGAGAAAAGAAAATTACACATAAGACAATGCAAAACACATCGCAAAGAATTTCATGCTCAAAACACTAACTAAATATGCTGCCATTATGACACCACTTACAAAAAAATTCATTCATACATGACAATAATACTCATTTGGAGTAAATACAACAAAAATGTTTTTCTTACCAAAAAAATGCAACTACGCAAAACTGCAGAACAACCACTCTCGAAACCGCTAACAGGAATCAAAAGCTTTACACTAGAATAAAAAGGAGAAAAAACATTACAATCACATATGCAAATAATGCACCAGTCCACACACAATCCACCAGCCAAGCTAAGGGGTAGGTGGGCCTAAGAGTATAAATAAAATATTCACCCCCGTAAAAGGGGAGCAACCCTTGCCCTTGAGGCCACTCCCCAACACAAAAATTTAAAAAAACCCTGGTGTCTAGTGGCTTCTGCCCCCCTTGGGGGCAGATGGGCCTAAAAACATACTGCTATTCTGCCACCCAAAGAGGGCAGAAATGGCCACAATCATCCTCCCATAAAGGGGAGCGACCCTTGTCCAAGGGGCCGCTCCCAACATAAAAAAAACCCTGGTGGCCTAGTGGCCCTACAAAAAACAAACCAGCCGATCTGCCCCTCAGGGTGGCAGAAACGGCCAAATTAATGCTCCCCAAAGGGGAGCAACCCTTGCCCAAGGGGCCACTCCCCACAAACAAATCCCTGGTGGTCTAGTGGGCCCAATTTTTAAAAAACATGGCGAGATCTGCCCACCAGACACAGCCACAAACATTGCCCCCAAAGGAGAGCGACCCTTGACCAAGGGGTCACTCTCCACAAATAAATCCCTGGTGGTATAGTGGGCCCAATATAAAAAATGGTGAAATCTGCCCCCATGGGGGCAGACAGCCACAAACAATGCCCCCAAGGGGAGCGACCCTTGCCCAAGGGGCCACTCCCCACAAATAAATCCCTGGTGGCCTAGTGGCCATACATAAAAAAAATCAGCCGATCTGCCTACCCAGGGGGGCAGAAACGGCCAAATTAATGCTCCCCAAAGGGGAGTGACCCTTGCCCAAGGGGCCACTCCCCACAAACAAATCCCTGGTGGTCTAGTGGGCCTAATTTTCAAAAAAACATGGCGATCTGGCCCCCTGGGGAGCAGACACAGCCACAAATATTGCCCCCAAAGGAGAGCGACCCTTGCCCAAGGGGTCACTCTCCACAAATAAATCCCTGGTGGACTAGTGGGCACTACATAAAAAAAATTGGGAGATCTTCCCCCCATGGGGGCAGACAGCCACAAACAAATATTGCCCCCAAAGGGAGTGACCCTTGCCCAAGGGGCCACTCCCCACACAAAACGGACTCTTGGTCCAATGGGCCAATTTTTTTTTGCATTATGCAAAAATCTGCCCCCCCAGGGGGGGCAGACAAAGTTATTTTATTATGCCCCCAAAAAGGGGAGTGCCCCTTGCCTAAGACGCAGCTCCACGCACGCAGTATTGCCTTTTAGATAAAAAAAAAAATCATCCCTGGCGCTAGTGGGCATTCCTGCTGCACGATCGCACGATCGTGCAGCAGGAATGCACAAAAGAGGCATCGGGGGAAAGGAAAACCCTTTCCTCTCCCCCGATGCCTCTTTTGTTTGAATCCCCCCCTCCCCAGAGCCAAAACTCACCTGTTTCTTCCCCGACACGCTGAAAGCAAATGGCTTCCAGCGCGTCGGGGAAGAAAGGGAAACCTCCAATGACGTGTACGGGGGCGGGGGGAGGCAGGGGAAGGGCTTCCCCTGCCTTCCCCGGTAAAAATATCCAGATCGGCGTCCCACGGGGGAGCGCCAGCACTTCCCCCATGGGTGGGTGCCATGACGAGCTGGACTCGTCATGAGCACACGCCCACTGTGTGCCATGACGAGTCCAGCTCGTCATGAGCACCGATGGGGTTAACAGAGTTTCCTATGTATGTTGACGCTTTGCAGATGTTTACATTCAGACTGCATGCCAATGTACATTGTGACTGTTTTGGTGGAGCTGGCTATTTGATGGCAGACAGTGGGATTTTTGACTACATGACAGATGTGTGGTAGTACCCATACATTATCATCACACAGTGTCAGGCAATGCCAGATGTGAGTGGACAGTTACTACGCACAAGCGGAACCTGTTGTGTCCTCTGTCCTGTGGTGTAGGTGTTACACTTTGTACCACATTGCCGTCATTGCTGATGTTCTGTGATTGCTATGTCTGTGTGCTGCATTGTGGGGGAGTTGCCCCTGTAGCTCTGATTTCGTGTACCCTTATCCCTTTGAGGCGGTGTGCCTTTGAATTGTGTTCTTTTCGGGGGCTGAAATGTTTGCGACTTGGGTCATATGTGCTCTTGGACAGATTTTGTGGCCTTGTGCATTGTTCGTCTGCTGCGTGTATTGGACGGCATGGGTTGTGGGTGCACGTGGATATGTCAGAGTATGACCTGCTCCTTTACGGATGTGATCCGCACTGGGCCACCTCCATGTCGATTCGTGCACCATGTGATGTTTTTGGGCTGCTGCCATGCTATTGGGCATGCAGTGTCACTTGCATGGTCAGTGTGGCTCATACAGCCGCTGATTTTCTGGATTCATCACATGTGCATGGCTCGGTTGTGTCGTTGGTGATTTGGAGGGGGCCCATATGTGCACATGGTGGACGGGGGCCTACTTGGTGTTTGTATGTGTGCTGCAGTGTTGCAAGGGTATCAGGGACCTGTTCCACAGTCATTGTGCGTGTGCAGTGTGCTACACATGATTGTGCATGTGTGCAATTGTGCCCATCTCCCCCGTCACCCAGTCCCTGGTGGTTACTCACCCTGTTGCTGTTGGGTCAGGTCATTTTGAGCTGTGTCCAGGCCCCCAACTCCTGCCACCGTCTCCACACTGATGACTGTGGCCACCATTTCCTCCAGCTCATCCAGCTCCTCCTGTGGAGCAGTACTCCCACCTCCAGTCGCCGTTGCTGCCTTCCTGTTGGCGGCGAGTTTCTCCTTGGTTTGGCTGTGCACTTCATGCCAGCGCCTCTTGACATCCTCCATTGGCCTCCTCGACACTCCGACTGCATTGACGTTGGTGACGATGGACTGCCATATTTCCGTTTGGGTTGCCAGTGCCGCAGTGGAGGTGACGAACAGTTGTTGATGGTGTTCTATCACCTCCATGACGATGATCCGGTCTTCCTGCGGACTGAACCCCGTCTTCCTCTTCCTCTTCTCCTTCCCCTTCCCCGAACACGGGGTTCCATGCTGGTCCTCCGTGGGGCTTGTGGAGTTCGGCTTGTCCTCTGCACTCGGTCCGGGTGCATCCATGGTGCTACGCAGTTTGGATTGGTTTTGGTGTTTTGTTTTTTTTGCTTTTATAGTGCATTTTCACGCATGACGCGTGGGTATTGCAGGCCTGTCGCTGGTTTTTGCTGATTTTGGTATCGCGCTTTGTGGCATCGCAACTTTTTGGGCATTCGTGTTTCGCATTTTTTGTTTGTAGCGTTGGTTTTTACGCGGTCATTTGGCACGTTATCATGCTGCTTTCGCATGGTGCCGCCGGGTTGGGAATTGGACGTTAAGACGGTGTTATTTTCTCGCGATGGACTGCGATATGCAAAGTTGCGTTAAGCTACTTTTGCGATGGTTATCACACGTTCTTGAGAATATGCCCCATATTGTTTTGCATCATGCCATGACCCACCTGTGAGGGAATGTTTGTTAGGGGCAATTAAACAAATGTATCACCTTGGGGTTCCTGCCCTCATCGTGAACAAAGTTGTAAACACATATATGAACATCTTCAGCACTGCCATTACTAATTCACTACACTTCATCCCCTAGGCTGTCACATCCCTTAAACGTGGCAGTTGTAGGGATAATGAAGTGATCTCGGCCCAGATTTACTAAAATGCTTCTCTGCATTGCATGACAGCTAGAGAGCAGGAATATGCCATATTTACAAATGCATATATGCTGTCTCCTTGCACTGGGCACTGCCTGTTGCCCAGCTCCGACTCAGGCAGGCCTGTGCCATGGTGTAAGGGTGCCTGCGTTACAGCCTGAGTTGTTTTTGTGAAGGAAGGAATACCTTCATTCATTAAATCAAAGCAGTTGATCCATGTATCTCTTTCTATGCATGAAGGAGATTACAGCACACACGGAAATGTGCAGTAACAAGCATAATTACATATGCTCCGCTTCGCGGAAGGGTCTGGGAGGGGCACAAATCTGATGGAGTCACTGATCACCTGACCCTAATAAATCTGGATTTTGGACCATTGCCATGGGTGGGTGCATGGGAACCCCCTTCTCCACCCATTGAAGGTGGTCTTAATGCAGGTTTATGCAAGGCAGTGACATGTGCAGCCTTACATAACTATAAATGTACTACCACCCACAGCCAGGCAAGGCGTTTTTGTGTGGCCTAGTAATTCCCAGTTAAGTGAAGGTGTTGGCTTTCCTCCCCTTGTGTGAATCAATCACAACCTAATGCCTTTGTATATCTGTTCCCTCATTTATATTGGGACAACCCACATGATAAGGAAGGAATATACTGAATGTACTGCAAGCAATTTGTCATACCTACATGTGTAGCACTGCTAATAGGAGAATTGCAGTGGATGCAGCAAATGTTGCTCTACCATCAGTAATTTCTGTGTGGACTGGCTGCCCACAAAACACACACACACGTGCATAATGTGTTACCTGCCCAATATGTATGCACATACCTACTGTATTATCATTGTTAGTACTGGTAGAGGAAGTTTTGTAAGTATAACAATGCGATCCAAAATGTATTTGTAAAGGTAGTCGCAAAGAAATGCAGTAAGTCATTTGCACTAAGTACTCTTTAAGTGTTCATTACATTGAAAAGCAGGAAATGCATGAATTACAAAAAATTATGAAGACTAATCATCAGAAACATTACACAATATATCAGCACTGCATAATTATATTCATCATTCTTGATGTGATAGGTAAACTGAGTGCTGATGCCATGACAAAATACATCTCATGAAGGGCACAATATGGCTGCCTGCTCAAAATGACTTTTGGCTTTCGTAAAATTGGGAGGATATATGAACAAGAGACAGGGCTATGATCCAGGCTCACTGTTACTTCCCTCAACCAGCCTTTCACCTCCACAGGCTCAGTGACACAGCATGGGCCAAAAAAACTCTACATTGATCAGCTGGACCACAAAAACCAACAGGACAACATGAAGAACAAGAGCATCTCCCTCATGAAGATGATGAGGAAAAATCGAAAATATTTTAAGAACATCAATTTGAAACTAAGTAAAATGAACAGACTGTTATTGGACAATAACAAGTCCTTCTTGGTTTGCCAGGAGTTCCTATTATTGACTGCCCAGAAGTGAGTGGAAACTCACTCTCCCTCCATCTTATCCCCTTCTCCTGTGTGAATATCTTGTTGTCTATAGCTAAATAGTTAGGATTTTAATACCTTTATAAAAAGGTCAAGTGTAGGATTCGTTTTAGATAGTTTGTAGTAAGTTAGATTTGCATAAGATAGATTGTTAAGATATTGACTGGGAGGGGGGCTAATGTTAGTTATGTAGCATATATGTACATTAATAAATGTGTAGGTAGTTGATATATAGATTGTAGTGTGTTTAGGTGTTTTTCTATAATGATGAATGCAAAGGGGTAGGGGTGTTGATGTTTAGGATGAGTAGATTTAGATTTAGTTAAGTAGGTATTAGTGTTAGTACAGGTGTTAGATAGAGCAGATAAGTAATAGTAGTTGTTAGTAATTTAGTTTGCTTTGTTGATAGTAAATATTTTATAATTTTACTTCAGTGTTTGATATGTAAATATGTTTGAGTACGAATTTACCATACAAATATGTGATAAATTGAGATGTATTATGGTAAGACAAGGATGTCATTGTGATAGATTATATATATCAACATAACATGATGGTGCTATCTATTTCATATTGTGCCACACTTAGACATAGGACATGTGCCCATATTCGCTTCTTTTGTACACAACATGGACATGCTAGCTAGGTTGCTGGGCTGCATTGCTTGAAAGGGAGATAGGAAGACAGATCTATATATTCTATGATTGGAGCATAACTCCTCTTTCCTTGCACTGGGGCACTGTGTGCTGCTAGTACCATAGGTCAAAAGGAGGGGGGGGGCAATGGCCAAAATTGTTTTTAGGCATGAAGGGATACCTTCTTACCCACACACACAATAATATGAGCACGTTTCCTCTTCCTATGTGTGTTGCACAATGCAACATGTGTGGCAAGAGAGATGAGATGAATCACAGTATATATGCCTCCATGTTACGCCACACTGGGAAATGCATACCATTTTGACTACTTTGATGGCTTCTAACTCTTATTATATATGGTTATGTAGCAATATACATGGGTAGAAGCATGTTAAGTGCCAAGTTCTACCCATGGAATGCCTCCCACGTAGCAATGTAGCATCATGCAATGCAATACAATTATACACAAACTGGCGGTGAGGGTGGCAAGCAAAGAGCGCACAGGTGTCTGTTCTGGGATACTTATTCTCAAAGTTCTGATCACGCTCTACTTTATGTTGTCCCACCACCACTGGGCCACCAACAATAACTACAATCTATACAAAAGGAGCGAGTGATTCATCCAAATAATGATAGCGTTCCAAGCAGTGCACTCATATATCGTCCATTCTCTGTGTATCCAACCAAGAAAATCCCAAGGGAGTCTTGTTTAATTAGAAAGCCAATTCTGAATGTTCTATTTGATCCAATTTTTCAACACAAAGGTACATTATCCAATTTATCCAGCCAACACGTTTCGTCCTACGCTGACATCATCAGGGCTTCTAATATCATGATAATCATAAGACTTTAAATTCCATGTTGTGCGCCCATCCTTCTTCTAGTATCAATCTTTGTTTATTGTCAATTACGTTCCACGCTTCCTTCTAGCGCGCCTCCAACACAGTCCTTCCTTCGTACACCGTCATGCAATGCAACACAACCTGCTCAATTGCATTTCCTGTTTTCTAAATAGTCATCAAAGCCCACCCAAAACAGCCCCTGGGGGTCTGATTAAATGGAAATGAAGTGTTTGTGTTGTCCGTCCATTGCCTTGCATAATTCAAAGTAAACCCTCTGTTAGACCTGTCAGCCTTAGGGTGGTCGTCCCGCAAGCATTTTACCCTATCCCCTCCTGTTTTGCTGAAATCAGTTTTGTTGGCATTAGGACTCTGTGCACTTTACCACTGCTAACTAGTGCTAAAGGGCTGGAGCTCACTCCCTAAAACATGGATGGTACAATTGGCTTACATTTAATTAACATACTTAATTCACTTATAAGTCCCTAGTAAAGTTTTATATCATATATGCATAGCTGGTAAATTAAAAGCTACTTGTGAGCCTGCAGCACTTCTTTTGCCACTGTTAGAAATTGGGTCTTTAGTTGGGAGTGGTATGTAGCTGTCCAAATAGGGACCTCAATCCTAGGCAGGGTAAGTCAGTCACACACCATAAATTATCCTGTGCTCACCCTCAGGTAGCTTGGCACGGAGCAGGCAGGCCTAAATTTGGAGGCAATGTGTAAAGTATTTGTGCAACACATGAAGGAAGTGACCCGATAAGGGTCACCCGGGTCACTCGCGACCACCTCTCAGCCTTCCATACAAATGAAGATTCGGTCAGACAGTAGAGAATACAAACCAAGTAAGCTTTATTCAGGATACACTCGAGTGGAGTCCGGTCTGACCAGCCTCCTTGGTTTGCTGCAGAGGGACTGACTTCAGCAAGCATGGTGATACAATAAGTACAGTTCAAAACCAATAAAGACCCGCCCTGACTGGAAATTTCCAGTTGGTAGCTGGTGAACAAAGGAGATACAGAAGGATGGGTTTCGATCCTGAGACCGAGCACATGCTATATCAGCGTCAAGGTCACTCCTGCCGGCACCCGCCGCTTTAAGGGTGGGAGCAGGCCTATCTAGTGGGAAAGGTATGTACAGACAAAGACAGTGTATTCATTAGTACAGCGAAGCTCAACCTTGGAGAAATGAAAACGATTGCAGCTGCTTTTAGCTGGGGCAGAACATGAGAGAGACAGAAGTTAATTTAGATCATGACTCAAAATGGCGGCTGAAAATAAAATGGGTCCGCAAATGCTAACTTAAGACATACAATGCATGGATAACTCAGCTAAAATATTTTTATTCCAACAGACCCTCCTTTTAGCATTCGCTAAATCATTCCATTACTACCTAGAAACAGATAACATATTGCAGAAAATAAATGTTAGCACTATTGGCTGATGTGTGCATGATCAATATTCAAAGATACTTTCATCAATCAACATAGTGTTGTTAATATCCTTCAGCATCATGATCGTGCATTAGTGGCATGGGCTGCTATCTTTGGCTTAGGCGTCAGGGTACTTACGCAATAAGCGCAACAAGCAGGGAGGCAGTGTATGCACAGACAACATGTGAGGATCATACCAGCAACTGCAAGCAGAAAGATAAGAATCTTCCAACCCCAGGACGTGAACAAGCCCCAAAACCATCCAGAGAGGGTCCAAGTACCATTTTCTTGGTGTATGCCAGATGAAAGCCTATGCAACTTCTGTATGGCAGCATACACATTGGGGGCGTGGTCAGGTATGAACACACAGCAGCTACTGCCAATAACGCGCCAGGCCCCTCCCCGATCAGCAAGGATGACATCTAACACCATCCTGTTTTGTAAGGTGACGAGCCTCGTAGCCCTGCAGTAATATTGGTCAGTATCCCTGCAGTTGTATTAATAACCCCTTCCACAACCCTTGTGCGCCGACGAAGCTGGAGGCTATTAGCCATACGGCCCCAGAACGGTATACGATACCCTTCATGGCATCCTCAAACTGTTGTAAGGTGGTATCTGTCTGATCTATATCTTTCGTGTCAATAACCCTTCTGACTCGGGGCAAGCGTACACTCCGACGCTGCAGCCTATGGTCTTTGTGGTAATTCGATGGAGCTATATACACAGGGGGAAGGAGAAAAGAGAGATAACACCTGCCCGACCATCCCTCCGGGAGTCAGATATAAGCTTGGGATCCACATACAAAACAGACATTAGGGGGTGGTATTAAGGGCGGGCTATCAGTCGTTCTCAACCTATATGTGGAATTGCATCTGCTCTCCCCTACTTTTATCCTCTCGGCCCCCTGGACACGGAAGCTAGCTGTTGTATTGACCATTGACACTGGAATTGGCTTGTCCTCAGTGACATTACGAGTCTGGAAAGACTGGAAGTACTCGGAAGTGTTGAACCCCTGGAAGTCAGCTATTTCCATTCGAGACCAGGTCCTGTTCTTTACACTTTTGTATGCATTCATGCAGGTCCTTAAAAACAATTTACCAAATGCCTCTTGCGCTGTCGTACCACCAGCGGGAACCCTATGCTGGAAATGCACTTTCTGCACCACAGTGCGAGAATCTGCACATGTCCTATCCAGAGTATCGAATTGGGGATGGGGACGCACCATACTGAGCAATGCAAACCAACCCTCGCAACTACTGATGTATGACAATGGCATGGACAACAAGTTATCACTTTTATGAGTTACTGAGGGAAGTAATCCGCAAACCCAACATTTAGTCGTGTTTGACACCTTATTAGCCTGATGCAACATTTGTATGAACACATTATCCTTATAAGACTTTCGATGCTCTCCTTTGTGAGGGGCCAAGATAGCAAAAATGTGCTCAGGAGGGATCGGTGTTGTACCAACCAAAGAATGTACAGGATACTTCTCATCCAGGAACCAGGATATTCCCAATACAATTATTAGTGTAATCGCGACTATTGACACAAAAACTATTTAACTTTTTGTGGACCAACCTCGCATTGGACGCGGAGGTGCAAATGACTGTTCTTCTTCAGTGACAGGCCAACCAAACGGATACATTATAAAGCAAGGAAAAGGGAATGCAATAAAACTAATGGCAAGGAGCAAGTGTTCCCAGTGTCCATCTGAGCCTCACTGATAGACTCCTATAGTTCATCAACGTTGGCGCTCTTGAGGACCGACGGTGGAGCTGCTCAGTTCTAGCTCGCGATGAATCCTACGTCGTCCAGGATACTGTACCCCCCCCTCCAGGGGAGCATGTTCGATCTATCCTGTCCAATGTCCGAACAATGCACCAATCTCGCCTCGCCCTAAACTAACACTGTTGGTACTATAGGCAAAGTACACCCTGACTTGCGCAGTCCATCCCTAGCTAATCTGACTTTTCCTTTGGTGCACTGTTCCTCCGTTGGGGGCGCTAATTGTACCTAGTGGCTCCAGGCACAGAAGGGTCGGTGAATAGGGGCTCAGGCACAAATGGGCTAGTGGGAAGGTGCTCCTCAATTGCTTTAATCTCCGGGGGTGTTGCCGCATTTAGTACTTCGTTGTTTTCGGTATCCGTTTGGGTCCACGTGAGCTTGGCATCGGAAAAAGGGACGAATCGTGGAACTCTCTCACACTCCGAGTCCCCGATACCATCCCTCACCCACTGGTCGTAGGGTAAAGGCAGGGACACCCTACTGCAGTGGGAGGAATGGATCCAGTTCTTTCGGCCAGAGACCTTCACAGCTGTGCGGGTGGAAAGGAGGACTTGCTCCGGCCCCCTCCACCTAGGATCCAGGCTCCTTTTCCACTGGAAGTTCTTGATGAGGACCCAGTCCCCAGGCCGAATATCGTGTCCAGGCCCCTCAGGTACTGCGGGAAGTGTGTCCCTGATCTGTTGGTGAATAGAATGCAGATTTTCAGTTAACTGGTACAGGTAATCAATCAGTTAAGGATACTCAATCTCAGAGAATTTACGAGGTCGTGGGATGCCCCAGACATTCACCGGGCGCCCGAACATGACCTCGTAAGGTGACAACCCTGTCCTGGAATGTGCCATTGTTCTTGTGGACAAAAGGGCTAATGGTAAAGCATCTGGCCACTGCAACGCTTTGGTCTCCTGAATCTTTGCCAATTTCAGTTTGAGAGTACCGTTGTACTTCTCAACCAAACCTGCTGACTGGGGGTGATTCGCAGCATGCAACTTCTGTCTGATGTGTAGTGCCTCGCAAACTAGCTGGATAACCTTGGCATTGAAATGACTTCCGTTATCACTCCAGATCAAACGGGGCAAGCCGAAGCGAGGAAAGAACTCCTTTAGGAGTATCTTTGCAGTCGCGTTGGCTGTATTTTCCTTAGTGGGGTAAGCCTCGAACCCAATTTCTGAACGCACAAACAACCACCAACACATATTTCAAATTATTGACCCTATCCATTTCTATAAAGTCCATTTGAAGTTCCTCAAAAGGGAAAGTGGGAGGTGAAAAATTACCGGGTGGTGTAGGGGTACCTTTGCCAGGATTGTGCATCATGCACACCATGCAGTATTTTACTAAGTGGGCAGCTGTCTTGGAGATATTGTCATTCTGCAATACAGGGTCTAACAACTTGCAAATACCCTTAGCACTGATGTGAGCTGGGCCATGAGCCATTGTCAATACAGGAAGAACATATGCATATGGCAACATCCATATCTGCTTCCCTGACTTATCAATCCAACATCCCTCATCATTCAAATTTGCTGTACTCTCTTGCCACACCGCTAAATCCTCCATCGTGGCCTCACTCTGGATTTCTTTAACATTCTCGAGTGTATCCTCAAACATGGAGAACTCGGGTACCCATCTGGCTGGTCCTGCTACAAACATTCTTTTCACCTTAGTGCGGGCTGTCTCCTGAGCTGTCTGATCTGCAAAAGCATTCCCCTCACCCACCTTGTCAGTGACCTTTTTATAAGCGCTGCACTTCACAATTGCCAATTTCTTAGGGAGTGTCAAAGCGGACAGAAGCCTATATACGAGAGTACCATGCTGAATACGTGTCCCATGGGAAGTAAGGAACCCTCTCTCTGTCCAGAACCGCCCAAAATTATGGGCGACCCCGAAGGCGTACTGGCTGTCAGTATAAATATTAACAACCAGTCCCTCGCTCAACTCACAGCCTCGAATAAGGGCGACTAGCTCAGCTGCCTGGGCGGACTGATAGGGAACTCGTGATGTCTACCGTGGGCAGCGTAGTAATTGCACATGCTGTAGTGGTCGTGCCATCTGGTAATTTGAAACAAGTGCCATCAACATATAGTTCCCCTTGGGGGTCAGAAAAGGGAACATCAGTCAAGTCTACCCGTCCCTTCGTCTCTTCCTCCGTCTGAAAAAATGCAATCATGTATGTCAATTTCCTCATTCTCAGAAGGGAGGGGTAGTAACGTGGCTGGAATCAGAGTGGCACAGCGTTTGATTGTGATATGCTTTTGGAAGAGCGTTAGCTCGTAACCGGTCAGACGTGCACTGGTGAGGTGCTGCGTCCTTGTCTTATTCAAAAGTGTATCCACAGCATGGGGTACCATGACTGTGAGGTCGGTATCAAGTACGAGTCCTGCCGATTGTCGTGTTGAGACAGCCACAGCCGCGACTGCTCTTAGACAGCTCGGAAGGGCTCGCGCGACAGGGTCAAGCACAGCAGAGGAATAAGCACACGTTCGTTGCTTATCTCCAAATTTTTGTGTTAAAACAGAAAGCACACAACCACCCAACTCATGGACATACAACAAAAAGCACTTATTATAGTTGGGGGTACCAAGCACTTGAGCCAAGCAAAGCGCAGTTTTCAATTGCTCAAAAGACTGCTGACACTCTGGCGTCCAAGGCAGCGGCTCATGCACATCTTTTAGTGTTAGTGCCAGCAGGGGCTTAACAAGCAGTGAGTATCCAGGTATCCACTGCCTGCAATAGGAATTGGTACCTATGAAAGTGCGCACATCTCTCTGAGTTTGCGGAACAGGCATTTTCACAATGGTACTGATGCATTCCGGTGGCAATCTCCTACCCTCCTTCGATAGTAGGTGACCTAAATAGGTGACCTCCTGTCGACAATACTGGAATTTGGAAAGGGATACCTTATGACCATGGTCAGCTAAGTGGAGCAACAGTTTAACCATACTATCTCTGCAACCCTGTTCTGTGTCTGAGGCGATGAGCAGGTCGTCAACATATTGGAGTAATACATTACCTGTGGGAAGCGACAAGGAATCCAACTGACTTTTCAACGCCTGACTATAGATACTCAGACTCTCTATATAGCCTTGAGGAGCATGACAGAATCTAAAGCTCCTGCCAGCTAGGGTGAACCCGAACAGATACCTGCTGTCAGGATGAATTGGGATGCTGAAAAAGGCATTTTTCAAGTCAATGACAGAAAAGAATTTAGCAGAAGAAGGAATCATCGTCAATAGAGTCGTAATGTCAGGGCCCACTGGAAACTGGGGAATCACTATTTTGTTAACTTCACACAAATCGATCACAAAGCGATAAACATCTTCATGATACTCAGAGGGACCTGAAGGTGTCCGTTTGAGGATCGGAAGAATGGGACTGTTACAAACATTAGCAGTTGTCTCCTCAACCACTCCTTTCTTAATCAAGTCTTGAACAATTTTTATCAGAGCATGCTCACCTGCCTGTGATATCTTATACTGAGGAATGCGAGGTAAAATAGCACCTTTCTTGACACATATCGAAACAGGCGATATCTGCAACAAACCCACATCTGTGTCGCCCGTTGCCCACAGTGTGGGTGGCACATCACTAAATTCAGCAGGGAGAGGCGCATCTTTAGACAGGCACTGCGTAGCACACACAACATTCGGACCCATTGTCATGTAGACACCCTCCGGGGAGCAATATATCGTGGCATGCAATTTCTTCAATAGATCCAGACCCATCAAATTCTCTCCATAATTAGACGTCAACAGAAATGGCGAATCCACAGTAAAGGGACCAGTAGTCAACGCAAGAGGTTTGGAAATGGGGCTCACAACCTGTACACCAGAAAATCCTACCAAAACATTATTATGGCCAGACATAGCCGCCCCGGGGACCATGGAAAGAGAAATAGAACTGTTTGTCGCACCTGTATCCACCAAAAACTCCTTAGTCGAACCATGCACGTCCGCAATAACGTACTGTCCTCTTTGGTCTACAAGTATCAAAACTGGTCCCTCACCCTGTCCTCGGCTGTCCTAACTGTAAGACATCCCTGTCACCTCATCCGTATCATAGTCATCGTGGTAGTACTGTTTGCTCCGAGGGTCGTCAAAGTAGTTCTGCTCAGTACGACCCTGCGATGTCTCAGCTGTCTGAGCCCTGTCCTGGCCACCATCTCCACGACCCAGTCCACCAGAACCCCGTCCTCTAGGGGCGGCCATCTTTTGCAAAAGCACCGGACACTCGCTGCACCAGTGTCCCTCCTCCTTACAATATGCACACTGATTCAACCGTACCGGTGTAGTATTTGTGCTAGTGCGAGGAAGCGGCCGAGCCACCACGTCCTCTACCATTCCCTCAAGAAACCTGTTGCAACAACACCTTTGTCTTCAAATCCTTATGCTTTTTCTCCATCTTTTCCTTATCCTCATTTTCCCTGTACTCATAGTACTGTGCCATATTCAAAATAACAGAAGGAGAAGATGTGGACCAGGTGCTCTCAGAAGCCTGTAATCGAGTTGCGATCTCAGGGAGAAAATTTGAAACAAACTTACTGACAAACAAACGCATACCACCCTCAATTGACAAGTCCTGTCCACTATAATCCAAAAACACACTTTCAAACTGGGTGAAAAAATCAGACACACACTCATCTTTCTTCTGACGACAGGCCGATAGCTTGTCCTAAGCAATCTTTCGAGGTGGGATAAGGGAATGCATATAAGTGATAATACGGCAAGGTAGAGCAAATATCTCTGCTTTAGTCTTCTCACCAGGCTTCCTTTCCTGGTCCTATACCTTAATTTGATCCCAGGTACCACCCAATTTGGCAACGTGATCCTTTGTATGTACCTGCCTCCAAATATCAACAAAGCAAACACAAGGAGATGATGGACGGAGCACTGAAACTTTTCAGACACTCATCCCCAGTCAAAGATCTGGGTTGAATCTATCATCATTCTTTAGCTCACTTCGCCACCTCAGTTCAGACCCAGCTATATGCAAATCAGTCTTGACCCTGTGCCTCATGGGTACAATCCAGCCCGAACTGCCAAGCCAGGTCTTCTCTGAACTGGAAACAAGCATTCTGGGACCGGGTTCTGGGTAACACCCTTCATCAGCCAGGCTAGCTTGAATACAGTGGCAAAGTGAGCAAGAGACCCACGTCTGGGCATACCCTGCCAACTTAGTTCGAACAAAGCAAACACAAGGAAATGATGGATGGACCACTGAAACTTTTCAGACACTCACCCCCAGTCACAGATCTGGGTTGAATCCATCATCATTCTTTAGCTCACTTCGCCACCTCAGTTCAGACCTAGCTATATGCAAATCAGTCTTGACCCTGTGCCTCATGGGAACAGTCCAGCCCGAACTGCCAAGCCAGGTCTTTCCTGAACCGGAAACAAGCATCCTGGGACTGGTTTCTGGGTAACACCCTTCAACAGCCAGGCTAGCTTGAAGCCAGTGGCAAAGTGAACAAGGGACCCACGTCTGGGCATACCCTGCCAACTTAGGGCAAACAAAGCAAACACAAAGAGATGATGGACGAAGCACTGAAACTTTTCAGACACTCACCCCCAGTCACAGATCTGGGATGAATCCATCATCATTCTTTAGCTCACTTCGCCACCTCAGTTCAGACCCAGCTATATGCAAATCAGTCTTGACCCTGTGCCTCATGGGAACAGTCCAGCCTGAACTGCCAAGCCAGGTCTTCCCTGAACCGGAAACAAGCATCCTGGGACTGGTTTCTGGGTAACACCCTTCATCAGCCAGGCTAGCTTGAATCCAGTGGCAAAGTGAGCAAGGGACCCACGTCTTGGCAAAACCTGCCAACTTAAGGTGAACAAAGTAAACACAATGAGTTGATGGACGGAGCACTGAAGCTTTTCAGACACTCACCCCCAGTCACAGATCTGGGTTGAATCCATCTTCATTCTTTAGCTCACTTCGCCACCTCAGTTCAGACCCAGAAATATGCAAACCAGTCTTGACCCTGTGCCTCATGGGAACAGTCCAGCCCGAACTGCCAAGCCAGGTCTTCCCTGAACCGGAAACAAGCATCCTGGGACCGGCTTCTGGGTAACACCCTTCATCAGCCAGGCTAGCTTGAATCCAGTGGCAAAGTGAGCAAGGGACCCACGTCTGGGCATAAACTGCCTACTTAAGCAAACAAAGCAAACACAAGGAGATGATGGACGTAGCACTGAAACATTTCAGACACTCAACCCCAGTCACAGATCTGGGTTGAATCCATCATCATTCTTTAGCTCACTTCGCCACCTCAGTTCAGACCCAGCTATACTGGGGTGGCATGTCGAGCAAAAGAATGATGAATTTAACCCAGATCTCTTGACTGGGGGTGAATGTTTTGATTTGTTCTGCATTCCATCCATCAACTGTGTGTCTTTTGCTTTCTCACCCTAAGTGCGCTGGGTATGCCCAGACGTGGGTCCCAGGCTCACTGTGCCACTGGATTCAAGCTATCCTGGCTGATGAGGGGTGAAACCCCGAAACCGTACCTAGGATGCTTGTTTCCGGTCCAGGGAGGACCTGACTTAGCAGTTTGGGCTGGACTGTTCCCATGAGGCACAGGGTCAAGACTGATTTGCATATGGCCAGGTCTAAACTGGGGTGGCATGGTGAGCAAAATAATGATGGATTTAACCCAGATCTCTTGACTGGGGGTGAATGTTTTGATTTGTTCTGCTTTTTGTCCATCAACTGTGTGTCTTTTGCTTTCTCGCCCTAAGTGCACCGGGTATGCCCAGACGTGGGTCCCAGGCTCACTGTGCCACTGGATTCAAGCTATCCTGGCTGATGAGGGGTGAAACCCCGAAACCGTACCTAGGATGCTTGTTTCCGGTCCAGGGAGGACCTGACTTAGCAGTTCGGGCTGGACTGTTCCCATGAGGCACAGGGTCAAGACAGATTTGCATATGGCCAGGTCTAAACTGTGGTGGCATGGTGAGCAAAAGAATGATGGATTTAACCCAGATCTCTTGACTGGGGGTGAATGTTTTGATTTGTTCTGCATTCCGTCCATCAACTGTGTGTCTTTTGCTTTCTTGCTCTAAGTGCACCGGGTATGCCCAGACTTGGGTCCCGTGCTCACTGTGCCACTGGATTCAAGCTATCCTGGCTGATGAGGGGTGAAACCCCGAAACCGGTCCTAGGATGCTTGTTTCCGGTCCAGGGAGGACCTGGCTTAGCAGTTCGGGCTGGACTGTTCCCATGAGGCACAGGGTCAAGACTGATTTGCATATGGCCAGGTCTAAACTGGGGTGGCATGATGAGCAAAAGAATGATGGATTTAACCAAGATCTCTTGACTGGGGGTGAATGTTTTGATTTGTTCTGCATTTCGTCCATCAACTGTGTGTCTTTTGCTTTCTCGCCCTAAGTGCGCCGGGTATGCCCAGACTTGGGTCCCGGGCTCACTGTGCCACTGGATTCAAGCTATCCCGGCTGATGAGGGGTGAAACCCCGAAACCTGTCCTAGGATGCTTGTTTCCGGTCCAGGGAGGACCTGGCTTATCAGTTCGGGCTGGACTGTTCCCATGAGGCACAGGGTCAAGACTGATTTGCATATGGCCAGGTCTAAACTGGGGTGGCATGGTGAGCAAAAGAATGATGGATTTAACCCAGATCTCTTGAATGGGCGTGAATGTTTTGATTTGTTCTGCATTCCGTCCATCAACTGTGTGTCTTTTGCTTTCTCGCCCTAAGTGCGCTGGGTATGCCCAGACGTGGGTCCCGGGCTCACTGTGCCACTGGATTCAAGCTATCCTGGCTGATGAGGGGTGAAACCCCGAAACCGGTCCTAGGATGCTTGTTTCCGGTCCAGGGAGGACCTAGCTTAGCAGTTCAGGCTGGACTGTTCCCATGAGGCACAGACTGAAGACTGATTTGCATATGGCCAGGTCTAAACTGGGGTGGCATGGTGAGCAAAAGAATGATGGATTTAACCCAGATCTCTTGACTGGGGGTGAATGTTTTGATTTGTTCTGCATTCCGTCCATCAACTGTGTGTCTTTTACTTTCTTGCTCCAAATATCAACAGGCACCGATAAACCAAAGAACATTCCAATATCCGCGAGCGTCATCACCGTTGATGAAGCAGCCTCAGTCAATTCATTATAATATGCAGTAGGATTTTTCCAAGGGACAGGTAACTGAGTCTTAAGGGACAAGACTTCGCTCCTGTTCCACGGGGTATAAACCCACTGTTCTTGGAAACGGGCCGTTACCCCTGGTCTAATAACAACATCATGCTGATCCCGTTGCTCTGGTATTTCAGGGTGATATATGGGTTGCGCTTCCCTCATCAGGTACTGGGACACCGGGGTGGGGCTCATCTCCAGTAGCCTTCCCCGATAAGCAACCAATGTTGCAAAGTTACCAAAGACATGAGCAGGCTCCATATCAGTAACATACACATGATCCCTAATATCGCATATGATCTGCGGTGCTGCACCCTTAAAATGCTGCTCCTAAAGACCAATCAGAGTGGCCGACATGTGCTTAAGGGCATGTTGCTGTCCAAAAGGCTCATAATCCTTCATCACACTCCACACATCCTCCATACTGTGAATGGGGTTATGAGCCCACTGTGCTGCCTGATTAGCCACCACCTTTTTCTCGGCATCTCCCACATCAGATCGGACCAATGTCCGCCCCATGCGCTCTTTAAATTTTGTCCATTCTCTATCGTCCGGGCCACGCATCGGTGTCTCACTACTTAGTAATGTCGGGGAATGGATGAACACAGTGGGGGTAACAACAGAGGGAGCAGGCACTAACGTCATTGTTGGTTGTGTCGTGGGTGTAAGGGCTGGAGAGAGAGACGCAGAAGCAATAGGCATTGCAGGAGTACTAACATTCACAGTTGCCACAGATGGCGAAGACAAAGAAAGAACGGGAGGTGCCGTAGCCAAGGCAGTCTGATCAACAGTAGCAGAAGCAGAAACAGCAGAGACAGAAGAGCCGGGTAGCTGGCCTGTTGGGGTAGGGTGGGATATTTCCTCTGCGGGGCATACGGAGGTGGGGTCGAGCATCTAATAGTTCCTCTACAAAATTGGAATTTTCTTCTCGGGCGACATATGATTTATCAGTTTTTAGTCGAAACCTCCTAACTGCACGTTCAATACCTATTTCCTGCATCTCTCTATCATGCGCTACAGCTTTCTGAGTCAATGCTTGCGTCTTCCCCTTCCGGGCCTCTTTTTCAGCTTTCATTCGCCTCTGTTTAGCCTCTTTTTGCCATGTTCTGCGGGAATCAAACATCGACTGCCTACTCCTTTTCGCAAACAAATTCTCCTGTAAAAAAACAAATTCTTTGTTCATCAAAGGTGCCCATCAAAGGCCACTGTAACTCGGCATTGACCCTCGTATATTTGTGCCATAACGTACTAAACATAATAGGGGAGATGCCATGTTTTACGTACATTTCAAATTTCGGAGTGCCTTCCCGAGGCGCTGGCTGACTTTCTTCCAGTCGAGCATCAGCAGAACAACAACGACAACAGGAAACCCAAAATTTACTACACCTGGGCATTTTCAAAAATATACCAAATTCGTTATGTTGCCCGGCAAAGTGTTCACAAACACTTTGTGTCAAAAGCGGTCCTCAAAACCGCACCAAATCCAAAGGCGGTCCTCAAACTGCACCAAATCCAAACCAAAATGGTACCATATTCTGACTTCAGCAAGCATTGAGATACAATAAGTACAGTTCAGAACCAATAAAGACCCGCCCTGACTGGAAATTTCCAGTGGGTATCTGGTGAACAAAGGAGATACAGAAGGATGGGTTTTATTCCTGGGACCAAGCACATGCTATCTCAGTGTCAAGGTCACTCCTGCCGGCACCCGCTGCTCTAAGGGTGGGAGCAGGCCTATCTAGTGGGAAAGGTATGTACAGACAAAGACAGTGTATTCATTAGTACAGTGAAGCTCAACCTTGGAGAAATGAAAACGATTGCGGGGCAGAACATGAGAGAGACAGAAGTTAATTTCGATCATGACTCAAAATGGCGGCTGAAAATAAAATGGTGCTGCGAATGCTAACTTAAGACATACAATGCACGGATAACTCAGCTTAAACATTTTTATTCCAACACACAGCACACAGTAACACAATGGAAACACCATAAAAAAACCACACCAGGTTAGAAAAATAGATATGATTTGTATAAATATAACAAGACCAAAACAACAAACATCCATTACGTAGAAGTTGAGTTATGAATTTTTAAAGAATAAAAGCGCCAATGGGGGTGTTATCTGGTTGTGCTGGACCTGGGCAAAGTCAAGAATTCAGGTCGACCGTGATGAAGTGCGGGCAGGATACAGGAGCCAGGCAGGCCCACTGAACACAGTACCTTGATTCTAGTTGCAACAGCGAGATGTGGAGTACAGACGAGTGATGCATCGATCATGATCATGCAGCCGAAGTGATGTGCTGATTGTCTTCACACAGTGGTGGCAATGCATCAGTCCTGAAGACGTTGTGCAGAGCTGAGAAGCGTTGGTTCTGGGGACTATGCGCCGGGTTTCTCCACACAGTTGAGGGGATGGAGCGATCCTCCCACACTGCAGCAACGTCGATGCGTTGGTTCCGATGTGTCGGTTCCTTATGTGATATGCTGGTTCTGACTGTGATCTGCTGATTCTCCTCTCGCAATAGGGTCTTTTTAAAAAAACATTTATTTTTATCGAGCAGAACAGTAGGTACATAAAGTAACTTCTGATAATCGAACAGAAAAAAATATCAAAATAATAGCAATGTAACACCTAGCAGTAGTCTGATCTTAATCATTGGCCATAATAAGTGCAAAAAACTAAGCAATATAAATTTCGGACAATGTAATGTGCAACAAACATTCATAATACTTCTATCACCTTAATAAAACACTAAACGCTATCCAGATTCATTAAAGTGCCTTGATAAAAAAAGTGCATTAGTGCTTTTAGTAAAAAAGAAATAAAGTGCATAATATTCAATAGAACCAGATTTAAAACATCTTTTTAGAAACTCAACCTAATCTGCTCTTATTCAAAGTCGTAGATCATGGTCTATTCCATGTGCAATATGCAACAGTACTACTTTATTATCAACAATATTTTACAATTCCAATTATATGCTAATACATTGAGCAAAGAAAAGTGCATTAGTGCATAAAAAGTGCAATTTAAAATGCAGAGCGAATTCTGATTCAGGACAACTTCATAAAAAACAAAAGGAGCACTACCTGAATTAACATGATCTATTGCCAAATGTGAGCGCGTTCATGTTATAAGCTAAAAACCAAATTTATATATGTTACTAAAACACACTCTCTATCGTGAGGTAAAAAGCTTTAATTGCCCTCACACCTTATTTCCAATATTGTCAAATGGCAAAAAAGCATGTATTGCAGTTTTTTGTTCCTGTTATCAGTTGGACTTGTCTTGTTTTGATTTTCTTTCCTCTGCCATTGTCTCTCTGTTTACACTGTAAATTGTGTTTTAGTGATGTTTATTGTGTAACTGCGTGAGCACCTTTAGCGTATTTTGTTTTATAATTGTTCTGTTGCATATCAATTTTTTAGTAAAAATATGTTTTTGCAGTAATAATTGTTTTGATTTACTTTTTTGGGTACCTTTTTCAAGATTTTTTCATGATTTCTGTCGGTGATTATATATATTGTCTTTTAATTTAATTGTGTTTCTATGAATGTAAAACTTTAATAGCTTATTGTTAGTTTTTCTTGAACCACTGTAGCTGTGATAATATTTATTTGCCCCAAGATTGGGTAATAGGGCTGCCCCTGTTTGATGTAACCTAGAAAAATTATTTGTCACTAATATCCCAAGATATCTTATTGGGGCCTGCATCCTTGCTTGAGGCTGTAATTATATCGGGAGGTCGACAGCTGTAATATTAAACAGCAATAATTCTGTTTTGCTTTGATTTATCTTGTATCCTCCTATTTTAGTGAAATCTGTAATCATCTGTACAGCTCGTTTGATGTTATCCTAATCAGGCTGGAGATATAAAATAATATTATCTGTGAGTATTTTAAGCCTATTCATCCCTTCGATGGGTGCCCTAATATTATTTTTGCGTAGTTGTATCGCAAGGGGTTCATTAAAAAAGGTGAATAAAATGGGGGAGAGGGGACATCCTTGTCGCGTGCCTCTTTTAATCATAATTGAACCAGCCATTTTGGAGTTTACCATCATCTTAGCCTTTAGCCCCACTGTATAGGTTTGAAAGCATTACAAGAAACTGGGAGGGCAAACCAACATTTTGAAGGCTATAAAACAGGGTATCCCAGTTGACAAGATCGAATGCCTTTTCGGCATCGACCATCATAACTAAGGCCTTTGCGTGATTCAGAAAGAAGTAATCTATTGCCTGAATTAAAAACTTGGGGGCCTATTTTCTAGAACATATCGCCACCCCAATGTCACTTTTTCTGATGTTGTGGTGGCGATAGGGGCTTTGCCTTATTTAAAAGGCAGGGTTAAGGCACTTAACGTGGCTTAATGCTGCCTTGTAAATAAGGCACACTTTCACGCTATACTTAGCATGAAAGGGGCAGGAAATGGGTGTTGTAGTGGGCATTCCACCGCAACACCCATTGATTTTGACGCTGCCCCATATTTACAAGGGTGGTGTAAATAAGGGGCAGAACCAAAATTAAAACCTGGGGAAACCTGGTCTTACCCTACCGCAATGAGGAGAAATGTTTAATTTCTCCTCGTTTTTTGCTGTTTCCATGTGTGCTGCATTGTGCAGCACACATAGAAACAGCAAAAGGCCATTGATTGTAAATGTGCAGGAAGGTGTCCCTTCCTGCACATAAACAATCATTAAAAAAAATTTAGTTTTTGCAACTTCTATGTGTGCTACATTAGGCAGCATAAATAGAAGTTACAAAACGCCATTTCAGATTGCACATAAACAATCTTCCCCTTCGATCTATATGAATGGGCAGATTACGGATTCTTATCTTTCTTGAGAAATTAAACTATTGTTGATACTTGAAAGGTGAAAGGGCTCTCTCCCCCTCCTTTAATATGGTTAAAGAGATCCGCTAAAAATGGCACGAGTTCCCTGGAGAATATTTTAAAAAACTCTGTGGGTAGCCCATCATTCCCACAGGTTTTTGCATTTGGCATTTTCTTTAGTGCTTCCTGATTCTGAGTGGGCGTTATAGACTTCAGCAATATCTGTGAAACAGAACTTGGAAAAATAGGGAGCGGCATGGTATCATAATACTGTTGAATGCTACTCATTGACACTGTACATTGAGTCTGATAAATGTTGCGATAATGTTGGAAAAACACTTAAGCGATATCTTCCTGGTCTGTTACCATTCTGCCCGTTATGGGATTCTCTAGAGATTTGGTCATTGCCTTTTCGCTCGTGATTGTAGTAGACCAGGCCAGGAACTTGCCAATATGCTGGTTCTCTTAGTAAATGTTTTGTTGATAGGCATTGACGTATTAATTTCTTCTAAAAATGTAAAAAGCTCTAAGGTTTTGTTTTGCTGTTGTGACTAAGCCTGCCTCCAGCTCGAGTCCAGAATTTCGCCCCCTATCTTCCATGGCATTATCCAATGTTGCCTGCAGGCTCGCTATCAGCTGGGAGCGCTCTTTACTTTGATTCGCTTTAAAAGCTATGATTCTTCCCCTTAGTGTTGCTTTAAAAGCCTCCCAAATTGTAAATAAGAAGGCTGTTTCACTATTGATGGAGAAAAACTTGGGGATAAACTGCTTCATTTCAATAACCCACTGGGGATTAGAGAGCAAAGATCTATCAAGTTGCCATCTAAGTCTATCCCTATTATTTGAACCAATATCCACTACTAGGGAGACTAGTGAATTGTTTGAAAAAGCATTGGCCCAGATATCAGTCTTCCGCCTACTCGATATTTTTGACACTAAGAATAAATCTATTTGTGAAGTAGGTTTAAATCAGTGGGAAAAACATGTACATTGTTTGACCTCTGGGTGGTCTTCTCTCCAGGGATCTACCAGCTGATAACTTGACTTAAAAGCTTCTATTGCTCTTTTTGTTCTAGGTTTAAGCAATTTTTTATTCCTATTTGAAGTATCTTTAACCAAGTCTTGAATAAAGTTAAAATCCCCTCCCCAGATCAGAGGACCCCCCACTCAAGGACAATATCATAGATCTTGGTAAGAGAGTCTGTATAATTATTTATAGGGCCATAGTAATTGATACAATTTAAATCCCAGCCATTAATTGTTACTTTGACCCAGATTTATCACCTTGTGGATCATAGATCACCTCCCAGTCAATGCTATTCCCCAAAACAATTGCAACTCTCCTGACTGCCAACTGTGCAGACGCCTAAGAGTGCTTTTGAGGGACTGCCAGCTTTGGGATATTGCTCTTTATGTGGGTCTCTTGTAGAAAGATGACCCTTGGAGAAAAAGAGGCTAACCATCCGAGCAAACTACAGTATTTATTTTTATTGGCTAGTCCATTAACATTACACGAAAGAATCAGTACCCTGCGTTTCTCAAGGGATGGCATCATACATGCACTTTTAAAATCACATTTAACAACTTTCCTCTACAAATTAAACTCATGTTTTCAGAATTTACCACTAATTTCTGACCTACATGGATCTGTTCTTTTTCCTTAATGTGGAAGTTCTCCCCTCCCTACCCTTACAGCCCTCCCTCAGAAACCCTGGTGCCCCCTAGGAAAATCCCCAACGTGGAGGGTAAAAACCACCTCATTCCCTTCCCTATCGTAGTTACCCTTTAGTTGCCTTGGTGTGGCACTAGAGGTCCCTACTCCGGGATTGACCACCGTGAAAAGGAGGGAAAGAAACCCCCAGGCACAAAACCCCCTTCCTCCATAATTTTCTTTTTTTTGTCTGGGTAACTGTAAGGACTGACTGGTGCATCCTAATTTACTACTTATCCTGACTCCCCCATTACTTATCATGATTCGGCCTCTGCAGAATCTCTATCGCCTGCTGAACTGAGTTTAAAATGTGAAAATGTCCTTTTACGAGAACTTTCAGTTTTGATTGTTGGACTATTGCCACCTGAATTCCTTGTCTCTTGAATTGATCCAGCATTGAATAAAACTCACGACAATGTCTTGTAGCCAAGGCCGGCATATTTGAAAAACTTTTAAACCGAAACTTGTCGGATGTCTAGAAGTCCTTTGATTTAATGGCTGCAGCTATGATTAATTCCTTTATTTGAAAGTCACCAAAGTTGACAAGGCATGTGCATGGATATTTTGCGTTGGTCTGTTGGTGAAATGGAACACGATGAGCCCTCATAATTGAATGACAGTCTTTGTATGGCACCGCCCCTGGGCAGACATAATTCTGAATAAGGTCTGAAATGAATTTAATGGGATCTTGACCTACTTCGTGCCCTTCCGGGATACCCAAAAAGCGTAAATTTGACCACCTAGACCGATTCTCAAACTTGTCAAGCTTGATCTGGGTTTCTTCCAGCTCCTGATTATACTTTGTTTGGAATAGCTCAAAGTTTTTCTCAGCATCTTCGAGATCAGAAATATGCTGTTCTGCAAGGGTTAGCCTTTTATTTAATTGCAAAATGTTGTCATTGATGGTCTCAAGCTGGCTCTTAACTTCACTGTGGGCCTTTTCTTGGGCATTTTTCAGTTCCCTAATTTCCGCCAGGATTTCTTTCAACATTTCTCCCGACTGGGAGTTATAGGCTGCAAAGCCCCCCCATGACTTTTCCCATGGCTGTCCTTGGCTCAGATTGTAACACTGCTTGGGATTGAGGGGTTTTATCGTTAATGGCAATTTGAGATGCTATCAACCCATTTAGTACGTTCATCCTTGCTGGTTCTGAAACTGGATCGTTATTCTCAAAGGATGTTAAACTCACTGATGTCAATTGCGCTCCATACCCCAAACCCAATCTCTTTTCTGGTGGACTCTGGGCATCTTGCCCTACTGTCTCAACTCCTTTAAGCCTGAACAGTGGATATGAGGGCTTTTGCCCAGGGCAATTGATTTTTGATGCTCTTGACACTGCTCCTGGTGGTATGTCAGATGTAGGATGTTGAAGTAGTTCTTGCTCGAAGGGGAGAAGCTTGCCTTGTTCTGCTGATTTACTTTGTGGGAGCATTGGCTGATTTTGTTGTTTGAAAGACTCATTTGTCTCTCCAGAAGAATATAGCATGTTACTACGCATGCTATAACATCATGTTCTATTACAACGCGGTCGTTACAACGACCGTGTTGTTAGAATGCAATACCTTTACATCGCAAGTCATTAGATCGACTTGCTGGAGGGGGCGCTGGACTTAGGAATAGTATAATTTACAATTCCAACTCCAGCATGCGCAACAGTAGGGAAGGAGTTGGAATAGTAAATTATACTATTCCTTAGGTTAGAGCGCCCCCTACAGCAAGTCGATCTAATGACTTGCGATGCAAAGGTATCGCATTCTAACAACGCGGTCATTGTAACGACCGCGTTGTAAAAGAAACGCGATGTAATGGCAGCGTTGTAAATGCTGTTTCCCCCCCAGCAGAGCAGCTTCTCTCCAAGTCTAGTGAATCAACTGAACCATCTCGAATTGCGCTCAGATTGAGCTGCTCCCCTCGATATCCTCTTCTTGAATTTCTGGGCCAATTAGCTCCGCCTGTTTTCCCCCATGCTTTAGCCACTTTGGACGCTCTGGAATTCTTCGCCGGGGTGCAGGATTTTACTGTTCCATCTCATGCTGTAAGGCTCTTTATCTGACCTAAATGGAAGGTCAGCTTGTTGAGAGTAACCCTGGGCGGTGAACTACGCTACGCTCGCGGAGCTTGCGTAGTTTCGGTAACTTTGCGATTCGCGTAGAACGCAAAGTTACCGTGCACTACGCAATTTGCGGCGTAGCGTTGCTGTTTTTCTTCTTCGCGCGCTCAATATACGTTCTCGCGTGCGCAGTAATGACCTACCGTGATTCTGCGTTCGCCGACGCGACTTCCTATCCGTTCGCGGGCGCCACGAGATTTGGAATCCGGCCGCACGATCCCGCGAGAGTGTGCGAACGCGAACACGTCATTCGGACGCGCGATCTGACTTCCGGCGGCAGTGTTGGTAAGATCGCGATCCCGAACACGAAGAAACTACAATCTGGCGAAGAATATCTCTCGAGCATCATAAATCCTTCTCGAAAATGATGATTTTGCTCAAAAAAACTCCTCAGATTGTGATTTGGCTGTAGTTTTTTGTGCAAGGAGTCCTTTTTCTTTTTTACTTTTTTTTCAAGAGGAAGGAAGTGCCCCTGATTCTCAAACTTCCTGTTCCTGTCCAGCAGGCTCCTCCCAGTGCTTTGTCCATGTGCTGTTCATTTTCATTTGGATTTGGAGCTGGAAGGATCACTTTTTGTGTCTGTCTGCTGCATCATATCATTGGATTGGATTTGAGGACTTTTGGATTTGAGATTTTACAAGTAAGTTGGAGAATTGGTGTACTTGTTTGTTTGATTGGGGCTTGTTTGTACCTACATTTTTTTGGGGATTTCCATCGTTTTTAAAATTTATTGTTGTGGCCTCTAGTTTCGGTGGGGGCCTAGTTGTTTTTCTTTGATTGGAATTTCAGCCAGTATCCCCAGACTAGAGCCAGAGGTACCCATGGGTGCATGTTTCTGTAGTGTCTGTTGAATTTAAAAAAAATAAACAAGGGAGGTACCCTTAAATTCCAGTCAGGGACAGGGTAAGTACATTCAAAAAAACAAGTCCCTATAGAAAATAATTTATGAAACTAAAGTTCTACACAGTGCTGGTGGTCAGGATGTCAATAGGAGTCCATACAATTTAATATTCTTCAAAACCAGTGGGTCAAAGCAACAAAAAATAATAAAATCAAACTAAAATAAGACATAAAAAATGTAATATTTATTTGCAAATATATACACAATCAGAATTAAAAACATTTCATCTTAAAATGCAAAATTACCAGGAAACAGTTGTCAAAATTAAGAACATTTCATAATAAAATTCCCAAATACAAGAAAACAGAGTTGTCGACGCTGCGTTTCGGTGACTAGACAAATGTACACCTTCTTCAGGACAGTTTTCTAAACGATAGAAAACATTATGTTATTATCAAAAACATATGTTGCTGACCTATTATACACTGTTATCTAAATACCGACAAATTTTTGTTCTGACAATTTATCATTACTCAAGTTACCACCAGCACTCAAAATTATTATTGTACACCCTTCGCAGTGAACAACATTTTTAACCATAATTTTGCTTAATACTATAAGAATTTGTCCATAATATTTCTTAATCCTAATAAAATGATAAATTGAAAAAGAACAACATACCTAAAAACACTGTAAGATGTTACTAGAATTCAATTTTACTAGACGTTTTAACGAATCAAATTTGTAGGGATGAGGGATTGGAAATGTTCACCTCATCAAAAACCTTGGGGTTAAAAATGAAGAACACAGAAGAGAAAATATATTTATTATAGTAATATTAACTCAACAACGGTATCTCCAAGTTGTGTATTTTATTGAAGTATACCCAGTAAGTATCAACGTACCTTAGAGTTGGAAATCTTATAAGTTAATAAGTGTTCGTTGATGCCACCGTTCTATTTTTATGCACCAATTGTGCCCGAATCCTATGGGGAAAATTTATAAATGGCATTACACCAAAGGCACCCAGTTGTAACTCAATAATGCCCGAGTATCATGGACAAGCTTACCAGTGAAACAAATAAAAACTGGAACATCAATAGACTCAAAGGATGAGCCGTGATCGGAAATATCAAATCCAGAAACAAGATCTTCGCCGGTATTTTGATCAATATATATGGCGGATAATCTATTATGGTTACTCTGGCATTTATGCAGCCGATAGTTTAAAACCTATAATAAAAACATTATATTGTATTATTTTGATGCTATTATACGATATCAAATCAATATCATCTATAAGATACAGTTATTATTAATATTGGCTTAAACCGCGTTATTAGCGACTTCCACTCAGAGTGCCAATATGTCACCCTGAAGCAAGTAAAATGCTTACATAACCGGGTGGACAATATATATATAAAGATATATTCATGGGATATAGCGCTTTATAATTCTAAATGTCCCTTTTATTTAAAAAGTTTTATCGTATGGTTCTCCGTGTCTCAACCATGAAAGTATCTTATAAATATTTATATATCGAGTAATGTGAATTACACACACTATTGTGTCCCACTTAGAGATTTAAATAAGAGAAGGAAATGCTGTTCCAAATCCTTACTTTCATAACAGTGTGTGATTTACTGTATATAGCGGGAGCTTACATTATCACCATTCACCCATGTCCATACACATAGGAGTCCTTTTTATTATCCATATATTGCTTCTACGATGTTTACTCTATGGAAAGACCTAACTAACAAGGCCTACCCGCTCACCTTTTAAAATTAGTACGGCCTCATTGCAACCAAACGAACAGCTTCCGGGTCAGGATACACAATAGTGTTTGACCCGGAGCTCCTATTTATACAGAGTTTACGGAGATCACATGATCTATCCTCCCAAAACATCATGAAAACACCAAACTCATCAAAGGGTGTTGAAGATATTTATTGTGAACAAAAATTCTAATATTTATTAAAACGCAATTAAACAACCGCGTTTTTTTAAAAATTATATATTTTGACGAGTGCGCAACCAAGCGGACCGTAAATATAGCGGCCATTTTATAACGGGGACAATCCTCTATATCGCCTGCAGTTACTATTACATCACCTATTACCATACTATTTGGGAAAACAGCCCCTCATACTAACAACCATAATATTGAAACTCATGTAATGAGCAACCTATAGATTGTCAAAGAACTTGATGTATTATAAAAATTGCTTAACTAGATACATTTAACAAACGTAAATATGGCGGCCATATTGAAAAAACGGTAAACCCATTAAGTCTATACGAAAATCCAAGTTATTTAAAAGGGTCACCCTAGCCACCATATAACAGAGAAATATATAAAGCAATGATCTATTTTGTCACAACCACTATCGTATCTCCTTGTGTAATCCCTCATTGGGCAGTCCATATAGGCTCTAAACACATTGTGTGCCAAAAATACCTAACCACAACCAGGAAACAGTATACGAAAAGAACAACTTGATGTAACACGGGAAACATATCCGAGAGCTACAATCACGATATTAGCGGGGCGACTGTGATCAGATAAGCCTCTCCCAGTCCTCCTTGCTATTTAATCCTTTTCTAAAGGTATTAAAGCGGGACATATAAAATTGTTCAAGTTTCTTTCTTTTTAAGGTTGAATCCCCACCCCTAAAGCTCATGTGGATAACTTCTATTCCACACCATTTCAAATCTTCAATTTTATGCTGTTCTTTAACCCAATGTTCTACCAGTGGGGCAGTTTTTTTATTTGTTCTTATCGCTGACTTATGTTCGTTTATTCTTATCCTGATTTCTCTTGAGGTCTCGCCCACATAACCTAAGAGGCATGGGCACATGATAAAATATATCAAGTTTTTGGTATGGCAATTTATAAAATTATTAAAAGTATGAGTGACACCATTGTGGACAATAGATGGTCCCTTCAAGATGTTTATACAATTATTGCAACCACTGCACGCAAACGTACCCGTTGGTAAGGGGGCATTCATTATGCAGGGTTGATGAGGTGAACATTTCCAATCCCTCATCCCTACAAATTTGATTCGTTAAAACGTCTAGTAAAATTGAATTCTAGTAACGTCTTACAGTGTTTTTAGGTAAGTTGTTCTTTTTCAATATTATCATTTTATTAGGATTAAGAAATATTATGGACAAATTCTTATAGTATTAAGCAAAATTATGGTTAAAAATGTTGTTCACTGCGAAGGGTGTACAATAATAATTTTGAGTGCTGGTGGTAACTTGAGTAATGATAAATTGTCAGAACAAAAATTTGTCGGTATTTAGATAACAGTGTATAATAGGTCAGCAACATATGTTTTTGATAATAACATAATGTTTTCTATCGTTTAGAAAACTGTCCTGAAGAAGGTGTACATTTGTCTAGTCACCGAAACGCAGCGTCGACAACTCTGTTTTCTTGTATTTGGGAATTTTATTATGAAATGTTCTTAATTTTGACAACTCTGTTTCCTGGTAATTTTGCATTTTAAGATGAAATGTTTTTAATTCTGATTGTGTATATATTTGCAAATGAATATTACATTTTTTATGTCTTATTTTAGTTTGATTTTATTATTTTTTGTTGCTTTGACCCACTGGTTTTGAAGAATATTAAATTGTATGGACTCCTATTGACATCCTGACCACCAGCACTGTTTAGAACTTTAGTTTCATAAATTATTTTCTATAGGGACTTGTTTTTTTTAATGTACTTACCCTGTCCCTGACTGGAATTTAAGGGTACCTCCCTTGTTTATTTTTTACTTTACGTACAGCTTGTGAGCTGGGGAGTTGTGGCACCTTCCACCCGCAAACTTAGGGACTAATATGGAAGGCCTGAAAACTTATGGTTTCTCAGAGGACCAATTCAATAAGATTATCAACGGTACCTCCAAGAATATCTCAACGGTAACTCTAGACAATAGTGATGAGGAGCTATGGAGAACATTATGGAATCTCAAAAAGAAAGTCATAAGAACTGAATTACATGCTGACTTTCTTGTTGAATGAAGGGACCATCTATTGTCCACAATGGTGTCACTCATACTTTTAATAATTTTATAAATTGCCATACCAAAAACTTGATATATTTTATCATGTGCCCATGCCTCTTAGGTTATGTGGGCGAGACCTCAAGAGAAATCAGGATAAGAATAAACGAACATAAGTCAGCGATAAGAACAAATAAAAAAACTGCCCCACTAGTAGAACATTGGGTTAAAGAACAGCATAAAATTGAAGATTTGAAATGGTGTGGAATAGAAGTTATCCACATGAGCTTTAGGGGTGGGGATTCAACCTTAAAAAGAAAGAAACGTGAACAATTTTATATGTCCCGCTTTAATACCTTTAGAAAAGGATTAAATAGCAAGGAGGACTGGGAGAGGCTTATCTGATCACAGTCGCCCCGCTAATATCGTGATTGTAGCTCTCGGATATGTTTCCCGTGTTACATCAAGTTGTTCTTTTCGTATACTGTTTCCTGGTTGCGGTTAGGTATTTTTGGCACACAATGTGTTTAGAGCCTATATGGACTGCCCAATGAGGGATTACACAAGGAGATACGATAGTGGTTGTGACAAAATAGATCATTGCTTTATATATTTCTCTGTTATATGGTGGCTAGGGTGACCCTTTTAAATAACTTGGATTTTCGTATAGACTTAATGGGTTTACCGTTTTTTCAATATGGCCGCCATATTTATGTTTGTTAAATGTATCTAGTTAAGCAATTTTTATAATACATCAAGTTCTTTGACAATCTATAGGTTGCTCATTACATGAGTTTCAATATTGTGGTTGTTAGTATGAGGGGATGTTTTCCCAAATAGTATGGTAATAGGTGATGTAATAGTAACTGCAGGCGATATAGAGGATTGTCCCCGTTATAAAATGGCCGCTATATTTACGGTCCGCTTGGTTGCGCACTCGTCAAAATATATAATTTAAAAAAAAAACGCGGGTGTTTAATTGCGTTTTAATAAATATTAGAATTTTTGTTCACAATAAATATCTTCAACACCCTTTGATGAGTTTGGTGTTTTCATGATGTTTTGGGAGGATAGATCATGTGATCTCCGTAAACTCTGTATAAATAGGAGCTCCGGGTCAAACACTATTGTGTATCCTGACCCGGAAGCTGTTCGTTTGGTTGCAAGGAGGCCGTACTAATTTTAAAAGGTGAGCGGGTAGGCCTTGTTAGTTAGGTCTTTCCATAGAGTAAACATCGTAGAAGCAATCTATGGATAATAAAAAGGACTCCTATGTGTATGGACATGGGTGAATGGTGATAATGTAAGCTCCCCGCTATATACGGTAAATCACGCACTGTTATGAAAGTAAGGATTTGGAACAGCATTTCCTTCTCTTATTTAAATCTCTAAGTGGGACACAATAGTGTGTGTAATTCACATTACTCGATATATAAATATTTATAAGATACTTTCATGGTTGAGACACGGAGAACCATACGATAAAACTTTTTTAAATAAAAGGGACATTTAGAATTTTAAAGCGCTATATCCCATGAATATATCTTTATATATATATTGTCCACCCGGTTATGTAAGCATTTTACTTGCTTCAGGGTGACATATTGGCACTCTGAGTGGAAGTCGCTAATAACGCGGTTTAAGCCAATATTAATAATAACTGTATCTTATAGATGATATTGATTTGATATCGTATAATAGCATCAAAATAATACAATATAATGTTTTTATTGTAGGTTTTAAACTATCGGCTGCATAAATGCCAGAGTAACCATAATAGATTATCCGCCATATATATTGATCAAAATACCGGCGAAGATCTTGTTTCTGGATTTGATATTTCCGATCACGGCGCATCCTTTGAGTCTATTGATGTTCCAGTTTTTATTTGTTTCACTGGTAAGCTTGTCCATGATACTCGGGCATTATTGAGTTACAACTGGGTGCCTTTGGTGTAATGCCCTTTATAAATTTTCCCCATAGGATTCGGGCACAATTGGTGCATAAAAATAGAACGGTGGCATCAACGAACACTTTTTAACTTATAAGATTTCCAACTCTAAGGTACGTTGATACTTACTGGGTATACTTCAATAAAATACACAACTTGGAGATACCGTTGTTGAGTTAATATTACTATAATAAATATATTTTCTCTTCTGTGTTCTTCTTTTTTAACCCCAAGGTTTTTGATGAGGAGAACATTTCCAATCCCTCATCCCTTCAAATTTGATTCGTTAAAACGTCTAGTAAAATTGAATTCTAGTAACGTCTTACAGTGTTTTTAGGTATGTTGTTCTTTTTCAATATTATCATTTTATTAGGATTAAGAAATATTATGGACAAATTCTTATAGTATTAAGCAAAATTATGGTTAAAAATGTTGTTCACTGCGAAGGGTGTACAATAATAATTTTGAGTGCTGGTGGTAACTTGAGTAATGATAAATTGTCAGAACAAAAATTTGTCGGTATTTAGATAACAGTGTATAATAGGTCAGCAACATATGTTTTTGATAATAACATAATGTTTTCTATCGTTTAGAAAACTGTCCTGAAGAAGGTGTACATTTGTCTAGTCACCGAAACGCAGCGTCGACAACTCTGTTTTCTTGTATTTGGGAATTTTATTATGAAATGTTCTTAATTTTGACAACTCTGTTTCCTGGTAATTTTGCATTTTAAGATGAAATGTTTTAAATTCTGATTGTGTATATATTTGCAAATAAATATTAATTTTTTTATGTCTTATTTTAGTTTGATTTTATTATTTTTTGTTGCTTTGACCCACTGGTTTTGAAGAATATTAAATTGTATGGACTCCTATTGACATCCTGACCACCAGCACTGTGTAGAACTTTAGTTTCATAAATTATTTTCTATAGGGACTTGTTTTTTTGTCTGTTGAATTTCAACATCATGTAGGGCACGCATGGATGGCATTGGATTGAATTGTTAAATGTGGTTTTTGGGGTGTATTTCACTTTTTGGGTGTAATATATATACCTTTGTTGGATGTGTGTGTGTGCTTGTTGTGTAACTTTCCAACCTTTTGTAGCCCTGTGGATTTTCGTTTTTGCATTTTTGTATTAAAGCTGTGTTGTTTAGCACTGCAGGCCTCCTTTGTCTGGTCATATTATTATAGGCCTGCTTGAGTTCATTGTTTTCCATGGCCTGTTGTGACTGTGAGTGACCACGTGGCTTGGGGCCATTTTGTGGTGGTAGTTTAGTAGTGTGCTGCTTTTTCCATATAGGCCTGCATGTCTTTTCTTTGTTCCCCTTGGCTTATGCTTGTTGTGAACTTGTGGGTGGCCTGGCCATGTGGTGGCGGCCATTTTGTGGGACCAGCCACTGTGCTTTTGCCATAGGCCTCCAAGCTTGCGGCCTAGTCTGCCAGTAGGCCCAGAGGTAGTCATCCTCATGGGTGCATAAAAACTGTTTCTGTGTTGTCTGTTGGATTGTAACATCATTTTGGCCATGGATGGCATTGGATTGAATTGAAAAATGTGGGTTTTGTGGTGGTATTTCAGTTTTTGGGTGTGTGTTACATAAATAGGCCTTTTCAGCCAGTAGGTAACCCTGGGCATTCAGCTCGCGGACTTTCGGCACCTCCGCACTGCGCGACAACGCGGACTTACACTTTTTCTCTTCTTTGCGCGCTCAATATAGGTTTCCGCGCGCGCGATAACGACTTTTTGTGACGATCGCGATGCCGAACACGCAGAATTTACAATCTGGCGAAGAATATCTCTCGAGCAGCATAAAACCTTCTCGAAAATGATGATTTAGTTCATTTTGCACAAAAAACTCCTCAGGTTGTCATTTAGATGTAGTTTGGTGAGCAAGGAGTCACTTTTTTTGTTTTACAATTTTTTTCACGAGGAAGGAAGTTGCCCAGAGTCTCCAACTGCCTGGTCCTGTCCTTTGTCTTCACTTTCTTGTTATTTTGGGTGGCCTGGCCATGTGGTTGGCGGCCATTTTGTAAAGCCAGGCATTGTGCTTTTGCCATAGGCCTGCATTGTCTGTCTTGTGTTCCTTTTCTTGTTGTTGTGGCTGGCCTGGCCATGTGGTGGCGGTCATTTTGTGGGACCAGCCACTGTGCTTTTGCCATAGGCCTCCAAGCTTGCGGCCTAGTCTGCCAGTAGGCCCGGAGGTAGTCATCCTCATGGGTGCATACAAACTGTTTCTGTGTTGTCTGTTGAATTTGTAACATCATTTAGGCCATGGATGGCATTGGATTTAATTGCAAAATGTGGGTTTTGGGGTGGTATTTCAGTTTTTGGGTGTGTGTTAAATAAATAGGCCTTTTCAGCCACTAGGTAACCCTGGGCATTCAGCTCGCGGACTTTGGGCAACTCCGCACTGCGCGACAACGCGGACTTACACTTTTATCTTCTTGCGCGCTCAATATACGTTTTCGCGCCCGCGATAACGACTTTTTGTGACGATCGCGATGCCGAACGCGCAGAATTTACAATCTGGCGAAGAATATCTCTCGAGCAGCATAAAAACTTCTCGATAATGATGATTTAGTTCATTTTACACAAAAACTCCTCAGGTTGTCATTTAGATGTAGTTTGGTGAGCAAGGAGTCACTTTGTTTTTGTTTTACAATTTTTTTCACTAGGAAGGAAGTTGTTGGGTGGCCTGCCCATGTGGTGGCGGCCATTTTGTGGGACCAGCCACTGTGCTTTTGCCATAGGCCTCCAAGCTTGCGGCCTAGTCTGCCAGTAAAGTAGGCCCAGAGGTAGTCATCAAGGGTGCATAACAACTGTTTCTGTGTTGTCTGTGGAATTTTGACATAATTTAGGCCATGGATGGCATTGAATTTAATTGCAAAATGTGGGTTTTTTGGGAGGGTCTATTTCACTTTTTGGGTGTGTTAAATAAATGCTTTTTTTGCGTGTGTAATTATAATTATGTGTTGTTGTAGTGGCTGTCTAACTTTCCAAACTGTTTTTAGCCATGTGGATTTTAGTTTTTGCATTAAAGCTGTGTGTGTTTTATCAGGCATCCTTTGTCTGCCCATATATAGGCCTGCTTGAGTTCATTGTTTGCCGTGCCTTGTGCCTGTGAGTCACCATGTTGCTGGGGGCCATTTTGTGGTGGTAGTTAGTAGTTTGCTGTTTTTGCCACACAAGCCTGCGTGTCACTCTTTCCATTGTTCCTCTTGTCTTACTGCTTCCAAATCCATCCCCATTGCCAGCTGCAGCTACCTGATGGTACATACATCCCACGTGATGCACAAATTTAGGCCAAACATGCTCCACTACATTTTAGTTTTTGTTCTTTACTATTCTTATTCTTCCAGAGTGTACACACTACACAGTAGCCAGGAAAGCCCTGGCCTTGTTGTCAAAGTCTCATAAATGGCTACACTGTGTGTTGTTGTTCACTGAGTTTCTAAAATTTAATAATTGAGGCCACCACCACACACTAAGTTCTATATTATATTTGTTTGATTTGTGCTATCGTTTGACTGATGTTGTTCTGGCTTTTTGCTTTTAGGTGCACAAAGACTGAGGAGGAGGTGTGTCATCATTGCCCGTTGCACTGCCAGACAGACATCCTGCTGCTGTACACAACGTGACGTGTGACCTGACCAGACATCTCTGCAACTGAGTGCTGCTGACATCTGAAGAAGATGGGCCCAAAGAAAGCAGGTACCAGGTCCTCCAGTGACAAGAAAGTTGCTATTGAGAAGAAGGAACAGAAGAAGGAAGTGACACTTAAGTCTGGTGTGCCGCCCAGTACCTTTTTGGGGAAAAAAATTACGCCTGCAGCAACGGTGTCCGGGGGGCAAGCTGGGGGCAGCACCTCCGCATCAGTGGGCCCAACCCACCAACCCAGGCCCAAGCACATGAGTGTGGAAGAGGTAGCCAGCCTAATGGTGGAAAGCAGTGATGCTGAGCCTGAGATAAACTTATCGCTATCTCAAAGTAGTACCCAATCAACGCAGGAGGAAACACAGCAGATAAGTGGTCAACAACAACAGCCGCAACCACCGCCCGCAATAGTAGTTGTTGTTCCTCCCGAAGTAGGGGCAGTTCAGGAAATTGAGCCTCATGCAGAGGTAGAAGAAGAAGCCACTCATTCGGAAGATCCATTGTCTTCCAAATCTCCAGGCAAGGAAAAGGAGGGGTAGTCCATCAAGTTCTTCGCCAAGCCCCCCTTCTGATGATCTAGATGCCACTTGGAAGCCACAAACTGAGTCTGAGAGGGAGCCACGTCCCAAGACCAAGCTAGGGAAAAGGAAGGTTCCAGAAAGCCTTACACTTATGGAGGTTGATGTAGAACAGCAGGATGATGATGATGAGCCAGTCATCACGAACATCACTCCCGGCCCGAGGAGATGGAGACCAACATTATTACCCTATCCAAAATCGCTGCGAGGGATGTAGCACACATACCTCCACAGGTAACACCACCAACACGACCTACAGCTTCCATATTTGCATTAGCAAAGGCCCGGCAGCGACCTACATCCAGCACAACCACCACCTCAGTAGAAGTAGGTAGTGGTACAGCAGCAGCACAGAGTCAAATTCAACACACACCCTCCAGTTCATCCGCCATTGGAAGTGGCACCTCCAGCAGGAGGCCAAAGTTAAGCTCCCCAGTTTGGGACTTCTTTACGGTTAGCGAAAAGGAGGAGAACATTGCTATATGCTCCATTTGTAATATCTCTGTTAGTCGTGGTAAGCTTGGTACAAACTATGGTACCGGAGGCCAAATGACCCATCTGAAAAAACACCACTTGATCAGCTGGGAGGACCACCTTCGCGACATAAAAAAACTGCAACCATTGGTGTTGGTGGGGATAAAGGAGTAGAAGATCCGATCACGGTGGAAGAGGAAGGACAGGGAGACATTCTCTCTGGTAGTGGTACACAAGGTGTCCCTGACCACAGCAGTGCAGTGTTGTTAACGTCGCACACATCTTCAGCTACATCTCAGTGGCACAAGAGTAAGAGTCAGCCTGAGACACCAAGGACAAGGAGTACCGCAATCCAAAAAAGTGCGTTGAGCATAAGAGAAAGGAAAACCATGCAGCCTACCATTATCAGCATGTTTGGTGGGGAGGGGCAGTACGAACGCAACCACCAAATAGCACGTTTGTACAATGCGAAGCTGGCTAAAATGTTAGCACTGGACCTTCTCCCTTTTTCTTTTGTTGAAGGGGTGGGTTTTCTGGAATTTGTGTCAACCATCTGCCCAAAATGGCATGTTCCCAGCCGCTACTATTTTGCCAGAGTTGCTGTTCCAGCACTACATCACGACGTGCTGGAATTGCTTGGAAAAGCCTTGAAGCAGAGTGCTGTTCAGAGTATCCACCTGACAACAGACATGTGGACCAGTTGCCAAGCCACTGATTACATGTGCATCACTGCACACTGGATCTCTTTGCGGGGTTAGAGAACAGATATCTGCTGGTGTTGACGCTGCTGAGATTTTTCATGCCACTCGCAAACATGCAACTGTAGCCATGTTTGCCATGGAGAAATCTCATACTGCTACAAACATTTTGGAAGAGTTTAACAGCAAGGTCTTTGAGTGGCTGCGCCCAAGAGGGCTTAACATTGGTTTTGTTGCCACGGACAATGGCAGTAATGTAGTTAGGGCCATGGAAGATGGTCGCTATTTCAGGGTCCTGTGTTTGGCACACTGCATTAACATTGTTGTTCAAGACTTTTTGAAAAATGAATCCAAAGTCAGCAACTTACTGGCCACCTGCAGAAGAATATGCACACATTTCAGCCATTCTTTTAAAGCCCGGAAGCAGCTGAGGGTCATTCAACGTGAGCATAAAATGCCAGTCAAAGCGCTCATCCAGGAGGTGCCAACACGTTGGAACTCAACTTATTACATGCTTGATCGTCTGTTTGAACTGTACATACCACTCAATGCTTATGTCATGCAAAGATTAGGGGAACCTACTGTGAGAGGCATGACCGTTGAGATGACTCAATGGGACCTCATTAAATGCCTGACTGAGATGCTACTTCCTTTTGAGATATTCACACGTGAAGTCAGCAGGGAGGACTGTACTATGGGCCAAGCTATCCCATTGTTGCACATGCTAGAGTAACAGCTGAAGGAGGTGTCTGAAACGTACGCAGGTGTGGATGACAAACAAGACGCATATCATTTGGCGGAGACCTTAGCCGCTCGCTTATCTGAAAATACAAGGATTCAAAATAAAATTTTGTCACAACCACATTACATTAGTGCCACAATTTTGGATCCACGGTACAAAGTATTTCTGAACAGCAAGGCAGTAATTCCTTTTCGGAAGTGGATGTTGCCAGCTACAAAACTTTGATAGCTAAGGAAGCCACTATTTTCGAAAACGAACGGCTGTTAATTGCAGGCCCCCACCCCAGGCCATAACAACAAGTACTAGAGGGCATCCAGAGTCAAGTTCTACTCGGAGCCTGAGGGCAGTGCGTTTGCCTCTCAGCAGTCACCTACACCAACAATAACATCAACAACAGCAAGAACAGGATCATCCACAGTACAATCTGCAACTGATTGGTTTCTACGGCAGGGGTATGGTAAGTCCAGTGCTGATGCAAAGGCAAAAGAGGCCGAGCACATCGGAGCACCCCTGAACATTGAGCGGATGGTCCAGGCCTATCTGGATGACCCAACAGAGGACTTCATGGATCGAAACCCATTGGTGTATTGGTATGGGAAAAGAAGCCAATGGACAGTGCTCAGCAGGCTGGCGATAAAGTATCTGGCTTCCCCTGTCGCAAGTGTCTCTTCAGAGCATGTTTTCAGTGCTGCTGGCGCCATTGTAACTTCGAAAAGGACCAGTCTCTCGGCCAAAAGCGTGGAGAGGTTAACCATGATCAAAATGAATTAGCACTTTATACCACCGGATTACAAAATACGTGAATCACAGCAGGAAGAGGAGAGCGACTTGGATGACGTAAATAGTGCATTACAGGACCTACTTCTGTGCGAACCACCAGAGTTTGAGGACGAGCTCCTCTTCCCTGACAACTAGGCTTTCAAATTGTTACTTTCTTCCTTCTTTTATGTGTCTGTGTATCTGTCTTTCTGGTTCAAATCAAATCACAACAAATCCATCACCACCGTCTTCTCTTTTTATTTCCCTATTGGAGTTGCACGTCTGTGCATTTAACTGTCCACTCTTCAGAGTCCTGCTTCATCTTCCTGTCTCGCCCTAGTACATTTCCATCAAGCCAGACATTGGAGTACAAGAAATGTTGCCTTTACCAGTCCCTCCATAAGAAGTGAAACGTGACTATAGCTATCCTCAGTTTTGTTTCCGAGCCGAAACTCATCAGTGTCCGAAGGCTACTGCCTCTGCAGGCGTCCACAACTCTTCACTGTCAGAACTTGGGCAGGCATCCAAAAGTGAACTCATCACTGTCCGAAGGCTACAGCCTCGGCAGGCATCCAAAGCTCCTCACTGTCAGGACAGAAGGTACTTGGCAGAGAAAGACAAGACTCTTCGAAGAAACTTGCTGACATTTGTGCAAACTCAAATGACCAGCAATGAGCGCTACCCAGGCCGCGGCCCATCATCACAGTGCTGACCATGTGAAGCAACTTAAACTGTGACAAAGTGCCACAGATGAATAAGACGAAAACCGAAACAGCGACTAACACGCAAAATGAATGTGGACTGGAGTAATGATGATGACGCCACTGCCCCGTAAAAAAAAAACCACACACCTGTCAGAACTAGGCATCTGATGATCTGACAGCCAAAGAGAAGAGCAAGACAGGTAATGATGGAATGCATTGGATGTTTGCAGACTCTGAGCGATTGCTGTTGTTTGTTGTTGATGTTGTGCATAAACTAAAGTCGAACTCTACTCTACTAGTTAATCTACAAAGTGACTCAAGTCAGTGACAGTCAATGTTTCCCTTATTGTTGTTTAATAACCAAATTGTACTCCTACTACTGCAGGTGCAGGCCAATATCTGTTGCAATTTTTTAATATGGAATATGGACTTTGGGGCCGATTCCGATCTCGGCCGGTAGGGCTCCGAATCGGATTCGGCTTTACCGGATCCGATTCGGAGCCCTGTTTCCCGACCGAACCGTACGCGGGTCCGGCCGAGCGAGTACGATGCGAAATCGCCGACCGACTCGTCCGGGCGTCCCGACCGCTCCGACCGACTCGCTCCCGGCTCGAACCGCTCCGACCAACTCGCTCGGACTCGACTCGCACCGCGCAATGGAGACGTTCCCCGGCCGGGTAAGTACGATGCGCGCCGCGAGCAGTCCGACCGAGCCGCGCACTCCGGCTCATAAGAGCTGTCGGAGCCGTACTTTGGGGGTCCGTGTCAGACCCCCCTGTACGCGTAGCCGCGCGGAGTCGCACACAGGGGGACCCATGGGTCCCCTCTACCTGTGCGTGTACGGCGCGAATCGGCTTCGCCGCGTACCCGCTGTAGGGGTCGCCCTTGTCCGACTCGCACCCATTGAGTCAATGGGAGCCCGCGTACGCATTGTACGACCGGCTCCCATTGACATCAATGGGAGTCCGATAACATACGGACACATCGTACTCGTTCGGTCGGACTGCACGGGTCCGATTCGGTCGGAAATCTCTCCAGGTCCGGCTCGGTCGGAGAAATTTCCGGCCCGAATCGGAATCGACCCCTTAATCGGAGTCACTACAGACTGAGTTGGAGTTGGACAACACGTACCACACCATGATGATGACCATACTATCTTTGCAGGATAATAGTAACTTTAGTATCATTCATCATTCATCTTTTAATTAATTGGAATCCTTTTTTCTCTTCAATCATTACGACTGTGTGTTGTTGTTGTTTGTTTGCTAATTGATCCCTAGAACTATTTTATAATTTTCTTTGCTATCTTTAAAAGTAAGCCCAGTACAACATGGAATTTGGGTCTCTGAGGGCATATTACAGGCAAGGCAAATTGCGTAGAATATACTGCTGCCCTGTACTGTCTAATTGTCTAGTAGGAGTTAGTAAGAACCACTCATTAACCATCAAGTTATCTTCATCATCATGCATGCATTTCCTTTTTCTCCCTTTATAGATTTTTGGGATAAGATCATGGGCATCTGCCAAGATAGCGCTTTGCTTTTGTTGTCCATGCGTACTGTTTTGCTTTCTCCAAACTTTCCCCAAACCCCCCTTCCCATCCATTCATCAAACCCTAACCCTCTTCCCCTGGGCTGTGATTTATATTGAGGTGTGATGTGACTACATAAAATGTACACCAATTGATCACACGCTTGCTGGGGCAGATGTGGTAAAAGCAACACTAATTAAATTTCAAGGCAGGGCGAGGAGCTTCTTCTGCTTGCCCACCCATGCTCAGTCTATGTGTAAGCTGTCACCGGCTAATAGTACATCATAATTAATTGCCAGCATTGATTGGATTCATCATCAAACTCCTACCACACAGCAGTAAAGGTTACGAATTACGATTGTGTTAAGTTAAGTGACTCACTCGACACAACTACAGTTTGTAACTTCTTGTACTAGGCTGTCCCCGCCACCATTATGTTTTATTTGACTTTAGCAGTTGCAAATGCAATATTGTTTGTTTGGCAGTCTTCTTCTGTACTGTATTTGACTTCGTTCTACTACTCCTCCCACAGTCGCTTTCAGGCAAGTGACTGTCTCTTTTTATTTTTTTAGCAAATGCTGCTGGCAGTGTCTACTCTACTACTACCACCACAACCATGGCATCTTCTCCATTCTCTTGGGAAACCATGCAGCCATCGCTGTGCCGAACGTAATCATCATCAATCACAGGTAAGATAAGTTTGGTGGGAGGTATAATGGACTAGGAGGAGAGACTGACAGTACTAGTAGGACAAATAACTCAGTGAGGGGTACCGCATCTATCTGTTTGTGTTACATCATCGGCAGATTATTTAAATCAAAAACTGGCTGCGGCCCTGCAGCAGCAATGAAACCATGTGACGTTAATTTGTAAAACAGTAACCCCCCACAAAACATTAACATTGTATGTTTAAGTATAAATATAATTTATTACCCTAACAAAAATAAACTATCCCACACCTGACCCACCCCTCTCCCTAACCCCAAACAATGTCCAAAACAAAAAAAAGTCCAAAGAATGTCCAGAAACCCCAACGCCCAATTCCCACCCACCAACAAAAGGAATAAAAAAGGGGCAATGCAACAGGGTCCTATAGTTAGATTCGGCGGGCTTTAAGGTGTTTGTCCACCAGAATTTTAACCCGCTCCTCTAGACGTGCCACCCAGAGGAGAATCTTGCGTCGAAATGCCCTGCAGTGGCATCCAGGGTGGGGGACAGCAGTGCTGGTTGCAATAGAATTTCGGCGGCGGGCGGCTGCCAGACCGCGGCGCCGTACCACTGGAGGTCTGGCCTGGCTGGGGCCCGGGGCATCGGACGAGGCTGCAGCTGCTGCCGCCTCCTCCTCCTCCGCCTGAGCCACCAGCCGCCGGTACTCCGCACAGATGGCCTCCAGTTTCCGGTGCCAGGCCCTGGCTGCCAACTCCTTCCGGGATGGTTTGTCTTGGGAAGGAGTACTATCTATATCAAGAAAGAACAAGAATATTGTTGTAACCAGTACTCTTAGCAAAACAGTAACACAAAATTAATTCAACACATAATGGCACAGTAGCACTAGCAAGAAGCACAGTACATAACATTTCTGGTAATAAATTATCTATCTATCCTCCCACTTCCTCGGCCTGTAACATTTGTGGGAGTTTCAGGCATTATACTAGCACTATGGACTCCAGTACACAGTACACCAGTCTTCTTCTTATCTCTACTAGTTTAGCGAAATGACATAACCTGGTTGTAGCCGGCATGCCAGCTCGGTCATCTATGCTTGCACCCAAGACAAACAGACGAGTCATCATGACGCAGACTCACGTTAGTTTGATTTACTACTGTATGCAGGTGGGGAAGCTCGTATTTATTTTTCTATTACGGGTGGCACTGGCCATACTCTCTCTGTTACATGAAGCAGGGCAATTGGTCAATTTCACTTTGACAGTGCCCTGGCTACTACAAAAAGGCAGATTATATATCTGATCCAATGATCATTGCTTTTATGGGACGACGACATAAGGTCAGTAGCGGTCGGTGGTGGGACTCGGGGAGTGCTGCCGGGCGGTGACGTAGGGAGGGGCAGGGTGGGGGGTAGTAAACTATGGATTATGGCCAATTACAGGTAAGTGAACATATAAATAAATAAAACTAATTTTGTTGCGCCCACTGCATCGCTTTTGGCGGTGCAGTGCGCACAATGAAATTCGCTTTATTTATTTTTATGTTTAGAGTAAACTTACCTGATTTGGCCACGTAATACATTGTTTACTGCTACCCCCACCCTGCCCCTCCCCACATCGGCTTTGCTACTGTGGCGCGGTTTCTTTTACATTCCCTTAAAACTAAAACTGTGCATCCCGTGACAGTCTCCGCCTATGCTGTCTATGCTGAATACATACAGGCATCCATCCATTCTAAGTAAATGTCAATCATTCTTCTTAATCTCTCCACAAACCTTACTTTGTTTCGCCAACAACAACCCATGCGTCCACTCACTCGGTTGCTTGCCTTGGCTTAGAGTTTCACCCAAACACCGCTGATGATTCTTGCTATCCACAGTATCCACCCATACTGTGTCGCCCACCCAGGCAGGCATCCATTCTTCTTTCACCTTCCACCCATCCTTCAACAACACATGCATCTGATTCCTATCAGCCACCTATATCTATGCTTCCAACGTATCCTTCTCTGCCAGTCATCATATTAGATCTCGCCCGTCCTTTCTCCTTCCACCCTTCTTTCCCTTTTTATTCAACACATCCATCAAGGTCATCTGATCTGACTTTTAGTCTCCTCCATAAAACTTTCACAGCTGAGTTGGAGTCAGATAGAAGAGGCCATTGGTTAATCAAGTCACGCTGGTAATGCTATTGCTACTGCATTGCTAATGCTAAGTAAAGGGTGTCTTCTCTTCTTCAACCGTTGTATAATGTTCACTACAACTTCATACCTAATAAGTCTCAACAACAGTACAGTGAGTGAAGTCACTCAACACCCTTCCAGCTAGTGCAATGTCAATACGTAATGAATATAACTTACCATCGCCCGCCACTGCTGCTGGCTCACCCCCTGTAGCTCCTGCAGGTGCCGCATCTCCTTCCCCCTCCGGAATGGTCGAATCGCCGCTGGCCCCGCCGGCACTGGTGGTCGCTACTACGCCTAGAGAAAAACATGACACATTTTTAGATGCCTGTGTACACCTCCCCCTATTTATATTTCTTCTTTTTCCCTAGCAAGATAGAAAAAAAAAGTTAATACATACATATGATATTATACATCACATTCAGTAGTCCAAATCGGGTACTAGAGTCAGTAGACACTAGTAGTGTTATGGTCCCTAGGGTCATTATTTATTATACTATACTCTACTCTTTGCAAAGTTAGCCTGAGCCATGCAACCATTTTTCGCTTCATGTCTTTTGCACATGTTACCTCGCAGCTTGTTGTGCAGTAACAGTAAGACGCCTTTTTAGCCCACATGAGCACATACAGCTACTGTCTGAGCGTTGCGTACAAGAGGTAGAAAAACAAGCCACTTTGTTATGGAGTTCGGTTAGTCCGTATTGCTTAGCCATAAGTAACATGTTACACTTTTTTGGCAGGACTGACAAATGCTTGCATTACACTATCTAACGTGCACCATTTTTCTCAGGCAGAAGATTTCCTTCTACGAACCAGAGATTTGCAGAGCTTATGAATGATGCATGTAACCAGTAATTCTACGTTCTACGGTGAGGAGTCTCCCAGAATTCGCACAGATCTTTTGTCTTCTAAGTTCTATCATCATGCACTTGTTGTAACAATGTTTATTGTTTTAATCTTATGCATTTAGCTGTTGGAGCTGGCTGGAGTACACTGAATTTTATAGAACAACATACAGAGCTTGTTAGTTGAAAATAAACCTTTTGAACTTAAACATAGACTCTGTGGGATTTGGTGTGGTGGTGGTGGAGGTGGTGGACTTACACGAGTAAGTGAGCGAAAGGGTGTTATGTTCTGGGTTGTGTAATCATTGGGTATCTTCGGGTGGGGGTTCGGGGACCTATTGAGAGTGAGACACTATAGCTAGTCGTTCAGGGGATTGTGGGTTCACTTCTGACTGAGGTGTGAGGAATGTCCAAGTTCCAAACTCCCATCACCAACATCCTATTTCCTTGTGCATAGTTCTGCATGGGGCTGTGCAGAATCCACACATTAGTAGTAGTATGTACTATATCCTATCAAAAATAGACCAATATCTGGTTGGGCATTTTGTTTGTGGTAATTGTCAAAGCCTCAAGATTAAGAAGCCTAGAAGAGGACAACCGAAAGGACTGGACTCAGCTATTGGTCAATCGAAGTTTTATTCAAAACCGTACAATAAAGAGTGTCAATGCAAACTGGGCAGGCTTAGCGACAGACTAATAGTAGTAGTACAGACATTCATAGCAGAGGCAGTTCGAACTTAGAGGCAGGGATAACCAGAATTTAGAAACAGATAGTCAAGTCAAGATCAAAGAATCTTTTGTAAAAAATAGAATTAGGCAGTGGAACCATAATTAATAGTTCTGAAAAAATAAGGTGCAGTAAAAGTTAGGGCAATATAAATGTTAATATTAACCACTGGAGGACTTACTGGGACCAGCAGCAGGGCCCTCGGTAGAGGAGCGGTCCTCTGGTGGTTGTCCCGCCGACTCGGACCCCGTCTTCTTGCCCCTGGGTGCTGCAGATCAGTGATCATGTAAGATATAATAAAGAAAGACACAAACATTAATGATTGCTGTGAAACAAATAAATTATCTAAAAAAACGCTCAAAAACGTTTTAGGAAACAAAAATTGCAATAAAATTAACCTATCTAATCCGATCGACTACTGGCTTGCGGGATTCACGGTCACGGACAGTCTACTTATTTGGGAACACTAATTCAGTGTTCCATTCTGATTGATTCAAATAAAATCCAGAACACTAACTAAGCCTAAGTACCACCTGACCTAGCCCACCTATTCCAGGCGGGCCAATTGTTCATTAAGTCTGCATTTCCATTTTTTTAGCCCTCAAAAATGCATAGATCAGAAGGAGGACACATGCATAAATTGGTGCATAATGCATACACCAAATTGTTGGTTGGTTAAGTCTGATGTTCTGCAGCTGACTGACACTGCTAAGCTTACCACTCACTAAACAAACTACAAAAGGTTCTACTAAGGACTGGGGTAAGCAGCACTCAGTGACAGAGGATGCGTCACGCGGACCGCTCAAAAATTATCAACTAATAGTAACTAAACCTAGTATCAAACTATCAATCCATCCACCACTATTTGACAGGAGGACAAAGGAAGGACTAGAGTCTCTCTAGCAATAGCATTACCTAACTGAAGTTCTCTAAAGTAAACTCTTACATAATAATAAGGAAAAGCGAGCGCAAAGTTGCAAGTAAGAGTAGCGCCCAGCACCTGTGTCCTACAATCACAGAAGATTTTGAAACGTAATTTACCTGCAATGTAAGCAGCAGTATTCTTGTTATTTGTAAAAAATGTATACACAAATCACAATACTTATACTACTATATATATTAGCTACTCACCAAGCCCCACGACCTCGACACCTAGCAGGTCCAACAGGTCCTGCTCCCGGTCGAGGATGTCTGACCACCGGTGGGCCAGTTGGTTATGGGTGCACCGGCGGTGACGCTCCTGGGTCGGGTACCCGGAGCCTGGCCTGCCGCCTGCTGCCAAGGTCAAGGGGAGGTGGCGCTGAACAAAAAAAACATGGGCGGCCACCTCCGCCTCACTAAAAAGCTGGCGGGCTTGCACCCCTGCAGGGCGCAGTCTGCCGCAAGGCAGGCGGCTCTTAGGCGCACGCGCCTTGCCCTTCGAGCCGTTACTGCTGCTACCCTTCGCCATGGTTCTGGGGTGGGAGGACGAGGCGGAAAAGAAAAGTTAGAAGGGAAAAATAAAGTTAGGGGAAGAAGTAGGAGCTTAAAGAAGAAAGTTATATAAAACAGTAGAAAAGTTAAAAAAACGCAGTAAAAAGTAGAAAAAAATGCAAAATATAGACTTAGGCAGAGAGAGAGATAGATAAGAAATAAAGAAAAATTGAAAAACAGTGTAAAAAACTAAGGATTGCAAAGATTGAGGGAGGATAGAAAAGCAGGCCCAGAACCATAGCATAGAGTGAAAAACAAGATGGCCGCGCCCATCGCGACCGCGTGGGTAAGTTCGCACGATATTTCTCCCCGAGCAAGCACAAAACGTCGCGAACACGTACAACGCGTTCCCGAACATGGAATGCGCATCGCGAGCACGCTATACGCGACCCGGAACAGGAAATAAGGGATCGCGAACGGGCGGGACAAGTGAAAAACACAATGGCCGCGCCCATAGGCGACCGCATGGGTAAGTTCGCGCCCCCGAGCATGCAAACAGCGTCCCGAACACGCACAACGCGTTCCCGAAGAAGAAAAACGCATCGCGAACGGGCGCGACAAGCAGCTACGCATGCTCACGAAGCTACGCGTAGCTCACGTAGCGCTCCAACGTCTTCGCGTAGCTTCACGTAGCGCGACTACACCAACTATGCCCAGGGTTAGTTGAGAGGGCTTGCTTTATCCAGGAACTACTAGTTTTAATAACTATCTCTGTTTTACATGTCCAGTAGTGTCCAGTAGTGTGTAGTGGAGGGTGGGAGGGGCAGGCCAAGCAGCAGCAAGCAGTACGCTGCACATAGGAAGGTCGCCTCTGCTGCCACCCTACTTCGCCACCCAGTATGGGATACCTAATGCCTCCCTTGCAAATTTCTCCCTAGACCCCTCTTTTCCCCCCTCCTACCGTCTATTGTGCAGTGGTTGCAGTTGCAGCCCAGTTCTTGGCACTCAATCCAGCCGCTTGATACCTCACAGCATCTTCTTTGCACTGCCCAATGCGGCGTCTCACTCACACCCCTTGCTGTCCTTTGGCGGCGCTCCCACCACTGCCAAAGCTGCAGTGTGACAGCCACGATTTCACTTCAGCACTGCAGCTCCTAGCCGCTGATCTCGGAATCGCAATGGAGAGACTGCGGCTCCTGTATTCTCCACACGCTGCGGCACGACACGATGACCCAAATACTCCCCGCTGCCGTGCACTGCTGTGCTAGGAGCAGGATTCAAGGGTACGTCACTCCAATCCTTTGCATGGTGACCATGAACCGGAAGTATCCTCGTTAGCTGAAGAGCATGACAGGAGCTCCGCAACAGAGTCAATGCACTGGTTCTGTGACCCCCAGACTGGAAATGTGTCAATTTTACTGGATCAAGCACCTGGGTCCACTTCCAATGAAGCAGGCACAGGTGGAAGTGATGAGACTTTGATATCCCTGAGTCTCAAGCAACAGGAACAAAGCCAACAAGCCAATGGAGATCCCTCTGGTTTCAAGGCAGATTCCAGCTCTCCCGCAGCAGGGTCAGAGAGCAGCTGGCAGCAGGGCAGCACAGCAGAAAAGCAGTTCTTCAAGAGCAACAGTCTAGCAGAGTGACAGTCCTCGTAGCAGCACAGCCGTTCTTCTGACAGAGGTTCTTTGCAGGTCCAGATTTGCAGGTTTGCAGATTTGCAGATTTGCAGGTCCACGGTTTCGGAAAGCCCGGATGGGTGGCAGATCTTTCATGGTCAAGGCTTCCAAGCTTTGGAACTCCTTGCCAAATAACATACGACATATTGACTCAGAGCCGCTATTTAGGAAAGCGGTGAAAACGTGGCTATTTAGCCTAGGTTAATATGATCAGGTTTCTTGATGATTAGTCCTCCCTGTCTGCCTCTTATGGCTATAGCGCCGGGACACCTCTGCTTGAGGTAGCTGTTCGCGCTCTACAAATGTCAGTATTATTATTATTATTATTAGAAGTGTCTGATTTGGTGGGGTCAGAGACTGAGGGGCAGATTTACAAGAAAGTGACGCATCTGTATAGATGCGTCACTTTCCCTGCGCCACCCTCAGAAACCCTTGCGCCACCATAGATGCGCCATATTTACAAAACGGCGCACTATGGCGCAAGGTTTGACAGATGCGTCAGAAATTCTGACGCATCTGTTGCCGGAAAAGTCACGCATTGCTGGAGTCGTGTCGCAAGCACGACGCAACTCCAGCAATGCGTGTTGAGGCCTATTCCCACTACACTGCGTCACTACTTACGCCTGCTTCAAGCAGGCGTAAGGTTTTGACACAGTGGCGTCCTAAAAGTGGCGCAGTGAAATCTTGTAGATTTCACTGCGTCACTTTTACGAGGCCTTCCTGCGTGGGAACGCCCACCCTGCATACATTATACCTGACGCAGGTATAATGTGACGCAGGGCTTTACAACGTGACACATCTCCCTAGATGCGTCACGTTGTAAATAGGCCGCATTTTTTGCGCCGCCATTGCGTCAAAAAAAGTGACGCAATGGCGGGGCAAGAAGGCACAAGGAGCTTGTAAATCTGCCCCTCAGTATTTATACTCAGCTGTGCCTTTGAAGTGGGGGGTTACTTCAAAGAAGGGTCTTTGAAGTGCACAGAGGTCCTTTCTTCCTAGCTCTGGCTCCAGACTCACTACGGGGGATGATCAACCCTTTGTGTAGGGACAGGACACTACCTATTCAGGTGTAAGTGTCAGCTCCTCCCTCCCATCGGCCCAGGATGAACCATCAGGATGCAGATGATACTCAGAAACAACGAACCTTCCTTTATGTGTGGCTGTCTAGAGACAATGCACAAAGTTAATATGTCACCCACCCCAGACATGTATTGGAGACAGGTTGCAGGGACACAGAGCTTTAAGAGCAGATAAATGCCCACTTTCACGTAAGTGGCATATCTAAAATAGTAATGTCAAATCCAACTTTACCAATAAAAAGGATTTGTCATTGCCATGCCAAAGATATAAAACATGACAGAGCTTCTCCTTCAAGTCGAAATGAAAGTAAAACTGCTTACACATGCTCTACAGTGGCAGGCGTGAAACACGATTGAAGGGCTACCTGGGTGGGTGGCTCAATCAGTGCTGCAGGCCCACTATTAGCATTTAAGTTATAGGCCCTGGGCACAAGTAGTGCACTCTACTAGGGACTTACAGATAAATTAAATATCTCAATTATGAATATACCAAATGTAACCATGTTTAAGTGAGAAGCACATGCACTTTAGCACTGGAAAGCAGTGGTAAAGTGCTCAGAGTCCTAAAGCCAACAAAAAGGTGGTCAGAAAAAGAGGAGAAGGAAGGCCAAAGGTTTGAGATGGTCCTTCAGAAAGGGCCATTTCCCAACAGCCATCCACTTAAGTAGCTCCTTATAACATGTTTCAAGCCTGCCACTATGCCTGTGTGCAGTTTTAAAATGTCAATTTTGACTTGGCAAAATAAACCCCTTGGCAGGCCTAAAACTCCCTTTTTAATACATAATTGTAGTGGAGGGGGAGAGTGAACCTCTCCTTGACCTCCTATCCTCCAAGAAGCAAGATAGGTCAGTAGAGGGTGTCAAACCTCTCCCCTACCCTGACCCCAGAGCAGCAGATGTACTGTTGTCAGTTATTGGGATAGTTTGCCTCCCTACTCTCCCTCACTCCTGGGCTCACACATGTGTGTACCCCTGACATTAATACTGGAGACAGTATGCCTGTGAAGAATACAATTTACAGGTTGTCAGCCAAAGTGAGGGCTAGCATCATGAAGGAAGTCTATAAAAGGCTTGAGGTGGAAGTGACTGAGCACTAGCAGTAGTCCTAGACCCAGCCCAGTGATGCTCGTACCCAAGGCCGCCCCACTGGGTGCAGCCCGGAACTTAGAGCATGTGTAGACTAAAGGGGGCTCAACTCAGTCACTAAGACTATCGCATACCCCGTCCCCTGAGGTGATGAGCTCATTGACAGTTTGGGGGCTGCCAAGCTCCTCAGCACCTTTATCCTTACTTCAGGATACTGGTACATTGCCCAGACTGAGGGGACCAATGGGAGGTCAGCCACTGTCAGCCATTTACCTTTACTCGACCCTAGAGGGCCACTTCCAATTCCGGGTGGGCCTCTTTGGGCTAAAGAATGCCCCTGCCACCTTCCAGAGGTTGGTAAACAAGGTACTTGAGGGGATGGAGGCCATCAGTGCTGCTTACTTGAATGACATAACTATCTACAGTAGCTTCAGGGAGAACCAGTTATTTCACCTCCAGGAGGTCCCTCAGGCTCTGCAACAGGTGGGCCTGACTATCAAGGCCAGCAAGTTCCAAATAGGACTGGGTTCTGTAGTGTGCTTGGGACGCCTCATGGGCGTGCAAGGTGCAGCCCATCCCGGCCAAGATAGAGACTATCCTGGCCTGGGATCCCTGCAAAGCCCAAACTAAATAGAGGGCCTTCCTGGGCCTCACAGGATAGTACAGGAGTTTTGTTAAGGACTATGGCACCATTGTTGTCCCTTTAACCGAGTTGACGTCTAAGAAGCAGTCCAAGAAGGTGATCTGGGAGAGGCCTGCCAGAAAGCCCTGACACCCTCAACGAGGTCATGTGTACAGCACCTGTACTCAAGGCCCCTCACTTCTTCGAAGACTTAAAGTACATACTAATGCTTTACAGCATGGTATAGTGGCTCTATTATCACAGCTAAATGAGGAGGGCCTAGACCATGTTGTAGCCTTTATCATTAGGAGGTTACTTCCCAGGTAGTAGAGGTGGAGTGCTATTGAGAGAGGGGCTTTTACTGTGGTCTTGGCACTGAAAAAGCTGAGACCATACCTGTTCGGGACTCACTTCCGAGTACAGACAGACAGCAACTCCTCAGATAGCTCATGCAAATGGTGGGTGAGAATCCCAAACTGTTTAGGTGGTCCACCTCCCTACAGGGAATAGACTTTACGGTGGAAAAACACTTGGGGTCAGACCACTCCAATACTGATGGTCTGTCCATGTTCTTCTGCCTTAGTGATGAGAACTTCCACGAGGTTGGGTAATTCTTCCCACTTTCAGCAGGGGAGGACACATGTTAGACCTGTCAGCCTTAGGGTGGTCTTCCCTAAACATTTAGCCTTCTCCCTCTTGTTTTGCTGTATTAATGTTTGTTGACCTTATGACTCTGTGCACTTCACCTCTACCATCCAGTGCTAAATTACTTATACTGACTCCCTAAAACACGGTAATGTTGGCTTACACCTAATTGACAAATTTAGTTAACATATATGTCCTTAGTAAAGTGATATTCAATATACCCAGGGTTGGTAAAATAAATGCTACTTGTGAGCCTGCAGTACTTACTGTGCCACCCACTTAAGTAGCCCCTAAAAATATGTCTCAGGCATGCCATTATAGCCTCTGTACAGTTTTATAATGCCAATTTGAATTATACCCCCTGCCTGGCCTAAAACTCCCTTTTAATACCCATCAGTGAACCATAAGGTAGGCCCTAAAGAGAGCCCATAGGGCAGGGTGCATTGGATTAAAAATGTTGGACATGTACCCTTATGTTTTACATGTCCTGGTATTGAAAAACTCACAAATTTGATTTTCACTGCTGTACCGAGGTACTGGTCTTTGGCCCACAGACTCCCATCTGGTCTACTGCCTGGTGGCCCGGAGACTGCGGTCCCCTTCCTGTTCTGGTTAAAACTGCTAAAAATCTGGGGGTCCTCTTTGACGAGGGCCTGTCTTTTGATGCCCAGGTGAACCCAACAGTCAGCACCTGCTTTTACATCCTCAAAATCTTGAGGAAAGTTTTACTGTATATCCCTTCGGAGCTACATCGGCCCACCATCATTGCACTAGTCACCTCTCGGCTAGACTTCTGCAACGCTTTGTACCTTAACATCAGCGCAGGTTCCCTGGTGGAACAGAACGCTGCGGCAAGGCTGATTCTTAACATCCCGAAGTATCAGTCAGCCAGGGAAGGAATCCGAGCCTTGCACTGGCTTCCCATCAGGAAGCGCATCGCCTTCAAATTCTGAACTTGGTGTACACAGCAATGCATAGCAAAGGGTCACCACATCTTAAAACCATGTTTCAGTGGTATACTCCAGGGAGGGCCTTGAGATCCTCTACTCTAAAAAAACTGGTTTCTCCCAGATTTCGCAGACCCAAATGGGGTGGCCGCTCATTATCTGTGCAGGCCGCCAAACTTTGGAACTCTCAGCCCCCTCCCATTTCCAAGGCGGACTCGCTTCCGGTCTTCAGGAAACTTTTTAAGACCTGGCTCTTTGCCTCCTAGCTTGTTGTTGGTGGTCTCACTCCTCTCTGTTCGCTAGCACCTTGCCACCATTTGGTATTATTGTGCTCTATAAATACTATCCTATCCTATCCTGAGGCCTACCTCTCCCATAGGCTAACATTCAGTTACCTGATTATGTTAAGTAGTGATAACTTTTGTTTGGGAGTTGGTAAAAATGTCATGGTTGGTATTTCCAGAATTGTAATTTTAAATCGTCTTTAATGGTATAGTCGAATTTTAATTCACAATTCTGAAAATGCCATGTTTATTAAATTGGCATTTTCTTGGCTTAACCTTTTGGTGCCTGCAGTCTGTTTCCTGGGTCACAAGACTAGGTGCAGTTGGCAGTTGGCCTTTGTATATTCCCTCCCAGACAGCCACACAATAGAGAGACTGGGTGGTGTCAGGATAAACCATCCAAGGAAGGGTGGCTGGGCAGAGCTGTGCACAAGCACACTTGACCTTCAAAGATACTGCTTCAGTTCACATACAAAGAACTTCACAATAGCCTTTTGTGACTGCAGACAGACTGGTACCAGGACAGGGAGGCAGTAAATTCCAGATATTTCTGCGGGGTAAAACTCCAGAGGTTTCTTGTACTTCAAAGCTGGCATCAGGTATAAAATAGGACTATCAGACCCACTCTTCTGTTCACTTCAGGACCTGTATAAGAACTCTCAGAGGACTGCTATGCTGCCTGGGACCTGCTGTGTACTTCATAGGGCTGTCCTGCTGCACCAAGAGGACTGACCTGCTGGCTGAAGCCTGCCCTGTGTCCCCAGGAGACTGCCCAGCTGATTGAGACCTGCTCTTCTGCCTGTGGAGGAGGCTGTGCAGAAGACTGGCTGATTGTAGGAGGCGGGGCTGCTATAGGGGCTGGACAAGTACCCTGGGGGGCAAGTAGCTGGGCTTACCTCATGTCCCTTAATCCAAGCTCAATAGCATGCAGACAGGAAAGAATTGGGGAGAGTTCCGCTGACAATATATTTCTAAACATATAAAGGCAGTCTTACATTAATTGAATTGCCCAGGGGGGTTGGAGGGCTGGCTTCATCACTTTAGCGCTGGTAGAGTGGAGTGTCAAGTGGTTCAGTGCTCCTGTGGGGACTGGTTGGTTCTTGAAAATGTCCGTGGCAAACGGCTAGCCTGGGCTGGGCGTCTATGCCGCTGACTAGCCGCGGTGGAAAGAGAACGTCGCCTCCCCTTGTTTCCCTTGCCGAAGAGTATAGCTGGGGGCGAGATCAGGGAGGAGGCCCTGTCCTCAATCAGTACAGGAGAATCCACGGGGGGGCAACACTTAAGGAAGGATTGTCATTCCCAATCAGAGCAGAAGCAGGTGAGGGGCCGGCACCCAGGGAAAGAGTTCTTTCAGTAAGCTCGATTTCCGTGGAGATCACCCCCATTGCTCTCTGCAGCATCCTCTCAATGGAGGTACTTTTAGGGGGGGGCACAAGAGTTTGGGGTCCCATAGCCTTCTTCTTGCCCATCACAGATGAAATGAGGGGTCAAGACTATACAAATATCCGGCGCCAGAAAACAAGGCCTGTGAGGAAAATAAGCTGGCAACAAATGCAGACCTAGGCAGTGCTCACACGAAGACTACCTGTGGGAAACAGTGACTTTAACCTGGCTTGTAGATCAGAGAAACGTTGCAATAAAGTGGAACCAACAGGGGTTGCAAGTACATCAATTATGTCTCTTATACCCCAGGGGTGCCAAATGAGTAGGTTAGAGAAGGTACTCACCTTCCCGGGAGCAGAAGTTAGAGGGGTGGCCCGGTCTGGCCGTGTCCGACTGCTGACAGGTGCAGAAGGGCCTGTCCTTGGCCCAGGCTTTGCCTGGGCACGACATGAGCATGTCCCATGCAGCGGGGCTGTGCAGGCACTAAATAGCGCTTCCTAGGAGATGTGGCACTTGAGGGAGGAAGGGACTGGTAACACTAAATAGCGCTTCCTAGGAGACGTGGCACTTGAGGGAGGAAGGGACTGGTAGTCCCCTGTGGCGTGGAATCCTGCGGCTTCCGCCAAACACAAGGGAATCGGCATTGCAGCCCCCATGTCAGCGGGGCTGTGCAGGGGCTAAATAGCGCTTCACAGGAGACATGCCATTAGAGGGAGACTGGGGCTGGTAGTCCCCTGCGGAGTGAAATCCTGCGGCGTCCCCCAAGCGCAAAAAGTAATCGGCGTTCCAGCCCACATTTTAAGTATTATAATTAAAAGCTTACATGTTGTTAATTTTTCAAGTGTCGTACAATTTCAACAATTGATCTGTGTGTGCTTTGAACTCTGAAAGCTACCCCTACATTGCTTTAGATAAATAGCAAGTGCAAGTAGAATAAAGTTCACACTAGCAGGAATAACAGAAACACCAAACGTCAACTATTTTGTGCCAGTTCTTGACGATTAGATTTTCACCCACCCAGAGACTTGCAAAGTAAGATTAACAACGCCCAGTCTGCAGACCATGATTAAAGAATGAGTCGTAAAACGCCCTGCATGTGTGGTTAGGAAATATTTATAATTTGTTATTGGACTGCATTTCCAGTTGTAATGAATTCCCGCAGCAGTGTTGTATAAAAACCTGAATCGTACGTTCACTGGATGTCAGTTTTGGGCCTGATTTAGAGTTTGGCGAACGTACTAATCCATCACAATTGCTTTATATCCTATGGCATTTGTAATAAGGTGGATGGGCTATCTGTTACGTTGTGACAGACTAAGCCGTCCACCAAACTCTAAATCAGACCCATATTGTCTCTGTTAACTTTCCATATTTGCAATTATACACAAGGTAAATAATTAAACTCACTTAATTCTGAATGTTATATCGAAACAGTAACGTATAAGGCCCCATTACCAGTGCCCCGGGGTTGACACGGTAACCCCCCGCCCCCAAAGATAATGATATAAAGATATGAAGTTAAAGGGTGTCATGTGAGGGCCCATGCAGTGCCGTTAAAATTAGCAAATTATAAAGAGAATTAGGGGCATATTCTCAAGCAGTTATCGCTGCGTTAACGGCACTTTTCTGCCGCTAATGCAGCAATATTTTTATCGCCCTATTCTCAAGCCATCGCTAACAGTCGTTAGCGACAGTTTCTGGCATTAGCGGCCGATATTAACATCGCCAACGATGTTAGCGACAACTAACGCTAATCATATGCAATGTAGGCGTTCCCATGTTAAAACGCACGCAAACCCCACTTCGCGATATTCTCAACGATCGCCCGGACAGGCGATGCGATCAAAAAACAGCCGCTAAAGCCCGTTAGCTGCTGGAACTTAAGACCAAAAAATAGCTCGTCTTAAAAATGGGGATAACACTTGGGGCCACATCTCAGCAGGATTTGGTGCTGGACAGCGCTGCAAGCAATGTAGCAGTGCTGCCCTGCGACAAAACTACAGTACAGGAATGCGCACCATCAATAAGATAGTGCGCATTCCTGGGCCCCAGTCATGAAAAGTGTTTCAGTGCTGCGACAAGACAGCGTTGCAACACTTCTCACACCACCCTTCTTGCGACAGCATGGATGCGCTGTATTCACTGGACAGCGCTCCATGACGCAAGTAATGACAGATATGTCAGGAATCCTGACGTATCTGTCTGTGCTAAAGTCACGCATTGCTGCAGTTGTGTAACAACCATGACGCAACTCCATCAATGCATGGGGCCAGCCTATCCCTGTGGCACTGCGTCACCCTCATGCCTGCCATCAGGCAGGCGGAAGGTACTGACGTAGTGCCGTTCATGCGGGGGTGCCCGAATGTCGGCGTTATTGGAGATCCATGGGTGGTGGATGCGCGCTGCGGTGTCATCGTTTGGAAGCATTGGTGGAGTGTTGGTGCGGAGGGAGTTGACAAGACGTTTTTCGGTAGCCTTGATCCAGCCGCAAGGGGGTGCGATGATGGCGGTGGCGTTGTGTGGGCAAGGTGAAGACGTGACGTTACCAATGATGGTCGGTCCAGGAGAGTCCGGGTCGTGGCTGCAGTAGAAGTTCCTGCTGGTGGAGGTGACATGCTCGACCGTGTGTCCTGCTATGTGGCTTGTTGCAGTGACTTGCTGCTTGCGTCTGATGTAGGGGACCTTCCCCAGAAGGGGGTGGTGTCCTGGTTACTGGGGTTGTCCAGGTGGAACTTGAGTTCACCGAGTAGGATGTTGTAGGTGGATGGGAGACCCGGGGGTGCCATGAGGTCTACAATGGTATTGGAGAATGGGGGGCCATGGCCCGGGGGGCCTGCACATGAGGGTGCTGCAGAGGATGTGACTGGGCTTGGTCCGGATCTGGGAGTTGAGGTGGTCCATGGTCACCCTTGGGTCATTAGAGTGCGTGGTCAGTCGGAGTGTGCTTCTGTAGGTGATGGCAATGCCTCCTCCTTGATGGTCGGGGTGCTTCTTGCGGGTGATACTGCAGCCATCAGTGATGGCAATGGCGATGTCCGGTCCGGAGCAGAGGTTGGTCCTGGCAGGCGAGCTGGTGTCCAGGGTTGATGGTGAGGAGGGTGCTGGTGTCGTAGTGGTGGAGTGTCCAAGAGGAAGGCTCCTTGGTGCTGAGCGCGGTCCAGGGACAGACGGACGCAAACGGCGTAGCCTATGGGTTGCCTTTGGCATGGGAGATGACCATTACAATGCAGGCAGTACATCGTTAACAATGCAACTCCGACAACGCAGGTGCCTTTACATCACATTTGATTACAACACACTGTGAGGTCAGTAATGGGGTAATTAAAAGTTTTTCGGGTGGGTATGGGTTTCGGATGTAAAATATGAAAATTGGGGTGTGCATATGGGCTAAAATATGGAAATTGGGGTGTGTTTTGGGGTAAAATATGGAAATTGGGGTGTGCATTTGGGGTAAAATATGGAAATTGGGGTGTGCATTTGGGTCAAATTTGATTTTTGGGTGTGTTATGGAGGCTCAAAAAGGAATTCCAGGGTTCACGTTGGGTTTGGGGTGCAAAGGTTAGTTTTGGGTTGCACTCAGTGAAGTGGGAATAGTGATATTAATGTCTCCGCTATGCAACACCAACTCTACTGTTGCAATGTGCCTAGTATTAGTATGCATTGGAATGGAATGCGATGTTATGGCATGCGTCGCAACCACGAATGTGCCTTTGGCACACGAGTGGTACGCCAGCTGTGCATGGGCGCACAGCAGCCGCCATTGAGAAGTGCTGGGGGGGCTGGACAGCTGTGAGGTGGTAAACGCTGGAAAGAAGACTGGATGTGGCGTTTATGCGGGGATGTGTGTGTGAGCGGGTGTTGTAAATATTTTAATAAGGGAAGTCTTACCTCAAAGCCGGGTCCCATGTCTTCGTTGCTCCTGCTCTCCTGCGTCTGCTTCCAGGAACAGAAAGTAGGCAGCCAGGCTCCCTCCCCTGAGCCAATCACAACTCTGCGATGCAGCGGTGGGATTGGTAATTGGCAATGGGACAAGGCATGCTGCCAGGGGCTGGAGGGGTGGGCATGTTCTCCATGCAGTCTGTAATGCAGCCTGCATTACGAACAGGGAAGTGCGCATGACTGCTTTGGGTGGCATGAGTGGGCCGACCAAACAGTCATTGCGCACTTGAGTGGGCATGCCAATCCGCCCATGCCTTACCACGTGCTTGGAGCAGTCCTACCCACCCTCCCACCCACAAAGGAAACATAGCATGGTTACATCAGTAAGTTATCATCATGTGATGATTGTTCCTCCTCTGCACTGCTTGAAAGCAGTGGGGCGACGCTCTTCCGCTGTAGCGGATGGGCCGCCATTGGGGGTGCGTCTTCTACGTGTGCTAGGCCTGGGCGACTCGACCCCCAGGCGTCCTGCGCTACGTGTCCCACCTTCTCCTTACCTGGACATTGACACTGTGGTGCAATCCGCTGCACTCTCTCCAAATCTGTGACTCTGCCAGCAGGAGCCTCAGCCAGGTGGGGTTTCACAAGTCTGGGTACAGCAGTCGCCGCCAAGTCTGCTGGTGAACCTCCCAATGCAGTTGATGCAGCAGGGCCCCCTTAGGCGTGAAGTTGCAGCGCTCCCGCCACACAAGTTCAGCGCAGCTCAGGGGCCTCACCCTCCACAGCGTCCGGCCAGCCCAACATCATCCGGCCTGTGATGCAGAGAGGCCGCACCCACCGTTGGTAATCCCCTCCGTGCACCCCGGTGTAGTGGTGGATCATAGTATGCAATGCAGACCTCCCTACGTTGGGGCGCAGGAGCGCCTCTACTATTAATAGCTCCAAGGTGCACAAGGCGGTCTTCTCACACAGGTCAGCAACGTGTCTCCATGTGACCTGCCAGGCTTCACCACCAGGTACGGGCGTTCGTCGCGCCTCAACGTCTACCGCCACGGCTCATCGACTCCACAGCTCCTCCGCATCCCACTCCAGGCTCCAACACAGGTCCAGCGAGGCATCCAGGCTCCAGACGCAGGTCCAGCGAGGCATCCAGGCTCCAGACGCAGGTCCAGCGAGGCATCCAGGCTCCAGACACAGGTCCAGCGTGGCATCCAGGCTCCAGACGCAGGTCCAGCGAGGCATCCTGGCTCTCATCCTGGTCATCCTGGATGTTGGGTGGCTTGCAGGGGTTGTTGATGTGTGCTGCACTTGGCCCAGGCTGCTCCATTCAGCATTTTTTTGGTTTTTACACCTATTTTCTATTGGATGTTGACTTATAGGCTATTTTTTGCATTAGAGACAAAAAAAACTCACATTGGGCTGGCTAACGTGAGTTTTTTTGCCGCTAATGGGCCTATCGGTAGTTTTCACCCGGTAACGCCGGATTTCCTATCGCCTTCGCGCTGATGTTAGCGGCAGTTTTCACCGCCGTTCCCTGAAACTATCGCCTGTTAGCGGCATGTTGTGAATACGCCGCTAACACGGCGATACTTTTACGCGGTACACGGCGATAAGAAAACGCACGCTAACTGAGGTTAGCGATAGTTTTTGCCGATTGTTGAGAATATCCCCCTTAGAATTTTAGGTGCTAATTCTCATGATTATTCTCTATTTCTCCTCAATATTTCACCTGGAGACTCAACATCCAGCAGATGCATTATCCAGGTGAAAAACATACACAGAATCACAAAGGATCTTGCAATTCGTTTATCTGAGTTGTTGGCCAGAGTAAGCCAGCACACTCCCTTCCCAGTTAAAAGCAAGTACAACAGAAGTATATGTGTTCACTGTCTGGTGCTCAGTAAAGGAGGAGGAGCAACTGCTCAAATTCTCCCCAAATCGGTCCAAATCCAAATATAAGTGAACTTAAGCAAAGCCAAAGAAAAGGTTGTCATTATGCTCCCATAGCCTGGAAGCATCCAAGTGTAGTGAATTTTGGGAAAAAATACCTTAGAAAATGAAGGCAAATCTCATGTAGAAATATGAAGCAGCAAATGGATAAGTGGTGAACAAGTAAAAGGTCATATTCTTACCATAGAATAAAGTTGTTAATCTGTCCTCTAATTCATGTGTAAATTGCAGTGGCCTGTGAGATCTTAATAAAAAAATAAAGTAATAAATACTAAGGGCCCAATTACGAGTTTGACGGTGCGGCGTAGGGGCTGCCGCGCCACCGTACTGCCAAACCCCTGTGAGTACCGTCTGCCAAATAATGACTTTTTTGTCATTGTCTGGGGATTACTTTGGTGTTCCCATGCGCCATGGGAACGTCAAAAATGTTCCAGCACGGCATGGACTGAAAAGTCCAAGACATGCTGGAACTTCTGTGCAGGCAGAAGGGGGGCACATGTTGCGCCCCCTGTGTGCATCCACAAGGCGTGAGGCACAAGGGGGCCCTGCAGGGCCCCCTTTCTTTAATCTCCACCACTTTTTTCATGGAGGGAAGTCCTCCATGAAATCAGTGGCGGAAATGAAAGTCGTAATATGAATGCCGGAACCGCCGCAGTGCGGCCAAGCATATATGTGCCTTTTGACCGCCACGCAACTGCCAGGAAACTGCAGTTCCGTGGTGGAGTCGGCAGTCCCAGGCCGGCACGACCATTAGGGTCGTAATGTGGTGGTTGCAAGACCACCACTGCCGCGCCATCATGAGTCTGGTGGTCCGAGGACCGCCAGACTCGTAATTAGGCCCTAAGAGTAATCAAAGAGCCTCCAACTGGGACAGAAAAAAACTGTACTAGTTCAAATGGTAATCTATGCATGTGCAGTAAGGCAAAGTGTGAACCACTCCTTAAGGTGGAAAGATATCAGGGAACATATCCAAGCCATACACCTGTATGCAGAATAATCCAATAGTATAAAATGTGATCCATACATGGAGAATTGAGAGAGAAAGCCAAAGACCAATTGAGGACAGTGTTAAAGAAGGAAACTTGCCTTCCTGAGTTCAAAAGTCTCCCTTAATATTCGTTTTGAAGCACTGTAATTAAAAGGCTATGAGCTGATAATTTTTCTATTGTCGTGGAAATACAACAAGTGATCTGTGTGTGCTTTAAACTCTGAATGATACTTATATATTTCTTAAAAGAAATAGCAAGCCCAAGTAGAATAAAGTTCACACTACCAGTAACAACAGAAACACCAAACGTCAACATTTCTGTGCCAGCTCTTGACAAGTTAATTTTCACCTACCCAGAGACTTGCAAAGTAAGATTAACAATGCTCAATCTGCAAATTATGATAAAAGAATGATTAGGTAAAATGCACTTCATGTGTGGTTATAAAGTATTTATAATTTGTTATTGTACAGCATTTTCAGTTGTATTGAATTCCCACAATGGTGTTGTAAAAAAATCCTTGGTTGTATATTCACTGGAAGTTAACTTTGAGCCTGATTTAGAGTATGGCAAATGGGTTAATCCGTCACAATTGCATTATATCCTATGGCATTTGTAATAAGGAGGATGGGATATTTGTTACGTTGTGACAGAGTAACCCATCCACCAAACTCTAAATCAGACTCATATTGTCTGTGTTAACCTTCCATATTTACAGTTATACACAAGTTAAATAATTGAATTCTCTCAATTCAAAATGTTGTATCGAAACAGTAACATATAAGGCCCCATTACCAGTGCCCTGGAGTTGGCATGGATACTCCCCCCACCGCCAAAGTTAATGCTATACGGATATGGAATTAAAAGGTGTTATGTGTTTGTCCATGCAGCGCCCTCAAAAATAGCACATTATAAGGAGAATTTGAATTTCATGTGCTAATTCTCATGATTATTCTCCATTTCTCCTCAATTTTTCACCTGGAGACTCATCTTCCAGCAGGTGCCCAAAAATAATATACAGCAGACGGTCACTGGGAAAGGCTTGAAATGGGACTACTCCCAACAGATCAGCTAGTAGGAGGTAAGACAGAAGGCTACCGTGAACTATTTAACTCAAGCCATCAAACTCTAGAATCAATATACCAATTCATTATCCTACAGAGAGGAAACCAGACTTGACAGCTGCAGGGTTCAAGCTGCAACACGCAAACTACAAGGAGTGGCCCGCAAACCGGCCAAGTCATGCGCTACCATAGCTGACCATTTGGATTTGTTGGATTTGGAAACCAGGACTTCGAACGAAGATTCTGATGTTGCTGAGGCCCGCGGACAGGTTGAGGTGCACAAGGCCCAGCTAATTGATGTCCAGTGGAAAATGAAAGACCAAGTAAACCGTCAGAGGTGGAACAATCTGCGGGTTCTAGGAGTGACAGATGGTAAAGAAGGTCCCGATGCTAAACTATGTGTTGTGGAGCTATTTCAAAAAGCCTTCCCTGATTTGGTTGGCTGGAACTGCACCCAAGAGATTCAATGAGCCCCTAGAGTACCCCTAGTTCAGAAGCAGCTCAAAACACACACAGAAAAGCTAAGGGCAATCCTGGTCTACAATGGAAATGACCTACTAAGACAGTCCATATATGAGAAAGCAAGATCTGATGCCAAAAGAACTGTGGGGAACTGTTCTTTCTTTGTCAAACCTGTTTTTTTGCTACATTATGGTGAAGCAACAATGGCATTTCCGTTAGTTAATCAAGCCATTCCAAGACAAAGGGGCACATGCTTATTTACTGAACCCCACACGCTTGAAGGTGGTCTGGAACAACAGTACACAGGTGTTTACCTCTGAAATCAAACCAAAGGAATACATGAGGGACACATAAATAACAAATGGCAAGCTTGTCAGTTGGGGGAATGAGTGGCCCCTGCGGTCAGTAAGTGGCTGATGCACAATGTATTAGTAACATGCATATCTGGTGGATCAGACTTGAACGTTATAAGTAAATCATATAACTGGGTGGTGGTGTACACAATGTTACATGAGCAGTGTTTTTCCGATTAAGCATTTATCTGGTGGAAAATGACTAAGCACAGTATGTGCTTGTTTCAGGGACCAGGGGTAGAGGCTGCTCACATCTCAACAGACCTCTGTGTGGTCTGTTCGCTTCTCATGGGGAGGAGAAGGGTAGAGCTGGAGGGCAGGGTGCACTTTTTGTGGGAGAGAGGGGGAGGGCAGGGTGTGGGGGTACACCTTTTGTGGGAGAGAGATGAGGAGGTGAGGGGGAGAGAGATGAGGAGGTGCGGGACCGAGGCAGGTGGGACAGATTTAAAATTAAATGAGCAAGAAAAGAGGGCAAGACAAGGATAAAATGGATCACAAGCTGATTCAGGTGCGTTGGCTGTTTGGTTCGGTTGATATATAGAGAATCAATTATCTGAGTCTGGGCACTAGGGTATCCTCCTGGTTTCATTTTAGGACAAATGGGTAAAGTGTCTATCTGCTCAGTTAATGTTGGTGGCCTAAATGGCAAGCTTAAGTGACAAAGGGTGGCAGAGATACTTAGATCCTTGGGTCCTGATGTCATCTGTCAACCGGAAACACATATTTCATGGGGGAAGAGAGAGCTGATAATGAGAAGAGGGTATACTCTGCTAGTGTGCAAAACTCAGAGCTCTATGGTTAGGGGGGGTGGCTATATTGGCTAAAAGTCATATCCAGCCCCCCAAACGCAAAATTACTGGACAAGTGGGGGAGGTGGGCGATTGTAGAGTGTCAGGTTGCAGGGACTAGGATTACTCTCTATTCAATCAATGGCTCCAATCAAGATGATCCAAAAGTCTTTGAAGATCTAAAAATTGAATTAGCATCTTGGCCTACCCCGTTGATATTTTGTGGGAATTTAAACCTACATCTAGATGTAGGAAGGAAACAAACCACCAAATATCATGGGGAAAAAAACATGTATATAGGGCGTTGGTGCCCTTAATGGACAGTCATGGGTTTGTGGATATCTGGCATAATTAGAAGGTGCTGGGACCTGGCTTTAAATATTTCTCTTGTCCACACAGAAAGTATGTCTGATTGGATTATTTTTTGGCCTCTGCCAGATTAGTGGGTAAGGTTGACATTAGGAAACTTTCAGCGCTTTTCTCTGATCATAACCCACTAATCCTGGAAATGTTGGGGCTGCGACGGTTTCGGCCTAAGGCTAAGTGGACTTTTGTCAGAAAATTGCTTCTAAATATCCAATACTTTGAGCATTTGAGGAAATGGGTAAGGGAGTTTTTTGACTGAATAGATATAGCGCTTCACGGGGGATGGTCTGGGATGCTTTTAAAGCAGGATTGAGAGGTGAGACCATCAGTTTTGTTGCACACAAAAGGAAGCATCAAGAGGATGAGGCTACGGGGCTATAGGGACAACTAGCTACACTGGAAAAGAGTCACACTGAGGTGATCATACAGGGGCAGGATGTCACACAAACCCTACAAGAGAGAAAATGTTGGTAAAAGCCACGATTAACCCCTACCATACTAAGGTGGCAACAGAAAAGTTTAAATCACACAAAAATGAGAGCTATGAATTCGGGAAGACAGTTGGAAGACTTTTAGTCCTACGTACTAGGCAAAGGGAAGTTAATAGAAATATTAAGAGCATTAAAAGGAATGATGGGTCAATTACCACAGATCCGACAGACATTGTCAAAATATTTGAATATTACTATAGATTTTAAATCATGTAGATACTCCACAAATTAGTTAAATGGCAGAAGAAATACAGCTGGAAGAAGGGAGGGGTCAGATAGATCCAGATCTAAATAGTGAGCTAGAAGCAGATATCACTTTAGGGGAAGCAGCTAGAGCGCGACACCCTCTGGTTTCAAGTAAGGTGGCAGGCCCTGATAGAATTCCCCTTGAGATCTACAAAGTGTTGTATCTAGAATTAGCCCCGTTTTTACTAGATATGCTTTTAGGGGATCAGCGGGATGGGGTACCTCTTCCATCTTGGCAAGGCACAGACATTGCAATCTTCCCCCCCCAAAAAAAGCCTTCAAATAACCCGGGCTCTTATGGGCCTATCTCCTTGATTAACTCTCATACCGAACTATACTCCAAAATCCTTGCGGTCCGCTTGGAGAGGATCATATCCCACCAGTTCACGTCATGGCAACACAGGTTTATTATTGGCAGAGGAACAACGGACCATGTCAGATGTGCCATTACCTTATTCAATATTGCGGAAGTAATGGGTGATCAAGTGGCTATGGTCCTCCTTGATGGAGCTATCTCTGGGACGTTTTTAAATTTAAGACGTTTGGCCCATGACTGATCAATGCAATAAGGTCTATATATTATCCTCCTTTTGCCAAACTCCATATTCTGGGCCAAGAATCTGGGAGAATAGCTATTACCAGAGGAACAAGACAGGACTGCCTCTGCCTCCAATTTTGTTTGCTATCTATATTGACCTGTTGATTGGACAAATTGCTAAAAAGTCTTTTTTTTATATATAACTTTATTGGCATTTGAGAATCACACAGAAAGTGTTTCCATAGGAATTTACCGGAGGGATGTTCATCTTCCTCCTTTCCTCTCCCCTCCATACAGCCATACTTGAGCAAAAAAGCATCATCACTGGTAATTCCCTTATTGGCAAAGAGGGGGGGGGGAGAGGAAGGGTAGCAACACATCAGTCTTATGCATGTGAAAGATTCCAATCCTCAGTTTGAAACGTGAAAAACAGCAAATAGGATCCACTGCAATTGCATTGTACTGTACATAAAGAAACCCCCTCTCTCCACCCTGTCTATGGAGCTCCATGCAAATATTGAACAGATAAACTCCCCCGCTTCCCTCCCTCCCCAGCTGTGTGTCAAGGCATCATGTCTCTGAAAGAGTAAACTGTGCATATGCATCCTAGGTATCCCAATGTATTCTCGGTCATTGCCTACCATCCATCATCCAGCAGTCAACTCACCGGGGATAAATGCACCCCCCCCACCAATCGCACTCTCATGCCCCCCTAGGGCCTGCGGTTCCCTCAAATCAGACAACATAGAGGACCATGCCTGGAGATCATCTTCTAGTTTTTCATCTTTCCAGACATATTTCATTCGGACCACCTCTGCAGTTGCCCACTCACACATCTCTCAACGAGTGGGGACGCAGGTCGAAGCCACACTATAGCAATGTGCCTTTTTGCTAACACCAGTCCCAAATGAACAAATCTCCTACTCAGGTTCTTATTGTTTGGGGTAAGAAGTAAACCCAGCAGCACTTGGCATATCTCCCTGGGAACCATCCAACCTGTAGCTTCTTTCAGGCGTGCGAGTATGGCCTCCAGTAGGGTGCAAGGGAAATACAGGCCCTGTCATATGGAGAAAGTCAGCCTCTGTTGACCCACATTGTTGACAAGTTCCAGGATGGTCTGAATAGATTGTGCACAGTGTCCGCGGGGTAAGGTATGTCTGATGTACAACATTGTATAGAAGGAGTTTAAAATGTGCATTGGAGCTTACATCTCGAGCTCCCTCATGGACCCTCAACCATTACTCTTCCATTAGAGGTTCCCCAACCAAGGCATCCCACTTCGTCTGCACAGGGAGAGTCCCACCCGGTAGGTCATCCCGTAAGGCCCGGTAGAGATGGGACACCAGTAGACACCCCCGGGCCATATACAACATTACCTTCAGTACATTAGTGCAAGGGGGCTCCTCAGGGAAAGACGGCCAGACCTCCTGCGCAACGCTTGATATCATCTCATATTGTAGAAACTTTCCTGCCCCCAGATCGAAGGAGGCTGCTGCCTCCTCCTGTGTTATAAATTGGCCGCTAACATAAAGGTCCCCCATCAAATGGCATCCTCCCTCTTTCCATCGCCGCACAGATATGGAGTCAGCGATACATGAGAAGGGTCTTACCGCCCACAAAGGCATATCCGGGACATGAGGCGTGTGTCGTAGAACCTTCCTAACTGCGGTCTCCCAGGTAATAGCCACATTTTGTATAATATAGGGAAGCGAGGTGGGAACCCCGGAACCGAGCATCAGGAGTTCTGGCAAAGGGTGCTTACCATATGTGCATGCTAGGAGTTGCTTCTCCCAGTTATCATCACTGTCCAAACAGTGAACCGCATGTTGAAGTTGGGAAGCCATGTAATAAAATTCCAGGCAGGTAATCTAAAGCCCACCTCTACCCCATGTTCTCTGTAGTGTTTTTAGGTGTACTCTCCTTCATTTGGGACCCCACAGGAGATCCACCAACAAACCATCCAGGGTCTGGAAATAAGTTAACACCTGGGGACCATGTATATTGAGTGTTGTAGTGCATATAGACACCATGTCAAAATTATCATTTTTGCAATTGCTATTCAGTCCAAAACAGGCAAGGGCACGTCCCTCCAGAACCGTATGGAGCTGCGTATGCCCTCCACCTCTCTCTCCACATTAAGATCCAAGTAGGAGGAGGCCATAGTTGCCAGTCGGATCCCCAAGTATTTAGTCCCCTCAGTCAGGGTAACTTATCTGCTGGTCTCCCTGCCAGCCTTCCTAATGGGATCAATTTAGATTTCCCCAGAGTAATTAGGGGACCCGAGATGTCGCTAAACTTTTACAGCACAGTAAGGAGGATAGGCACAGAGTGTGCTGGCTGATGAAGATACAACATCATATCATCGTCATATAGGGAGACCACGTGGTTAGTCTCCCAAAGAGTTTTCCCCCATACACCCATCCCTCCATGCAAGAGGCTCCATAGCGACCGCGAAGAGGAGTGGTGATAGAGAGCAGCCCTGACAGGTGTCCCGGCACAGCGCAATGGATTGGATACCAATCCCCAGCCTGTATTCGGGTCAAGGGGGTAGCATAGAGCAACTGGACCCATTTAAGGAGACCCAAAACCAATCCAATTTGTTGTAGAGCCCGCCAGATATACTACCAGTCCACTGAATCAATGGCTTGCTCTATGTCTAGAAGTGCTAGTGCATAATCGTCTTCCATGAGGCATGAAGCATGCCACACATGTACCAGACGTCGTAAGTTATGAGTGGTACTACGCTTCGGGATAAACCCAGCTTGATCTGCATGTAAAAGAAGAGGCATGTGCAGGAGAAGGGGGGTCACCAGGATCCCACTTAGAACTTTCACATCCAAGTTTAAGAGCGAGATCGGCCTGTAAGAGCTAGCCAGTAAAGGGTCCCTGTCAGGCTTTGGTATCATGGTCACCACGGCCTCACGCATGGAGACCGGTAAAGAATGAACCTTGAGTTCTTCATTGTAGACCTCTAAAAGGCTGTCAACCAACAGAGGGGCAAACCTGTGGTTAAACTCTGCCGGTAGGCCGTCAATTTCAGGGCTCTTAGCCGGCTTGAGACACCGAATGGCATCAAGCATCTCCTCCTTAGTAATCGGAGCATTCAACGCATCAGCCGTCTCCGGTTCCAATCTGGGGAATTCAACAGAGGTCAGGAAGTCAGTCAGTCAGTTATACTTTATTCGCAATTTTTCTTTGCATAAAAGGAAATGCAGAGAATAAATACATTCATTCCATGAAAAATTGATAATTAGCTAAAATACTATTGACCAAATAATATTCAATTATAAAAACAATTTCATCAGTGATTACAATTTTCATAGAAAAGTTATTCCACCTCCTATGAGTTAATTAAACATTCGAGGACAAGGCAATACAATACCCCCAAGTCTAGCCCAGCACCCTTTATCCAATAGCAGCAAACATGTGCAATGGGAACTTATCCTTTCTAGCCACTAAAGTGCTTTCCTGCATTTAAAAATAGCCCATAAATACGTTGCCAATACCAAACAGACAGCAGGGCTATCAAGCTGTTGGAGATGGATCATTGCTTGTTTATACTGTCTGAAATTCGTTGAGCGCAGGAATGGAATCAATATGGATTTTTTTTGTTGGGAATAAAATGAACAGAAAAACAGTAGATGGTGAGCTGATTGTTCCAAAGCCCCACCGTATGGGCAACGTGGCAAATCTTTAAGCGTGTGGATATTAAGTGGAAAGCCCTCCATTAGTGGAATAAAATTTAGGCGAAATCTAACCAATATAAAACGATCCTTAAATTGTGAACTAGTGTTACATAAGAATTAGCATCACCTCTTAATGCCCTATAATACAGAGCTATAGTGGATTTATTTTTGTTTGCCTCCCATTTGATGGCAGCTGCATTCTCTAGGAAGATGTGCTTTAGTTTAGTTTTAGGGAAGGTAGCACAAGCTCACGGGACGTCACACAAGCCAATGCTTTCCAATGAGGATCTCACATATCTCAGCCATGGTATTGCTTTGGCATGATCCAGTTTGCGACAACCCCTTAATACTGCCTGGTTTAGAGTCAGGCTCTCAGGGGCATATTCACAAGGACCTACCACCGATTTATCCCCACCTTAACCCATCAAAAGTGGAGATAGATTTAACACCCCATTCACAAGCGGGTGCAAACTGCAGACATCGCCAGTATTCCCACGATAACTGCCCCAAAATTTATCTCCACGGTGGACACCACCAACTAACCCTAATGAGATGCAGAGTAGGCGTTCCCGTGCAAAAACACACGATAAAACCACTACACCACTTTCACAACAAACTGCCAGATCTGCGATGAGAACCAAAAACAGGCGATAAGCCGCGGTAGCACCAGTGATCTAACACCTGCCTTTTGCTGGTGTTAAGCAGGACGACTACCTACAGCATGAAAGGGAGCCCAGCCAAGAGCCACACCTGAAGACCCACAGATGCCATGGAGACAATGATCATGCAACTCCGATACCCATGAGGGCCACAACACCCACCGCCACCACCCCCAGCCCCCCCCCCGGACATACACATACCGTGCACGACACAAGAGTCACAAAAAGCGCATGATGACGCACATTGCCAAACATAACACACATGTGTGGCCAGAAGAACAAGAAACAGTCACACAGCACTGAAGTAACAACCAAAAGTTTTATTGAAATACAACACAAAACACCAATGCGGAAGACTCCTGTCGGGTCCGTCCGGGACAATCTCAATGTCGCAGCCTGGAAAATAAAGAACAAAATCAGAGCGTGTGTCATGCGCACATCAAAGGAGCGAGAAACAGTGAAACAGAGAATGAAAGAAAGGCAGAGAGAGAAAGAGAGAGAAGGAAAGGAAGGGAGAGAGAGAGCGAGAGAGAGAGGGAAGGAAAGGAGAGAAAGTGAGAGAGAGAGAGGGAAAGGAAAGGAAGGGAGAGAGAGAGTGAGAGAGAGAGGGAGGGAAGGAAAGGAGAGAGAGTGAGAGAGAGAGAAGGAAAGGAAGGGAGAGAGAGAGAGAGAGTGAGAGAGAGAGAAGGGAAGGAAGGGAGAGAGAGAGAGAGAGTGAGAGAGGGAAGGAAAGGAGAGAGAGAGAAGGAAAGGAAGGGAGAGAGAGAGAGAGAGTGAGAGAGAGAGGGAAGGAAAGGAGAGAGAGTGAAAGAGAGAGAAGGAAAGGAAGGGAGAGAGAGAGAGACACTGCTGCCCCTGCGCACCCAGGCCCCACTGTTCACCTGCTGCCACTGTGTCTCCAACAATGTGCCGGGATACACTGCAAGCCACCAGGTCTGCAATCTGTAATCGAGGCCAGAGTCAATCATGGCAGAGTCCATCACACAGCACACCGCAACAACGCCTGTCCGTCCCTGCGCACGCATGCAGCCGCACCCCACCGCCTCCCGCCGGCCAGCGCTGGCTGTTCGCACTTGCGCACCCCGGGCCCACTGCTCACCTGCCGCCAATGGTGTGTCCACCAGTGGGCACACCATGTGCCCGTGCAAGCTCCAGGCCCCAGGCCCGCCACCATGGCATGGTCCACATCATGTGGACCCGCCCCGCAGGTCCCACACATGACGCTGAGTCCTATGTCATCAATGGCAGAGACCACATCAGTGCACACGTCATCATCGCAGGCTGCACACCTGCTCAGCTATTTCGGTGCCACTAACCCTGTGCAACCCCAGTCAGCGTCACGTGGTGGTAGGCCCGTGACTGGCGCAAGGCTTCGGGTGCCACTAACCCTGTGCAACCCCAGTCAGCGCCACGTGGTGGTAGGCCCGTGACGGGCGCAAGGCTTCTGGTGCCACTGACCCTGTGCGCAACAACTCATGGGCCCTTTATGATTGAGAACTTTGGAGCATCCGTCATCCAGTAACCACCGGCAGAGGGGACTGTGACGTTGTCGGCCCCTTATATTGGCGGAGTCACATGGCCTGTGACGCCTGTGCCGGATGATTGTGGTGTGTGTGCAAACCTGCCCTCAGGGAGTGGCCGTGACATGCTGACAACTAGACAAGTGACCTGCACACCACCAGCGTGTACACCTGCGACATGTAGCTATGTGGGCCCCCCTCGGAGCGTAAGCGGAGTGGTCTGGCCTGGCGTACGCCGGACCAGCGCAGGGCTTGCAACAATGACTTGGGGGCTCTGGGCGTGGTTTAGTCCATGTCCGGACAAGGTAGTGACTAATGCGTGTGTCCCTGTTGTAGTGTCCACGGCACCCGGAACACAATAGGCAATGTAGCACACTGTGACTGGCATCCCACTAGATGAGCATCATTGACGTAAGGGAAATCACTGTCCCTACATTCATCCACACATTCATACATGAATGATGAAAGACATGCGTTACTGGATGTTTATTGCACATCCAGTGGAGTTTGGCAACTGGAGTGGTACAGGGCCATGCCAAGCACACTACACAATATGGGCCCGTGGAGGGCCAGCCAGAGTCCATCCGGGGATGACAAGTACTGCGGAAGAGGAAGGGTACAGTCCGCAGTCTGGTCGCCGTGTCATTGGTCAGCAAACAGGATATGGCAGTCCATGTCGCGGTCCAAGGTGAGTGCAGCGGAGTGTATCGGGGGTCAGGGGAAGGTCATGGGGCCATGTGTGGCACCAAGCAGAAACAGGCCAGGTGGCGGAAATGAATGCTAGTGCCTCCTACTGAACTCAATCCCATCGACGTCCTCGGATGTGTGCTCTGCCCCACCTGTGGGTGTTGCAGTACCGGCTGCGGCACTGTGTGCCACTGACACATCAGGGGCCGGAGGAGGATTGTGGGCCGCACTGTGTGGCAGTGACACATCAGGTGCCGGAGTGGAGACGCCTGCCTCACTGGGAGGCACTGACACACCAGGGGGTGGAGATGTGGATGGTGTGGGGGCAGCAGCATTCATCATCGCCACGCCTTGTGGCAGCAATGCCATGATGAGGATCTGCAGGGCATGGTAGATCCCAGCTACATTTTGCTGATGTGCAGCGGTGGCTGCCATCCTTTCCGCCTCCATCCGCACCATGTCCTCCATGAGCCTCCGCATGTGTGCCAGCTCATGGCTGGGATCGCTGGAGCCACTCTGAGCCACTCTGAGCGGACAGGTGTTCTTGTCTCCGAGTCATGACTCCAGCAATGTCAGTCAGGGCTCATTGGAGACCATGGAGCGGGCCGTGGGTGTCCGTTAGGGACTGGAGCTGGTCCCTGATGGGACCTAGACACCCATGGATGGCGTCCAGTTTGGTAGCCATGAGGTCGAACCCCACCCGTACCTGCTCAGCCATCTCCCTCTGGCCCTCCAGCACACGGCGTTGGAAGGCCATGTGTTGTTCCTGGGGGTCTTGGGAGACTGCCGGGGCTGTGGGTGCCTCCTGCTGGGTGGTTTGGGTAGTGGGTGGGGTCTCCTGGATGCAGCTGGGCTGCCCTGATCCTGGAGGTGAGTTGCGGATGATGTCAATGATGTCCTGGAGGGCTTGGGTGTCGATGCTGGGGGTGTCCTCCTCGTCATCAGTGAAGAGTGGCTGGGACTGCTCTGCAGGAGGTGTTGACACTGCCCCTGAAATGTGAAGGGGAGATGGTGTATTACAATGTGTCCGCATGTATGTAGCCGCATGGTACATGTTCACATTCAGACAGCATGGCATTGTACATTGTGACAGTCTGTGGATCAGGGCCATGATCCAGAGTCATTGTGGGTGTGCACTGTGCTCTGCTTGATTGTGCATGTGTGCCATTGTGGCCATCTCCACCCGTCCCCCCAGTACCTGGTGGTCACTCACCCTGTTGCGGTTGTGTTGTGTCCTGTCGAGCAGTGTCCGGTCCCCCGACTCCGGCCACAGTCTCCACACTGATGACTGTCGACACCAGCTCCTCCATGTCATCCAGCTCCAGCTGTGGCGCTGGGCTCCCACCTCCAGTCTGCATTGCTGCCTTCTGGTTGGCTGCTAGTTTCTTCTTGGTCTTGCGCTTGATGTCAATCCATCGCCTCTTGGCCTCGTCCATTGACCTCTTGTGCTCTCCGACGGCATTCACCTTGTCCACGATGTCCCGCCATATTCCATTTTTAGTGCCCAATGAAACGTTGGAGGTGACGAACAGTTGTTGATGGTGTTCCATCACCTCCGTGACCAGGATCCTGTTTTCCTGCAGACTGAACTTCGTCTTCCTCTTCTTCTTGTCCTTGCCCTTCCCTGTCCCCGAGGTCCCAGGCTGGTCGTCCGGGGTGCTTGTGGGGTTGCGCTCGTCCTCTGCGCCTGCTCCGGCTGCCTCCATGGTGCTTGGGTGTTGGTCATTTTGTGTTTGTGTGTTTTTTCTACTTTTGTAGTGATTTTTCCCGCCTGCCATGTGTGTATTGCAGACCTGGCGCTGCTTATCGCTGATTTCCTCATCGCTCTTTGGCCCATCGCATGTTTTTTCGCGTTGAGGTTTGTGTTTTTATCACCGTCGCGGTTGTTGTATCGCGGACATTGTCCACGGTTTCAGCAGACTATCGCATGGTACCGCCTTGTTGTGAATTCCACGTTAACATGGGGTTATTTTCCCGCGATAGGCTGCGATGTGTAAAGTTGCGTTAGCATTTTTTGGTGATGTTTAGCACACGTTCTTGTGAATATACCCCTCACTCTTTCAAATAGAAAGCCTCAGTAACAGGGGAGCTAGTTTAATGGCGTGATTAATGTAAGATAGTCCCAACTCATTATGTGATATTAAAATTAGAACAGCTTCGAGGCAAGGAAAGTAGCCTTTTAGCAAAGGCATCTTCTATAACTTGAAGAGAATCTATTTTTGCTGTACCCCACCCTGCCACCCCATACGTGGCTGCCGCTTTAGCTTTTGGGGAATAGATATGTAACATTTCAGGAATCGGTTTGTTCCCCACCTTCTTTGCGAAGTTAAATATGGCTGCAACGTCTCTTTCTAGATTCAGGGCTCTATTGCTCACCATATATTTCCAAGAAGAATTCCCATCAATTAAGACCCCAAGATAGGGAAAAGAGTCAACCACCTCTACTCTGCGCTGGGAAAGATAAAAAGCTGGATACTTTTTTTGCCGGTGAGCCTGCAATTAATACAAACGATTTTAACTGGTTTACATGCAGGTCCAGGGAGAGCATGAACCTAGCAAAATCTTTTTTTTAAATTTTAAAACTTGTTTTTATTGCAATTTTTCAAGAATAAGCAAAAGGTCACAATGCACACAATGCAAAGCATGCTGACAAAATGTTGATATGCAAAGTGACATATAGAATGACCGTGGCTAATAAGACATTAATAACAAATCAACAATGCAGGCACATACAGTAATAAACCTTGGTGAATCAGTTCGTTACGATCGGCTAGCTGACACAACAGTTATTTGTGCAATGGGAGACCCATCAGTCAGGAAGCTCAGGATGGAGCAGCAAATAAGAGCGAAGCGGCTGCCAAATATCTTTCAGTCGAGAGGCAAGAGGTAATAGAGATGCATAGATGTCGCTGGTAGTGTAGCAGTACATCAAGTCTCTCAACCAGGCTTTCACCATCGGAGGCGCAGTTCCGCCCCAATGCAGGGAGACCTGCCTCTTGGCCAACAACAATGCAATTGCAGTAAAGCGTCTAATCCCAGGACTCAGAGGGAGAACATACCCTAGCAGTGCTAGCAACGGCGAGGGAGTAAGTTCGGTCTCAACCATAAGTTCCAAATGACCAAACACCGCCTCCCAAAATGCCAGGACAGAAGGGCAGTTCCATGCTAAATAAATAAAATCAGCGTGCGCCATCGCGCATCTCTGGCAATTGTCTGGCTTAGTGCTATCCATTTTTGCAAGCAGCATGGGGGTGACATAGGCTCTATGTATATATTTAAAATGTAAAAGTTTATGCTTGTAATTAATGGATACATAACGAGTCTGCTCACAGCAGTAGGCCCACATCTTGTCCATCAAAGGGTGTGCCAAATCCCCCTCCCAGGCCGCTCACACCCCTCCGTCCACCACGGGTTGAAGTGTCTGTGCAAGATGATACAGTCTGGAGACTAAATGTGTGCTGTCGGATGATGTAATTATTTTAATGAAGGGTAGGAACTCAGGGGGTTCCACAGCCAAGGGGAGCAATGCAGCAGCTAGTGAAACTCGCGTTCTGTGCACAAGAAAACAGTCTAATGTGGGTACATTGCGACCTTCTATCAGGTCCGCTACTGAGCGCATTTGTCCGTCTCTTAACATATCACCTATGGTTCGGAGCCGACAGTGAGTGAGTGCGTGTTGTGTTAGAGCTTCGGTGGTAGGAGACAGCCACGGGTTGTCCAGCATTGGCAGATGCGGGGAGTACAAATAGTCAGTCTTTAGATATTTGCAGAGACGTCCCCAAGCCCAGCATGTGGTTTGCAATGTATGAATCTCAGCTGGAGTCCTCGTGAGCCCAAGCGGGAGAATAGTGGAAAAGGGATGATGGCGGGCCTAAGTGTGTTCGGGCTTCAGAAATTGTAATCGGGCATCCCGGTGGTACCAAAAGTTAGCATAGTGTGTCTGAGCCACCAAATAATATAGATAAAAATCGGGCACTCCGAAACCTCCCCGCACAAAGGGCTGGGTGAGTGTCTGCCATCCTACCCGTGCCTGTCCCCCCGCCCAAACCAGCCGCGTCAGCATGCCCCGAAGGGTGTTAAAAAAGGTGACCGTGAGTGGAATTGGAATGTTTAAGAACAGATATAAAAACCGGGGTAGAACCACCATCTTAATGATCGCAATTCGGCTGGCCATTGATAGTGGAAGCGCTATAAAGCGATCTATCTGTCCCGCAAGGTGGTCTATGGCTGGGCCATAATTAAGACGAATGACTTCCGAAGCTGTGCAGTGCAGTACTACACTAAGATATCTAGGGGGGTCATCGCACCAGCGCAATGGAAAGTCTAATGTAAATGGAAGGGTATCGTCTGTCAAGGGGAAAACCTCAGACTTAGTCCAGTTGATAACTAGTCCGGAAAATACACCAAATCGCACTACTTCCCGTATGATCAGGGAAAGATTTGTGGTAGGCTTTCGAACGAATAAGAGAATATCATCTGCATATACGGAAGCCAGAAGAGGGCCCCGGTGGAACCCAATCCCTCGCTGGAGGTGTCGTTCCTGGAGATGTCGCACCAGCGGGTCCATTGCTATAATAAATAGTAGGGGCGACAGCGGGCAAGTCTGCCTGCTGCCGCCTGATAACGAGAATTGATTCAAAAGCACCCCATTTATTCTATGCTGCGTGACAGGGTTAGTGTATAGAAGGCGGACTAGAGAGCGAAAGTTTTGTGGGAAGCCTAGTTTGCTGAATGCTGCATGAAGAAAATCCCACTCCAAGGAGTCAAACGCTTTTTCGGCATCTAGTAGTATCGCCGCAGCAGGAAGAGCAGGGTTTATTTAATTAATAACAGCAAATAGCGTACGTAAGTTTACCGAGGTCGAGCGGTTCGGGACAAAGCCGATTGAAGGGGAGAGATGATCTGGCCAATTAAGAGAGATATACGCGTTGCGAGAACCTTTGCCAATATTTTGTAGTCTTGATTCAAGAGTGATATAGGCCTATATGAGGCACACCTATGAGGCGGTTTACCCGGTTTGAGAAGTAGTGTTACTGTTGCCTCTCGCATGGTAGGGGGTAGTTCGCCCGAACCTAACGCCTCTGCGTAGACTTCCAGAAGATGTGGGACCAACAGTGTTTTATAAGTTTTATAGAACACGCCGGTAAGGCCGTCCGTGCCGGGGGCACGGGAGCCATCTAGGCTGTCAATGGCTTCAATGATCTCATCCGTGCCAATAGGGGAAGCCAAAAATTGTTGCTGCCCCCTCTTAATCCACACCATCGCTATTGCCTGTAAATAATCGGAAACGGCTGTGCCAGTTGGAGGGGAACATGTAGTGTATAGCCGAGTGTAGTAGGACAAGAAGGTAGAAAGAATATCAGCGCCACGGGTGACACAGGTACCGTCCGCTGTTTGGAGTTGAGTAATATACGTGGTATGCTGTCGAGTGGTGAGCAGGTGGGCCAAAGTGCGTCCCGGCCTCTCTCCCTCCCCGTACACACGAGTGTGCCTATATTTTCCTAAATAGGCGGTCTCGCGTAATGCGAGCTCCTGAAAGTCACCCAAGAGTTTTGCATGCTGATGCAGTGGAGGGGGGGCCGCGCCCGCCAGCGTCTGGGAATCTAAGTCCCGCAGCACCCGCTCAGTAGCGTCAAGGTCTCGGCAAATTGTGCTCGGGACTCCGGCCTGCTTAACTATACAAACGCCCCTGATGTAAACTTTGAAGGCCTCCCATAAGGTGGCATAACAAGGCACAGAGCCTTGCACTTCGCTCTTAAAGACGGTGTCCAGTAAAGGGTCAGTTGGAAAGCGCCAAGATCTAGAAGGACACGCAATGTTAGGCAAAGTCAGCGATAACAGTACTGGCGAGTGGTATGTTAGAGTTCGAGGCAAGCGATACGCCTCTTGCATCGTGACCAGGAGGTCGGAGTTGTGTACCATCTATCTATAGGAGACCAGGTGCCATGTGGTGCAGAATAGAATGAGAACCCCTTGTCCATGGGATGTTGATGTCGCCAGGCATCGGCCAGTAACTGTGTATGCAATAGAGCCTCAAGTTCCTCCATTGAGCACAGCTTTGTGATATGGCCTGCGCCTGTAGTGTCAGCCCCTAGTTGCAGCGTGAGGTTAAAATCTCCCCCAAATATGATAGAGTCAATCGGTAGGCCAGAAATATGTGCGGAAATACCAGCAAAGAAGCCACGGGCAACTACATTAGGAGCGTAAACATTAATGAGAAGTATTCGTTTTGTGCCCAAGCTCCCCGTCACCAGCAAATATCGCCCCACGGGGTCCCCAATCACAGTCTGAGTCGCAAAAGGGAGCACTTTATGAATCAGCACACAAACTCCACGGGAGTAGGTGCTATAACTAGCAAAAAATCTGTTGCTACCCCAGGTAGCGGCAAAACGGTTGTCCGAGTTCAGGGCATAATGGGTCTCCTGTGATAGCGCAATGTGTATTTTGTGCCTCTCCAAATAGGCCAATACCTATCGTTCCTTGCGGGGGTTCTATAGACCTCTCACATTCCATGTCATGCATCTAAGCTCCAAATCTCCAAATCTGGATACGGAGGCGCGCTGGGTATAACATGGCGTAGCGAATATTTTCACCCTTCAAAGATCCCTTGATGTCTTGGAATTTGCGTCTGGCCTCTTGTACTACTGGCGTGAAGTCCTTGTAAAATGACAGGGCGACGTCCGGGTCCCGATAGTTGAGCAATCGCGCTATGATAAGGCATGGGGGAGCACCAAGGGCTGACCTGGGGGCCAGAGATCTGTGGGCCCTTTCCACAGCAAATGTGGCAGAGAAACTGTCTCTGCCAAATAGCTCAGCCAGCAGTCACTCCACATATGCCTCATAGAACCTGTGTTGGTAGTCTCGGCTACTCCGGCTATCCGGAGATTGTTGCGACGCGATCTTGCATCCAAGTCCTCTGCCTTTGCAGCTGTCGTTTTGAGGAAGCGCTCTGTGCGATTGAGACATTTGGCTATGGCTGCCTGTGCATCTTCAACATCCGAAATGCGCGTTTCAGCAGTGTCAATGCGGGCCTCATGCTGCTCTAGTCGGCCATGCATGGTGTCAGTGCGTGCACCCAAGTCGTCAAAGCATGCATCAATGGCCTTGAAGCCTGCTTGTAATTCCGCCATTATGGCAGCAGTGCCCACCAGTTCAGGGTGTTTAGAGTCCGGGGAGGTCAGCACGATCCGGTGGCTCACCTCGTGCGGCATCGTCTCCGCCCTCCCACCTAGGGGTTTTAGCAGCCTCGAAGGAGAGCTGCTGCTGCTTAGGGTCCCCACGACCTATGCTGAATGGAGAGGTGCTGAAGCGTGTAAGGAGCAATGAGACCAGCCCCCAGATGGCAAGAAGGGGGGGCACCGCTACACAACCGATGTAAGGCCCAGGGGGAGGCACCAAATGTGTCGGACTCGCTGTGTCCCTGGCCATGCCACTAGTGGGCCAGTCGGGCTGCTCCTATTTTATCTAGGCTATTGCTCAAGGCACCTCACCCCCGCCGTGTACAAGCAGGAAAAAAGAAGGGGAAGTGCTGTCTGCGTCAGCGACCCACAGAACCGCTGTCACCGCCACCCGCTCTCAGAGGTCGGCGGCATGCGTCAGCAATCAATTTGGCCCTGCGTTGGACCTGCCGCGTGCGGGCCCCAATGCGTTCATTACAGGATGTTAAGCGGAGGAAGGGTGTCTCGCTCATCCAGGGGGCTCGCCACTGAGCGTGTGACTCACCGCTGCCTCTGGGGTTCGACAACTCGGGGGTTCGCTGCTCCACCGCTCCGTCTTTCCAGGCCTCTGAGCCCCGGCCTCGATTTTCCTATCAGCCGCGCCCAGCAGCACCGGCCCCGCCCTCAGGCTCGCCAGTGACCCCTGACGTCGCGGGGCCTCCGAGGGCCGCGTCAGGCCGCCACTGCGGCAGCTTTGTGTTTGGGGGTCAGAGGCAGCTTCACCGGCCCCGCCGCACTCCACTCACACCCCAGGATCTCCAGCGGCTGGGGCAGCACTCGGGGGCACAAATCGCCACGATGAGGTGTAACAAGGCAGTTAATTAAGCGTGGCCGCTCGGGATCTCCTTGATCAAGCCACCATCTTGGTGCTCGGTCAGGCCACGCCCCCAACCTAGCAAATTCTTTTATGTGGCTTTGCGGTGCTCTAGGAGTATGTGCCATGAGCACTGCATCATCTGCATAGGGGAGAATAGGGAGTTGGCCCCCTTCAATATACAGAACATCCTTAGTGCAATTTCCTAGGGCATTCTCCACCTTATTAGTGTACAAGGAGAACAAGAATGGGGCAAGCTCACATCCTTGTCTCACTCCACGCTTAATGCCAAATGGCTCAGTGCATTTCCCAGCTCTGCCAAACCTAACACTTGCTGTGGCCCCTACATAAAGCTGCCTGATACAATTGATAATCGCAGTGTCAATTCCCATGGAGATCATGATATCCGATAGCTTTGCTATGAGTCACGCAATCGAATGCCACTGATAGGTCCATGAACGCCATGCACAAGTGACCCTTTTTTGCGATTATATATTCAGCAACCACCATATTTAGATTTAGGCATTGGTCGATGGTCCCTTTGCCTTTTCTAAAGCTATATTGAACCTTAGAAAGGCATTGTTTCTCCTCTACCCAGTCCTCCAATCTATTTAGGAGTAGGCAACCCATTAGCTTGGCTGTACTATCAATTAATGATATCGGCCTATAGTTTTTTGGGTCTCCCCTATCTCCTTTTTTGTAGATGGGTATAATGGTGGAGTGTTTCCAAGAGTTGGGGGCACCCGCCTTTACAACGGCGTTGAACACGTTTGTCAAAAGTGGAACCCAAAGATCTGCGGGATTCAGGAAGACATCAGCAGGGACCCCATCTGGGCCAGGGGCTTTTAAGGAGCTTGATTGTAAGACAGCCTGAGATATCTCATCCATCTTGAACTTTAAAGGGGTGGAATTTGCCTTCACCGTTAGAGGACGGTTAGAAGTATCGTTCTCTAGAGAGCTCTGAAAGGTCAGGAAGCCCTGTATAGCCTCCCATGGGGGGACATTTGTTTCGGTTAGGAGTTACCGAGATGTGCAGCCAGGACTTCAAGCATCGCACGTTGCGTATACACTATATCCCCATTGCTACCCTGGAGCTGTAATGTAGGTGTTGTAGGCGAATCCCGTTTTACCAATCGGGCCAGTAAAGCTCCCGTTCTGTCTTCACCCATATGCAGGCACTGCTGGTATGCAGTGTATGTATATTTCTCTAACCTGCGCTAGTCCTCCATTAGGGCCTTCCGGGTGGCGCACTACTCCGCCATAGCATGGGAGGCTGTTGGAAGCTCCGCCTCCAATTTACCCTTTTTCTTCCTGAGTTTCTATGTCCGATCAGAGAGGTATCTGGGTAAATAGGGGATCCCCTCCACCTCGGGACGAGTTTATTTGAGAGGAAACAGTAGTCCAGGCTGCTAAAAGTCCCAGACGCCTGGGAATGACATGAGAACAATCTCTTCGCAGGATGACAGTCTCTCCATACTTTGCATAGCTGCATGCCAACCAGAATATCCCTTAGTGTCCCAGTCAGGCGGGGTTTAGTATGTGCTCGAGGGGGCTCACGATCCAGCGATCCATCAAGGATACAATTAACATTGCTTGCCAATATTATCGCTGCAACCAGATAGGGAGTTGCCGCTGCCATCATGGCAGGGAAGAAGGCAAGACAGTCAATGTTAAGGGAATACACATTAATGATACAGATCTCCCTACCCTCTAACTCTAAAATAACATACCTCCCCTCGAGATCCGCCACATGATATAAATATTGAAAGGGAACCCCCGGAGACACCCATATGAGGACCCCTCATGCAAAGCCTGAATAGGAGGTGGTGTAGAGCTGCCCGCTCCACTGCCTCCTCAAGCATGATAGTGAGTCCCCCAGATATGCGTTTCTTGCAGACATGCCACCGCCACCCTGTATCATTTCAGATGAGTGAACACTCACCTGTGTTTCTCAAAGGCAGCTATACCACAAACATTCCAGGTGATCAACTTTATTACGGAGGCAGCCATGAGTCACAGAATACTCTCACACCACCCTAGCTCAGCCACACTGCCCTGCACAGCCCTTTGAGCCATTGGGACCTCCCTAGAAATAGAAACATAGTTCTCGGACACGGAGGCAAAGGCAACAACCCAAACCATACCATAACAGGTACATTAAATTCTAATCGAACTTCCCCCCTCCCCTTGAGCAGTACCGCCATTCCTTCCTGTCTAACATCTGACAGGGTAAGAATTCACAAGTGCAGCCCCGTAACCCAACCAAATCCCAAACAAAGAGGAACAAGGAACCACACTGTCATAGTTCTCATTCCGTTTTCCATTTCTGTTACCTCTTATGTTATGTATGATGTAGCAATTCCCAGAGATGTATACTGCCCTCGTGGTTGGACAGCTGGTGGGCTACTAGGCCAGGACCTCCAGCCCCCACCCAGGTGCCAAACTCTGGGGTGTTAATCCCCCCGCCAACATCGTTCAGCTACATGCAGGAGGAATAACCCCTGCATACAGTACCTTATGCAAGCATCCCCCCACATAACATCTCCAACGCTTCCCAATAGTATCACAAATACATCTCATTCCACTTATCTGACCCAACTAAGTGTGTCCGTGTATTGCTGTGAATGTTCCAAGCCATAAATGTCGACAACCTCATTCGTTCTCCGGTCTATCAGTTGATCTTGGGATGACCCATCCGAATCAGGCACAGTCTCTGGCCTGCAACATCCCATCAGGGCAGACTTGGATTTGTCCTGGGCTCCCAGTCTTACCACGGAATTTCCACCGATTTCGACGCTTCTGATCCCGGGTAGATCTGCCCGATGTGGACGATCGGAAGTCTCAGTCGAGGGCACCAATCAGGTACCCGGTTGTCCTCGGGAGTCCAGCCAGTCACTCGCCTCCACAGCTGAGAAGAAAACCAAGGCTTTTCTGTGGCTTTTGACTCGTAGTTTAGCTGGAAAGAGGAGGCTGTACTTGAGATTAAGGTCCCGGAGATGTCTTTTTACCTCCAAAAAAGTTTTCCGCTGGTCCTGAATTCGCTGTGTGTAGTCAGGGTAGATTGAGAAAGGGTGCCATTCAAACAGCAATGGCCCTCTGGTGCGAATAGCCTGTAGGATACCATCCCGGTACAAGAAATTGAAAAGCTGGGCAATAATAGCTCTTGGCGGGCCTCCAGGCTTAGGCAGGGGGATGAGTGCTCTGTGCACTCTCTCAATGATAAAAAATTTCAAGAGCCTCTTGGGGTCCAGGATGGTTATGATCCAGTCTTCCATAAATAACTTAGCTGAAGGTCCTTCCGCTTTCTCAGGGAAACCTACAAAATGTGGATTATTGCTACGCGACCTCCCTTCAGAATCCTCCGCCGGGTCATAATGCTGCACAAAATTCAGGATTATGTTGGCCTGGGCTGCCCAGTTTCCCTTCTTATTCACCTTCATTGACCCCCACCGAGGAGCCAAGTGTTCCGGGGAATAACCAGATGCGCCTCTGGGTAATTGCAGAGTATGTGTACCCCAATCGTCACTCCAGGGCTGTCGTGTCCCACTGCCATGGGTAAGCGGCCACCCAGATGTCCCTCCTCATTGCAGTCATTCATGGCCCCTACAGACTAAGGAGCGCCACCGCAGCGGGCAACCAGCTCAGCCTCCGTTCTCCTCGCAATTTACTGGGGGCATGGCCAAGGCAATGCAGACGACGTGGGCCCCGCCTGACCGTGGAAAGTGATCACCACTCTGCATCAGGGTCTCTTATTCGTCTCGGGCGTCTCCACTCTAAAGGTCAGGTCTACATCCCCCTCGCCTCATCAGGACGCCGGGCATAGGAGGCCCAGCAAGTAGGGGCAGTTCAGCTCGTCCAGGTGCTCAGGCCGCTGGCCCCCAGGCTCACCTGTCTCCTCCTCCCCCGGTTCTGGTCCCGCGGGCCAACTGACCCAGAGCTGCGGTCCCCTCGCCACCACTCTCCAGGTCCTTGAAGATCCCCTGTAGGCAGCTGTCTGACCGCCCCCGTCCGGCCACCCTCACCTCAAAACCTGCTGATCTATTTCACCAGGCCCCTGACTTGTTCCTCCTCGTCAGTGTAGATCACTGCCCAGCTCAGCCCTCACTGAGCAGCACATGCAGCACATGCGGTAGAGGCCTCTCCGGAATCCACACCCCCAGCAGTCAGCATCCTCCACTATGGATCGCGGACCACCGCCTCCCGGGGCACCACCAGCCCAAGGCAAAACTACCACACAGCATCTGTGGGGGACCCACGACCCCACAAGCCCCTTGCCATCCCCTTGTCACCGAGGTCTGGTTTTTAAGGGCTCACCACCTCAGTATAAGGTCGGGAAGCCCTCAGGGGGGTCTCTCACATCCTCTCAAGGCCAGCCCCCTCTATGAGTGCAGCGCTCAAAGCTCCGCTTTGCAACAGCTGTTGGCCTCACATCCCTGGGCCAGCCATCTCGGGCCGCGTCCCTTCGCCCGATCTCGTTCCTCAGCCGCCCGCTGGAATCACAGGTAGGCAGTTGGATCAGCTTCCCCCAGCGGGTGATCCGTGTTGGCGGGTCCCATCAACTCGTCTGGCCATCCAGGTCTCAGGTACTCGTCTCGAATTTGGCTGCTGGAAGTCCCTCTGCCTAGCCCCTTGTGGGGTGGAGAAAATGGTGCTGATTGTCTTACAGGCAGTCGACCTGCCGATGCTAGTTACACGCTCCGGACGGCAGAATTAAGCCCACGGCCAGCCCCAGGGCAAAAGCGGCTGCACATTGAAACGTCGATGATGTATTTGTTGCTAGGGCACTGCAGGATATTGCCGGATTCAGTCCGTGCCAATGGGAGCGCCGGTAGAAGCGTTCCTCAGCCATCTTGTCCGGCCACGCCCCCGCTCAAAGTCAGGTTATAAAGCCAGTCCGAATAAATGAGTTTGATACGAAGGTGTTAGAATACATTGGCGATATCGCGGTTATAACTGAAGATTCACGTAGCAGACTGCTTGAGTTTGAACTGACTGGCTAGGAAATTCAGGAGAAGATCTGGATATCTACTTAATACTGAAAAAAACCCAGATTGTATGCACAGATAACATCGACTTGATAGATACCCGCAGGGCAGATACTGCTACTAATATGGGTATCCAGATAACTCCCAAGGTTAATATTATACATCAAATCAACTTGTACCCTTTAATAAATAAGATCAGCTGCGACTTGAGACGTATTAATGGACTACACCTAATCCTGATTGGTAGATGTAAATGCTTAAAATGACTGTCCTGCCTAAGGTACTCTAATTGTTCTTGACTATACCCCTTGAATTAGATGTGTCTTTGCTCAGGAAACTTGACTCTATATGTATACATTTTATATGGCAATTTAAGAAGACAAGGCAGGTGCTTAAATTCTTAACTCTTCCATGAAAACGAGGGGTTAGGAAGTTGCCAACTTCTTGTTTTATTACTGGGCAGCTCTCTTTCAACAGATGGGGGTTTTGGTCTCAGCAGAAAGGGGCAGCAGAGGTGGTTTGGAGAATGGCGCAGGTCCCCCTACTATTTGTGAGTTAGCGCTTAGGAGACCAGCATGGGGATGTCTTCTCCAACAGGTTGAACCTAGTTATTAGAAAAAAGTGAGGTTTCAGAGCCTGATCATGGCCTGGAGAGTCTGGAATAAGGTCAGAAAACTGGTGGCCGTTTAAAGATATAACTGTGCCCTGCTGTTCCCGACAACATTCTATGATATGATTGGAAGGCAATGGGAGCAATCTGCTCTCAATAAGTTAGGGGATCTCTACTCGGCTGACCAGTCAATCAGGGTTCTTATAGAGTGTGACTAATTACCTGTAAGGGTATCAAGGCGCTGGGGGGAGGGTTCTGCGGTTCAGTTGAAAAGCCAGGTCTTGAGGTGCTTCCTGAATAGAGGCAGTGACGGTGATTGCCTGGGGTGCAGATGTAGGGAGTTACAGGCCTTCTCAGCAAGGTAGGAGAAGGATCTTCCTCCAGCCGAGGTCTTGCAGATCTGTGGGATAGTGGCCAGGGCCAGATGGGCAGAGTGGAGATGTCTAATTGGTGTGTAGAAGGAGAGGCAGTGGTTGAGGTATTCGGGTCCGGTGTTGTGGAGGGCTTTGTAGGCATGCGTGAGGAGCTTGAAGATGATTCTTTTATTGATCAGAAGCCAGTGGAGAGCTCTCAGGTGACTGGAGATGTGGCTTCAGCGGGGGATGTCCAGGATAAGTCTGGCAGAGGCGTTCCGAATGTGCTGCAATTTCTATTGGAGTTTTTGGGTCATGCCGACGTGGAGTGTGTTGCTGTAGTCGAGCTTGCTGCTGACGAGCGCCTGGGTGACCATTCTCTTGTACTCAGTGGGGATCCATTTGAAGATCTTTCTGAGCAGGTGGAGCTTGTGGAAACAGGAGGACGATACAGCGTTGATTTGGTGGTTCATAGAGACCAAGGAGTTGAGGATGATGCAGAGGTTGCGTGCGTGGTCGGTGGGTGTGGGGGATTTCGAGTGCTGCTGGCCACCAGAAGTCATCCCAAGCAGCGAGAGTGGAGCCCAGGAGGAGGACTTCAGTTTTCTTAGACTTGAGTTTAAGGCAGCTTTTGTCAGGCTTCACAGTCGGTGCTGCCCGCAGCAGTGCTCCGAACCACGCCCGCCCGCGGCCTCCGATGCGAGCCCCGCCTGCTGACTCCCGTCAGATGGCGAAGGCGGAACTGCAGGAACTCAAAAGGGAGGGGTCCACAAGGGAAATGCTCTTCGCGTTGCATCACAGACCCCGCCAGGCCTCCCTTGATTTTTCCCGCTTACCTGCTTTCTCCGTTCGGCACCGCAAGTGTAGAGACGTCTTGGGTGTTTCTCTCCTGGCGCGCTGCGGTGCTCTGTTTCTTCCGGGTAGGCGTTCCTCTTCCGGGGCATAACGTTGTCCTGGATTTCCCTCATCGGTCAGCCCATTTGCTCTCCTCCTCAATACAGCATTTTCCAAAGCTGTAAACTCCTGGGGCCCGATTCACAGAACTAACTTACGACAAAATCCTAAACTTACTACCATTTTGGTATTCACAGAATGAACTTACTCATTTTGGTATTCACAGAATGAACTTACTCATTTTGGTATTCACAGAATGAACTTACTCATTTTGGTATTCACAGATGGCACTTACACATTTTGTGTAACTTACTCATTTTGTGTAACTTACACATTTTGTGTAACTTACTCATTTTGTGTAACTTACACATTTTAGTATTACAGAAGGCACTTACTCATTGATGAGTAAGTGCCTTCTGTGAATACCAAAATGAGTAAGTTCATTCTGTGAATACCAAAATGGTAGTAAGTTCATTCTGTGAATACCCAAATGTGTAAGTTCATTCTGTGAATACCCAAATGTGTAAGTTCATTCTGTGAATACCCAAATGTGTAAGTTCATTCTGTGAATACCAAAATTGTTGTAAGTTTAGGATTTTGACGTAAGTTAGTTCTGTGAATCAGGCCCATTGTACCTGCATTTTGAAAATATACAAAAGAGGTATTTCTAAAGAATCCTAGTTTTGAATCAAGGTAGGATGCATATTATTTAAGTATCTCATGGTTTATAATACTTATCTGATTTAGTACTCCTTCATTCATTGTGGAAGGTGCTTCCCACCTTAAACTTATTTCATTCCAAGATTTCTTCATATCTCTCACTGCAAATAAAGAGAGATTGTCTTTTAACCACTTCTACTTCACTGTAAATTACGCACTTTGACCCTGCACCTTTTTGTGCCATACGTTTGTTGCCTTTATTGTTTCTCCTGACTAGGAAAATACGTTTTTTTTTTTTCCTGGTTTTCAGGTGAGATATATGTTTTTTGTGGGTCAGTTTATTCTCTATGGTGGTTGTTGTTAAGCTTGGTATATTTCACATTTATCAATGTTTACAGCTTAAATTCTGGAGTCCTTATGAATAATAAGTGTGTGTTTATTTTCTAGATACATTCTGTGAGTCTCTTGCTTTAGTTCTTTGATATTGTCTTCATACAACTGCCGAACCTGCAAAACACGTAGAACACTAAAATAGCCACATATGTATACAGAGAAACCCTAGGTCCGAAAGAGAGTAGTACTTACGTGTGTGTTTTTTTCCATTAGGAATCCTGATAACATCGCATCGAACAGACCAGTAGACTCTACTCCTTCTCCCTTTCCTTGTTTTGTTTCCCCTTCTTCCCCACCTTCCTCTTTGGCTTTGACTCTGTTGGGCAGAAGAGGTGGGTGAGGGAAGTAGGGATCTGGCATCGTTCTGTCCATTTCGCCCCTGCGGAAAACTCTGGTGAGCCTCACAGAATGTGAAGCCCACGTTTTATATTTCTGCCCGGGCGTAATGGAGGAATGCCAGATAACATTAGCTGATGTGTCACATTTGATAGAGAATCTACAAAAAGAAACCCACGCATTGACACTTAGAGTAGATGCCCTACAACACGCCTCCCGAATCTCTCCACCACCCGATCCGGTGCCTGGAACCCATAGTACCTTTTTTTCATCACACTCTTCTTCTTCTGGTAGTACGTCTCCTGTATATCACATTACAACCCCCTCCTCTATACCTTTAGCACCCCCAGAAAGGTTCCTAGGTGACTCAGCTAAATTTGCCACGTTCATTAATCAGTGCCAATTGCACTTTATGTGCAAAGCTTCTTGATTTACCACGACCAATATAAAGTAGCTTTTGTCTTGTCTTATTTGGGTGGTACAGCAGCTATATGGTCAATCCCTTTAGTGGATAGAAATGATCCCTTATTGTATGATTATAGGGCTTTCAAGGAGGAGTTACGACGTCTGTTTGACAGGCATTCATTTATGCAGTCCGTTGACACTGAGCTACTAAATCTTAAGCAAGGATCGAAGGATCTCATGACGCATATCTCTTGTTTTAACAGGCTAGTTGCTGAAGCTGGATGGCCTGAAGCCAAGCACAGTGCTTTCTTTTATGAAGGTTTAAGAGATGGTTTGAAAGACATGCTAGCACAAGTTGTAGACCCTCCAGAATCTGGTGAGACGCTAATTGATTTAGAAATTAAATTAGATCACCATTTGCATGAGTGGAAATGTGAGAAGGGACACATTGAGACCAAGTTCCCTACCTTTAGAGAAAAGAAGCCAGAGTCTGACAAACCTGTTGAGGATCCTGAACCTATGCAGATAGGCAGTATTAAAAGACCTCTGAGTAATGAAGAGAGGCAGAGACGAAGGGATAATAAACTATGCCTATACTGTGGTAAATCTGGACACTTCTTGAGAGACAGACCTATCAAACCTAAACAACGTACGGAGTTGGGAAACTGACCAACCCGAGCAAGTTGGAGACAGATTGCTCGGGTGAGACAGGTTTAATGGTCTCCCAGCTTTTAGGTCATGATCACACACCCTACCCCATGCACCATTTTTTCTTTATAGCTCGACTGAGCAGGGGCAATGATAGTGTAGAGGTACAAATCAAGCTTGACTCAGGTGCCACTGGGAACTTCATAGATTCCACATGGGTTGAGAGTATGGAAATCCCTATTGAACTAAAAAAGACAGTGGAAGTTGTTAAAACTATTGATGGGAGTCACATGAAATCAGGAGCTGTCACTCATTCCACCAAAGAATTAGATTTCCACATACATTGCAAACATTTTGAAACCATACAAATTGATGTCATTTCTTCACCTCAATTTCACGCAATAGTAGGACTCCCTTGGTTGATGAAACATGACCCTGATATCAACTGGAGAGATCATACCATGGCTTTCACCTCCGATTACTGTAAAAATCATTGTCTAGAAAGTAATGTCCCATTACAACACATAGCCGGAATGACTGATTCCAGTTTACCTGTATTACCTGACTGTTATGATTCCTTAAGAGAGGTCTTCGATAAAGAAAAAGCCTCTGTCTTACCACCCCATCATCCTTACGACTGCCGCATGGATCTAGTACCTGGAGCAAAGATTCCATGCAGTCGTATATACGCCTTGACCGAGAAAGAAAACATTCTTTTTAATAATAATAAAACAATCTTTATTCGGCATATAAAAATACCATAAAAAAATCAATAAATCGAAGGAAAAAGGTTACAGGTGCAAATTTTTTAAAACAATTCATCAATCTGAGTTCTACATGATACAATTTCAATAAAAATATCAAAAGTTTACACATCACATATGACCTATCCCTCACCCATCTAAATCATCTTTGAACTTGGTTTGGGCCTATAGCGCACCATGATTAAAAAGTTACCAAATGGAAAAACAAAAAAAAACATTTTTAAAAGAGTATAAAAGAATGGCGAGCAGGAAATCTATGGGCTTCCGCTGCCCCTTTTGATCCTTAATCTAGATGCAGCCCTTAAAAAATTAATAATACAAAAAAGTGTAAAAGCATCTGGGGCCAATTTTAAAAATAACAAGGCCACCCGCGCTTGTTTAAATCTGGCTTTCTTTAAGATACCCTTCAGAAAAAGACTTCTGGGGTATGAATAAAATGGGCATAATAGAACGAAATGAAGGGTGTCCTGTGGAGACCTGTGGTCGCAGCCACAGGGCCCCTTCATTTCTATTGATGGTGTGAACCCTGCCGGCTCTGCTAATACATGATGCAAAAGGTTCAGCCTGAACCGGGTCATTAAAAATCTATCGTGGGCACTGCTTAAGCAAGACAAGTATGGTTCAATGCCCTCGGTAGACTTGACTGCTAGATGTTCTCTCACCAACGGCTTGGCTAACTCTCTATGTTCCCGGAGCATCGAAGCACACTTGAAGAACCGATCCTTGACCAGGGCCTTATCCTGCATGCTCATTTTAGAAGGATTAGTAAACAAATCTGCACATCCCATTTTGTCAAAGGACTCCTTCACATATTTTAACCAGGGGATTTTTAGCCCATGGTCACGGGAGAGACAGTCTTCTATGACCTGCCTGCTTAGAGCCGCCTCCTCATTTGCCCAGATCTTTACCCAACAAACTAGGGGTTTGACTGCCATCCTATCCATGATGTATCGAACACCCAATTCTTCATGGACAATATGAGCTGGAATGCTCTGGGGGACTTTCAACAGGTGCCGGAAATACATGTTCTCTTCGGTTTGCAGTTGGTTAGCCTCAGTGAATCCCCACACCTCACTTCCATATAGCACTTTAGCACAACACATGGAGCTATATAATCTCAGAATCTGCTCCGGGGACCAACGTCCTAGCCTTTGTGCAAAATTCATTATTGATCCGGTACATCTGGTCATAGCTCGGCATTTCTCTTCTAATAAATATTTAAAATTTAATCGGCCATCAAATAAAATCCCCAGTTATGAAAAGGACTGTACCTTTCCTAAACGATGAAAACATTCATTTGAGAGAATACATGGACAACATGTTACAGAAGGGATTAATTCGGCCATCTAGATCAGCGGCCTCGCCTCCCCTTTTCTTGATACCCAATTGAGAAGGGGGTCTTTTGTGTTGCATAGACTATAGAGCCCGTAACTGTGTGACAATAAAGAATAGATACCCTCAGCCTTTGAATCAATCCTTACTCGATCAAGTAAAACAGGCCACTATTTTCACCAAGCTTGATTTACGAGGCGCCAATCATTTGGTTAGAGTAAGAGAGGGAGATGAATGGAAAACTGCCTTCCGTACGAAGTTCGGGCTTTATGAGTATTTGGTTATGCCCTTTGGGCTTTGTAATGCCCCTGCAGCTTTCCAATTCTTTATTGACAAAGTATTAAGGGAAACATTGGACGTTAACACTATCGGCTACATAGATGACATTCTAATATATTCTTCGTCAACCGAAGAACACATTGGACATGTTAAGAGCATACTAACATGCCTCAGAGACAACAATCTTTATGTGAAACTAGTCAAATGTGAATTTCACGTTCCTGAAGTTACCTTTTTAGGTTTTGTGTTGTCAGCAAAAGGAGTGACCATGGATCTTCAAAAAGTTGCTGCCATCACAAATTGGCCATCTCCTTGTTCTGTGAAGGAAGTACAGAGTTTTCTGGGCTTCGCTAATTTTTATAGGCGGTTTATAAAAGAGTTTGCGTCTTTGATATCTCCTATTACCAGACAATTGAAAAAAGGGATACCTTTTACATGGACACCAGCCGCTGAAGAATCTTTTTCCTGCCTAAAAGAGTCCTTTATCACTGCCCCTGTACTGAAACATCCTGACACTTCCCAACCGTTCATAGTGGAAGTGGCTATAGGAGGAGTGTTATCCCAGAGAGATAGACAAATAGGTCATGTACACCCAGTAGCCTTCTCTTCTCATAAGCTTACACCATCTTAAATAAACTATTCAGTGGGAGACAGGGAGCTATTAGCAATCAAACGAGCCTTTGCAGAATGGAGTCAGTACTTACTTGGGGCCTTACGCACAGCCACTGTTATCTCGGATCACAGAAACCTACAGTTTATGAAAGCAGCCAGGGCTTTATCCATGAGGCAGGTGGGATGGACCACTTATTTCAGCATTTTTGACTATGTCATACAATTTCAGGCGGGCACCAAACATGGCAAAGCAGATGCCCTATCCCGATTTGGTTATGATCTATCTGAGGACCTGAGTATACATGATCAACCCTTCATTATGAGTCCTGAAGGTATTCTGGGGGTACATTTTCGGAGGAGTCGTTTCTGAAAGAAGTGCTTCAGGCACATGAATCCGAAGAAATCAAAGACCTAGAAACCAAGCACAAAGGAGTTAGAATCAACAAACTGGTATACATTCAGGGAGGCTTAGTTCTCCCTACTAAAGAATTGCAGTTACAAGCGCTGGAATGGTGTGATATACATGCATTAGCAGGACACCCAGTTCACAAGAGAACCCTTGCACCGCTCAAAAGACATTTTTGGTGGTCATCTATGAATCAGGACACTCAGTTGTATGCTCAACACTGTAATGTCTGTGCTCAGAGTAAAAGTTCACATCAGGTCCCAGCAGGGCTATTAACTCCTCTACCCACTCCTCCTACACCATGGCATTCTGTTTCTATGGATTTTATTGTAGAACTTCCAAACACTAAGCAAGGGCATACTGTCATATTTGTAGTTGTTGACATGCTATCGAAATTGCCCCATTTCATACCTTTGAAAGACTTACCTGACTCTAATGAGCTTGCTTTTATTTTCCTCCAACATGTGGTGCGCCTTCATGGTCTTCCTTCTGGTATTATATCAGATAGAGGCACCCAATTTGTGTCAAAATTTTGGAAAGGATTAAACACTTTGCTAGAAATAGATGTAAGACTCTCTTCTGCTCATCACCCCCAAACAGCCGGCCAGACTGAAAGGGTCAATCAATCAATAAAAGCTTTATTCAACTGTTACAAAGACAATCATAAAAGCATAAAAGGTACATAAAATCAAATTCATGTCACTGATTACATACAATCATAAATACTAATACGTTAAAAAGATATGTGTCCAATGTACTTATCACCCGAAACATAAAAGATCACATAAAAACAAGTTCATAACACTTATTGGGTACAATCATAACAGTTAATACATTTAAAAATGTATATCCAAAGTCCTAATCAAGAATCTCGATCCTGACCCATCATCTCATTGCTATCCCAGATCATAGTTTTTCTAAGCCGTAGGACTCTTTTAATATATAATGCAATCCTCCATGCAATATGAACATTTTCCAAAAATTGCAGGCGGATTAGTGCTGGGTGACACTGTTTAAGGCCATAAGCTTTTAAAACTGGGATCAGTAACTCTTTTCTTTGTTTCATATCAAATTTACAAAAGAACATCACGTGTGAGGTAGATTGAGTTGACTGCGAATCACACGGACAGAGGGGTAAAGTACGGGACCAGTCATTCATTTTCGGGAAAGACAGGAGTCTGTGGATAGTACCCATCCTAAATCTAAATAATATCATTCTATCAAACCCGCTAGAAACAAATGACAAATAGGGCTCCAACCCCTCCGAAGTGCGTATTAGCTGGTGTTGCAGGGCACTAGGTTTCAATAGCTCTCCTGCCGATCTTACATCACCCTAATATGCTAAGCCCATTAATTTTAAATCTTTTCTAGAGAGTCTGGACATTGAGGCGGGGTTTGTATAAAACTCTGGGTGGCCTAATGTTGATAAAAATGTTTTCACGTACTTCACCCACGGTATCAAATGAACCCCCTCCAGTCTCATTATGTCCTGCATGATGGTTCTATTTAACACAGTCTGCTCCCTAGTCCATATTCTGTGCCAGAGGAGTATGGGTTCCAATTTAATTAGATCCGAGACATACATAAGACCCAATTCCTCATGGCACACAAAAGTGGAAGTACTTTGCGGGGCCGATAACAGAAAACGTAGAAAAGCATTTTCCACTAGTTGCAACTCGTGTGTGTTCGTAAAACCCCAAACCCCTGCTCCATACATAGCCACCGAGAGACATTTTGCCTTGTAAATTTGTATAATTTCAGCTGGTGGCCTACGTCCCAGATTCCTACAAAAAGTAACAAGTGCACTAGTGGTTCTCATAAAGGCTAATTTTTTTGCAGTTACAGTTTTTGCCCAGGTATCATCATCATTGAATAATATACCCAAATATGAGAAACTTAGAGTCTGAAATACCCTTTTACCCTCCAGGTATATTTCCCTGCCTCTACCTCTAAATTTCTTATGACCAGAATTCATTATAAAAGTTTTAGTAATATTAATATTTAAACCCAGATTCTTCATAAAATCGTTAAAACTAACTAAAACCCTTTGGAGACCATTCTGCGTACGAGCCATCAATACTGCGTCGTCCGCATATAGTAAGGTAGGTAACGAGCGACCTCCCACCTGAGGAAAGTCTAGCCCGCTCTTGAGAAGTTTGTTCCCTAGTTCATTAATGTACAAATTAAAAGGAAGGGGGCCAGGACACAACCCTGCCTGACCCCCTCCTAATTGGAAATGCTTTAGTACATTCGCCTCCCTTACCATATCTGACCCTAGCTGCCGCATCACTATACAATTGCTGTAAAAAATTTACTATGTTCTGGTCCACACCCAGTGAGACTAAGATCTTCCATAACTTACAATGTCTCACTGAGTCAAATGCGGCCGTTAAATCCACAAAGGCCATAAACAGACGGCCCTTTTTTGCCCTTGTGTACTTCCCTACTAGCATTGATAAATTCAGGCTTTGCTCAATCGTGCCCAGTCCTTTTCTAAAACCATATTGTAGGTCCGAGAGGATACCTGCTTCGTCTGCCCATATTTCCAATCGCTCTAATATAATCCGCCCTATCACTTTCACCATTGAATCAAGGAGGGAGATAGGTCTATAACACCCCGGATTAGGTCTCTCCCCCTTCTTGAATATCGGAATTATGGTCGATTCTGCCCAGGAGTTGGGCGGTTTTGACCTAAGGCTAGCGTTAATTACCTGAGTAACTACAGGACCCCACAGATTGACATTATCTTTAAACAAATAACTGGGACCCCATCGGGTCCTGGGGCCTTACCTCCCTTGCTCTGTGACAGAGCCGTAGTCACTTCCTCTAATGTCACCTGCATTGCTTCTAGGTGGATGGCCTCTTGAAAGCCTTTATTCCCACACCATTTAGGGTCATCATCCAAGTTATCGTTATATACATTAGAGAAAAAAGTTACCCAGTCCTCTTCTGCGATCGCTATCTCTATAGAGGGTCCCTCAGCCGGGGTCAAACAGGGGGATCTAACTATACGCCAAAAAGCCACATTGTTTTTCTGCCGTGCCGCCGTTTGGAGTACTTCCCATGCCTCTTCCCTTAGGCATCTCTTTCTTGCCTTAACTGCTCTCTTGTAATCAAACCTAGCTGCTTTGACTTCAGGGATAGACCTCGGATTTTTATGCAACGCCGTCTTTAGCTTGGAATGGGCTTGCGAGCAAATTTTGTCAAACCAACCCACAGTATTCTGTTTATTTTTTTTTAATTGAACCCACAAGAGGTTCTTCACCTCTTTAGATAATTCTAAATAGGATTGTACTATCTGATCACAGGGGGCATGCTCATTCAGACAGATATCCATCGCATGTTTGCTAGTGAAGATCAGTTGTTTAGTCAGAGCCACGGGGTCCACCTTAGACCATCGGATAGAATATCCGTTTATTTAATTTAATACTAGATCTCCTGGCAAAATAATGCCTCTGTTACTCTTATGCTCATCGTGAATGATCAGGGGGGGCGTAAGTGATAAACAAAGGGGAAAATGATCACTTATTGCTATGTCCCCTACCTTAAAGGTTTTGAGCCTTGATGAATGGGGGTGAGAGACTAACATGTAATCTATTATAGAACGGTAGCCTCGACCGTTAAAGGTGTATGACAGAGGTAAAAAAGGAGTTAAAAGATCATTTACTATACTGAGATCAAACATGTGCAGGAATTCATTGAAGCAGTCTCCTGCCCTTGAGTGACTAAAATGAGTACAAGATTCATCTCCAATCTGGGCCAAACCACACATCTTAGGATCCCTGTTTGGGCAGGGTGGACAGTTTAAATCTCCCTGAACTATAATCATATTATCTCTGGTGCCTGTTTCAAGAATGGTACTTATATTCCCACTTAACTCTTTCATCACACTGCTAAGATTTTCTATCGGGGCATTATTATAGAAATTTATCACAATCAAGGAGTGGGTTCTTCTGCATACAATTTCAATAATATGGAAATGGCAATCTCCTTGATGGAATATAATTTTGTCCACACTAAGGCGGTTGGAGACATAGGTACACAGCCCTCCTTTTGGTCTCCCCCCCCTACCTTTCATGGCCTGACTATTATACGTTTTAAAGCCATTGATATGTATCGGTTCTAAGCACCACGTTTCCTGGAGGCTTATGATGTCCAGATATTGTATGAACTCAACCCACTCTTTATTATCAATCTTGGGGCGCAACCCTGCTATATTCCATGCACAAATGTTCCAAGTTATAGCAGAGGGGGAAATTACACAGCTTTCCTTACCTGGGCACAATGCGCAATTAAGATTATTAATATCCAAACCCCCTATATCAATTTTGCGGTCACTCGCCACCGCCTGTTCAGCGGTAGGAGTTACTGGGACAGATATTTTCGGTGGAGTCGCTACTTGGCCTAGAGTTAGGGGAAAAGATACGTCATTCCCCCTGTTTGGGTGCCCTGTATAGATATTATCACAAGCTGCTATTTCCCCTGATCTCAACGTAGATATATTACATAGTTAATCTATCTCCTCCAGGTTGTTTATCGCCTGAAAATGGTTAGAAGTAGGTACCGTGTAAACATACGCCAGGGGACCAGTTGAGAGACCATCCTCTCTGCTGGGCCATACTAATTTAGGGGGGCAATAAAAGAAACCCAGCGGAACCACACTAATACCAGTGCTCCTTACTGGCCAATTACCCACGCTTTCCATAATCATTCGTACCAGTTGTCGTGAAGCAAAAGATAATACTATGCAGTCACCAGTCAGGGTTTTCGCAGAGTTCCCCACCCAGGCGATTCGCCGAGCCATTTTAAATTCGGAGAAAAGTCTGCTATTAATTCCTGTTTTCCCCGACAAAAAGTTTAGGGCCTTATTTCTTAGTGCCTGCCAATGTTCTACTTCTCCAAATGGGAGAGGCGGGACATTGACCAACACCACAGTTATCGGAGTCGCATCTGGTGGTAAATGTAGAGTCTTAGGGGGTCGTGTTTGCGATGGTGTTTGTGGATATAAAAGGGTATAATTTTCCTTTTTAGCTACTTGATCCCCTCCATCTGCTTGACGACCTTGACGACCTTGATGAGCTTTCCCCAAGGACTCTATCTGTGGGTGCGGTAGACCCCCTTCCTATGTTCTGCCATCCTATCTTTCCCCGTTCCCTGATGAGATGGACCGGCAGAGACGTTTGTTATTATCGGGGGTACAGCCCTATGTTAGTGTGGTTTCTGCGGTTCGTATCGCTATGCCCGCTCACCCGAGATACGGGCGTCTGATCCTCTACCAGCTGATGTAAATCGATATTTGGGGGGGTATGGGTACTCAATGGAGCTATCTGGGTAAGCAGTCCTTTCTCTATATTAACTAACCGCTTCTCCATGATGTCCAACTTATTTATGACAGGTTTTAATGGTTCAGTAATGATTTCCTTGACTTTATTCCAGAGTTCTCCGTTGTCAAGGTCATTGTCATAGTCATGGAGAGTATTCGTTAGAGTACTAGCTTCCTTCAAGTGAGGGATTACTTGCGCAGAGAAAGTTATTTGATTTCTCCCTTCTATATTACCTTGTCTAACTGAGCCCTGACCTTTTCTTTTCTTTGCGGGCGGTTGATGCGGTCTCGTCTGGCTGATTTTTAACTTCTGCCCCCGAGTCCTTGCAGTTATGGGATTTTCCACAATAGGGGGTTGTTGTCCTGGGCTACAGACATGAGCATTCCCCACCAGAGGCACCGGAGCCAAGGATGTCGGTGATGATGCTTCCACCGGCCGTACGTCAGAGGGGATAGGGTCGTGGAGCGTTGCACGTAACCGAGGCGTTTGAGTAGACCTCGCCAAGGGTTCTAGAGACAACCTCCGCTCGGTCAGTGCTATTTCGTGCATCAGTGTAGATTCTGCTCTCTGCAGGAAAGCATCAAGTGTTCCCACCACACCCTTCCCTGTTAGATGTTTAGCCTTGCTCATTGTGCACGTGCTCTCCTGAGAGAAGGTGACAAGCAGCAATTGCCACTTACAACCCCCGAAGCGTTCAATCGTAAGCAGTAATGGGTGGAAAAGTCTCACCGCAGTTTTCATAAGTTAGAGGGCTGGCCCAACCCAGCCTCGACCGGTCTCGGACGGGAACAGACAGGCCCGCCCTTGGCCCGGGCTTCGCCCGCGCGCGTCCCGCGCTGCGGGAGGCAAGTCAGGGATTTAAAGCGCCGGCTGGCGCGGGATGTTGACGCAGCTCCTGCCGCGATTCATTGTGGTTCCTGCAGTCCTCCCCTGCAGCCAAACCAACACGGTGATCTACAGCTCCCGCGCTGCGGGAGGCAAGTCAGGGATTTAAAGCGCCGGCTGGCGCGGGATGTTGACGCGGCTCCTGCCGCGATTCAGCGTGGTTCCTGCAGTCCTCCCCTGCAGCCAAACCAACACGGTGATCTACAGCTCCCGCGCTGCGGGAGGCAAGTCAGGGATTTAAAGCGCCGGCTGGCGCGGGATGTTGATGCGGCTCCTGCCGCGATTCAGCGTGGTTCCTGCAGTCCTCCCCTGCAACCAAACCAACACGGTGATCTACAGCTCCCGCGCTGCGGGAAGCAAGTCAGGGATTTAAAGCGCTGGCTGGCGCGGGATGTTGACGCGGCTCCTGCCGCGATTCAGCGTGGTTCCTGCAGTCCTCCCCTGCAGCCAAACCAACACGGTGATCTACAGCTCCCGCGCTGCGGGAGGCAAGTCAGGGATTTAAAGCGCCGGCTGGCGCGGGATGTTGACGCGGCTCATGCCGCGATTCAGCGTGGTTCCTGCAGTCCTCCCCTGCAGCCAAACCAACACGGTGATCTACAGCTCCCCGGTTAGAGTAAGAGAGGGAGATGAATGGAAAACTGCCTTCCGTACGAAGTTCGGGCTTTATGAGTATTTGGTTATGCCCTTTGGGCTTTGTAATGCCCCTGCAGCTTTCCAATTCTTTATTGACAAAGTATTAAGGGAAACATTGGACGTTAACACTATCGGCTACATAGATGACATTCTAATATATTCTTCGTCAACCGAAGAACACATTGGACTTGTTAAGAGCATACTAACATGCCTCAGAGACAACAATCTTTATGTGAAACTAGTCAAATGTGAATTTCACGTTCCTGAAGTTACCTTTTTAGGTTTTGTGTTGTCAGCAAAAGGAGTGACCATGGATCTTCAAAAAGTTGCTGCCATCACAAATTGGCCATCTCCTTGTTCTGTGAAGGAAGTACAGAGTTTTCTGGGCTTCGCTAATTTTTATAGGCGGTTTATAAAAGAGTTTGCGTCTTTGATATCTCCTATTACCAGACAATTGAAAAAAGGGATACCTTTTACATGGACACCAGCCGCTGAAGAAGCTTTTTCCTGCCTAAAAGAATCCTTTATCACTGCCCCTGTACTGAAACATCCTGACACTTCCCAACCGTTCATAGTGGAAGTGGCTATAGGAGGAGTGTTATCCCAGAGAGATAGACAAATAGGTCATGTACACCCAGTAGCCTTCTCTTCTCATAAGCTTACACCATCTTAAATAAACTATTCAGTGGGAGACAGGGAGCTATTAGCAATCAAACGAGCCTTTGCAGAATGGAGTCAGTACTTACTTGGGGCATTACGCACAGCCACTGTTATCTCGGATCACAGAAACCTACAGTTTATGAAAGCAGCCAGGGCTTTATCCATGAGGCAGGTGCGATGGACCACTTATTTCAGCATTTTTGACTATGTCATACAATTTCAGGCGGGCACCAAACATGGCAAAGCAGATGCCCTATCCCGATTTGGTTATGATCTATCTGAGGACCTGAGTATACATGATCAACCCTTCATTATGAGTCCTGAAGGTATTCTGGGGGTACATTTTCGGAGGAGTCGTTTCTGAAAGAAGTGCTTCAGGCACATGAATCCGAAGAAATCAAAGACCTAGAAACCAAGCACAAAGGAGTTAGAATCAACAAACTGGTATACATTCAGGGAGGCTTAGTTCTCCCTACTAAAGAATTGCAGTTACAAGCGCTGGAATGGTGTGATATACATGCATTAGCAGGACACCCAGTTCACAAGAGAACCCTTGCCCCGCTCAAAAGACATTTTTGGTGGTCATCTATGAATCAGGACACTCAGTTGTATGCTCAACACTGTAATGTCTGTGCTCAGAGTAAAAGTTCACATCAGGTCCCAGCAGGGCTATTAACTCCTCTACCCACTCCTCCTACACCATGGCATTCTGTTTCTATGGATTTTATTGTAGAACTTCCAAACACTAAGCAAGGGCATACTGTCATATTTGTAGTTGTTGACATGCTATCGAAATTGCCCCATTTCATACCTTTGAAAGACTTACCTGACTCTAATGAGCTTGCTTTTATTTTCCTCCAACATGTGGTGCGCCTTCATGGTCTTCCTTCTGTTATTATATCAGATAGAGGCCCCCAATTTGTGTCAAAATTTTGGAAAGGATTAAACACTTTGCTAGAAATAGATGTAAGACTCTCTTCTGCTCATCACCCCCAAACAGCCGGCCAGACTGAAAGGGTCAATCAGTGTATTGAACAGTACCTAAGGTGCCAATTATTGCAAGTAGATAGGGATTGGGACACTTTTCTTTGGACTGCAGAGTTTGCATATAACAATGGTGATCATACATCCATAGGAGTATCCCCTTTTTTTGCAACTAAGGTTTTCACCCTCGTTGTGGCCTCGTATCTCCTCAGGTTCCTACTACTAGTCCTGCTGCCTTAGACCGTGTGACTTGTCTCCATGATATTCATGTTGAAGCCAAACAGAATCTGGCTGAGGCCAAAAGTAGGTATAAGGATGGTGCTGATCACCATGGACGACCGTCTCCGGATTATGCAGTTGGCCACAAGGTCTGGTTGTCCATTAGAAATATCAAGGTTAAAGGGAGGAGCAAATTTAAACCTCGCTTTATTGGTCCCTATGCTATTTCTAAAATAGTAAACCCTGTTGCTATGAAACTCGACTTGCCTGACTACTTACAAATCCATTCTGTTTCCCATGTGTCTTTGTTGAAGCCTATTGCCCCCGGTACTGTTGTTCCTACTCAACCTCCCCCTGTTCTGGTGGATGATGAACCTGAGTACAAAGTACCCTATATTGTGGACTCTCATAGAGTGAGGCATAGGCTACAGTATTTGATTCACTGGAAGGGTTACGGTCCTGATGAACGGACTAGGGAGCCTGCTTCTCATGTTCATGCTCCCTGCCTGGTGCTGTTGTTTCACTGTCGCTATCCCGATAAGCCTAAATATGTTCGGGGGTGTTAGGGGGGGGTGTACTGTCAGGCTTCACAGTTGACGCTGCCCGCAGCAGTGCTCCTAACCCCGCCCGCGGCCTCCGACGCGAGCCCCGCCTGCCAACTCCCATCAGCTGGCGAAGGCGGCACTTGAGGCACTCAAAAGGGAGGGGTCTGCAAGGGAAGAACGCTTCGCATTCCATCACGGACTCCGCCAGACCTCCTTTGATTTTTCCTGCTTACCTGCATTCTCCGTTTGGCGCCGCAAGTGTAGAGACGTCTTGGGTGTTTTTCTCCCGGCGTCCTGCGGTGCTCTGTTGTTTCCGGGTAGACGTTCCACTTCCGGGGCATAACATCGTCCTGGATTTCCCTCGTCGGTCAGCCTGTTTGTTCTCCTCCTGACTACAGCATTTTCCCAAGCTGTAAACTCCTGGTACCTGCATATTGAAAATATACAAAATAGGTATTTCTAATGAATCCTAGTTCTGAATCAAGGTAGGATTCATATTATTTAAGTATCTTGTGGCTTATGATACTTATCTGATTTAATACTCCTTCATTCATTGTGGAAGGTGCTTCCCGCCTTGAACTTATTTCATTCCGAGATTTCTTCATATCTCTCACTGCAAATAAAGAGAGATTGTCTTTTAACCACTTCTACTTCACCGTAAATTACGCACTTTGACCCCGCACCTTTTCGTGACATACGTTTGTTCCCTTTATTGTTTCTCCTGACTAGGAAAATACGTTTTGGGGTTTTTTCCTGGTTTTCAGGCGAGATATATGTTTTTTTGTGGGTCAGTTTATTCTCTACGGTGCTTGTTGTTAAGGTTGGTATGTTTCCCATCTATCATTGTTTACTACTTAATTGTGCAGTCCTTATGAATAATAAGTGTGTGTTTATTTTCTAGATACATTCTGTGAGTCTCTCGCTTTAGTTCTTTGATATTGTCTTCATACAACCGCCGAACCTGTGTTACAATAGAGAAATTCATGTTTACCTATTGTTCTATGTAAGTTAGCATTTGCGGTGCCATTTTCTATGTAGGCGCCATTTTGAGTCATAATCGAAACTAATTCTTTGTGGATTCCAAGAAAAGGCCTCTGTTAAGTTTCCCTTCCCCGAGGTCGAGTTTTGCTTCATTAATGAATAGACTGTTCTTATTAGCGCATACCTTTCTAGCTAGGTAGAGGCCTTCTCCCACTTGTCTGGTGACGGGCACGGGCAGAACGACCTTGAGTAGGAGATAGTGTGTGCCCAACCTTAGAATCAAAACTTATCCTCTGTACTCCTTTGTTAAGCTACATCTGTCTGGAAAATTCCATTGTGGGCGTGTTTTCATTTGGTTCCGAATGTACATAGTGTGCCTTTATGCTTGTTGATGTCAGTCCCCTCTGCAGCACTCCTAGCGACTGGGCAGACTGGGCTCCACTCTGAGTGTACCTGAATTAAACAGATATTGGTTTGTATTCTCTACTGTCTGACCGACTCTTCATTTGGTATGGAAGGCTGAGAGGTGGTCTTGAGGGACCTGGGTGGCCCTAATCGGGTCACTTCCTTCAGTTGGCACCCGAACAGGGACTCCTTTGGGTGAGTGACCCGTCCCCTTCCGTGGACGGGGGGGAGGTCGAGGCCATCGTCGTGTTGGATTGACGGTTCAGGGATCCCTGTAAGAGGAGCATTGATTGCTTGCAGCTGCCCCTTCTGTCCTGCCGGACGGTGCCTCACCCAGTAGTCATCCCGACTGGAGTCCTAAACAGCGAAACCCTTAGATCTGACCGTTTGGTCTGAAGAGTTGGCAGTGGAGAATTAGTTCGCTTGACCTGCATATATCAGGTGAGCTTGTTTTGGTTCTTTGTGGATATGGTACCATTTTGGTTTGAATTTGGTACGGTCTGAGGACCGTCTTTGGGATAAAAGTATTTGCAGTTGTTTTGCCAGGCATAAATAGTGAACTTGTTTTCTTTTGAGAATGCCTGGGATCAGTAAATTGTTTTCTTTGTGCTGTCACTGTTGTTCTGCAGATGCTCGATTCGAAGAAGCTCAGCCGGCGCCTCCAGAAGGCACTCCAAATTTTGATATGTATGTGAAGCATGGTCTTGGCCCTATTATGTTTAGTACACTATGGCACAAATTTACGAGGGACAATGCCGAGTTGCTGTGGCCGTTGACGGGCACTTTCGATGAACAAAAGATTGGGTATTTACAGGAACAGTTGTTTAAGAGAAGAAGTAGACAATCTATGTTTAATTCTCTCAGAAAGTGGCAGAAAGTAGCTAGGCAGAGACAATTGAAAATTGAGAAAGAGGCACGGAAAGGGAAGATGCAGACACTGACTCGGAAAGCTGTAGCATATGATAAAGAAAAACAGGAGAAGGGAGTTGAGTGTGAAGATAGGAGATTTCGATTGCATGTTGATAAATCGTATTTGGCTCAGGAGGAAAATGACACTTTTGTGGAGGAATTGTTAGACACCCGACCCCCGCCCCCATATGCGGCGACGCAGAGGATATATCCTATTGTCCCCTTGCCATCGCAGCAGTCTGCTACTACTGTTTCAATTGTCCCTGTCTCTGCTGCTGTTGTTTCGACAGCTTCAGCTTCGGCTCCTGCTCCTCCTTCTTTGCCTTCGCCGTCTGTGGCAATTGCGACTGTTAGCACACCTATCAAACCTATTGTTTCGGCATCCCTATCTCTCTCCCCCGGCGCACCCGCCTGCGTCGATTTCACCCGGTACTTCTGTTGTTTCTACATCTTCGATGGTTCATTTCCCAGCATTATTGGGTGCTGAGACGCCAATACGTGGATTTGAGGACAGAGATTTGACAAAATTTAGTGAGCGTATGGGCCATTTTGTACGGACTGCGGTGGGGGGTGAAGAGAAGAAGGTAGTAGCTAATCAGGCTGCGCAGTGGGGTCGTAATCCCATTTATAGTGTGGAGGATGTTTTGAGTGTGATGAAAGATTATGAGCCTTTTATACAGCAGCATGCTCTTAAACATATGTCCTCTACGTTGATTGGCCTTTGGCAGCAGCATTTTGAGGATGATGTGCCACAAATTTTATTCAATATTAGAGATCGCGTGTATGCTAGTGGTTTGGACCCAGGTCAAGTTTTTGGGAACATTACCACGTTGGTTGCTTATAGAGGTAGGTTGCATGACAAGAGTCCTACTGCGGTATCTCAGTTTCCGATGCGAGAGGTTCATCCTATATATCACCCAGAGATACCAGAGTTAACTAATCAGCATGGTAATGTCACTCGAGCGGGTGTAGCGGCCCGTTTTCAAGAACAATTGGTTTATACTCAGTGGAAAAGAAGTGAGGTCTTGTCTCTTAAAACTCATTTGCCCGATCCTAGAAAAAATCCCACTGCTTATTATAAGGAACTGACTGAGACTACCTCTTCAACGGTAATGACTCTTGCTGATATTGAAATGTTTTTTGATCTTCTAGTTCCGGTTGATATTTGGAGGCAGGTTCATACTCAGGATCATGTTGCGGAGTTGGGTGGTACATGGGATCAAATCTAAGCATGGGATCAGGAAAGAAAGCCAGGTGACAAGCCCCGAGCAGAGATACTTGCTTTGCCAGGCCGCATTATTACATATATGCATTCTCTTATTTCGCCGAGGAAAGTAGATTGGGACAAGTTGACGGCTTGTCGACAAAAGAAAGATAAGAGTGTGTCTGATTTTTTCACTTGGTTTGAGGATACATTTTGGGATTACAGTGGGCAGGATTTGTCTATTGAGGGAGGTGTTTGTTGTTTGTCAACAGGTTTGTTTCTAATTTACTTCCAGAAATTGCGACTTGTTTACAGGCTTCTAAAAGTACCTGGTCGACCTCTTCCCCTTCTGTTATCTTGAATATGGCTCAATATTATGAACATCGGGACAATGAGGAGAAAGAAAGGGCAGAGAAAAAGCATAAGGATTTAAAGACAAAGGTGTTGTTGCAACAATCACTTAGAGGGAATGGCAGAGGAAGTGGTGGTTCTGCTCGACAGCTTCCACGCACTAGTAGGCAGGCGAATACAACGCCTTTGGGGCAGAATCAGTGTGCATATTGTAAGGAGGAGGGTCACTGGCGTAGCAAGTGTCCCGTGCTTTTGCAGAAGGTGGCGGTCCCTAGAGGACGCGGTTCTCGTGGACGGGGTCGTGGAGCTGGTGGGGCTGATAGGACTCAGAAAGCTGCAGCCTCACAAGTTCATTCTGATAATAATTATTTTGATGACCCTCGCGATGGGCAGTACTACCATAATGACTATGATATGGATGAAGTGACAGGGATGTCTCATAGCTAGGATTGCCAGAGACAGAGTGGGGGACCAGTTCCGATACCTGTGGACCAGCGTGGGCCTTATGTAACAGAGGAATTACAAAGTTTGACTAAGGAATTTTTGGTGGACACAGGTGCAACAAAAAGTTCTGCTTCTCGAAACATGGGCCCTGGGGCGGCTTTGTCTGGCCATAATAATGTTTTGGTAGGTTTTTCAGGCGTACCGGTTGTAAGCCCCATTTCAAGACCCCTTGCATTGACTATTGGTCCTTTTACTGTGGATTCCCCATTTTTGTTAACATCTAATTGTGGTGAGAATTTGATGGGATTGGAGTTGTTGAAGAAATTACATGCCACTATTTATTGTTCTCAGGAAGGTGTTTATATGACGATGGGCCCAAGTGTGAGTACCAAGCAGTGCCTGTCTCTTCCTCTTCCTGCTGAATTTGCTGACGTGCCACCCACTCTGTGGGCGACAGGTAATACAGACGTAGGGCTGTTGCATATACCCCCGGTTTCGATACAGGTCAAAGACAGTGTTATTCTGCCTTGTATTGCCCAGTATAAAATACCACAGACAGGAGAACGAGCCCTGTTGCAAACTATTCAGGATTTGATCAAGAAAGGAGTAGTGGAAGAGACGTCTGCCAATGTTTGTAATAGTCCTATTCTTCCGATTCTTAAACAGGCACCTTCGGGTTCCCTTGATGATCAAGAGGATGTTTATCGTTTTGTGATCGATTTGCGCGAAGTTAATAAAATAGTGGTTCCTCAGTTTCCAGTGGTCCCAGACATTACTACGCTTTTGACAATGATTCCTTCCACTGCTATGTTCTTTTCTGTCATTGATTTGAAAAACACGTCCTTCAGTATTCCAATTCATCCAGATAGTAGATATCTGTTTGGGTTCACCCTAGCTGGAAGGAGCTTTAGATTCTGTTGAGCTCCTCAGGGCTATTCCGAGAGTCCCAGTATTTATAGTCAGGCTTTAAAGAGTCAGTTGGATTCCCTTTCGCTTCCCTCAGGTAATGTATTTGTGCAGTATGTTGACTTGCTAATCGCTTCTGATACTGAGCATGGTTGTAAAGATAGTACGGTTAAATTATTGTTGCATTTGGCTCATCATGGACACAAAGTTTCCCTTTCTAAATTTCAGTATTGTCGACAGGAGGTCACCTATTTAGGTCACCTACTGTCGAAGGAGGGTAGGAGGTTGACCCCTGAGCGCATCAGTACCATTATTAAGATGCCTATTCCGCAGACTCAGAAAGATGTGCGTGCTTTTATAGGTATCACTTCCTACTGTCGGCAGTGGATACCTAATTATTCCTTACTAATCAAACCCTTGCTTGCCCTAACAACGAAAGAAGTGCATGAGCCTTTGCCTTGGATGCCTGAATGTCAGCAGTCTTTTGAGCAATTGAAAACTGCGCTTTGTTCGGCTCCAGTACTTGGCGCCCCTAACTACGGCAAACCGTTTGTGTTGTTCATCCATGAGATGGCTGGTTGTGCGCTTTCTGTTTTACCACAAAAATTTGGAGATAAGCAACGGCTGTGTGCTTATTTCTCTGCCGTCCTTGATCTAGTCGCGAGAGGCCTCCCGAGTTGTCTAAGAGCAGTCGCGGCCACTTCAATCAGACAATCGGCTGGACTCATGCTTGATACTGACCTCACAGTTATGGTACCCCATGCTGTGGACACGCTTTTGAATAAGACGAAGACACAGCACCTCACCAGTGCACGTCTTACTGGCTATGAATTGGCATTGTTTGCTAAACATATCACAATCAAAAGAGGTGCTACTCTGAATCCAGCCACGTTACTACCCCTCCCTTCCGACAGTGATGAAGTTGACAAACATGATTGTATCTTCCAAACTGAAGAAGAGACGAAAGGACGGGTAGACTTGACTGATGTTCCCATATCTGACCCACAAGGGGAACTATATGTCGATGGCTCTTGTTTTAAATTACCAGATGGCACCACTACTGCTGCTTATGCTATTACCACACTGCATACAGTGGTAGAGACATCCCGTGTTCCTTATCAGTCAGCACCAGCTGCTGAGCTGGCTGCTTTAATTTGAGCTTGTGAATTGAGTGAGGGATTGGTTGTCAACATTTATACTGACAGCCAGTACGCTTACGGGGTCGCACATAATTTTGGGTGACTTTGGGCAGAGAGAGGGTTTCTTACTTCCCATGGTACCAGAATCCAACATGGGCACCTTATTCTGAGACTTTTATCTGCTTTGACACTCCCTAAGAAGTTGGCCCTAGTAAAGTGTAGCGCCCACTGGAAGGTCACCGATGTTGTAGGTAGGGGAAATGCCTTTGCAGATCAGACAGCTAAGGAGACGGCCTGGACGAAGATAAAAAAAATGTTTGTAGCAGGTCCGGCTAGGTGGGTGCCTGAAGTTGTTATGTTTGAGGACACTCTTGAGAATGTAATAGAGATACAAGTCGAGGCCACAGTAGAAGAATTAGAGGTTTGGCAGGAAAGTACAGCACAATTGAATAATGAGGGGTGTTGGATCGATAAGTCATGGAAGCAGAGATGGATGTTGCCAGATGCATATGTTCTTCCTGTAGTCACTATGGCCCATGGTCCAGCTCACATCAGTGCTAAGGGTATCTGTAAACTGTTAGACCCCGTGTGGCAGAATGATAACATCTTCAAGACAGCCGCACTCTAAGTGAAGTTCTGTATGTTGTACATGATGCACAATCCAGGAAAGGGTACCCCGACACCGCCTGGTAATTTTGCACCCCCTACTTTCCCTTTTGAAGTCCTTCAGATGGACTATATAGAATTAGAGAGATGCAATAATTTGAAATATGTTTTGGTGGTTGTATGTGCATTCAGTAAATGGGTTGAGGCTTATCCCACCAAAGATAATACCACCATTACGACTGCAAAGGTACTCCTGAAGGAGTTTTTTTCCTCGTTTCCGCGTGCCCCGTTTGATCTGGAGTGATAAAGGAAGTCATTTTAATGCAAAAGTGATTCAATTAATTTGTGATGGTCTGCACGTGAAGCATAAGTTCCATGCTGCCAATCATCCACAGTCAGCCGGTTTGGTTGAGAAGTAAAATGGTATTTTCAAGCTCAAACTGGCAAAAATTCAGGAGACCACAGGGTTAAAGTGGCCAGATGCCTCACCGTTAGCTCCTTTGTCAACAAGAATGACAGCACATTCTAGAACAGGATTGTCACTGTACGAGGTTGTGTTTGGACGCCAGGCAAATGTCTGGGGCGTCCCATGACCTTGGCGGTTCTCTGATATTGAGTGTCCATTGTTGATCAATTACCTTGGCCAGTTAACTGTTCTATTCACCAACAGGTCCGGGAAGCCCTGCCAGCTACACCAGAGGGGCCCGGACACGACATTCAGCCTGGGGACTTTATCCTAGTCAAGAATTTTCAGCGGAAGAAAAATTTGGAGCCGGGATGAAAGGGACCAAAGCAGGTCCTCTTAGCAACACGCACTGCAGTCAAGGTCGCTGGCCGTAAGAACTGGATTCATTCGACCCATTGTCGGAGAATCCCTTTGACTTTGCCCTACGACCTGTGGGTGAAGGATGGAATAGGGGACTCTGAGTGCGAGACGGTGCCTCGGTTTGTCCCTTTCAGCGATGCAAGGTTGACCTGGATGCAAACAGACAAGGAAAATGATGATGTGCTGAATGCAGCTGTTCCTCCGGAAATACGAGCTATCCAGGAGCCTCTTTTCGTTGATCCTTCTGTGCCTGGGGTCACTAAGTACAATTTGCGCTCTCGGCTGGGGAACAGTGCGCCAAGAGAGGAGAAAGATTAGTTAGGGATGGACTGTGTAAGTCAGGGTGTACTTTGCTTTGCTATAGTACCAACAGAGTTAGTTTAGGGTGATGAGAGTTTTGTGCACTGTTTGAACATTGGACAGGATAGATCTGAGCATCCCTTGGGGGAAATATTATCTTGGTCGACGTGGGATATGAGCTTAGGACAGAGCAAGCTCCACCACCGGTGCTCAAGAGCGCCAAAGCATTTATGAACAATAGGAGCCTGTACCAGTGAGGCTCTGAAGGACACTGAGAACTTGCATATTTCCTTGTATTTTTCCCCCATTTTCATCATTTGTTATGCATCTTTTTGGTAGAATGGTTGCTGACGAAGAGCAGCCAGTGATTCTTGTTGCCCAGCACAAATCAGTGTGGACTCGTAAACAAAAGCTGACATGTATTGTTCTTGAGATTTTGCTGTTGATTATATTATGTGGTGTATCATGGATTTTGGAAAGTGATCAAAGTGTACCCTTACATAGTAAGGAGAAGGTTGTTCCTCAAGACCGAAAGAAAAGGACGACCCCAAGCAATATGTTTCTAGATAAACACAAGAGATTCTTTGGAGAAGGTACTGCTTGTTACCCTACTGACTCCGTCACTAGTCTATGGACAGCATATCCACTGTCAATTGTCAATTATACTTATACTCGACCCCCTGACTTTGTAGAAGTGCAAGGAGTATTTGGGTTTGGTTATCCAGGTCCTTGTCTATATCATAGAAAGCCACGAGCAGCCGCGGTCCATGCAGGTAAAACGTGGTGGGGTGGTGGGGCCTGGGTAAGGAGGGATTTCGAGTGACGATGCCGAGGGAAAATTAAATAAATAATTAATTTTCCCCCCTTACACAGCCCCACTGCCTCACCGCTGTTACCTGCACGGCCCGCGGCTGGCCACGATGCATGGGTATCCGGGGTGTGATAATAACACTTATTGCGACAATTTCTATGTGGAAAAACAGAATGTCACTTTGGTAGGTTGTCACTATAAGGAGTTGACAGTTCCCCGTGAAGCTGATTATTACCCCGCATGTTGTCCAATTGTCAATTTTACAGATCTCATATTGTATGTCAATTGTTCAGGGATAGTACGTAAGGGCACGTACTCTTTGGTAAGTCCAAAGAACGCCAGTACCTTAGGGTGGAATTCTCGATATTCTGCTGTGGATTATGATAGACTGATTTATGCACACCCAGAATTTTTCTTTTTGTCTAATGTAACATATTCTAACATTCATAACGGTACAAATGATGTGGCACTTGGGATGGTACTGCCTTTGGGTGTACCTTACAAACATGCGAAGCCTAAAGTAAGATGGGTGAAAAGAACGTTGACCAAAGAATTCTGCGAAGGAGTGCCAGATCTCAAAGTCAATAATTATAGTAATGGTATTACTTTTGGATACATTCTTTCCTCCATAATTACATTTGGTGGTACTGCTATGGCCAGGGGTGAGAAAGCTAGAGAATACTTTGGATGTAAGCTGCAAATATTATCTAACTCCACAGTAGCAGCTTTGCGTGACATCACCACCCAATTGGAAAGTATGCGAATATATTCCGAGCTGACTAGATATGCAGTCGATTTCATTCTAGCTAAGAATGGTGGCGTGTGCACGGTAGTAGGAGACCAGTGTGTAGTCGGGATCACCAATATGGAAAAGAATATAACACAACACATTTTAGACATCCTAGAGAATGTTAAAGTACTGGAGAGTGGGAACTGGAGTTGGTCTCTGTTTGGCAGCTGGGGTTGGATCCTTGAAAGGGTGATTTATTTCATTGTGATCTTGGTCACTTGCTGTGTCCTTGTTCAATGCCTTCCCTTCTGTTGTTCCTATTGCACCACCCTTCTCAATCCTCAGAGACAATATCTATTCATGACACCAATGCTACAATTATGATCCAGAAAGAAATAGATGACCTCATGCAGATAGATGAGGTCATTTTCGAGACTTCTTCCCTCCTTACAGTTTCCCTCCCTGATGCTGAAAGTATGGAGTGTTCCTAAAAAGGTCATCTATGATCTTATTGATTTATGTGTTCTTTGTTATTATTAGAAAATGTTTAGCTCATGCTAAAAGAAGTTTTCTGTTAGAATAGAGAAATTCATGTATACCTATTGTTCTATGTAAGTTAGCATTCTTGGCGCCCTTTTCTATGTAGGCGCCATTTTGAGTCATAATCAAAACAAATTATTTGTGGATTCCGAGAAAAGGCCTCTGTTAAGTTTCCCTTCCCTTCCCTGAGGTCGAGTTTTGCTTCATTAATGAATAGACTGTTCTTATTAGCGCATACCTTTCTAGCTAGATAGAGGCCTTCTCCCACTTGTCTAGTGACGGGCATGGGCAGAACGACCTTGAGTAGGAGATAGTGTGTGCCCCGTCTTAGAATCAAAACTTATCCTCTGTACTCCCTTGTTCAGCTACATCTGTCTGGAAAATTCCATTGTGGGCGTGTTTTCATTTGGTTCCGAATGTACATAATGTATCTTTATGCTTGTTGATGTCAGTCCCCTCTGCAGCACTCCTAGTGACTGGGCAGACTGGGCTCCACTCTGAGTGTACCTGAATTAAACAGATATTGGTTTGTATTCTCTACTGTCTGACCGACTCTTCATTTGGTATGGAAGGCTGAGAGGTGGTCTTGAGTGACCCGGGTGGCCCTAATCGGGTAACTTCCTTCTCCTGCAACAGGTAGAACACTAAAATAGCTACATATGTATACAGCGAAACCCTAGGTTCGAAAGAGAGTAGTACTTATGTGTGTGTTTTTTCCATTAGAAATCCTGGTAACATCGCATTGGACAGACCAGTGTGATCCAGCGGTATACCAACAACTGATACTCCACTACCATATACTCACCTGGGCCCATAAAAACACACACACAAGTCGAGTAAACCGCTGGAGTTTGTCAATGTTTTTCTTATATTTCTCAGGATTAGTTATTTAACTTTTCCTAACTAACCTTTCACTGATCAAAAAGTTCTTTCCTCTGGTCGATGGACCATTAGTTGAACTAATTGATGGTGATAATGAACATAACCCTTAATTATTCTTTTACTTGAGATAAATAATCACAGACTCAGGAAGTTTAAAATCTTTATCTAAATAATTGCATGTGAAACCATCTCAAAAGTACAGTACAGTCACCATCATTTTTAGGAAAGAAAATTCAATTGATTATCAAAAACATCAAGCATATACTTTGGACTCATACAATGACTAATGCTCAGAAAGGGAGAGGACAGAGAGAAAAGAGCATCTGCAAATAACGTGAAATATATATATTTACAAAGAATGGTTTGAAAGACCAACCCCCTGGCCAAAGGGCTGGTAAGGATCCCCCGGGGTAGGTCAGGAGACGAAGACTTCAGGACAGGATTCAGGACAGGATAGATGACCTCTCTAGAATACCGACGATTGCGCCACACCCCTCTCTGACACTCTCTTCCTCCTCGAGATTCTTCCGCGATCTTCTGATCTAATCCAGTTAAGTTAGGATAGAAAGTTCTGCTTCAGGTTCTGCATTCAATTCTTCATCAGCATCTCACAGCATCTCTCCCAGCAACAGCATCACAAACTCTCCGACTTCTCTCCGCTCTGCTTTCTCTGCTCTGCTAAATAACTAACTAAAGCTACCTTAATTATACCTTTGTTTCTTCACGTTCCTCCCACTAAAGTTTCAATATCATAAAAATACGAAATCTAATTGGTCAGGCAAGGGGAAGCTCCATCACACCATGCTTACATGACGCATTATTCTGTTAAACCATTGTTTATAAACCCATCCCCTTAATTTTTATTCAAAACTTTATTCCCATCCACCACATGTATCTTATTTGTAACATTAATAACACTACGAAGAATAAAACATCTCATTGCTGAACTTTTCACCATCTGTTTCCAGGATATGGCTCTCCAATTTGGCACCCATACAAATGTTTTGTCATTGACCTTCATGGCTTCATTCAATGGGCATGCGCAGGTATTGCATCATCTCATCTACAAGAGAGGCCCAAATGCGCACTAATAATAAATTCAAAAGATAAATGTTACTTTCACAAAATAAATGATCTCACTGTATACCACCCACCTCTACTCTGTTTCCCTTTTCTTATTAATACTTTCCCCGCATTAGCATTAGTAAAATAGCTTGTTTTCGTTTCAGCTAAGCAGATGCCATTCACGCGAGTCTTCAAGACTCCATTTTAGTATCTTCTGCTCATGCGCTAGAATTTCCCTCCAAGCATTACCTTGTCATATTGCGTAGATGCAATTGAAGCATGCGCACAACAGTTTGTCCCGTTAAAAGCGGAATTAGTCCGTCTTCATTGTTATCTGCTTTAGTACACACATAAGCAAGCTTCGCTAACCCGCGTGTTCGTGTGGTGCGTGTTACTTATTCACAAAACAGAGTTAGTAATTCGTTAATGAGTTAAACTAGAGGATCGCCTTCGAACAAGTCTCTTTCTTACGAGACCTTGCTCCATCAATACCCTCTCTGATGGCATTTTGAGCCATCACAAAATTACCCATCCCTTCCCAGATGCCAACTTGATCACATCTCAGTTTTCGCCTTCTCTTTTCTCTTTCATCAGATTGTCAGTTACTTCTTTTCCTTCTAAATTTTTCATCTTTTTGTATAGCTTTCCTTTCATTTCTTCTAGTTGAATTTCTTCATATTCTCTCTTTTGTTTCTTTCCCTTTCCTTCCCTTTCTACATGTATCCTTCTTTTTCCCTTGCTTCTGCAACATTTGCATGTGATCATTACTATCAAGACTATTGTCATTATCATAACTGCTGGTAAGATTATTTGACCTAGAAAACTTTTCCCAAAATTAGTAAACCAATTCCCTATTGATGTTATACTCTTTGTTAATCTTCGCCATACACTGTCAACCTCCAGTTGGGTCAAATCATTATGCATTCTTGTAATATTTCTAATATACCCTTTAATTTCCTTACTTTTGTCCGGAATATAAGTGCAGCAATGTTTATTTTTCAACATACCACAGACTCCGCCCTCTTTTGCCAATAAAATATCAAGAGCAAGACGATTTTGTAAAACCATAGACCTTATTGCAACCATCTCTGTGTTAATCATTAAGAATCCTCCTGCAGTATCTGTAGAAAGACGATCAACTATGGTTGATAATTTGCAAATTTTACACGAATTTAGAATGACTCCAACTGAGGGTATCAATGCACTAAATATATCACCTACTATTTCAGAAAAACTTGCTCTTCTTCTTCGTGTTAGTCCATTAGATTTTCCATTGATTCCATTGATTCTGTCCATATGATAGATTTTTGGAAAAACTATTCCAAAATAACAGCTCCCGTACCATCTTGCAGGCAACCTATAATAGAAATTATTCCCGCATACATAATAAACTCCTGGAAATACAGGATCAGTTCCCCCTTTTAGTCCCCACCCTCCTAGAATTAGGAAGTTGTGTTCACATTCACTGTGTTGGGATTTAGGGGAAGTAGGGCTCGGGTGCCTTCCATTTGTCCCTTTCGTTCTTTTCTGCATGCATGATTGGGTGCACATAGGAAATTGTAGGTAGTCCCTTAGGCTATTCGTATAAAAGGACCTACCTCCAGGATGCCAGTGCTTGGTTTCTTTTACGGTCCCTTGCCTCAGGACTTCCGGTTCCTGCTTTGATTTCCCGGTGCTTTGCTGGTGGATCCTCGGTTCGGACTCTCGTGTGCCTCCTGGATTGGGAGATTGGGCACTCTCGTTTCCCATCATTGAGACTGTTTTTCTTTTGTTCTTGAAATTACTACCTCCCTGCTGTTTGGCCCTGGACGAGTCTTTCATTGGAAACACGGAGTAGTACTTCTTAAGAGGAGAGACGCGGCTGCGTTTCTCCATTCTCCCCGGATTGGACTTCCTGTATGGTTTAGCCTATCCGCCTCGTTATGTGTGATTAGACGGAATTACGAAGGAGCTGAAGATCGGCCGTTTTTCTGTGTTCCTCGCTATTTTTTGTATTAGGGAGTTTTTTGTTTCTCTTCTGCGACTCTTTTTCCCCCTCCCTATTCCTTATTTTAGTCTTTAAGTAGAAGGTGTGTTATTTACCTCTGGGGACAAGGCTATATCTGGAATTACCGCAGCCCTCCCTTTGTTATTTTTTCTTCCTACTTCCACTGGACAAGAGGAGTCAACTATTTTGAAGTTTGTTCCTCTTCGTATAGAGCGTCTCCATCCACACGATTGGGTAAGCCAAAGCTTTTGTGGGTTCTTGTGTGCACCTGGTTATGCATGTAGTGGATTTGTGTCATGGTATGAGATCTCAAAGTAATACTTTGTTGTCCCTTCTTATTTTTAAGGTCACGGCTGTGGTCTTCCAATCGCTGGTTGGGTGGTAGACAAGAAAGTACGCTGCAGTGCCTGAGCAACCACTGTGTTTTGTTTGTTCCCTGTTTTATTCCCCCACCTTCTCCCTGCATCGGGGTCACCCATCACCCTGATTTTCTAGTCGGGTGTAGGGTGTCTGCGGTGGGGGTAGCGGACTGGGACATTCTTCACTCCTGCAGTGCTGGGCGGGCTGGCAAACGGAACAGAAAACCAAGCCCAAGAATTATTGCACTGCCTGAGTGAAGATGGATGTAAAGGTGGATGGGGTTGAGGTGCCCTCCATGCAGGAATTATTGGCCGCTATAACTACTTTGCAGGCCGAGGTGCAGGGCCTCCGGCAAGAAAATCATGGGTTACAAGCTGAACTTAGTGTGTGCAGAGCACGGGACAGTCCTTGGGGTAAGGGGTTGGGCCCGTTCATTAAAGAAAAGGGTCCTCTTGTACAACCTGCTACCTTCCAGTTTGATCGTTCCACAGCTCAGGGAGGGAGTGGAGGACCTCCTATAGCTGTTACCGTAAATACCCCTGTTCCCGTCCCGCTAGCGGTTCCTGAGAGGTTTTCTGGGGACAGTAGCAAATACGGGGTCGTCATGAATCAGTGTCACCTGCATTTTATGTGTCGTTCTGCTGCCTTCCCCGATGATACCGCAAAGGTGGCGTTTGTTATTTCTTATTTAGCTGGTACGGCAGCTAGTTGGGCCGTCCCTTTGGTAGAGAGTGATGATCCGGTGTTATACAGTTTTCCTGCTTTTAAAGAACAGATGCATAGCCTCTTCGCTAAACACGCATTCATGCAAGCGAGTGATGCGGAGCTTCTTAAATTGAGACAAGGGAAGCAGGATCTGTTAACATACGTAGCCACATTCAATCATTTGGTAGCAGAAACACACTGGCCCCTTGCAAAAAGGACATCATTGTTTTACCAGGGGTTGTGTGAGGATTTAAAGGATGTGGTGTCACAGGTTGTGAACCCCCCTGAAGATTGCACCGAATTTATTGACTTGGTGGTGAAATTAAACCACAGACTGTCGGAACGGAAGGGAGAGAGGACACGGTTTCAGGCTTCTCGAATGGTAGTGGTTAGGGGGGATTCACGGGACACAGGGGAATCAAGGCCCGCTCCAGAGCCTATGCAGATAGGGGGGGGTTAGAGGTCCATTAACCAGTGTGGAGAAGGAAAGGCGACAAACCCAAAATTTGTGCTTGTGGAGTTCAGAACCGCATTCCGTTTCCCTTCACTGCTTTTCATGACGTTTTTGATAAGGAACAAGCAAGTGTATTGCCACCTCACCGGCCCTTTTATTGTAGTATTGATTTGGTGCCAGGTGCGGCCTTACCCTGTAGCCGTGTTTATGTGTTATCTGAACCTGAAGAGAAGCATCTGCGGAAGTATTTGGATGAAATGTTAGTTTCTGGTTTTATCCGACCGTCTTCTTCGCCTGTTTCCTCCTCTATCTTTTTCATCCCTAAGAAAGAGGGTGATCTTAGAGCGTATGTGGATTATAGAGCATTGAATAAAGTAACCATTAAAAACAAGTATCCGCTCCCTCTGATACCTGTGTTACTGGATCAGTTAAGGCATGCAACTGTTTTTACGACGCTCGATCTGAGGGGCGCTTATCATCTCATTCGGGTCCGCGAGGGCGACGAATGGAAGACCGCGTTTCGTACTAAGTTTGGTTTATTTGAGTATTGTGTTATGCCTTTTGGTTTATGTAACGCCCCTGCCGCTTTTCAGTTTTTTATTAATGAGGTTTTGCGTGAGTACCTGGATGTGAGTGTGATCGTCTATATAGATGATATTTTGGTTTTTTCTAAGTCGCTTGTGGAACACGAACATCATGTGTCTCAGGTGTTGTTGAAATTACGGGAACATCATTTGTTTGTAAAATTAGACAAGTGTACATTCAGTGCTGCAGATGTGGAGTTTTGGGGTTTTTTGATCTCCAGCAACGGTATTAAGATGGATCCACGCAAAATCGAAGCCATTCTGAATTGGCCTACTCCTACCGGTGTGAAGGATATTCAGGTTCTTCTTGGGTTCGCCAATTTTTATAGGCATTTTATTTCACATTTTTCGGATATCATCTCGCCGATGACGGCTTTGTTGAGGAAAGGTGTGTCTTTTGTCTGGTCCTCTGCAGCTCAGTCAGCCTTAGAGCAGTTGATTGTCAGGTTTACGACTGCCCCGGTTTTGATGCATCCGGATCCGGCTCTCCCGTTTTTGTGGAGGCCGATGCGTCTCAATTAGCTGTAGGTGGGGTGTTGTCCCAGAGAGAGAGTGATACGGGTCTGATGCATCCTATAGCCTTCTTTTCGAAGAAGTTGTTACCGGCTGAGCAGAATTACACTGTGGCGGAGAGGGAGTTGCTTGCGATCAAATTATCGTTTGAAGAGTGGCGTCATCATTTATGGGGTGCTCGTCATCCCATTACGATCTATACAGATCATAAAAATCTGGAATTTTTTCGCTCTGCAAGGGCTTTAACTCCACGGCAAATGAGATGGGTCTTGTTCTTTAATGAATATGATTTTACCATTACGTATAGGCCTGCTGCTCAACAAGTAAAATCAGATGCATTGTCCCGCCTATACGTGAGTCCCGTGGAGGATGTTTCGAACAGTGGCAGCAGGCCCATGATATCGGCAGATAGGATTGTGGGGTGTGCCTCAGTAGCGGATTTTTTGGTGAAGGTGAAGGAGGAGGTAGGCCACTTGGATTTGACTCCGTGGTTAACTAATCCGGTTTTTTCTCTGCGAGATGGGTTATTGTACCATGCAGAGAGGTTGTTTGTGCCTCCCGAATTAAGGACGCAGGTACTTACTTGGTGCCATTCTTCATCGCTTGTTGGGCATCCCAGAATGATTAAGACCAAGGAGATCTGCTTGCGATGGTTTTGGTGGGACACGTTAGGTCATGACGTACAGGTGTTTGTGGCCTCGTGCCCTGTTTGTGCTGTAAGCAAGGCTTCGCATATGCCCCCGTCTGGTTTGTTACGTCCATTGACAGTACCACCCACTCCTTGGCATACTATTAGTATGGATTTTGTGACTGAGCTACCACTGGATTCAGGACATACTACCATATTAGTGGTGGTGGACCTATTTACCAAGACAGCACACTTCATTCCTTTGTCGAAATTGCCAACTTCTAAGGAGTTAGCCGAGGTCTTTATAGCTCAGGTTTTGAGATTGCATGGGTTGCCCTCTGTTATTGTGTCCGATAGGGGGCACAGTTTGTATCCCATTTTTGGACTGAGTTATGTTCGTCTTTACGGATGGAGTTACGGTTATCTTCTGCCTATCATCCACAAACTGATGGGCAGACTGAACGTACTAACCAGACCATGGAACAGTATTTGAGATGTCTGCTGACCTCCCTGACGGGTAGTTGGGTAACAGCCCTCCCTTTGGCTGAGTTTGCTTATAATAACAGCTTGCACTCGGCCTTAGGAATGACCCCGTTCTTTTGTTCGATGGGGTTTCATCCCAAAGCCATACCTATACAACCTTCTGAGCGGGTACCTGCGGTGGACACCTTGAGTAGAGTGCTGACTGGGATATGGGAGAAAGCACAAGAGCAGTTATTGGCTTCCAAATTAAGTATGAAGACGCAGGCAGATAGGCATAGGCGTCCTGCTCCCTCATATGCAGTGGGTGACAAGGTATGGCTAGCGACGCAGAACTTGAGGTTAGCGGGTCCCAGGAAGTTGCAGCCTTGGTTCGTAGGTCCCTTCCCTATCCTGAAAGTGGTTAACCCGGTGGCGATGAAATTATCCTTGCCTGATGAGTATAGCATCCATCCAGTGTTTCACACATCCCTGTTAAAACCATGCAATCAGACCACTCAGGCGTTGCCTCCTCCTCCTCCTGTTGTAATTGACGACCACGAGGAATTTGAGGTGAATGCTATTCTGGATTCCAGAAGGAGACGGGGGAGGTTATTCTATTTGGTGGATTGGAAGGGGTATACCCCGGAGGATCGATCCTGGGAACCGGCCAGTCATGTACATGCACCAAGGTTGGTGCGCCTGTTTCATGTTCCTCACCCTAGTAAACCGAGACCAGTGGGAAGGCGTTTGGGAGGGGGTACTGTTGGGATTTAGGGGAAGTAGGGCTCGGGTGCCTTCCATTTGTCCCTTTCGTTCTTTTCTGCATGCATGATTGGGTGCACATAGGAAATTGTAGGTAGTCCCTTAGGCTATTCGTATAAAAGGACCTACCTCTAGGATGCCGGTGCTTGGTTTCTTTTACGGTCCCTTGCCTCGGGACTTCCGGTTCCTGCTTTGATTTCCCGGTGCTTTGCTGGTGGATCCTCGGTTCGGACTCTCGTGTGCCTCCTGTATTGGGAGATTGGGCACTCTCGTTTCCCTTCATTGAGACTGGTTTTCTTTTGTTCTTGAAATTACTACCTCCCTGCTGTTTGGCCCTGGACGAGTCTTTCATTGGAAACACGGAGTAGTACTTCTTAAGAGGAGAGACACAGCTGCGTTTCCCCATTCTCCCCGGATTGGACTTCCTGTATGGTTTAGCCTATCCGCCTCGTTATGTGTGATTAGGCGGAATAACGAAGGAGCTGATGATCGGCCGTTTTTCTGTGTTCCTCGCTATTTTTTGTATTAGGGTTTTTTTTGTTTCTCTTCTGCGACTCTTTTTCCCCCTCCCTCTTCCATATTTTAGTCTTTAAGTAGAAGGTGTGTTATTTACCTCTGGGGACAAGGCTATATCTGGAATTACCGCAGCCCTCCCTTTGTTATTTTTTCTTCCTACTTCCACTGGACAAGTGGAGTCAACTATTTTGAAGTTTGCTCCTCTTCGTATAGAGCGTCTCCATCCACACGATTGGGTAAGCCAAAGCTTTTGTGGGTTCTTGTGTGCACCTGGTTATGCATGTAGTGGATTTGTGTCATGGTATGAGATCTCAAAGTAATACTTTGTTGTCCCTTCTTATTTTTAAGGTCACGGCTGTGGTCTTCCAATCGCTGGTTGGGTGGTAGACAAGAAAGTACGCTGTAGTGCCTGAGCAACCACTGTGTTTTGTTTGTTCCCTGTTTTATTCCCCCACCTTCTCCCTGCATCGGGGTCACCCATCACCCTGATTTTCTAGTCGGGTGTAGGGTGTCTGCGGTGGGGGTAGCGGACTGGGACATTCTTCACTCCTGCAGTGCTGGGCGGGCTGGCAAACGGAACACACTGGAACCAATGAAATTGTTATTATAATCTGTCTTTAACCTATGGAGGCAGAATGTTCCCCTTTTCACAAAATCTAGGGACATCGCAGCATGAGCCTTGCCCGTTGCATAAATTCCCTCTTTCTCAGCCCATGGAGGTACATGGGATTTCTGTTCAGCAGCTTTCTTTGTTAAATCCTGTCTCCTTTCTTCTACTAAATTCAAAATTCTTTTTCTTCTTCACGTAATATACATGTTAGATTATCCTTGTGTGCTTTGGCTATATCTATTGAACTCATTGTTAAAAAGAATTCACCCATATACTGCGCATTTCTACTACTAATCACTGGATTCATATTCTTTCTAATAGGCAAATCTGGAAATACTACATTTAAGTTTGAATAAAAATACTGAAGTTTCCCTGTTACGTAAAATAAACTTGATAATACACTACATGACACACCATATGTTAAAGGTATATGGTGATAGGTCACCCCTTCTGACACTGATGAGGGTAACTTCATACAAACATAACAATTACTAATCTCCATTGTATTAAACGTACTGAAATAACAATTTAGTAAACACATTTAAAGACGAATCATTTTCTGATTCATTATGATAGTTTATCTCATCTTCTACCCCTATTTCTATTTTAGTTCCCTTTATTCTATCTATTTTCTCATTAACAATTGTATTATTCTTGTTATTTGTTTCCATTAGCAAAGGTACTCCTATTGTTAGAAATAACCATACTAATAATACCAATATAATACTACATAAGCAAAATCTTAAACATTTTCTTTTTAAACTTCGTTTCGGTCTTTCAGTGTCTACAATTTCTGCCATTTTAACTCAGAGAAAAAATTTCTCTTCTCTTTTCTTTCTTTGTCAAAATTTCTTAAAATTCCAGTCCTTATTTTAAGGAGGTCTCAATTTGTTTTCATCAATCTGTGCAACATGAACTCTCTCTGGTTCTTCTTGTAAATCTAAGTTTTCAAATTCTTCTAGGATAACATAGGTCCACTCAGGGGCCTTGTATTTTCTATTCAAAACTCTCAATCTTGGGCTTCTTCGTGTAAGTTTTACTAAGGTTTGTTTAGATTGCATCTGACTTGTGACTTCATTTACTTGCTCTGGTTTATTTTCTGATTTTCTTAGTTAATATTTTAGTTTCTTCACTCGTTCTGGCCAATTGTCTCCTTTTCTAACTCTTATGACTTGAACTGCACTTTCACCTTCCCTATCTTCTTTTAAGGTTCTTTTATTTTCATTTAATCTGGGCACAATCTGTTCTTGTTCTTCTCTTTCTAATTGTCTTTGTTCTGTATTTTCTGTATTTGGATCTTCTTCTACTTGTCCCTGTTCAGGTCTTACTACAGTTTGTTCTTCTTCTGCCTGAACTTGTTCTTCTAGGTCTATCTGTTCCTGTTCAGGTCTTACCTCAGTTTGTTCTTCTTCTGCCTGAACTTGTTCTTCTAGATCTATCTTTCCCTGCTCAGGTTTTTGAATGTCTTTGTTTATTTCTACCTGAGTGTGTACTTCTTTCCCTGACTTTTCCTCTCTACCTTCCTGTCTCTTTAATTCAGTTGTTCTTTGTTTCGACAGCAGCATCAGGTATTTCAATCACTGGTATCCACTCTTCCTGACTTGTACTTGGCTGTTCGTCATATAGTTGTCTTTCAGAATCTATCACTCTAGATTCTTCAGCTTCACAGCTTTCAACTTCTGACGTTTCAGCTTGTTCAGTCAGTGGCTGCTCTTGTTGTTCAGATGGGCTCGGAACTCTCCTGGTATGACTAGCATGAATCCAATTGGGTAAACCTGCACACTTCACTGCTGTGGTAGTGACTAGTATGACTTGACGTGGTTTATCCCACCTGGGTGCTAGGCACGACTTCCTTGCGTGTTTCTTCACTAACACCCAATCTCCAGGATTCAAATCATGTGCTTGGTCTGGCTGTCTTTCAACTGCGTCTTCTCCAACCTGGTGAGAGACAGAACGCACCATTTCAGCCAATCCTTTGCAATAGTCCAATACCAGATCATCAGTTATATTCATTAATTTATTTCCAGGAATAAATGCTTGTCTCATTGCCCTTCCCATGAGTACCTCATGTGGACTCAATCCTGTTTTTCTATCAGGAATACTTCTGAGACCCATCAGTACAAGAGGCAATGCATCTGGCCATTTCAGCATTGTGGATGCACATACCTTCCCTAATCTTGATTTAATTGTGCCATTTAGTTGTTCAACTATTCCAGAAGCCTCTGGACGATAAGCACAGTGCAGTTTTTGTTCAATGTTAAATGCAGCACAGATTAATCAAATTATCTCATTATTAAAATGAGGTCCTCTATCTGATTCCAAAGTGACTGGAAAACCGAAGCGAGGTATCAACTCCCTCAACAGTAGTTTAGCAACTATAAGACTGTAATTTCTTCTAGTGGGGTATGCCTCGACCCATCTTGAGAACAGGCACACTATGACAAGTACGTACTTCAATCCGTTGCAAGGAGGCAACTCAATGAAGTCTAACTGCAATCTGGTGAAGGGACCTTCTGCCTTTCCAATCTTTCCCCAACTGACCACTGTCTTTGCTGCTGACAGATTAAGCATCTTTGGCAAAGGCGTTCTGCGACTACCCTAAACTTTGGATTGTACCAACTCTGTCTGAATAATCTGATCATTGAATCCCTACCAATGTGAGTTGTCCCATGGTATACTCTTGCCATTTGAGAGAGTAAACAATCTGGCATGACTGGTCTACCATCTAAATACACCCACACTTCATCTTCTGTTCTTTTTGTACAACTTGATTTTATCCAGATTTCCTTTTCTTTTCCCTCAACTTCTTCCTGCAACTGTCTGACCTCATCCCATGTTTCTGGAACTGAGAAAAACATAAGTTGGCAGCTGCTTTCACCCGTTTCAATCTTTCTGTTAATTGATATTGCATTTCTTGCACAGTATCGGGCAATTTGGTCTGCATATCTATTTCTGGCCACCACATAGTCATTTCCTGACTGATGTGCAGCGCATTTAACAACTGCTACTTCCTTTGGCAATTGTAATGCTTCCAACAAATCCTTTACATTTTTACTGTTTCTTATAGGAGATCCTGAAGAAGTCATAAATCCCCTTTGCATCCAAAGTTGACCAAAATCATGCACAACCCCAAAACCATATTGACTGTCCATAAATATGGTTATTCTCCAATTTTTCCCATTTTTGCATGCCTTTGTTAAGGCTACCAATTCGGCTACTTGTGCAGATTTGACTCCCGGTAAATAGGATGCTTCAACCACCCCCGTTATTTTACATACAGCATATGCAGCACTTAACTCTCCTCCTTCAGTTCTCAGACAAGACCCATCCACAAACAATTCATGATCAACTTCCTTCAATTGTGTTTCTTTTATATCTGGGCGGGGCTTAGTACACAATTCAGTCACATCCAGACAATCATGATCAATCTCATCTTTCACTTCTTCACAACAGGGATCTGGCAATAATGTGGCAGGATTCATTATCGTACATCTTATCACTGTCACATTCTCTGCTCCCAAAATCACCCTTTCATATTTAGTCAGCCGACTAGGAGTGAGATGTTGTGTTCTCGTTCTTGTCAAAAGAATATCAACTGAGTGTGGAACGTAAACCTTTACAGGATGTCCCATCACTATTGACTCACTTTGCTCCAGACTCATACAAGTAGCAGCTACTGCTTTTAAGCAGCCGGGTAAGGCTGAAGCCACTGGGTACAAAGTGGCAGAAAAATACGCCACTGGACGTCGGCTCAGTCCATGTCTCTGTGTTAAAACTGAAAGTGCGCAATTTTCTCTCTCACAACAAAACAATGCAAATTCTTTTGAATAATCAGGCATGCCTAAGGCAGGGGCCTCACATAAACAATTTCGTAATTTCACAAAGGCTTCCAAACATTCATCATTCCAATCGATGGGATCTTTTGCTCTTTTCTGAGTTAATTGTATCAATGGCTTTGCTAGCATCGAGAAGCTATTAATCCACTGTCTACAGTACCCAACCACTCCCAGAAACATTCTCATCTCCTTTTGTGTCTGAGGTAGCTGCATTTCTTTGATTATTTTTATTCTTTCTGGTGTCACTTTTCTAACTCCTCTTTTTATTTTATGCCCTAAATATCTAACTTCTTGTTGACAGAACTGCAATTTTTCTGGAGACACTTTGGGGCCGATTCCGATTGGGGCCGGAAAACGTACCGACCGACTCGGTTCGGGAATTTATTCCGACGACACGTACCGGTGCTGCCCGATCCGACTAGTACGATGAAATGCATGCGAATTACGACCGACTCGTACGGAACACAAGGCGAACGACCGAACCGCACGGAAAACAGCTATCCGGCCGGAAAAGTACGCGAATCGAACCGACCGACACGCACCAGGAATAAACCCGAACTAAACGTACCCGCGAACTCCGACCCGCGCAGTACGATGCAGTGCGTGGAAAATCAGACCGAGTCGCACGGAGCACAAGCCGTATGACCGACACGCATACAAAAGTGCGAGCCGAAGCAACCCAATACTCCGCGACCGACGCGTACGCCGCACATGAAACACAGCACAAACACAGCGTGACAACACACAAGAGACAACTGCAGCGTCCGACTCGGTCAGAAGAACGTCTCCTACATGCACAAAAAGTACAAAGGAAAAAATACAAAATAAAGGGCCAAACAAGCAATTACAAAGCCAATAAATACTGAGGGGGGGAAACATGGAACAAAGACACACCCACAACTCCACCCATATAAAGGCCACAAATCCCTACCATGATCCTTTGCAAATTCAACTGACCTGCCAGCACAGAACACCAACAGACAGCAACCACAGACACACCCACAGCTCATCCATCACACAAGCCACACACCATCAGCACCCCAACAAATAGCACCCTCACATACACCCAGCAAAACCTACACTCACACACCCTCACTTGCACACCCACACCCACATCAATCACCACCACCCCCCATCACCATGCCCCCAAAGAAGAATCCAAAGTTCCTAGACAGTGAATTGGAAGTCCTGGTAGATGTGATCCTCCGGGTAGAGCCACAGCTGTTTGGTACATTGGTCCAACAGACACCCATGTCGCAGAAAACCAAGATGTGGGAGAGGATCGTCGACAGGGTGAACGCACAATCACCATGTCTGCGCACAAAGGAAGACATCCAGAACAGGTGGTATGATGTGCACAGGAGGGTCAAGGACCTACTAAAGAAGGATTACGCCTTGAGCCAACACACCGGCAGTGGCCCTCCTGCCAAACCAGTATACCTCAGGCCCTGGGAGGAGAAGGTGCGGGCCATCCTACCACCAGTGAGCGTATATGGACTATCAAACATCCCAGAGCCTGGTGAGTACACAAACAATATGCCCAATATCTTGTGACAATACACACACATCACTGTCAAGGGGATAGTCAAACCATGCACCCTTAGCAAATCCACAGCAACCAAAACAGAATCATCCCAAGATGTGTATGTCAGTCAGATAAACACAATACATGCCATTTCATAGTGATATGTAACTGTGTCATGACATGTACAAACCCAACAACAAACAGAGCTAGGCAGTGGCACAAATCTAACAAACAAACACAGTCAGATATGTAGCCACCACTAGAACACCACCTCACAGGGAAGCTCACTGAAAGGAAGGAATTCTGTGTATGCTGGTCAAGCCAGTGTAGCCAATAGCATGATGGGAGTTGTAGTCACAGATATTGCTCACCCTCACAATTCGCCCATCAACACCACTCTCAACCATGCTCACATCACAGGGAGTGGAAAACAACTGACAAGATGGCTGACACTGGCTACTGCTGTGGGGAGCACAAGGCCCTGATGGGAACTGTGCCCCAACCAACAGCAGGACACCACTGACTGACATCCTGAGAGTCAACCTGAACCCACTGCAAGGGTGGCATGCTTCATGGTGGGATAACTGGGCTGGGGGGAGAAGGAGGGCCGGATGTCCACCAAATACAACCAATGCTGTCCATGTAAACACCTCAACATTCACATTGAAATGCCACAAGTTTGCAGGACAATGTGCCACACCAATATCAACCCCTGACTGTGACAACTTAGGACAATGCAATGTACAGGCCCGCATCGAGAGGTACAGTCACAACTGGAGTGTGAACCATTGATGCCTGCAGAAACATAACATACATTGTGTGTGTCTCCCAAAACAGGTGATGATGGGGACACAGCAGCAGACAATGAGGAGTCCCTGTCCCAGGCTCCGGGGGACACTGAGCCCATTGGTGTGGAACAGCCTCTGCCCTCCTCGGATGGCGAAGACCTACCTGGCACCTCCGGTGTGAGTCATCATGCAGCACCAGCAGGACCACCATCTGCACCCCCTGCACCCACCCCTCCAACAACTGCCAACACACAGACCACCCCCGCCGACACGGACAGACCAAGGACCACCAATGACAACAGCACAGTGACCCCGGCCCAACGTGGAGCAACGGACAACAACACCAGTGACAACCCCCAAGGGGGCCTAGGGTCACCTGTGCGTGCCACTGCAGGTCCCGCACGTGTCGTCAGGGGTGGTGGGAGGGGTGGTAGACATAGGTCACTGTTTGCAGGGGGGTCTGGACTGCATGATGACCCACAACTGGTACGCATTGCTGATGCGTACCAGAAAAGCACTGGAGAGGTCAGACAGGTAGTGGGGATCCTCAAGGACATTCAACAGCAGCAGGCTGCCCATCATGCCCGCTTGGACTCACACATGTCCCGCTTGGACTCACACATGTCCCGTATGGAGACACACATGTCCCGTGTGGAGACACACATGGCTGGCATGGAGTCCAAGTGGGACACATTGCAAGAACTGGCAGCGGTGCATAGGGACATATTGACATGCCTCCGCCAGATTAGCACCAACATGGCCACACCTCCCTGTGTGCCCACAACATCTGGTGCTGCAACAACTGCAAATGCCACAGGGAGGGAGGATGACTCTGGCGGAGAGTCCCCTGCACCACAGCAGCCTGCACGTGAGGGTCCCCCCCAAAGAAGAGGGGTCGTCCGAGGAAGGACAACTGAGAGGCCGATGGCCATGTACATCCCCCAGGAACCCAACACCTGTTCTAAAAATCCACCTTTGTGTGCAAACTGTTCACCCTGTCGCATGCAACCCAACTCTCTCACATGACATGGGGAGTTTAAGTTGGACCAATGTATCAGATGACTGTTGACTTTACTCAGGACATTTCTGCTACCAAGACTTCCAACTCATCTGGGAACTTTGGATTACAATCCCAATGTACAGCACCCACCATCCTGTGCACTATCCTCACACATGTATGTAAATAAACTCACTAATACACCATACTTGCCTCTGTTGTGATTCCAACGTGGTTTCTGTCATGGAAATGATGATATGCTAAATGACACTGTGCATGCTAACTGCTACAGCAAGTACAACACCGTCATGTGTGTCATGGCGACGTGACACATATGATGGAGACACACCACTAGGGCTACACAACACATACACACCAGGGCCATCTGACTCATCGCCTACACTGATGTTGCCAGGAAATACAGTGCAATCCACAGACACCACACCTATTCACAGTCTGTGTTAACTAGCCCACTGGTGCAGTAAGCAAATGTCAGTCAGATGTGTGACCACAGACAACGCACATCCCAAAGTGAAGCACAGGTTTATTACACATTTGCAACATGTTGTTTCCACTACAGATGCAAGGTAATCCCACGTGGCAGTGGCCACACAGTCAACAAGTGTAGAAGAAAGGAAGTCTAGGGGTGTGGGGCACATCACCTGAAGGGAAACGAAAGCTTCCACCCTGGAAGTTGAATCACGGTGTCGGGGGATCACAGTTGACCAAACAACTCTGAAAGTACCCTGTGAAGGACAGAAATGACACACAGTCAAAAGCACTGAAGAACAGGACAGAACTGCAATACTCATGCCCAATACATGTCACAAGATACCTACACAAAACCAAGTCAGCATGTCAACACTGTTGTGGAGTACAGACTACCTGTAAGGACACATCGCTGCACGCATACAGTCAAGTAGCACATGGACACACTCAAACAGCACCAGAGCACCACCAACACATATCACGCAAACTCACATCATTGACATGACATCTCCGGATACTCACATTCAGCTGAAGAAGTTGGTGATGAGCTGTGTGCGGACATCACCCTCATCATCATCACCATCACTGGCATCGTGGCCCAGGCCAGGATCCTCCACAGGTGGCGGATGTTGGTCATCGTCATCCAGGATGAGAGGCAACTCCTTCCGCACTGCCAGGTTGTGTAGCATGCAGCAGACGATGACAATCTTGCACACCTTTTCTGGGGCATATGGGAGGGCCCCTCCTGTCTTGTCCAGGCAGCGAAAGCGGCTCTTCAGGAGACCAAATGTCCGCTCAATCACTCTCCTGGTCCGACCATGTACCTCATTGTAGCGCATCTGGGCTAATGTCACAGGGTTCCTGAGGGGCGTCAGCAACCACGGCATGTTGGGGTATCTGGAGTCACCTACATACAGACAATTGCACATTAGCTGAGTTGGAAAAGAGGGTGGAATACTACATTGCAGAACACACACAATGGTACAAAGTCAGTACACACCGACAAGCCAGGCACGCTGGTTCCGCATCTGTGACATCATCCTCGGGATGCGACTAATCCTCATCACGTAGGCATCGTGTGCAGAACCGGGGAAACGGGCACACACGTGTGAGATGCTCATATCTGCAAGACATACCACCAGTGCATTGACCGAATGGTAATGTTTGCGGTTCCTGTATGCCTGCTCATGTGCCTGTGGTGGTACCAAAGCCACATGTGTCCCATCAATGGAGCCAATGACATGCGGCATCCTCCCCAGGGCATAGAAGTCACTCTTCACGTCAGTGAGTTGTTGAAGTTTAGGGAAATAGATGTACTGGTTCAGGTATCTCAACATAGCCTCCAAAACATCGCGGAGCACACGGCTGAACATGGTCTGTGACATCCCACCAGTAGACGCCACAGTGTGTTGAAAGGTACCGGTGGCAAAGAAGTGTAGGGCTGCCATCACCTTCACCTTGGGGGTCAGCGCTGTAGGGTATGTCCGGCCAGGTTGCAAATGTGGGGCCAACCGCACCGTCAATTCCTCAATCAGTGGCCTGGTGAAGCGGTAGCGTCGGATTGAAAGGGAGGATTCTTTGTGGCTGCCACACCCCTCCGCTTACCGACTCCAGAGAGCCTGACCCCTGTGCTGTTCGTTCACTTGGAAAGAAGAAACCACGGTATAAAACAGTGACTTTTTATTCAAACAGTTCAAAGCATAAAAGCACTTCAATTTAAATGTTGCCCACCACACATGAGCAGAATGAAAAATAAATGCATCGACAATGTTCAAACTCAGTTGCTCAAAGAAGCAAACATATGACTAAAATATTGTGCTATAAGCAGCTGCCCAAGGAGCAACCCTAACTTTACAGAGGATGGATAGGCTAGTGCCTAGAAGACAAACCTTTTCTTAAGAAAGCAACACCATTTAAAACTACGCAATTTAAACTAAGATAAATGCAATGGCTTGGGTTAGGATGAGCTGAATTAGATAGACTGTCAAAGCCAAAAGGCTAAATTATTAAAAAGACTGAATAAGCTAATAGTGAATTAATCAAATAGGCTGACAGAGCCAAGAGGCTATGCCATCAGATGGGCTGTCAAAGCCAATAGGCAAAATTATCAGAAAAGAGTATTACCACCTTGGAAGTTGAAGCACTAGGCCCAGTCACCAACGGACGATCGCACGGGAAGCCCTCCAGATGCAGTCAAGGTCTGATGCAATGGAAGAGTTCGAAGCTCTAGTCCGGGTGGGCTCTTTTATATAGTTGAATGCAGAACTTTATTATTGAATGCAGAACTCACGCCTACGTGTGCACGAGGCTTGACACGAGATCTGACGCAGGCCACTTGACCACCTGCTTTACTGGAAAATTTTATATGAGAAGTGGTATCATGATGAAACAGAACTGGTTGGCAGGCGGTCAGAGTTCTCTGACCGCAAAAAGTAAACAAAAGATAACTTTCACCGTGAAAAATGCTTAGAATTAATATTAAATGCATTAATTTCTTGGTCAAGTTCCTGCCTCAAGTTCCAGTTTAGCAAGCGCGGAAAGTCCCATAGCTAAGAATATCACTAATCTTGCATGTGACACTGCCAGATGTTCCGACAGCCCGTCACATGGGTGGGGGCCACCCTTATTCTTGCAACTGTGGCAAGTTACAAGAGAGGGCTAAGGTCGTATCTGGGTGAAGGGGACAGATCTCTGCTAACAGATCAGTGAGGCCTATGAGGTCTGTTCCATTAGAATTATTATAAATGAGAGCAAGAGTCACTTTCATTTGGGCCTACACTTTTGTATCTAGGAAGGTATGCTTGGGCCTATGTAAGATATGGTTTATCTAAGGAGCTGGGCTTGGCCTACATAGGATGTGCTATCAGGACAAGGGAAAGTGGACAATTTAAGACATTCTATCTGAGCCTGCCCGGTAGGGCCTATCTAGGGGTATCATGTTTGGTGGGTAGTGCAAAATCATTAATGGGTTTCTTGTTAGATGGTAGTACGGGACTTTCGGGACCCTCCATCAGGATGCAGTCCCGTTCGACCATGGTTGCAAGGTCAGGGAATGGTCTATGGACAGCTGGTGCCCTGCAGTGCATAGGTGAAGAAAGAAAGATTGTCAGTCACCCCACATATGTGGCATAGACCAGACTCAATATCACATGATACATCATTACGAGACACAAGTACATGATGTGTGTGCCGTTCCGTAAGGACATGTATGGCACCTACATGGCCAACATCTAACATCACAGTTCAACATGTGTCGTCAACAAGTCCCAAGTTGTGCTATGGGATATCATTAGGCTGTGTCACAGTACCCATGTACTGCTGTCACGTTCCAAACACACACCACAGTGACATGTGAGGACAGATGTGCCCCAGGCATCACAGCTCATCGACAGGTAGATTCCCTGGGACCCTGTATTGCCACATGGACACTGGCATGACATGGTGCATCATGAATACAACACAGCAAAACAACCATGACCCCCACAGGTAGTGGTCCCTGTTGCCTCGGCAGGACAGACATGGACGTCTGTGACACACACACGCACAACATCAAAGTCTGTGCACAAACAACCTGGATGTGGAGACTGTCTCCCATTGTGCACATGGAATCAGAGACATTGTAAACACAACATGCACACAGACTGTGGAGGCCCATCACAATTGTGGCAATGGGTCACCCTGTGACGTACATACCGTCCCACATGGGACTCAGGGGGTATGTGACATGACATACACATACACAACCTGGAAATGTGACCATGCCACATGCTCTGAAATGAACAGTTGCACATCACAGTGGTCATGTGCACAACACACCAAGCATTCTGTCCCCATGAACACGTGCACAGCCTGGGAGTGGCTGCCCCCAAGTTCCAGCCAAAAAACAACATGTTGACCCCCATACATGGAAAAGCTAATGAGGCTTACATGCCTTAGGATACAGTGTGGACAGGCTGTGGTGTTGTAGGTGTGCCCCTCACTCCCTGGGAAGTAAATATGGCTGGCATACATTCACTTGTGACAGGCATGATGACATATGCCAGTGACTTGTACAGGGACGCGTCGTACAGCAATAGACCGATCGGTGTGCACGCATTGGCCATTGCATATGATGTGACCGGGTACGCGTTGTACAGCAATGGACCGATCGGTGTGCACGCATTGGCCATTGCATATGATGTGACCGGGTACGCGTTGTACAGCAATGGACCGATCGGTGTGCACGCATTGGCCATTGCATATGATGTTACCGGGTACGCGTTGTACAGCAATGGACCGATCGGTGTGCACGCATTGGCTATGGCCTGGCATGGCAACGGACGCGTTTTCGAACCTTCAACGAGTCAGATGCTGTGAATTCAGTTGGCCACCCACAACAATGTTGCAAATTCATGGGTCTCATGAAGTTGAACTTTTGAAGGATGCTGTGGGCGTGTGTAAGTGGTGCAATTCCATGGATTGGCCAGATTCAGAAGATGCAAACGACTTGGACCTATCACTTTGGACACATGGGACAGTATCTGCCTCAGCAGCACACATATAATGCTGGCTGTTCCCCTGAGAGCTCACTTGCCTGCACTACATGCTCCAGGACGATATCTGCCATCACCACTGCTGCTGTAACTGCATCCTCTGGCTACTGCAATGGCATGTACTGTGGAGAGAGCCCCTGCCTTCAGCAGTGAGGAGAACCAGGCCCTTCTGGACAGCCTCCTTCCACAGTACAGCAAGCTGTATGGGAAACCAGGGGAGCAGGTGAGTGTGCTGTCCACTGCCTTACAAATGTGCATGTTGTCTGACTAGCAAGACTTACAGTCTGCACGCCACTGGCTAGCAGGCTCACTGAGTAGTTGTCACCCCCCATAGTGTTTAGTTACATGCACTGAACAGGTATAGTGCAGTAACAGTGCATTCCAACAAGGTTTTACTTCCCAGGCAATGATACCATGTAGTAACTGCTGGCAAACTGTTCATAGCCATCCTTGCACTGCCCGTGTACATCATGTGCCCCTGTGATTGAGACATGTATATCCAAATGTGTGATGCACAGATATGTTGCATGTATAGTAATGGCCTTTACACTTTGTCATCCTCACAGGTTGATGCCCACCAGAAGCAGGAAATCTGGCTGGACATCGCCCGGGCAGTAAGGTCTGTGGGGGTCTACAAGCGCCGGATCCGCAACTGCCAGAAGAGGTGGCAGGACCTTCGGGGCTGGACCCGGAGGATCGCAAGGGTCCAGCTGAAGCTGTCGCCTCCTCGCAGGAGGGGCAGACACCGGAACCTGACCCCCCACATGCTCAGGATCCTGGCGGTGGTCTTCCCTGATCTGGATGGGCAGATGAAGGCCAGACAGCAGCAAGGAGGGGGTGAGTCCATGACTGCACTGTGAACTTTGTCTGACATGCTATGTGCCCTCCTCTTGCCTGGTTAAACTTCAACAGTACATCAGTCATGTGGTCCAGGACCCATGTCCCTCAGTTGTGCACTTCCCACTCCTCATCTGATACCCAGGTGTGGCCCTTACAGTCAGTAAATTGTGTCACTTGGGTACTGTGTCCTTGCATTTTGCTTAGCTCAAGGTGGGGGACAGCATTTGTTCCTGTAACTCTGTGGTGGGCTTCATGGGTGGGTCCATTGCTTACACAATGCCTGAGTTCTGACATGTAATCTGCGTGTTACTTTGATATGTGGTCCAATTGCTAATCTGATTCACCACATGTGCCTGGGGTATTTGGCACACACCCATGCTGCGGGTGGGAACAATGTTTGGGCCTCAGGAGTATGTATATCAAGTGTGTCACACATACTTAGCCACCTGCCTACTGTCCAGGGCTCATCCCTCTTTCACGTGGAGCAGGACAGTCATGCCTACTCCAGGCCATACAATACACTCTGTACTCCCACTCCTGTGTATCAGCTGACACGTTGTGCTCAGTGAAATGTTCCCTCTGGTGTCTGCCTCTGTGTCATTGTGCTGTGGCTTCGTTGTCAGGAATACTGGGGTGTTTATCGGTTAGGGCTCAGCATGCCACCGGAGATGTGACCATAGGAGACGATACTTGTGTGACATATAGGTGTTTGATCACTTGACCGTGCAGACTGGGGTATGCGAATGTGAAGTTCAGGCAGCTGTTTCCCATTCACAGCAGATTGTGAGGTGCTCAGGTTCCAAGGGTTGTGTTTCAGGTCTCCCATATGTCCAATTGGTATGACGTGGACAAATAAGAGTTCAGATTATGTGGTTTGTGGGGGATGGACATGTGCACTTGTCAGCCACAGGACTTGCATTCCCCATGACCTAGGATTGTGACACAGTGGAGACTGTTGTTGGCTGGCTGCCCTGCCCATGTGACTGGAGACAGTGATGTATGACTTTGCAGGCATGCTTGTGCCATGGCGTTAAACTTCCTAAGAGTGATCCTGCAGGGGAGTGACATGTGCTACATGCACCCCATTGTGGCTTTGACTATCAGGACATGGGTGCATCATGGTGTCTGGTGCTGGTATGCATCACATGCATTTCAAAATAGACTCTGGCCATCCCTTTATCCGGATACCTGTACTGACTCAGTGGCAAGAGTTGTGAAGTGTGCATGTTCACATACTTCACCGTGTTCTCTGCACTGTCCAACTACTGTGTAGGTGGTGCATGTGTCCACACTGGGGTATTGCCATCCAACAGACACCAGACAGATGGGTGCAAGGCCAGGAGGGATGTGAGTGCCATGGTTGACCATCAGACTGACAATTGGCTTCTCCTACTCTGTTTGGGCACTCTCTGTTTGGGCACTTTTGGCAATGTTCAACTAAGGATGCCAGGGCTTGCTCTGTAATGTGCTGTACTTACTGTGGTTTTGTGCGGTCAGTGCAGGTGACTGATGTCTGTCTGTTTCCCTAATTGTTTGCAGATACATCCACGGCCACAGGAGGGGACAGCTCCACGGACCAGGAGGAGCCGCAGAGCCAGACTGGGTCAGCAGCCGATGAGTGGTCGGAGGGACCCAGTGGCACGGAGGGCGAGGGGAGACACACCGAGGAGTCCTCAGCACCATCCACCTCAGCTGAGGACCACAGCAGCTCGAAGGATGACTCCCTTGTGGAGGCGGGTGTCAGCAGCCACAACACCCCATCTAGTATTGCTGTCCCCGCCACCACCACCACCACCACCGCCCTCCCATCGGCTCCCATTCCAGAGGTCCGTGGAGGCTCCCGTGTTCGGGAGCATGTCTCCTTCGTGCCAGGCACCGCACCCCCTGCCCCTGTGTCCCCTGCTGCCCTGAGTGAGGAGTCTGTGTACCTACTTCGCCAGCTCCATGTAGGGCAGACAGCAATGCTGAGTGTCCTCCATGCCCACACCACTCTGTTGACTCAGCTGGTGTCGTTTATGGAGGGCATCTCATCGGGCATGTCTGCCCTACAGAGGAGCAATAGGTCCATGGACTCCTCCCTGACGGCAGCAGTGTCCCTCCTCCAACAGTCCCTCACCCCTCCTACCTCTGCCCCATCCACACTTCCTGACACCCTACCTGTCCCAAGCACATGCACACCTGCACATTCACCAAAACACACAGACACGAGCAGCACAGACACACCCACTACAAAAACAAGACGTGCACGCAGGCATCCTCAGGGGACTGATACCACACCCACAGGGGATGGGGAACAGACACACACACAGGCATCCACAGTCACTCCGCAGTCCTCCGATACCTCTCCCTCCAAGGCCCCTTCCCTTGCCTCACCTGCAACCCCACCTACACAGCGGGTCTTCCTCTGTGACCTCGTCCTCTTCCCCTCCAATCCAGCTGATCCAGCATACAGGGGGAAGAGGAAATCCACCCACACAGAGGGGAGTGCCCTCACCCCCGGACACCCTCCCCCAGGCGCAGACAGACTGACACCCCCATCAGCAAGTCCCCCGGACCCGGAAGAGCAAGACCCCACCGCCACCCTGCAGCTCAACCCCCAAGTCTCCTTCCTCCATCCCTCAGGCCCCCACTCCACAGGTTCCCCCACCACACCCAGCCCCAGGTTCCCCCACACACAGATACACCATCCCCAAGATGATCCGGCCTTCTCCCCCTACCACTTGCTCTTCCAGCACCACACCCCCCGCAGCCCATGTCTGTGCCACTGGTGTGGAGACCGTGTCCTCCCCCTCTGTCCTGCCCACCTTACCTGAACCCCATTCTACTCCCCTGGAGATAGGCACTGCAGTGGAGTCCACTACCACCCCGTCTGACTTGGGCACTGCAGTGGGGAACCTGCCCACTCCATCTGCCCAGCCCACTGCAGTCGTGCCGGCACCCACACCATCTGACTCATGCCCCCCAGTTGTGCCGGCACACACCATGTCAGACACCTCCACTGCAGTTGTCAGTGACTCTCCAGCACCCACCACCCCTTCCCTGTCTCCTTCTGGTGAGCCCTGATCCTGTCCCTGCGGTGCCTGGCCTGCCCCCCCGTATGCCCCTCAGAGGGGATTGTCCCTGGTGTGTAGCAGTGCAGGCAAGCAAAGGCTGACATCTGGCACTGTCACCCTGTTTGGACTGTTATTATGGACTGGCCATTGGCCTTTGTTATATTTCTGGACTTTCACTTCTTCACACACAAATGCTGAATAAAGCTACTTTCTGTTCTCTAGTGGTTTTGCTTCTGATGTACATGATGTTGATGATGCTAACCGTGCCCTTGCTGCACTGATGGTGATTTTTGATCTCAGGAAAATGAAGTGTTACTGTGCAGGACTCCATGTGGTCCAGGGGGAATGTGTCCTATCCTGTTGTGTATCCATGTCATCCTTAGCAGCAATATGAGGGTGTCATCTTTTCAATATTTGGCAATGGGATTTCCTACTTTTCTTTGCAATATCACATCTGTGGCTTACACCCCTGCACATCTGTTGTGCTTGCCATTGTTCAATTTGTCTATTTCCCTGACCGTGTGGCCATCTCCACTGGACATGCAAGTTTGTGCATCAATGGGGAAGGACTCATCTGTGTTCTCAGTGCAACTTGCTATACATGTGTGTTGGATCTGTGCTGATGATTTCGGTGACACTCCCATGACCAGGCTGATATGACGGGAGCCTTCATTTTGTGCTTATTGTTGACTGAGTGACCAGGTGTTCTGCTGACATGATAGAGCCCTACTGAGACAACGTATGGCACAGCTTTCCTTGCACAGGAGTGTAGTCCCCTCATGGCAGTGTGTAATTCTGTGACATTGCCTGAGCACAAGGTGTGTGTTGTGTGAGCATGTCTGTGTGTGTTCACTTCCATTTTGCTAGGCAGGCTGGGATCCCTAGTGATGTTCCTGTTTGTGATGCTTGCTGAGTTGGCCTATGTTCCCTCAAAGTCATCTCCCTGGGTTCTCTGTGATGTGGGTGCATGGCACATTACTGGTCATCAGGGTGTCACCCATAGGTGTGTTTGCTGTCAGGGCTGAGTTTGTGGGCAAACGCAGATGGGACACAGTCAGGATTCCCCTTGGCACTTGTTGGTTACACCGGTCATGTAATTTACAGTTTGTGTTAGCTTTCAGTGATTGTGACACGTTGTGTGTGTGACTGCTGCCACTCCTCAGGGTCAGAGCTGCAATGTTGGAAGTTGTCTATGTGTGTTCTTTGTGGGTGACCTTGGCTTCTTCATTGGTGTGTGACTATGGCCGGGATCCCATTGGTTGGTGTGGTATTGACGTCATGTCCATGTACGGCGTACTGTGCAGTGTGTCAGACATTCACAAGTCTTGTTGAGTGGCCATGTGTGATGGGTTTCTGCACCTTAGTTGCCACCACCACCCCTGGGATTGTCATGGGTGCATGTGCAATGTCACCAGTGCATGTGAGCTTCACTGCTGCACATTGGTGGAGATCATGGTGTGTGGTGTTGAGTGTGTGCAGATGAGAGTTGTTGCACGGCTAGACCCCTGCCTCCATGTTGGCCTTGGCTGACAGGCCATGCTGATTGATTTGTGCTTGTGTAGGTGTGATGGTAGTTTGTTGCTCAGGACACATGACTGTGGTTCACAGCGTGAACGACATCTAGCTTTGTCATCACAGTAGGATTATCATGCAGGCCAGTGTCACCACAATTTGGGGACCCTGGGGGTAGTGCTGTGGTGGGGCTGTGTCTTGCTGTGTTAGTTGCTGTTCCTACAAGCCTGTGTGACATGTGTAATTTGGGCTCCCTCACATCTAACAATGCCTGATTGCCCACATAGGGGATTCGGATCCATGAGTTACTTTTGTGTGGCACTGTATGCACATCTGTGTAATTGGTATTCAGGCCTCATCATGTGTTGTGTGGTTGCCTGGGGACACTGGCACCCCCCTCACCTGTTGTGTTTGATATGCAGTGTGGGGCTGCCTGTTTGTGTTTGTGCATCTGCACCACTGCATTGGCATATCTTTAGTGTGCCATTGGCTGTATGTTGTTTGGTGGGTTTCCCCTGCTGTCCCTGGGACTCCTAGGTCATCAGTCAGCACAATGATCATGGTTTGTGTGTCCCATTGCTGCCATGGTATGGTATTTGTTCAGCTCACATCTACAGTCTCCACAGGATATCTACATTTCTGTGCCCATTGGTGCAGATATGTGGGTCTGCATTATGATGGTCACTTCTGTCATTGTGTTATTGAGGAATGTTGACAGTGTCAGCCCCCATGGGTGATGTTTGTCTGCACATGGCCAAAGGTATGTCTTATTTGCACTGCACTGTTTGCCTCCCCCAATCTATGTTGCTATGGGACACAAGCACTACTTTGCCACTGATGTGTTTGTTGTTCTGTGACCAGGAATCATCCATGCTGTTTGGCAGTTGCAGCTTTTTCCATGTCAACACTTACCTTTTGGTCACTGTGATGATGGGGGTTTAGACCCCATTGCCACAATGTTCAAAGGGTGCTTCAGCTATGGACCCCACACTTACCTTTTGGTCACTGGGATGATGGGGGCTTAGACCCCATTGCCACAATGTTCAAAAGGTGCTTCAGCTATGGACCCCACACTTACCTTTTGGTCACTGTGATGATGGGGGCTTAGGCCCCATTGCCACAATGTTCAAAAGGTGCTTCAGCTATGGACCCCACACTTACCTTTTGGTCACTGTGATGATGGGGGCTTAGGCCCCATTGCCACAATGTTCAATAGGTGCTTCAGCTATGGACCCCACACTTACCTTTTGGTCACTGTGATGATGGGGTCTTAGGCCCCATTGCCACAATGTTCAAAAGGTGCTTCAGCTATGGACCCCACACTTACCTTTTGGTCACTGTGATGATGGGGGCTTAGGCCCCATTGCCACAATGTTCAATAGGTGCTTCAGCTATGGACCCCACACTTACTTTTTGGTCACTGTGATGATGGGGGTTGGACCCCATTGCCACAGTGGTCATGGTCTGCTTGCATTGTGGAGGCCACACACATGTATGTGTGACACATGTGATAGGGGGTCACATTGTATGTTCTATGTCATGTTCAGTGTTGTAGGCATTTGACACAGTCTACACACGCTTGTCATGGTGTTGGGAGGCTGTTTTTTCTTACATTCCTTATGTTGGAGTATGCTGGTTGTGTCATGCATTACCCATCCTATGAGTAGGGGTGGTGTGGGTGGTAGGCATCCAGCCCCCCATGGGTAGGGGTGGTGGTAGTGGTAGGCATCCAGCACCCCATGGGTATGGGTGGTGGTAGTGGTAGGCATCAAGCCCCCCATGAGTGGGGATGGTAGTAGTGACAGGTATCCCGCCCCCCATGAGTAGGGGTGGTAGTAGTGGTAGGCATCCAGCCCCCCATGAGTGGGGATGATAGTAGTGACAGGCATCTGGCACCCCCTGAGTAGGGGTGGTGGTAGTGGTAGGCATCCAGCCCCCCATGAGTGGGGATGGTAGTAGTGACAGGTATCCAGCCCCCCATGGGTATGGGTGGTGGTAGTGGTAGGCATCCAGCCCCCCATGAGTGGGGATGGTAGTAGTGGTAGGCATCCAGCCCCCCATGAGTGGGGTTGGTAGTAGTGACAGGTATCCAGCCCCCCATGGGTAGGGGTGGTGGTAGTGGTAGGCATCCAGCCACCCCTGAGTAGGGGTGGTAGTAGTGATAGGTATCCAGCCCCCCATGAGTGGGGATGGTAGTAGTGGTAGGCATCCAGCCCCCCATGAGTGGGGATGGTAGTAGTGACAGGTATCCAGCCCCCCATGGGTAGGGGTGGTGGTAGTGGTAGGCATCCAGCCCCCCATGAGTGTGGATGGTAGTAGTGGTAGTCATCCAGCCCCCCATGAGTGGGGATGGTAGTAGTGACAGGTATCCAGCCCCCCAAGGGTAGGGGTGGTGGTAGTGGTAGGCATCCACCCCCCCCCCATGAGTGGGGATGGTAGTAGTGGTAGGCATCCAGCCCCCCATGAGTGGGGATGGTAGTAGTGACAGGTATCCAGCCCCCCATGGGTAGGGGTGGTAGTAGTGGTAGGCATCCAGCCACCCCTGAGTAGGGGTGGTAATAGTGACAGGTATCCAGCCCCCCATGAGTGGGGATGGTAGTGGTGGTAGGCATCCAGCCCCCCATGAGTGGGGATGGTAGTAGTGACAGGTATCCAGCCCCCATGGGTGGTGGTAGTGGTAGGCATCCTGCCCCCCATGAGTGGGGATGGTAGTAGTGGTAGGCATCCAGCCCCCCATGAGTGGGGATGGTAGTAGTGACAGGTATCCAGCCCCCCATGGGTAGGGGTGGTGGTAGTGGTAGGCATCCAGCCACCCCTGAGTAGGGGTGGTAGTAGTGACAGGTATCCAGCCCCCCATGAGTGGGGATGGTAGTAGTGACAGGTATCCAGCCCCCCCATGAGTAGGGGTGGTAGTAGTGGTAGGCATCCATCCCCCTATGAGTGGGGATGGTAGTAGTGACAGGCATCTAGCACCCCCTGAGTAGGGGTGGTGGTAGTGGTAGGCATCTAGCCCCCCATGAGTGGGGATGGTAGTAGTGACAGGCATCTAGCACCCCCTGAGTAGGGGTGGTGATTGTGGTAGGCATCCAGCCCCCCATGAGTGGGGATGGTAGTAGTGACAGGCATCTGGCACCCCCTGAGTAGGGGTGGTGGTAGTGGTAGGCATCCAGCCCCCCATGGGTAGGGGTGGTGTTGGTGGTAGGCATCCAGCCCCCCATGGGTAGCGGTGGTGGTAGTGGTAGGCATCCAGGCCCCTATGGGTGTCTATGGCATTGGTGATAGCCATCCCGCCCCTATGGTTCTGCTGTTGCTGGTGTAAGTCATTTCTGCATCCCTATGTGTGTGTGTTATATGTCTGGTACGTGTCGTTTGTTTGTGTGGTGGGTGTTTCACTTACCTTCTGCGCCATACGCGTCCGTACCACTTCCGGTAATAGATGTAGAGTATTGGTAGGACCTGCGCGATGGGATTCATGGTTGGTTCGTCTCCTTCGTCTTTCTCGTTGCTTCGACTCGTGCTCGTGGCTGGCGTGTTCGTCTCGTAGCCGTGGATCGTCTTGTGGCGCGAATCGGAGCTTATGTGCGCCTCTCCCGGATGCTCTGACGTGCCGTGCGTAGCGACGGGTTCGGCGCGTACGGAAGGCGCATCGTACTAGTCCGGCCGGACGCTGCTGTATTTTGGCTTCCGTGCGACTCGATTCTGCATTTACGGATCCGGCTTGGGCGGGGAACAGGAGCTGCATTAGGTGAGTATGGCAGGGTCGGGATCGGGGCAGTTGTGCGCATCGTACTTGCTCGTTCGGACGTATGTTCGAATCGGTCGGGAAACACGCGTTCGGCTTGATTTTTTTCTGGACGAATAGTGTTAGGTGCGCTTCCGGCCGAGATCGGAATCGACCCCTTTGTGTCCTCCTTCGGCCAAATGGTTCAGTAACGCAATTGTATCAGTGACACAATCTTCTCGTGTTTTTGATGCCACTAATAGGTCATCAATGTACTGAACCAGAACTGATTTCCCGGGCATAACTAATGACTCTAGAAACTTTTTCAGTATTTGATTGAAAATTGAGGGACTCTCTGTGTACCCATGAGGAACTCGGCACCATGCCAAAATACGATCCTCAAACCGGAAGGTGAAAAGATACTGGCTGTCTGGGTGCAAAGGAATAGAAAAGAATGCTTGTCACAAATCAATTCCTGTAAACCAACCTGCATTCCAGGGTATTTGATAAAGGATCACTGCTGGATTTGGCACTACTGGGCAACAAGGCACTACAATTTTGTTAATCTTTCTCAAATCTTGTACTATCCTGTATTTTCCGCAAGGCTTTTTGAGTCCCATTATTGGTGAATTACAAGGACTACCCATTATCTCTTTTAAAATGCCTTGTTTAATCATTCGGGCAGTTTCAGGGGGAATTCCTGCTTTCACTTCTGGACTCATTTTGTACTGTTGTGTGTTTGGATAAACTGCACCTTCTTTCACTGTCACTTTAACTGGATCTACATCTGACATCAGTCCAATGAATTTTCCTTTGAAATCCCACACTTCTGGGTTCACTGTGGTTTCAACTCTTCCGGCAATTCACTTTCAGTCATCAATGAAAACATCTCATCTACTTCTGTACCTTGCTTAGCTAGCATCATTTTATATATTACGTCTTCATCGGGGGTTTGGAAAGCGACACCATCTGGTGTACAATAGATCGTGCAATTCATCTTGCACAGTAGATCTCTTCCCAACAGATTTACTGGACTGGAATCACTAACTACAAACCGATGCATTTCTTTAAAATTTCCGATATGTACCTCCATTGGTTTTGTAATTGGGGTTCTAATGTGTTGATCTGACACTCCTACAACTTGGATAGACTCTCCCGAGAGGGGCAGGTTTGGGATGTCTGCTGTTCTCACAGTAGACCGGGTAGCACCAGTATCCAATAGAAAAGTGATGTCATTACCTTCAACTTTCCCATCAACAAATGGACCTGATTGATCTACCGGCAAGGATGCACCAAGCACGCACTCCTCTTCCTCCCCCCTCAGGCACCGTCATTGCACATAGTCCGAATTTTCTTCATCATTCTGCAAAAAATATTGTGTAACCACTCTGTTATTCTTACCACTTTCTCCGTGAAATCCGGTGTTCGCACTGTACTTTTGTGAGTTCACAAAGTTTGGCATAGGAGCTGATGGCACCTGATACTGTGGAGTAACTACCTGCTGCGGATGATTCATAAGCACTTCATTCTGCATCTGTGGAAATAAATTTTGGTTTGGCCCATTATTATTCTGAATACTCTTACACTCGTTTTTCCAATGTTCAATCTTTCCGTACGCATGACAAGGAAACTTCTTCTTCGCTTCCTCTCTATTCATCCGTCCTCTTACTTTACCACCATTCACCGCTTGATCATTCTGACTCTGCTCTTTCACCTGATTATCAGTCTGAATATTTGATTTATTCTCCTGTTGTTCTGCTAATTTTACTTGTGCCCACATCATTTTCTCTTTTAGCTTTCTACGCCTTGCTTCTATGTCATCTCCACAGTACTTTGCATATTTTAAAATCTCATCAACTGTCTTGCTCTGCCAGCACAGCATGTGCTGCTAAATCATCGGACTAATCTCCGGTTTTAGACCATACACAAACCGATATACAAAATGTCCCATATCCTTGTCACAGATGTTCTCAAAACCACTATACTGTTTAAACAACTGTAACAACCGCTCATAATATGCATGAACGGACTTATTTGGCTCTTGGGTTGTTCTGTCTATTTTTATCCAATCTGTCTCTTTAGGAGGGATTTTTCCTTTCAGGAAAGTAATTACTTGATGATATTTCTTCATCACCTCCTCTGAGGGTGCTCCTGTCTTTGAGTCTCTAGCATACTCCTCACTTGGCCAGTCAATTGTGATCTTACACTCTGTCCATAAATCAGCAGGTACCACAATGTCAAATAAACCAACCAGATCTTTCAATAGAACCTTTGAAACCTTCACAAATCTTTCCACCTGTTTATACCATTCAACTGGTTTTTCTCTCAATTTGGGAAAATCATTCGTAAATGACAAAATATCCTGTCTACTCCAAGGGACATGAACATATCCACCACCAGGAACTTCTCTCATCGGACACATTTTCTCAACCTTATCTGAGTCTCTCACTGGAAATGCAGCTGATGCTTCTCTTGCTTGTACCTCCTCTTTCTTTCTTATCCACCTAATTCTCCATTTGTCAATGTCTCCCCATTTTCGCAAATATTCATTAACTCTTTTATCTGTAGTCTCTTACCAGAAGCATTTACACTTTCTAAATCCTTGTCAGTAAAATCCACTCGATATGGTTTCTGCAATAATTTCGATTTCCCTCTATCTATTCAAATTTCTGAAGCAACTTCTGTTAATTTCTCATGAAATACTCTTGCTCTTCTGGTTATACTCTTACATAAAAATAACAATTCCTCATCATTATAAACGCTCAGGGGTCGATTCCGATCCCAGTCGGAGGCGCAACTAACACCATTTGCCCGGGAAAAAAAACAGGCGTATGCGTGTTTCCCGACCGATTTGTACATATGTCCGAACGAGCAAGTACGATGCGCATAACTGCCCAGATCCCGACCCAGTCGCACTCACCCAATCCAGCTCCTGTTCTCCGACCGAGCCTGATCCGGAAGCGCAGAATCGAGTCGCACAGAAGCCAAAATGCAGCCCCGTCCGGCCGGACTAGTACGATGCGCACTCCGTACGCGCCGAACCCGTCGCTACGCACAGCACGTCAAAGCATCCGGGAGAGGCGCACATAAGCTCCGATTCGCACCACAAGACGATCCACGGCTACGAGACGAACACGCCAGCCACGAGTACGAGGCGAAGCAACGACAAAGATGAACGAGATGAACCAACCATGAATCCAATCGCGCAGATCCTACCAATACTCTACATATATTACCGGAACTGGTATGGACGCGTACGGCGCAGAAGGTAAGTCAGACACCCACCACACAAACAAACCACACGTACCCGACAGACAACACACACACATAGGGCCTGATTCACAGAACTAACTTACGTCAAAAACGTAAAGTTAGTACTTTTTGGTATTCACAGAATACACTTACTCATTTTGGTATTCACAGAATGAACTTACTCCTTTCGGTATTCACAGAAGTTAGTAGTCCTAACTTTAGGACTCCTAAATGCCTTCTGTGAATACCGAAAGTCTTAAAGTTAGGATTTTTCTCAGTTTAGGAGTAGTAAAGTCCTACTACTCCTAAACTGAGAAAAATCCTAACTTTAAGACTTTCGGTATTCACAGAAGGCATTTAGGAGTAGGCCTGGGCGGAAAACTACGCTACGCTCGCGTAGTTTGCGAAGTTTGCGCTACTTCGCACAACGCGAATTGCACGTAGCACAGTGCAAACACGCGTAGCGTAGCGTAGCGTAGTGCAGCGGTCATTTTTGCTTGCTCGCGGTCCTCAACGTCAAGTTGGCGACCGCGAGCAAGCAAAATGACATCCCGGCGAGACTTTTTCCTCGTTCGCGATCAGCAACACAAGTTGCCGATCGCGAGCGTGGAAAATAAACCTCCGGCGAGATTCTCAACGCGGGGAGGTCAGGTTTCTCATTGCGAGTGGTCGCGTATGCTCGCGACCGCTCGCGATGAGAAACTACCAGTCCGCGTTGAGAAAGCTGCCGCTCGAGTAAAAATCTACTCGAGCGGCAGTAAAAGACAGCTCGTACTGTGCAAGATGCCGTTTTCAATGATTGCACAGTGCGGACAAGCATCCGGCACTGTGTAATCATTGCGAACACGCACTACGCAGTTCGCGTAGTGCTACGTGAAGCTCGCGTAGTGCGAACTTCACTTTGCGTAGCTTCGCGAAGCGCTACTTCGCGAACTACGCCCAGGGTTATTTAGGAGTCCAAAAGTTAGGACTACTAACTTCTGTGAATACCGAAATGAGTAAGTTCATTCTGTGAATACCAAAATGAGTAAGTGTATTCTGTGAATACCAAAAAGTACTAACTTTACGTTTTTGACGTAAGTTAGTTCTGTGAATCAGGCCCATAGGGATGCAGAAATTATTTACACCAGCAACAGCAGCACCATAGGGGCGGGATGGCTATCACCAATGCCATATACACACATAGGGGCCTGGATGCCAACCACTAACACCACCTCTACCCATGGGGGGATGGATGCCTACCACTACTACCACCCCTACTTAGGGGGGGCTGGATGCCTACCACTACTACCACCCCTACTGAGGGGGGGCTGGATGCCTGTCACCACTACCACCCCTACCCATGGGGGGCCGGATGCCTACCACTACTACCACCCCTACCCATGGGGGGCTGGATGCCTACCACTACCACCACCCCTACTCAGGGGGGGCTGGATGCCTACCACCACCACCACCCCTACTCAGGGGGGGCTGGATGCCTGTCACTACTACCACCCTACCCATGGGGAGCTGGATGCCTACCACTACCACCATCCCTACTCAGGGGGGGCTGGATGCCTACCACTACCACCACCCCTACCCATGGGGGGCTGGATGCCTACCACTACCACCACCCCTACTCAGGGGGGCTGGATGTCTACCACTACCACCACCCCTACCCATGGGGGCCTGGATGCCAACCACTAACACCACCTCTACCCATGGGGGGCTGGATGCCTACCACTACCACCACCCCTACTCAGGGGGGCTGGATGCCTGTCACTACCACCTCCCCTACCCATGGGGGGCTGGATGCCTACCACTACCACCACCCCTACCCATGGGGGCCTGGATGCCAACCACTAACACCACCTCTACCCATGGGGGGCTGGAAGCCTACCACTACTACCACCCCTACTCAGGGGGAGCTGGATGCCTACCACTACTACCACCCCTACTCAGGGGGGGCTGGATGCCTGTCACCACTACCAACCCTACCCATGGGGGGCCGGATGCCTACCAATACTACCACCCCTACCCATGAGGGGCTGGATGCATACCACTACCACCACCCCTACTCAGGGGGGGCTGGATGCCTACCACCACCACCACCCCTACTCAGGGGGGGCTGGATGCCTGTCACTACTACCACCCCTACCCATGGGGAGCTGGATGCCTACCACTACCACCACCCGTACTCAGGGGGCTGGATGCCTACCACTACCACCACCCCTACCCATGGGGGCTGGATGCCTACCACTACTACCACCCCTACTCAGGGGGCTGGATGCCTACCACTACTACCACCCCTACTCAGGGGGGCTGGATGCCTGTCACCACTACCACCCCTACCCATGGGGGGCTGGATGCCTACCACTACTACCACCCCTACCCATGGGGGGCTAGATGCCTACAACTACCACCACCCCTACTCAGGGGGGCTGGATGCCTACGACTACCCCCATCCCTACTCAGGGGGCTGGATGCCTACCACTACCACCACCCCTACCCATGGGGGCTGGATGCCTACCACTACCACCACCCCTACTCAGGGGGGCTGGATGCCTACCACTACTACCACCCCTACCCATGGGGGGCTAGATGCCTACAACTACCACCACCCCTACTCAGGGGGGGCTGGATGCCTACCACTACCACCATCCCTACTCAGGGGGGGCTGGATGCCTACCACTACCACCACCCCTACCCATGGGGGGCTGGATGCCTACCACTACCACCACCCCTACTCAGGGGGGGCTGGATGTCTACCACTACCACCACCCCTACCCATGGGGGCCTGGATGCCAACCACTAACACCACTTCTACCCATGGGGGGCTGGATGCCTACCACTACTACCACCCTTACTCGGGGGGGCTGGATGCCTACCACTACTACCACCCCTACTCAGGGGGGGCTGGATGCCTACCACTACTACCACACCTACTCAGGGGGGGCTGGATGCCTGTCACCACTACCACCCCTACCTATGGGGGGCCGGGTGCCTACCACTACTACCACCCCTACCCATGGGGGGCTGGATGCCTACCACTACCACCATCCCTACTCAGGGGGGGGCTGGATGCCTGTCACTACTACCACCCCTACACATGGGGAGCTGGATTCCTACCACTACCACCACCCCTACTCAGGGGGGGCCGGATGCCTGTCACTACTACCACCCCTACCCATGGGGAGCTGGATGCCTACCACTACCACCACCCCTACTCAGGGGGCTGGATGCCTACCACTACCACCATCCCTACCCATGGGGGCTGGATGCCTACCACTACCACCACCCCTACTCAGGGGGCTGGATGCCTGTCACTACCACCACCCCTACCCATGGGGGGCTGGATGCCTACCACTACCACCACCCCTACCCATGGGGGCCTGGATGCCAACCACTAACACCACCTCTACCCATGGGGGCTGGAAGCCTACCACTACTACCACCCCTACTCAGGGGGCTGGATGCCTACCACTACTACCACCCCTACTCAGGGGGCTGGATGCCTGTCACCACTACCACCCCTACCCATGGGGGCCGGATGCCTACCACTACTACCACCCCTACCCATGGGGGGCTGGATGCATACCACTACCACCACCCCTACTCAGGGGGCTGGATGCCTACCACCACCACCACCCCTACTCAGGGGGCTGGATGCCTGTCACTACTACCACCCCTACCCATGGGGAGCTGGATGCCTACCACTACCACCACCCGTACTCAGGGGGGCTGGATGCCTACCACTACCACCACCCCTACCCATGGGGGGCTGTATGCCTACCACTACTACCACCCCTACTCAGGGGGGGCTGGATGCCTACCACTACTACCACCCCTACTCAGGGGGGGCTGGATGCCTGTCACCACTACCACCCCTACCCATGGGGGGCTGGATGCCTACCACTACTACCACCCCTACCCATGGGGGGCTAGATGCCTACCACTACCACCACCCCTACTCAGGGGGGGCTGGATGTCTACCAGCACCACCACCCCTACTCAGGGGGGGCTGGATGCCTGTCACTACTACCACCCCTACCCAAGGGGAGCTGGATGCCTACCACTACCACCACCCCTACTCAGGGGGGGCTGGATGCCTACCACGACCATCACCCCTACCCATGGGGGGCTGGATGCCTACCACTACCACCACCCCTACTCAGGGGGGGCTGGATGCCTGTCACTACCACCCCCCCTACCCATGGGGGGCTGGATGCCTACCACTACCACCACCCCTACCCATGGGGGCCTGGATACCAACCACTAACACCACCTCTACCCATTGGGGGCTGGATGCCTACTACTACTACCACCCCTACTCAGGGGGGGCTGGATGCCTACCACTACTACCAGCCCTACTCAGGGGGGGCTGGATGCCTGTCATCACTACCACCCCTACCCATGGGGGCCGGATGCTACCACTACTACCACCCCTACCCATGGGGGGCTGGATGCCTACCACTACCACCACCCCTACTCAGGGGGGCTGGATGCCTACCACCACCACCACCCCTACTCAGGGGGGGCTGGATGCCTGTCACTACTACCACCCCTACCCATGGGGAGCTGGATGCCTACCACTACCACCACCCCTACTCAGGGGGGGCTGGATGCCTACCACTACCACCACCCCTACCCATGGGGGGCTGGATGCCTACCACTACCACCACCCCTACTCAGGGGGGGCTGGATGCCTGTCACTACCACCACCCCTACCCATGGGGCGCTGGATGCCTACCACTACCACCACCCCTACCCATGGGGGCCTGGTTGCCTACCACTACCACCACCCCTACTCAGGGGGGGCTGGATGCCTGTCACTACTACCACCCCTACCCATGGGGGGCTGGATGCCTACCACCCACACCACCCCTACTCATAGGATGGGTAATGCATGACACAACCAGCATACTCCAACATAAGGAATGTAAGACAAAAACAGCCTCCCAACACCATGACAAGCGTGTGTAGACTGTGTCAAATGCCTACAACACTGAACATGACATTGAACATACAATGTGACCCCCTATCACATGTGTCACACATAAATGTGTGTGGCCTCCACAATGCAAGCAGACCATGACCACTGTGGAAATGGGGTCCAAGCCCCCATCATCACAGTGACCAAAAGGTAAGTGTGGGGTCCATAGCTGAAGCACATTTTGAACATTGTGGCAATGGGGACTAAACCCCCATCATCACAGTGACCAAAAGGTAAGTGTGGGCTCCATAGCTGAAGCACATTTTGAACATTGTGGCAATGGGGACTAAACCCCCATCATCACAGTGACCAAAAGGCAAGTGTGGGCTCCATAGCTGAAGCACATTCTGAACATTGTGGCAATGGGGTCTAAACCCCCATCATCACAGTGATCAAAAGGTAAGTGTTGACATTGAAAAAGCTGCAATTGCCAAACTGCATGGATGATTACTGGTCACAGAACAACAAACACATCAGTGGCAAAGTAGTGGTTGTGTCCCATAGCAACATAGATTGGGTGAGGCAAACAGTGCAGTGCAAAGAAGACATACCTTTGGCCATGTGCAGACAAACATCACCCATGGGGGCTGACACTGTCAACATTCATCAATGACACAATGACAGAAGTGACCATCATAATGCAGACCCACATATTTGCACCAATGGGCACACAAATGGAGATATCCTGTGGAGACTGTAGATGTGAGGTGAACAGATACCATACCATGGCAGCAATGGGACACACAAACCATGATCATCGTGCTGACTGGGACAGCAGGGGGAACCCACTAAACAACATACAGCCAATGGCACACCGAAGATATGCCAATGCAGTGGTGCAGATGCACAAACACAAACAGGCAGCCCCACACTGCACATCAAACACAACAGGTGAGGGGGTGTGCCAGTGTCCCCAGGCAACCACACAACACATGAGGAGGCCTGAATACCAATTACACAGATGCGCATACAGTGCCACACAAAAGTAACTCATGGATCCAAATCCCCTATGTGGGCAATCAGGCATTGTTAGATGAGAGGGAGCACAAATCACACATGTCACACAAGCATGTATGAACAGCAACTAACACAGCAAGACACAGACACACCACAGCACTACCCCCAGGGTCCCCACAATGTGGTGACCCTGGGCTGCATGAGAATCCAACTGTGATGACAAAGCTAGATGTCGTTCACACTGTGAACCACAGTCATGTGTCCTGAGCAACAAACTACCATCACACCTACACAAGCACAAATCAATCAGCACGGCCAGTCAGCCAAGGCCAACATGGAGGCAGGGGCATAGCCGGCCAACAACTCTCATCTGCACACACTCAACACCACACACCTCGACCTCCAACAATGTGAAGCAGTGAAGATCACATGCACTGGTGACATTGCACATGCACCCATGACAATCCCAGGGGTGGCGGTGGCAACTAAGGTGCAGAAACCCATCACACATGGCCAGTCAACAAGACTCCTGAATGTCTGACACACTGCACAGTACGCTGTACATGGACATGACGGCAATACCACACCAACCAATGGGATCCCGGCCACAGTCACACACCAATGAAGAAGCCAAGGTCACCCACAAAGAACACACATAGACAACTTCCAACATTGCATCCCTGACCCTGAGGAGTGCCAGCAGTCACACAAACAACGTGTCACAATCACTGAAAGATAACACAAACTGGAAATTACATGACAGGTGTAAACAACAAGTGCCAAGGGGAATCCTGACTGTGTCCCATCTGCGTTTGCCCACAAACTCAGCCCTGACAGCAAACACACCTATGGGTGACACCCTGATGACCAGTAATGTCCCATGCACCCACATCCCAGAGAACCCAGGGAGAAGACTTTGGGGGAACATAGGTCAACTCAGCAAGCATCACAAACAGAAACATCACTAGGGATCCCAGCATGCCTAGCAACATGGAAGTGAACACACACAGACATGCTCACACAACACACACCTTGGGCTCAGGCAATGTCACAGAATTACACACTGCCATGAGGGGACCCCACTCCTGTTTGAGGAAAGCTGGCCCATACGTTGCCTCAGTAGGGCTCCATCATGTCAACAGAACACTTGGTCACACAGTCAACAATTAGCACCAAATGAAGGCTCCCGTCATATCAGCCTGGTCATGGGAGTGTCACCGAAATCATCAGCAAAGATCCAACACACATGTATAGCAAGTTGCACTGAGAACACAGATGAGTCCTTCCCCATTGATGCACAAACTTGCATGTCCAGTGGAGATGGCCACACGGTCAGGGAAGTAGACTAATTGAACAATGGCAAGCACAACAGATGTGCAGGGCTGTAAGCCACAGATGTTATATTGCCAATAAAACCTCGGAATTTCCATTGCCAAATCTTGGAAACATGACACCCTCATATGCTGCAAAGGATGACATGGATACACTACAGGATAGGACACATTCCCCGTGGACCACATGGGTTCCTGCACAGTAACACTTCATTTTCATGAGACCAAAAATCAGCATCACTGCAGCAAGGGCACGGTTAGCATCATCAACAACATGTACATCAGAAGCAAAACAACTAGAGAACAGAAAGTTTCTTTATTCAGCATTTGGGTGAGAGAAGTGAAAGAAAATATATAACAAAGGCCAATGGCCAGTCCATAACATTAGTCCAAACAGGGTGACAGTGCCAGATGTCACCCTTCGTATGCCTGCACTGCTACACACCAGGAACAATCCCCTCTGAGGGGCTAACGGGGGGCAGGCCAGGCACCGCAGGGACAGGATCAGGGCTCACCAGAAGGAGGCAGGGAAGGGGTGGTGGGTGCTGGAGAGCCACTGACAACTGCAGTGGAGGTGTCTGACATGGTGTGTGCCGACACAAGTGGGGGGCATGACTCTGATGGTGTGGGTGCCGGCAAGACTGCAGGGGACCGTGCAGATGGAGTGGACAGGTTCCCCACTGCAGTGCCCAAGTTAGACAGGGTGGTAGTGGACTCCACTGCAGTGCCTACCTCCAGGGGAGGAGAATGGGGATCAGGTAAGGTGGGCAGGACAGAGGGGATGGACACCGTCTCCACAACAGTGGCACAGACATGCGCAGTGGGGGGTGTGGTGCTGGAAGAGCAAGTGGCAGGGGAGAAGGCCGGATCATTTTGGGGATGGTGTATCTGTGGGTGGGGGAACCTGGGGCAGGGTGTGGTGGGGGCACCTGTGGAGTGGGGGCCTGAGGGATGGAGGAAGGAGGCTTGGTGGTTGAGCTGCAGGGCGGCGGCGGGGTCTTGCTCTTCCGGGTCCGGGGGACTTGCGGATGGGGGCCTCAGTCTGTCTGCGCCTGGGGGAGGGTGTCCGGGGCGAGGGCACTCCCTCTGTGTGGGTGGACTTCCTCTTCCCCCGGTATGCTGGATCAGCTGGATCGGAGGGGAAGAGGCCGAGGTCACAGAGGAAGACCCGCTGTGTATGTGGGGTTGCAGGTGAGGCAAGGGAAGGGGCCTTGGAGGGAGAGGTATCGGAGGACTGCGGAGTGACTGTGGATGCGTGTGTGTGTGCCTGGGCCCCATCCCCTGTGAGTGTGGTTTCAGTCCCCTGACTGTGCGTGTGTGTGCATCTGGATATTGGCATGTGTGTCTGTGTGCTGCTTGTGTCTGTGCTGGTGTGTGCCTGTGCCGGTGTGTGTGCTTGGGACAGGTAGGGTGCTGGGGAGTGTGGATGGGGCAGAGGTAGGAGGTGTGAGGGACTGTTGGAGGAGGGACACTGCTGCCGTCAGGGAGGAGTCCATGGACCTATTGCTCCTCTGTAGGGAAGACATGCCCGATGAGATGCCCTCCATGAACGACACCAGCTGAGTCAACAGAGTGGTGTGGGCATGGAGGACACTCAGCATTGCTGTCTGCCCTACATGGAGCTGGCGAAGGAGGTACACAGACTCCTCACTCAGGGCAGCAGGGGACACAGGGGCAGGGGGTGCGGTGTCTGGCACGAAGGAGACATGCTCCCGAACACGGGAGCCTCCACGGACCTCTGGAATGGGAGCCGATGGGAGGGCGGTGGTGGTGGTGGTGGTGGTGGTGGTGGTGGGGACAGCAATACTAGCTGGGGTGTGGTGGCTGCTGACACCCGCCTCCACAAGGGAGTCATCCTCCGAGCTGCTGTGGTCCTCAGCTGAGGTGGATGCTGCTGAGGACTCCTCGGTGTGGCTCCCCTCGCCCTCCGTGCCACTGGGTCCCTCCGACAACTCCTCGGCTGCTGACCCAGTCTGGCTCTACGGCTCCTCCTGGTCCGTGGAGCTGTCCCCTCCTGTGGCCGTGGATGTATCTGCAAACAATAGGGAAACAGACAAACATCAGTCACCTGCACCGACCGCACACACCACAGTAAGTACAGCACATTACAGACCAAGCCCTGGCATCCTTAGTTGAACATTGCCAAAAGTGCCCAAACAGAGTAGGAGAAGCCAATTGACAGTCTGATGGTCAACCATGGCACTCACATCCCTCCTGGCCTTGCACCCATCTGTCTGGTGTCTGTGGGATGGCAATACCCCAGTGTGGACACATGCACCACCTACACAGTAGTTGGACAGTGCAGAGAACACAGTGAAGTATGTGAACATGCACACATCACAACTCTTGCCACTGAGTCAGTACAGATGTCCGGATAAAGGGATGGCCAGAGTCAATTTTGAAATGCATGTGATGCATACCAGCACCAGACACCATGATGCACCCATGTCCTGATAGTCATTGCCACAATGGGGTGCATGTAGCACATGTCACTCCCCTGCAGGATCACTCATTGGAAGTTTCATGCCATGGCACAGGCATGCCTGCTAAGTCATACATCACTGTCTCCAGTCACATGGAAAGGGCAGCCAGACAACAGCAGTCTGCACTGTGTCACAATCCTAGGTCATGGGGAATGCAAGTCCTGGAGCTGAACAAGTGCACATGTCCATCCCCCACACACTACATCATCTGAACTCTTATTTGTCCACGTCATACCAATTGGACATATGGGAGACCTGTAACACAACCCTCGGAACCTGACCACCTCACAATCTGCTGTGAATGGGAAACAGCTGCCTGAACTTCACATTCGCATACCCCAGTCTGCACGGTCAAGTGATCAAACACCTATGTGTCACACAAGTATCGTCTCCTATGGTCACATCTCCGGTGGCATGCTGAGCCCCAACCGATAAACACCCCAGTAGTTCTGACAACGAAGCCACAGCACAATGACACAGAGGCAGACACCTGAGGGGACATATCACTGAGCACAACGTGTCAGCTGATACACGGGAGTGGGAGTACAGAGTGTATTGTATGGCCTGGAGTAGGCATGAATGTCATGCCCCACGTGAATGAGGGATGAGCCCTGGACAGTAGGCAGGTGGCTAAGTATGTGTGACACACTTGATATACATACTCCTGAGGCCCAAACATTGTTCCCACCCGCAGCATGGGTGTGTGACAAATACCCCAGGCACATGTGGTGAGTCAGATCAGCAATTGGACCACATATCAAAGTAACACGCATATTACATGTCAGAACACAGGCATTGTGTAAGCAATGGACCCACCCATGATGCCCACCACAGAGTTAGGGGAACAAATGCTGTCCCCCACCTTGAGCTAAGCAAAATGCAAGGACACAGTACCCAAGTGACACAATTCCCTGACTGTAAGGGTCAGACCTGGGTATCAGATGGGGAGTGGGCAGTGCACAATTGAGGGACATGGGTCCTGGACCACATGACTGATGTACTGTGGAAGTTTAACCAGCCCAGAGGAGGGCACATAGCATGGCAGACAAAGTTCACAATGCAGTCATGGACTCACCCCCTCCTTGCTGCTGTCTGGCCTTCAGCTGCCCATCCAGATCAGGGAAGACCACCGCCAGGATCCTGAGCATGTGGGGGTCAGGGTCCGGTGTCCGCCCCTCCTGCGAGGAGGCGACAGCTTCAGCTGGACCCGTGCGATCCTCCGGGTCCAGCCCCGAAGGTCCTGCCACCTCTTCTGGCAGTTGCGGATCCGGCGCTTGTAGTCCCCCACGGATCTCACTGCCCGGACGATGGTCAGCCATATCTTCTGCTTCTGGTGGGCATCAACCTGTGAGGATGACAAAGTGAAAAGCCCATTACTACACATGCAACATTTCCGTGCATCACACATTTGGATATACATGTCAAAATCACAGGGGCACATGATGTACACAGGCAGTGCAACGATGGCTATGAACAGTTTGCCAGCAGTTACTACATGGTATCATTGCCTGGGAAGTAAAACCTCGTTTAAATGCACTGTTACTGCACTATACCTGTTCAGTGCATGTAACTACACACTATGGGGGTGACAACTACTCAGTGAGCCTGCTAGCCAGTGGCGTGCAGACTGTAGGTCTTGCTAGTCAGACAACATGCACATTTAGTCAGGCAGTGGACAGCACACTCACCTGCTCCCCTGGTTTCCCATACAGCTGGCTGTACTGTGGAAGGAGGCTGTCCAGCAGGGCCTGGTTCTCCTCAGTGCTGAAGGCTGGGGCTCTCTCCACAGTACGTGCCATTGCAGGATCCAGAGGATGCAGATACAGCAGCAGTGGTGGTGGCAGATGTCGTCCTGGAGCATGTAGTGCAGACAAGTGAGCTCTCAGGGGAACAGCCAGCATTATATGTGTGCTGCTGAGGCAGATACTGTCCCATGTGTCCAAAGTGATAGGTCCAAGTCGTTTGCATCTTCTGAATCTGGCCAATCCATGGATTTGCACCACTTACACACGCCCACAGCATCCTTCAAAAGTTCAACTTCATGACACCCATGAATTTGCAACATTGTTGTGGGTGGCCAACTGAATTTACAGCATCAGACTCGTTGAAGGTTTGAAAACGCGTCCGTTGCCATGCCAGGCCATAGCCAATGCGTGCGCACCGATCGGTCCATTGCTGTACAACGCGTATTGCGAATACAACAAGTACCCGCTCACATTGTATGCAATGGCCAATGCGTGCGCACCGATCGGTCCATTGCTGTACAACGCGTATTGCGAATACAACGTGTGAGAAGTTGGCCTGGCATATGCTGTCCACTAATTATAGTGGGCACCTTGCACCAGTCCAAACAACCCCTTATTGGAGATAGGTTAAAGACAACCTTTATTGAAAGCTATCCTAGTGGTAGCTATGGAGAGCAGCCTTCAGGCTAAGTCTTGAAGGAATGTAAAGCAGCTTGTTTTACCAGTCTATAATCTCTTGAGTGACCAAATGAAAGAGGACCACACCAGGTATATATTCAAAATATATGTATTTATTACTAAACACACCCCTCTAGTCTCTTTATGAGGCTAGAGTTCGAAGTACATAAATTATAAGTTAGTTATCTACAGTAATAGCTCAAATACACGTTTGAGCCCCAGGGGCGTACCAAACCATATACCAATAAAGTGGTATAAGAACCACGACTGAGCTAGACACAAGGCCTAGAGCCTGTAGAAGTGCTTGGACCACAAGGCAGTGACACATGGGGGATGCGTGCAGTGTATGAACACAGCCACGAACCGCCGTTAACTTCTATGGGGAAAGTCGCGATTAGAATTTAAAAGAAAAGGGACACTTAGAGGAGGACTTGGAGCAAACCCTTTGAGAACTAGGCTGTTCTAGTGTCAATACCCACGGGAGCACCGGAGTACTCGAGTTACCTCACCCAGGGAGCCGGGTGCATAGGTGTCTTTCGGGGTCGGGTTTCGTCGTCGCTTTCAATGGCGATCTGCTGCAAAGGGCTGCTGGCGGCCAAGTCGAAAGTGTTCGGGTGGATCCAAAGGTGGATCAAAGATCTGAAGAACCTGAAAGCAGAGGGGACAGAGTCTGGGTCACTAGCCAGCGACCAGGAAGGCGATGAGCAGATGCCCACCGATGTCGAGTCCTTCAGGTAGGTTGATGGTCGTCTTGACTCTTCAGCCACGAGGTCCAGGAGGCGTCGACGATGACCAGGAGCTGGATTCGAGCTGTCCCACGACGTCTGTCGATTGCAGGGGCATTGGCGACCGGATTGGACCCAACAAGCCTTGGCAACGGCAAGTCTCGTGGAAATGGAAGAAGGACGATTTTGCAGACCAGCAAGGTCTGGGGGACTCACCCAGCAAAGGTAAGTCAGGGCACGCCTGGAGCAACAAGGGAGTCCAAGCAGAAAAAGATTGGCCTTCGGGAGGGCCTACTAGCCAACAGAATAGCGACCGCGAAGGAGCCTCGAGTCGATGCACGTGGAGCTGGCTCACAGGACACTCGTGGAGTGGAGGCCAGTGATCTTCGGTGCAGTTGGTGCTGGAGGCTGGGGCTACTCGGAGCCCAAAGCACGACTTCGTGGGAGACCCAGAAGAGGATGCACTTGCAAATGCGATCGATGTCCAGGGGTCACGGTTCCACGTTACCCACGACAGCTACGGGCCTCAGCTTTGCTGGGGACTCAGGGCAGTCTCGGGAAGTCTGGAAATCCACCTCTGGTGATGCAAAGACTTTGGCAGACCAGACAATTGCTTCTTTGGTGCCTGCCAAGCAGGGGAGTCACTCCTTGACCCCAAGGGAGATTCTTCAGTCCTCTAATCTTGAAGTAGAGCGTCGAAGGTCCAGGATTCTGTATCAGAGTTTCGTCCAGGTAAATCTAAAGTCCTAAGGACTGGGGTCCCCTACTTATACTAAGGTAGGGGGTTGGACATACTCTGTGGCCCCACCTATGGGAGGGTCAGGGCAGAAGGGTGGTTACACCCCTTTCCCTTTGTCCAGTTTCGTGCCAGAGCAGGGGCTGGAAGCCCCTGAGCCGGTTTGAACTGGGGTATGCACAGGGACACCAAGTGTGCCCCCAGTGCAGGACTTCAAAGCACCCGAGAGTGCTCCCGCCCAGCCCCAATACACACTATCCTGTCTGGGGAGGTGGTCACACCTCCATGGGACAGGAAACCTATTGTCCAGGCCTCCCCTGCCGGAGTTTCGGTCAGCAGCAGGAGGCCACCTGCCAGGGCTCTGGAAAGTCAGTACCGGGTATACCGGTGTGTACATGTCTTTCCCTCTAGAAGGGTGGAATGCTACCCCCGCCGCCAGAACTGGCGGGGAGTAGTATTCCAAGATGTTTGACACCAAACACGACATGTTTCCGTGCAGCCATCCCAAAGTTAGCATTTAACGCGAGGTTATAATGCGCTTAAGAGTATATGGTCAGGCTGCACTACAAACAGCATCAGAGAAGGGTCTCCGAACGCTGCAGAGGGGCCCTGCTCATGCAGGGACACCCTCTCACATAGGAACCACGCACTCTGCCTTCAGGATTGATAAGGCCTGCCATAGGAGTGACTTATAGGTTTATATGTGTGTATGTATGTAGTGATATAGGTAGCCTATATCACAGTAAGGAGTGCATGCACCACCTTACCCAGGCTGCAGTAGCAGACCTGTGGTGTCCTTTTGGCTGGCCTTCCAGGGGTGGCACAATACATGCTGCAGCCCCTGGTAGGCCTCTGAGGTACCTATGCCCTGGGTACATAGTATACCATATACTAGGGACTTATAAGGGCACTCCAGATTCCAATCAGAGATGTGCCTAAGGCACATGGAAACCATTTTATAGAGGAAGCAGCTATGCTGGGGTTCTGATTAGCAGGGCCCCAGCCAGACTAAGGTCGAAAAACAGTGAAGCATCAGCAAAAGTGGGGGTACCCATGTGAAGCAGATCCTACTCTCCTACACAACCCCCCAAACGTAGGGACATTAAACTAACCTTGCCCAGTTAAGTCTTCATGTTCTAAGTGGAAGTACCTAGAGAGTCCATCTGCATTGGCATGGTTACTCCCAGGTCTATGTTCCACTGTGAAGTCCATCCCCTCTAGGGAAATGGACCACCTAAGCAGTTTGGGGTTTTCACCCTTCATTTGTTTTAGCCATAAGAGGGGCTTATGGTCTGTTTGAACAAGGAAGTGAGTACCAAACAAGTATGGCCTCAACTTCTTCAGAGCCCAGACCACAGCAAAGGCCTCCCTCTCAATGGCTGACCAACGTTTCTCTCTAGGGGTCAGCCTCCTGCTAATAAAAGCTACTGGCTGATCCTGACCTTCATCATTTAATTGTGACCGTACAGCCCCTACCCCCAATTCAGATGCATCAGTTTGAACAATGAACTTCTTGGAGTAATCAGGACTCTGTAGAATGGGAGCAGTGCACATGGCCTGCTTTAGGTCATCAAATGCCTTTTGACAGCTAACTGTCCACTGAACCTTTTTGGGCATTTTCTTGGAAGTTAAGTCATTCAGGGGTGTCACTATTGATCCATACCCCTTGACAAATCTCCTATAGTACCCAGTCAGGCCTAAGAAGGCTCTCACCTGAGTCTGGGTAGTTGGAGCAGTCCAGTCCATGATGGTCTGGATCTTGCTCTGCAGTGGTTGAACCTGGCCTCCACCCACAAGGTGGCCCAGGTACACAACCTGACTCTGCCCTATCTGGCACTTGGTGGCCTTGATAGTCAGGCCTGCTTTCTGCAGGGCCTGTAAAACATTTCTGAGGTGGACCAGGTGATCCTCCCAGGTGGAGCTAAAGACAGCAATATCATCTAGATATGCTGCACTATAAGCTTCCAGACCTGTAAAGACTGTATTCACCAACCTCTGAAAAGTGGCAGGTGCATTCTTCAGACCAAAGGGCATCACCACAAATTGATAATGCCCACTAGGGGTTGAGAATGCTGTATTTGGCTTTGCATCATCAGCTAGTCTGATCTGCCAGTAGCCAGCTGTCAGGTCAAATGTGCTTAGATACTTGGCTGAGGCCAAAGTGTCTATTAGCTCATCTGCCCTTGTTATTGGATGGGCATCAGTCCTAGTGACTGCATTGAGACCCCTGTAGTCCACACAAAACCTCATCTCTCTTTTCCCACCATTGGTGTGAGGTTTTGGCACAAGGACCACTGGACTAGCCCAAGGGCTATCTGAGGGTTCAATAACTCCCAAATCCAACATCTTCTGGACTTCTGTCCTGATACAGTCCCTGACATGGTCAGGTTGCCTATAAATCTTATTTTTAATAGGCAGACTGTCCCCAGTGTCCACTTCATGAGTGCACCAGGTAGTCTGACTGGGTGTCAGTGAGAATATGTGTCTGAACTGATTGAGCACCTGTCTGCAATCAGTCTGCTGCTGGGTAGTGAGGCTGCCTGCCAAGGCTGCACCATCCACTGACCCATCATCAGAGTTCTGTGAGAGCAGGTCAGGGAGTGGGTCACTCTCTTCCTCCTGTCCCTCATCAGTAGCCATGAGCAAGCCCATGTCTGCCCTGTCCACATATGGTTTTAACCTGTTGACATGGAGAACCCTGTGGGGACTCCTGGGTGTTCCTAGGTCTACTAAGTAGGTAACCTCACCCTTCTGTTCAACAATGGTATGGGGTCCACTCCATTTGTCTTGGAGAGCTGCTGGGGCCACTGGCTCCAACACCCACACCTTCTGTCCTGGCTGGTAAACAGTCAGTACAGCCTTTGGTCATGCCAGGCTTTTGAAGTTCCTGGCTAGCCTCAAGGTTTTTAGTTGCCTTTTTCATATACTCAGCCATCCGGGAGCGGAGACCAAGTACGTAGTCCACTATGTCTTGCTTTGGGGGCTTGAGAGGTAACTCCCATCCTTCCTTCACCAAGCACAATGGACCCCTGACAGGGTGACCAAACAAAAGTTCAAAGGGCTGTAGCCAACCCCTTTTGAGGCACCTCCCTGTATGCAAATAAAGGGCAGGGCAAGAGTATGTCCCATCTTCGCCTAAGCTTTTCTGGGAGCCCTTTAATCATGCCCTTCAAGGTTTTGTTGAATCTCTCAACTAAACCATTGCATTGTGGGTGATAGGGTGTGGTGAACTTGTAAGTCACTCCACACTCCTTCCACATTGCTTTTAAGTATCCAGACATAAAGTTTGCATCTCTGTCTGATACAACCTCCTTAGGGAAGCCCACTCTTGAGAAAATTCCCAGGAGGGCCCTTGCCACCACAGGTGCTGTAGTGGTCCTAAGGGGAATAGCCTCTGGGTACCTGGTGGCATGATCCACTACCACCAGGATAAACCTGTGCCCAGATGCTGTTTGGGGATCCATGGGACCAACAATGTCAATCCCCACCCTTTCAAAGGGAACCCCCACCACAGGTAGTGGTGTCAGGGGGCCTTTGTAGTGCCACCTGCCTTGCCACTGGCCTGGCAGGTTACACAGGAGCGACAAAACTCCTTGGTGTCTTCAGACATGTGGGGCCAGTGAAAGTGAGGGACAATTCTGTCCCAAGTCTTGTTCTGGCCCAGGTGACCTGCTAAGGGAATATCATGGGCTAGGGTCAATAGGAAGCCCCTGAACTTCAGAGGTATAACCAACCTCCTGGTAGCACCAGGCTTGGGGTCTCTACACTCTGAGTACAAGAGTCCATCATCCCAATACACAGTATGGGGACCACTAGCTTTCCCAGCAGCCTCAGCAGCAGCTTGCTGTCTGAGGGGTTCAAGAGAGGGGCAGCTCTGCTGCTCCTGGCTTAGATCTGCCCTGGAAGGGCCCACTGTCCCCAAGAACTCAACCTGGTCAGGTTCAAGCTCCTCTGGGACAGTTCCTTCCTCAGGACTGAGATCATCCCCCTCAAGGGACTGATCTTCCTTCTGAGCCAAGGGGAAGGCACTGCCTTTACCCTACTACTCCTCTTCTTGGAGGGCACTTGGTCCATTATTCCAGAATCCAAGGCCTGTTCAGTGTTAGACATTTTGGCTTGTGACCTGGTCACAGCAAACACATCTGCAGGGATGCCCAGCATTTCTGCATGGGTCCCTGAGCTCCACTTCTGCCCAAGCTGAAGTTTCTAAGTCATTGCCAAGCAAGCATTCAACGGGTAGGTCTGCACTTACCACAACCTTCTTAAGGCCAGTTACCCCTCCCCAGGAGAAGTTAACAACTGCCAGAGTATGGTCTGTTCTGACGTTGCTAGCATTGGTCACTTGGTACATTTCACCAAGTATAATCTGCCCAGGATTCACAAGGTCTTGTGTCACCATGGTGACACTTGCCCCTGTGTCCCTAAATGCCAAAGCCTCTCTTCCATTGATTAAGGGCTGTTGTCTGTACTTGCCCAGATTACTGGGACTCACAGAGGAGGTCATATCCATGCCTCCATCACAGACTAGGACAGCCTGAGTGAGTTCTCTGACTAGGTCAGAGCTCATCTCTTTACCCAGGGTCAACCCTACTAAACCCTTGGCTTGTGTAGTCCCACCACCAACTGTAACTGCACTAGGGGAGCAGGTGCCTTAGGGGCATTGGTGGGGGCTGGAGTAGAGTCTTTGGACTTGGTGCAATCACTGGTCCAGTGGGTCTTTTGCTTACAGACCTTGCACCATGGTTTCCTTTGGCCTTTCCCTTTGGTAGACTGTGAATCCCCACCTGAAGAAGATTTTGGGGGCCTTGTGAAGACTTTTGATCTTTACCCTTCTCCCCACCCTTATCAGAGGTTTTCGAATCTTGCTTCTTAGGGTCACCACCTTGGTTCTGTACCTTCTGCTTCACCCTGGTTCTGACCCATTTGTCTGCCTTCTTTCCCAATTCTTGGGAGAGGTCAGATCAGAGTCTACCAGGTGCTGATGCAACAGCTGATTTTGACAGTTATTAAGAATCTGCTCCCTCATGATCAGATTGTACAATCCTGTGAAGTCACATACCTTACTGCCCAATAACCAACCTTCCAGAGCCTTGGCAGAACAATCAACAAAGTCCACCCCAGTCTTGAGTCTGTGCTTTTTGGGTATCCCTGAACTTTAACCTGTATTGTTCAGTGGTTAGGCCAAACCCATCAATTAGAGCACTCTTCAAGACTTTGTAATTATCAGCATCCTCCTCTCTAACAGTGAGGAGCTTGTCTCTACCTTTGTCTGCAAAGGAGAGCCACAAGATTGCTGCCCACTGCTCCTGAGGGACCCTCTGTACTTTACAGGCCCTCTCTAGAGCAGTTATCCATTTGTGGATGTCATCCCCACTCTGGTAGGGAGGGACAATCTTGCTCAGGTTTCTATGGTCATAAGACCTTTCCCTATCTTTGGGGAAACTGCTGCCACCATGGGACTCTAGTCCCAACTTTTGTCTCTCTCTATAGAGATCTAGGGACTCCCTGTCTATAGCCAATTGCTGTTTCCTGAGTTCAAGCTGAGTTTGCTCATACTGAATCAGTCTCTTTCTCCTCTCATGAGAGGATTCCCTCCTATGAGAGGAGACAGAGGTCCCTATTGAGGTGTCAGAGTGGTTAGACTCCTGAGAAGGAGACCTAGACCTTCTGGGCACACTCAGAACTCTTCCTGGGGGACAAAGGGAAGTCAGTCTGATCCTCCCCTCCTCCTCCTCCACAGGAGGAATTGGGTTTTCCAGGACAAGGTCATTTTCACCTTCCTGGCCAGTTTCAGAGGGGGGCCTGGGTTTCTTCACCCCTGGCCCCTTCCTCATCTTCTGCCCCACCCTCTTTGCCTACCCCTTCAGACCCTAGGGGCCTGCTGAGATCATCAGCTAGTAACACCTCCCTGAGGTGTTGGGTGCTAGCACTTTTGCCTGCCTTCAACTTCCTAGTATTGCATAATGCTCTCAATTCCAAGAATGGGAGTTTATCATACTTGGAGGGAAGAAGCCCACTGGCTTCTGGCAAGGACTCACTGGGTCCTGGCTTTGAAGACATTACTAGTGAGGTGTGGTGTATGCACTACCTACTCTAGTGTGGCCTACTAAACTCTCTTGAGTTGTAGAAAGGGTGTGCTGTCCCTTAACACACAACTCTAAGTTCAGTAGAACTTACTGTATTACTAAGCTTGATTTATATGTACCTTAGGTACCCTTAGTGGTTTTCAGTTGATCAATTCAATTGAGATTATCTGGTAAAACAATAGCAAGCTGGAATCCCACACGCTGCACACCAATGTGAGAAGTTGGCCTGGCATATGCTGTCCACTAATTATAGTGGGCACCTTGCACCAGTCCAAACAACCCCTTATTGGAGATAGGTTAAAGACAACCTTTATTGAAAGCTATCCTAGTGGTAGCTATGGAGAGCAGCCTTCAGGCTAAGTCTTGAAGGAATGTAAAGCAGCTTGTTTTACCAGTCTATAATCTCTTGAGTGACCAAATGAAGAGGACCACACCAGGTATATATTCAAAATATATGTATTTATTACTAAACACACCCCTCTAGTCTCTTTATGAGGCTAGAGTTCGAAATACATAAATTATAAGTTAGTTATCTACAGTAATAGCACAAATACACGTTTGAGCCCCAGGGGCGTACCAAACCATATACCAATAAAGTGGTATAAGAACCACGACTGAGCTAGACACAAGGCCTAGAGCCTGTAGAAGTGCTTGGACCACAAGGAACCACCCAAGGCAGTGACACAGGGGACCCACGGGGGACGCGTGCAGTGTATGAACACAGCCGCGAACCGCCGTTAACTTCTATGGGGAAAGTCGCGATTAGAATTTAAAGAAAAGGGACACTTAGAGGAGGACTTGGAGCAAACCCTTTGAGAACTAGGCTGTTCTAGTGTCAATACCCACGGGAGCACCGGAGTACTCGAGTTACCTCACCCAGGGAGCCGGGTGCATAGGTGTCTTTCGGGGTCGGGTTTCGTCGTCGCTTTCAATGGCGATCTGCTGCAAAGTGCTGCTGGCGGCCAAGTCGAAAGTGTTCGGGTGGATCCAAAGGTGGATCGAAGATCTGAAGAACCTGAAAGCAGAGGGGACAGAGTCTGGGTCACTAGCCAGTGACCAGGAAGGCGATGAGCAGATGCCCACCGATGTCGAGTGCTTCAGGTAGGTTGACAGTCATCTTGACTCTTCAGCCACAAGGTCCAGGAGGCGTCGACGATGACCAGGAGCTGGATTCGAGCTGTCCCACAACGTCTGTCGATTGCAGGGGTGTCGGCGACCGGATTGGACCCAACAAGCCTTGGCAACAGCAAGTCTTGTGGAAATGGAAGAAGGACGATGTTGCAGACCAGCAAGGTCTGGGGGACTCACGCAGCGAAGGTAAGTCAGGGCACACCTGGAGCAACCATGGAGCCCAAGCAGAAAAAGATTGGCCTTCGGGAGGGCCTACTAGCCAATGAACTAGCAACCGTGAAGGAGCCTCGAGTCGATGCACGTGGAGCTGGCTCACAGGACACTCGTGGAGTGGAGGCCAGTGATCTTCGGTGCAGTTGGTGCTGGAGGCTGGGGCTACTCGGAGCCCAAAGCACGACTTTGTGGGAGACCCAGAAGAGGATGCACTTGCAAATGCGATTGGTGTCCAGGGGTCACAGTTCCACGTTACCCACGACAGCTACGGGCCTCAGCTTTGCTGGGGACTCAGGGCAGCCTCGGAGAAGTCTGGAAATCCACCTCTGGTGATGCAAAGACTTCGGCGTCCGACAGGAGCTTCAGCGATGCAGACCGGACAATTGCTTCTTTGGTGCCTGCCAAGCAGGGAGTCACTCCTTGACCCCAAGGGAGATTCTTCAGTCCTCTAATCTTGAAGTAGAGCGTCGAAGGTCCAGGATTCTGTATCAGAGTTTCGTCCAGGTAAATCTAAAGTCCTAAGGACTGGGGTCCCCTACTTATACTAAGGTAGGCGGTTGGACATACTCTGTGGCCCCACCTATGGGAGGGTCAGGGCAGAGGGGTGGTTACACCCCTTTCCCTTTGTCCAGTTTCGAGGCAGAGCAGGGGCTGGAAGCCCCTGAGCCGGTTTGAACTGGGGTATGCACAGGGACACCAAGTGTGCCCCCAGTGCAGGACTTCAAAGCACCCGAGAGTGCTCCCGCCCAGCCCCAATACACACTATCCTGTCTGGGGAGGTGGTCACACCTCCATGGGACAGAAACCTATTGTCCAGGCCTCCCCTGCCGGAGTTTCGGTCAGCAGCAGGAGGCCAGACTCGTGTCTGTGGCAGCGGCATCCATTTTGTGATGCCAGGGCTCTGGAAAGTCAGTACCGGGTATACCGGTGTGTACATGTCTTTCCCTCTAGAAGGGTGGAATGCTACCCCCGCCGCCAGAACTGGCGGGGGGTAGTATTCCAAGATGTTTGACACCAAACACGACATGTTTCCGTGCAGCCATCCCAAAGTTAGCATTTAACGCGAGGTTATAATGCGCTTAAGAGTATATGGTCAGGCTGCACTACAAACAGCATCAGAGAAGGGTCTCCGAACGCTGCAGAGGGGCCCTGCTCATGCAGGGGCACCCTCTCACATAGGAACCACGCACTCTGCCTTCAGGATTGATAAGGCCTGCCATAGGAGTGACTTATAGGTTTATATGTGTGTATGTATGTAGTGATATAGGTAGCCTATATCACAGTAAGGAGTGCATGCACCACCTTACCCAGGCTGCAGTAGCAGACCTGTGGTGTCCTTTTGGCTGGCCTTCCAGGGGTGGCACAATACATGCTGCAGCCCCTGGTAGGCCTCTGAGGTACCTATGCCCTGGGTACATAGTATACCATATACTAGGGACTTATAAGGGCACTCCAGATTCAATCAGAGATGTGCCTAAGGCACATGGAAACCATTTTATAGAGGAAGCAGCTAGGCTGGGGTTCTGATTAGCAGGGCCCCAGCCAGACTAAGGTCGAAAAACAGTGAAGCATCAGCAAAAAGTGGGGGTACCCATGTGAAGCAGATCCTACTCTCCTACACAACGCGTACCCGCTCACATTGTATGCAATGGCCAATGCGTGCGCACCGATCGGTCCATTGCTGTACAACGCGTATTGCGAGTACAACGCGTACCCGCTCACATTGTATGCAATGGCCAATGCGTGCGCACCGATCGGTCCATTGCTGTACAACGTGTCCCTGTACAAGTCACTGGCATATGTCACCATGCCTGTCACAGGTGAACGTATGCCAGCCACATTTACTTCCCAGGGAGTGAGGGGCACACCTACAGCACCACAGCCTGTCCACACTGTATCCTAAGGCATGTAAGGCTGCATCACCTGTTCCGTGTATGGGGGTCAACATGTGGTTTTGTGGGTGGCACTTGGGGGCAGCCACTCCCAGGCTGTGCACGTGTTCATGGGGACAGTATCCTTGGTGTGTTGTGCACATGAACACTGTGGTGTGCAACTGTTCATTTCAGAGCATGTGGCATGGTCACATTTCACGGTTGTGTATGTGTATGTCATGTCACATACCCCCTGAGTCCCATGTGGGATGGTATGTATGTCACAAGGTGACCCATTGCCAAGAATTGTGATGGCCCTCCACAGTCTGTGTGCATGTTGTGTTTACAATGTCTCTGATTCCATGTGCACAATGGGAGACAGTCTCCACATCCACGTTGTTTGTGCATGGACTTTGATGTTGTGCGTGTGTGTGTCACAGACGGCCATGTCTGTCCTGCCGAGGTAACAGGGACTACTACCTGTGGGGTATATTTTTTATATAAAAAATATTTTTATAACTCAACTTGGGAGATAATCGAGTAATGGATGATTATATCCAAACACGACGGCTTTTCTTGACTATTTCTATATGCTCTGCTGTCTGAACACAGTTGGGGAGGTTATGTCGGTATCATACCCAGTGCTGAACAAATCAAGTTATGTTTAAGTTTTTCTTAGACATATTGGCTCTTTGTGAACAATTTTTCATGATAGGTTATTTATATATGGTTGGGAAAGCAATATCACTACAAAGACAAGTGCCGCACGTGATCGGGTTATGAATTAAATGTGAGGATTATTTATGAAGTGCTATATGGAGATTTGTAATGTAAGGTTCTGTTATGTGGAGTTACACCTATTTATGGGTATTTTGGAAAGTATTACGCCATTCTTAGATTATTTGTGACATGAGGGAGCCAGCTAATATGTTTTGAGCTCTGTTTATTTCGGGTAACAATAATATATATATTTCAGTGTTGAGGTAAAATAGGGAGTGTTGATAATAATCCTTTGTAAAAATGTGCTTACACGGTTTTATAATAATATATGGGCCTAGATGAGGTGTATCTATTTGGTTTAAGTTCTGATTAATTTGTAAAAATATGTACAGAATTCCGTGTGGAGGCACAATAGGGAGGGCTCTTAATTTCCCTCTGGGAAAATGCGTTATATGGTTCCGTAATATTAAATGGACCTAGATGAGTTGCATTTATCTATTCTTTTACCCTTAGGGCGTATTTTCCCAATCTTGAATATACCCAATATAGGGTTTTGGATCGCATAACATTGAATAATTTCCAGGATAGTACTGGCACCACTACTTACAAACAAGTAAGGTGAGAAAACATACATTTTTATATATGTGACCTTTTGATATTGTAAAAGGTTAGGCTTTGGACTGAGCTCGGCTAATTTGATCCCCCTCCTTTTTTTTTTTTATGTTAGGATACGCAACTTTTAGTTTCTCAAACCTTGGATTGGTGGATTGAGATCCTCAACATATTCATGATGACTGATTTCATGTTTTCAATTAATACATATGAGGTGAGAATAGCCTTATTAAAATATTGAATATCAATACATAATTGCATCTTTATATGCAGAAATATATGCAGACAGGTAAACTATTAAGAGAAATTTTGGAATATTTTAGGTGAGCTTTTAAACTCCTCTTTACTGTTATGTTTTGATTTTGTTGTTTCTCTCTTCTGTTCTCTTTTCTTTTTCTTTTTGACTTGTTATTTCTATTATGTTAAATATCCGTTAGGATACTGCTAAGTGTTAGGTTCTGTTACATAAAGGTTAGAAGAAGCTCTTTCACATTTTTTCTATTTTTTGTTTATTTTTGAATGTTGTTCCAATAAGGAACTCTCTCATTGATCTTCCTCTCTTCTCTCTCTGTTTTGATAAATAGATTGTGCATGTTTTATATATGAATTGTGGTTTATTATATGTTAAAGTTCCTCTGTTTTTGTGCTTTTTGTGCTTTTTATTATAGGTATGTATTGTTTTGGTATGTCAATATTTATTGATAGTGCCTTTGTACAAATATTATTGTTCTTATTTTTGTTGTCTAACAATTGTTTTGTATTGAATGTTGATTATTGTATGTGCATATGTGTGGTTGGTTTTGTGTATTTATAATGTAAATTTGTGGTATTTTTGTTATCTATATATATGTGGTCTTATACACCATTTTTATTAATATTTCAGCCCTGATGAAGTTCCAATAGGAACGAAACGCGTTGGCTGACTTTAGCTGTCTTATACTCTTTTGATACAAAATAAAGAAAATATACTTTTGGAAAAGTTGGTAACATTGTGGACTTTTTTGACCGGTGCACCTTCCCTTTTGCAACAAACACTATCTGTGGGGGTCATGGTTGTTTAGCTGTGGTGTATTCATGATGCACCATGTCATGCCAGTGTCCATGTGGCAATACAGGGTCCCTGGGTATCTACCTGTCGATGAGCTGTGATGCCTGGGGCACATCTGTCCTCACATGTCACTGTGGTGTGTGTTTGGAACGTGACAGCAGTGCATGGGTACTGTGACACAGCCTAATGATATCCCATAGCACAACCTGGGACTTGTTGAGGACACATGTTGAACTGTGATGTTAGTTGTTAGCCATGTAGGTGACATACATGTCCTTACGGAACGGCACACGCATCATGTACTTGTGTCTCGTAATGATGTATCATGTGATATTGAGTCTGGTCTATGCCACATATGTGGGGTGACTGACAATCTTTCTTCCTTCACCTATGCACTGCAGGGCACCAGCTGTCCATCGGCCATTCCCTGACCTTGCAACAGTGGTTGAACGGGACTGCATCCGACGGTACCGCTTCACCAGGCCACTGATTGAGGAATTGACGGTGCGGTTGACCCCACATTTGCAACCTGGTCAGACATACCCTACAGCGCTGACCCCCAAGGTGAAAGTGATGGCAGCCCTACACTTCTTTGCCACCAGTACCTTTCAACACACTGTGGCGTCTGCTGGTGGGATGTCACAGACCATGTTCAGCCGTGTGCTCCGCGATGTTTTGGAGGCAATGTTGGGATACCTGAACCAGTACATCTATTTCCCTAAATGTCAACAACTCACTGACGTCAAGAGTGACTTCTATGCCCTGGGGAGGATGCCGCATGTCATTGGCTCCATTGATGGGACACATGTGGCTTTGATACCACCACAGGCACATGAGCAGGCATACAGGAACTGCAAACATTACCATTCGGTCAATGCACTGGTGGTATGTCTTGCAGATATGAGCATCTCACACGTGTGTGCCCGTTTCCCCAGTTCTGAACACAATGCCTACGTGATGAGAAGTAGTCGCATCCCGAGGATGATGTCACAGATGCGGAACCAGCGTGCCTGGCTTGTCGGTGTGTACTGACTTTGTACCATTGTGTGTGTTCTGCAATGTAGTATTCCACCCTCTTTCCCAACTCAGCTAATGTGCAATTGTCCGTATGTAGGTGACTCCGGATACCCCAACATGCCGTGGTTGCTGATGCCCCTCAGGAACCCTGTGACACCAGCCCAGATGCGCTACAATGAGGCACATGGTCGGACCAGGAGAGTGATTGAGCGGACATTTGGTCTCCTGAAGAGCCGCTTCCGCTGCCTGGACAAGACAGGAGGGGCCCTCCCATATGCCCCAGCAAAGGTGTGCAAGGTTGTCATTGTCTGCTGCATGCTACACAACCTGGCAGTGCGGAAGGCGTTGCCTCTCATCCTGGATGACGATGACCAACATCCGCCACCTGTGGAGGATCCTGGCCTGGACCACGATGCCAGTGATGATGATGATGATGAGGGTGATGTCCGCACACAGCTCATCACCAACTTCTTCAGCTGAATGTGAGTATCCGGAGATGTCATGTCAATGATGTGAGTTTGCATGATATGTGTTGGTGGTGCTCTGGTGCTGTTTGAGTGTGTCCATGTGCTACATGACTGTATGCGTGCAGCGATGTGTCCTCACAGGTAGTCTGTACTCCCCAACAGTGTTGACATGCTAACTTGGTTCTGGGTGGGTATCTTGTGACATGTATTGGGCATGAGTATTGCAGTTCTGTCCTGTTCTTCAGTGCTTTTGACTGTGTGTCATTTCTGTCCGTCACAGGGTACTTTCAGGGTTGTTTGGTCAACTGTGATCCCCCGACACCGTGAATCAACTTCCAGGGTGGTAGCTGTCGTTTCCCTACAGGTGATGTGCGCCACACCCATGGACTTCCTTTCTTCTACACTTGTTGACTGTGTGCCCACTGCCAGGTGGGATTACCTTGCATCTGTAGTGGTTACAACATGTTGCAAATGTGTAATAAACCTGTGCTTCACTTTGGGATGTGTGTTGTCTGTGGTCACACATCTGACTGACATTTGCTTACTGCACCAGTGGGCTAGTTAACACAGACTGTGAATAGGTGGTGTGTCTGTGCATTGCACCGTATTTCCTGGCAACATCAGTGTAGGCGATGAGTCAGATGGCCCTGGTGTGTATGTGTTGTGTAGCCCTGGTGGTGTGTCTCCCTCATATGTGTCACGTCGCCATGACTCACATGCCGGTGTTGTACTTGCTGTAGCAGTTAGCATGCACAGTGTCATTTCGCAGATCATCATCTCCATGACAGAAACAACGTTGGAATCACAACAGAGGCAAGTATGGTGTATTAGTGAGTTTATTGACATACATGTGTGAGTATAGTGCACAGGATGGTGGGTGCTGTACATTGTTATTGTAATCCAAAGTTCCTAGATGATTTGGAAGTCCTGGTAGCAGAAATGTCCAGAGTAAAGTCCACAGTCATCTGATACATTGGTCCAACTTGAACTCCCCATGTCATGTGGGAGAGTTGTGTTGCATTCGACAGGGTGAACAGTTTGCGCGCCTAGGTGATTTTCCAGAACAGGTGTTGGCTTCCTGGGGGTTGTGCATGGCCATCGGCCTCTCAGTCGCCCTTCCTCGGACGACCCCTCTTCTTTGGGGGGGACCCTCAAGTGCAGGCTGCTGCGGTGCAGGGGACTCTCCGCCAGAGTCATCCTCCCTCCCTGTGGCAGTTGCAGTTGTTGCAGCACCAGATGTTGTGGGCACACAGGGAGTTGTTGACATGTTGGTGCAAATCTGGCGGAGGCATTGTAATATGCCCCTATGCACCCCCATCAGTTCTTGCAATGTGTCCCACTTGGACTCCATGCGGGACATGTGTAAGTCCAAGCGGGCATGATGGGCAGCCTGCTGCTGTTGAATGTCCCTGAGGATCCCCACTACCTGGCTGACCTCTCCGGTGCTAGTCTGGTACGCATCAGCTATGCGTGCCAGTTGTGGGTCATCATGCAGTCCAGACCCCTCTGCAAGCAGCGACCTATGTCTACCACCCCTCCCACCACCCCTGGCGACATGTGCAGGACCTGCGGTGGCATGCACAGGTGACCCTGGGCCCCCTTGGGGGTTGTTGCTGGTGTTTGTGTCCGTAGCTCCACGTTGGGCCGGGGTCCGTGTGCTGTTGGTGGTGGTGGTCCTTGGTCTGTCCATGTCGGCAGGGGTGGTCTGTGTGTTGGCAGTTGTTGGAGGGGTGGGTGCAGGGGTGCAGCTGGTGGTCCTGCTGGTGCTGCATGATGACTCACTCCGGAGGTGCCAGGTAGGTCTTCGTCATCCGAGGTGGGCAGAGGCTGTTCCACACCAGTGAGCTCAGTGTCCCCCGGAGCCTGGGACAGGGACTCCTCAGCATCTGCTGCTGTGTCCCCATCATCACCTGTTTTGGAAGAGACACACAATGTATGTAATGTTTCTACAGGCATCAATGGTTCAAACACCTGACAGTTGTGACTGTACCTCTGGATGCGGGCCTGTACATTGCATTGTCCTAAGTTGTCACAGTCAGCTGTTGATATTGGTGTAGCGCATTGTCCTGACAACATGAGGCATTTCAATGTGAATGTTGAGGTGTGTGCATGGCCAGCATTGGTGGTATTTGGTTGACATCCGGACATCCTTCTCCCTCCAGCCCAGTTATCCCACCATGAAGCATGCCACCCTTGCAGTGGGTGCAGGTTGACTCTCAGGATGTCAGTCAGTGGTGTCCTGCTGTTGGTTGGTGGCCAGTTCCCAGCATGGCCTTGTGCTCCCCACAACAGAGCACCAGTGTCAGACATCTTTGAAGTGGCTTTTGACTCCCTGTGAGGTGTGCATGCTTCAGTGTGAGCTTGCTGGGCCATGTGGGTTGGGGATGTTGAGCTGTGACTACCACTCCCATCATGCTATTGCCTCCACCCTCCTTCCCAGCATGCCCATACTTCCTTCCTTTTGAGTGGACTTCACTGTGTGTGAGTGTGACAGCAATGGCAAGATGGCTGACAGTGTGGTCCTGTTGTTTGTTGGTGCCCAGTTCCCAGCATGGCCTTGTGCTCCCCACAGCTGAGGCCACTGTCAGACATCTTTGATGTGGCTTTTGACTCCCTGTGCGGTGTGCATGCTTCAGTGTGAGCTTGCTGGGCCATGTGGGTGGGGGATGTTGAGCTGTGACTACCACTCCCATCATGCTATTGCCTCCACCCCCCTTCCCAGCATGCCCATACTTCCTTCCTTTTGAGTGGACTTCACTGTGTGTGAGTGTGACTGCAATGGCATGATGGCTGACAGTGGTGTCCTGCTGTTGGTTGGTGGCCAGTTCCCAGCATGGCCTTGTGCTCCCCACAACAGAGCACCATTGTCAGACATCTTTGAAGTGGCTTTTCACTCCGTGTGAGGTGTGCATGCTTCGGTGTGAGCTTGCTGGGCCATGTGGGTGGGGGATGTTGAGCTGTGACTACCACTCCCATCATGCTATTGCCTACACCCCCTTTCCCAGCATGCCCATACTTCCTTCCTTTTGAGTGGACTTCACTGTGTGTGAGTGTGACAGCAATGGCAAGATGGCTGACAGTGGTGTCCTGCTGTTGGTTGGTGGCCAGTTCCCAGCATGGCCTTGTGCTCCCCACAACAGAGCACCAGTATCAGACATCTTTGATGGGGCTTTCCACTCCCTGTGATGTGTGCATGCTTCAGTGTGAGCTTGCTGGGCCATGTGGGTGGGGGATGTTGAGCTGTGACTACCACTCCCATCATGCTATTGCCTACACCCCCCTTCCCAGCATGCCCATACTTCCTTCCTTTTGAGTGGACTTCACTGTGTGTGAGTGTGACAGCAATGGCAAGATGGCTGACAGTGGTGTCCTGCTGTTGGTTGGTGGCCAGTTCCCAGCATGGCCTTGTGCTCCCCACAACAGAGCACCAGTGTCAGACATCTTTGATGGGGCTTTCCACTCCCTGTGAGGTGTGCATGCTTCAGTGTGAGCTTGCTGGGCCATGTGGGTAGGGGGATGTTGGGCTGTGACTATCAGTCCCATCATGCTATTGCCTACACCCCCCTTCCCAGCATGCCCATACTTCCTTCCTTTTGAGTGGACTTCACTGTGTGTGAGTGTGACAGCAATGGCAAGATGGCTGACAGTGGTGTCCTGCTGTTGGTTGGTGGACAGTTCCCAGCATGGCCTTGTGCTCCCCACAACAGAGCACCAGTGTCAGACATCTTTGATGGGGCTTTCCACTCCCTGTGAAGTGTGCATGCTTCAGTGTGAGCTTGCTGGGCCATGTCGGTGGGGGATGTTGAGCTGTGACTACCACTCCCATCATGCTATTGCCTCCACCCCCTTCCCAGCTTGCCCATACTTCCTTCCTTCTGACTCTGCTTCCCTGTGGGGTAGTGTGCCTGTGCTGACAGGATGGCTGACAGTGTTGTCCTGGCGTTTGTTTGGCTACAAGTCCCATGTGTGTCACTGTGCTTCCCACAGCATAACCCAGGGTGGTGGTTCTTTGTGGGATAATTAATTTTAGTGTGAGGCAATGCATTTTCCCAGGTGAGTTGTGTGTAGTTTGTTTTAGGGGTGTGTGTGAGAAGAGCTGCTGGTAACTATCAGAGCTGTCAGTCCTCCTTCCCACCCAGCCAGATATCCCACCATGGAACGTGCTTCCATTGCAGGGAGTGCAAGTTGTCTTTCAGGATGTCAGTCAATGGTGTCCTGCTGTTGGTTGGTGCACAGTTCCCAGCAGGGCCTTGTGCTCCCCACAGCAGTAGCCAGTGTCAGCCATCTTGTCAGTTGTTTTCCACTCCCTGTGATGTGAGCATGGTTCATAGTGGTGTTGATGGGCGTATTGTGAGGGTGGGCAATATCTGTGACTACAACTCCCATGATGCTATTGGCTACACTGACTTGACCAGCATACACAGAATTCCTTCCTTCCTTTCTGTGGGATTCCCTGTGCGGTGGTGTTCTAGTGGTGGCTACATATCTGACAGTGTTTGTTGGTTAGATTTGTGCCACTGCCTAGCTTTATTTGTTGTAGGGTTTGTACATGTCATGACACAGTTACATATCACTATGAGATGGCATGTATTGTGTTTATCTGACTGACATACACATCTTGGGATGATTCTGGTCTTGTTGCTGTGGATTTGCTAAGGGTGCATGGTTTGACTATCCCCTTGACAGTGATGTGTGTATGTTGTCACATGATATTGGGTATATTTGTTGTGTACTCACCAGGCTCTGGGATGTTTGATAGTCCATATACACTCACTAATGGTAGGATGGCCCGCACCTTCTCCTCCCAGGGCCTGAGGTATACTGGTTTGGCAGGAGGGCCACTGCCGGTGTGTTGGCTCAAGATGTAATCCTTCTTCAGTAGGTCCCTGACCCTCCTGCGCACGTCATACCACCTGTTCTGGATGTCTTCCTTTGTGGGCAAACATGGTGATTGTGCGTTCACCCTGTTGACGATCCTCTCCCACATCTTGGTTTTCTGCGACATGGGGGTCTGTTGGACCAGTGTACCAAACAGCTGTGGCTCTACCCTGAGGATCTCATCTACCAGGACTTCCAATTCACTATCTAGGAACTTTGGATTCTTCTTTGGGGGCATGGTGATGGGTGGTGGTGGTGAGTGATGTGTGTGTTGGTGTGCAAGTGAGGGTGTGTGAGTGTGTGTTTTGCTGGGTGTATGTGAGGGTGCTATTTGTTAAGGTGCTGATGGTGTGTGGCTTGTCTGATGGATGAGCTGTGAGTGTGTGTGTGGTTGCTGTCTGTTGGTGTTCTGTGCTGGCAGGTCATTTGAATTTGCAAAGGATCATGGTAGGGATTTGTGTCCTTTATATGGGTGGAGTTGTGGGTGTGTCTTTGTTCCCTGTTTCCCCCAGTATTTATTGGCTTTGTAATTGCTTGTTTGGCCTTTTTTGTGTTTTTCCTTTGTACTTTTTGTGCATGTAGGAGACGTTTTTCTGACCGAGTCGGACCCTGCAGTTGTCTTGTGCGAGCTTCTCCGAGTCGTTCACGCTGTGTTTGTGCTGTTTCATGTGCAGCGTACTCTTCGGTCGCGGAGTATTGGGTTGCTTTGGCTCGCTGTTTTGTATGCGTGTTGTTCGTACGGCTTGTACTCCGTGCGACTCGGTCGGGTTTTCCACCCATTGCATCGTACTGCGCGAGTCGGACTTCGCGGGTACGTTTCGTTCGGGTTCATTCCTGGTGCGTGTTGGTCGGTTCGATTCGCGTGGTTTTTCGGCCGGATAGCTGTTTTCCACGCGGTTTGGTCGTTCGGCTTGTGTTCCGTACGAGTCGGTCGGATTTTGCACGCATTTCATCGTACTTGGCGGGTCGGGCTGCACCGGTACGTGTCGGTCGGAATAGATTCCCGATCCGAGTCGGTCGGTATGTTTTCCGGCCGGAATCGGCCCCTCAGTCTTTCTATACTCACATTGCCAGTTATCATTTCTTCCAACTCTACTTTTAATCTACTGATATCTAAAATCTTTGGTTGTGGGTTTCGGTTGTCTATTTCCTGTGCCCATCTCTCTATATCTTCAGAGGTAACTACTGTTGAACCTCCAGTTCCTATTGGAACCAAAGATCTCTTTTCTCTCGAATTTGCAGGTATAATTCTTTTCGGAGTTTCAGTTAAAGGTTCTACATTCGGGAGATCCATTAATGAGATAATTGATTCATTTTCACTGGCCTGATCATCCATAATTATTACTTCTTTTCTGGGGCTAGTTAACGGAACTGTCACAGTTTGAGGTTTCTAACAAGTCTTTTTATCTCCATATAATGGGATTACAGGACCAATAGTCACTGGCACTGTTAAAGCTTCAGCATTTAAATTCAATTGGTTTACTTTATGGACTAATTCTTCTCTAGTTTTATTTAAAACCTCTCTCTCATTATCCTGCAATACCCTATTAAGTGACGCATCATGCAAAATTTGGGGGGTTAAAGGCATTCCTATCACTGGTGCACTCGGGTAACCTTACTAGGTGCTTCTCGGTATGGTGGAGGGTTTTTAATCAAAATATCCTCTAATAGCTCATCATCTGATTCGCCATATCCTGTCGTATTCATGTGTTTCGTTTTTCCTTACACTTTCCTCCTAACTGTTCTTCGGCCATTAACACTGGATATAAACCCTCGGTTACTACAGCTCTTCTCCAACGCTTCATTTGATTTTCACTTTATTCATATGGATATCTAGGTAAAAATCCTCTGAATCTCCGACCACTTCTGTATTTCTCATGATCAAATGCCTCAATTTCCCATTCTTCCAAAGCTTCATATTGTGTCATTCTAGGACTCGGTTCTAGCATATTCATTCGATCTCTCAAATTATGAAGTATCTTCAAATTAAAAGTACCATGCTCCAGAAAAGCTAAAAATCCATCACCTTTAGAGTACTCTATCCAATTTTCCAACCATACACACGTGTGCAATCCTTTCTCCATCACCATAAAGGAAGCAGGTGTTTTGGGTGGCGGAATAGGATTCCCTCTCTAGTCATTACAGGCTTGTCTTTCTTAAAGAAATTTTAATTTTCTTCATCAACGTCATTTTCTTTGGCCTTCCGAACATTTCAATCGGTCGATATAGGAAAGAGTCTTCCGTATATCTTCTAGCTCTATTACCTACGTCGCGTCCTATGTCAGCACTACACACACCCGCAGTCAAATCAGGACTCAGCATACAATTCTTTCTCCCACTAATCCTAGCGCAACTTTTATCTATTAACCAATCAGACTCAGGCTCACGCTCGTGGTCTGACCAATGTCAGCGCGGCCTTTTGTGACGTCAGTATTACTCCTCACTACTGACCCCTCCTTTACAATCTGCTTCTGTCACACGCCCGCTGTTTCAACCAATCCCAGCGCGGCTCTCTGTGACGTCAGTGCAACTCCGGCGACTGACCCTCCCTTCACAAGGTAATACGAAAACGTATTTCTTTTTACTTTTCTAAAAAAATATAAACCGTTAGTAACAACATAAAAACATTCGCTACTCTGTCCGTTCCACTAAACAAAAGGATAGATTTCAACTTATTCTTGAGTTTCAGAAATTACTCTTCTTTTACTGCGAGTAAAACCCCTGTTTACTCTTCATTCAAGCTCAGGAGAGCCTGTTACTTCCCCAGTGTCACCCGTATTGGGAAATGAGACCAAAGTTTCACCAGCGAACCCCTTTTGCTACCGTTCACACTCTTTTTTTATACAAAATAGTCCCTAGTTTAACACTGCCAGCCCTACGTAGCTTCTCAGGTGCACAGTCAAAATATCGAAATTTTTATATCGATGTACAGAAATATCGAGTTCACAATATCGACAGTGTGAAATATCGATGTTTTGTATATCGATGTAGTAAATATCGATTTGAGGTGTTTAGGTAAATATCGATGTTAGAAATATCGATAGTAAAAATATCGGCATGTTAAAATATCGTTTTTGTATGTTTTTTCAAGTATTTTATAGTCAATGTTAAGTAGTAAATTGTGTTTAAAATGTATATAATAATGTTTTTTTATACTGTTTTAGGAGCGGGATGTTGGGTTATAGGGGATAAGGGTGGGGAGTGTTTTAAAAAAATTCATTTAATTTGTATAAATGTTTAAATTTTAAATATGAATTTATTTTTAAATTTCGATTTTCAAATTTAAATTTAGGAGCGGGATGTTGGGTTTATAGGGGATAAGGGTGGAGATTTAAAAAAATAAAATAATTTAATTTGTATAAATGTTTAAATTTTATGTATGAATTTATTTTTAAATTTCGATTTTCAAATTAAAATTTAGGAGCGGGATGTTGGGTTTATAGGGGATAAGGGTGGGGAGTGTTTTAAAAAAATTAATTTAATTTAATTTGTATAAATGTTTAAATTTTATGTATGAATTTATTTTTAAATTTCCAATTTCCAATTAAAATTTAGGAGCGGGATGTTGGGTTTATAGGGGATAAGGGTTGGGAGTGTTTTAAAATAAATTAATTTAATTTTTTTAAATTTGAAAAATATAAGTATGAATTTCAAATTAAATTTAGATTTTCAAATTAAGGGGGTCATTACAATAGCGGGCGGATCGCCACCGCCCGTAATGCGGTGGCGATCCACCCGCCATTTTCCACCGCCCGCCTACCATTTACCCCCGCCAAATTACGATGGCGGTGGGGACGCCGGCGTCCGCCGGTTTTCCGCCGGTCGTACAGGCGACCGTGCGGAAAACGGGTTTAATATGGTGGCGGTGTCTGTGAGACACCGCCATCCATATTAGGATGTAGGCGGTGAGGAGCCTTTTCATGGCGGCATTACCGCCATGAAAAGGCATGCAGTATTTGCATTTGGGGGCCCGTAGCGGGCCCCCAGGATGTTGGGGGGGTGGCACATGGGGGGTACCCATGGTACCCCCCTGCATTTGCATGCACAAGGTGGCAGGCACCGTGCGGTGCCTGTCACGTTGTGCATGCAATAGCATAACATGCATTTTGTACATTGCGGCGGGTGCTGCTGACAGCACCGCCCGCCGCAATGTGCGAGAATGCGGATGCGCCCGCCAGTGTGACGGGCGCATCATAATGTGCCTGGCGGGACCGCCGCGACTTCGGCGGGCGGTCCCTGGCTCCGTTGCGGTGGCGGGCGGACAAAGTCCGCCCGCCATCGTAATGGACCCCTACATTTTTAGTAGTGGGATGTTGGATTTATAGGGGATAAGGGTGTGGAGTGTTGTAAAAAAATATAAAATATTTGTATAAATTTGTAATATTTAAGTATGAATTTATAATAACATTTTCAATTTCAAAATCAAATTTAGTAGTGGGGAGTTGTGTTTATAGGGGATAAGGGTGGGGAGTCTTTTATAAAAAATATATTTTATTTGTATAAATTTGATAAATTAAAGTGTGAATTTAAAAATTAATTTCGAATTTCAATTTAAATTTTTGGAGTGGGATGTTGTGTTTATAGGGGATAAGGGTGGTGAGTGTTTTTAAAAATAAATAAATATTTTGGAAAATTTTAAAATTAATAATTATGAATTTTTACATTAATTTCGAATTTAAAATTAAAATGTAGGAGTTGGATGTTGAATTTCTTCGGTATAAGGGTGAGGAGTGTTTTGTAAAATTAATATTTTTATTTGTATAAATTGTAAACGATAACATTTTTATTTTTACATTTTTTCAAATTTCTAAGTAAAATTTATGAGTGGAATGTTGTATTTATAGGAGATAAGGGTGTTTTAATTTGAAAAATAAATATATATAAATATGCAAAAATGTTACAAAAATATTTTATTGTATACTATAAACATATTACAATTTAATTAAATGTAGGGAAATGTAAACAAATTTGTAAAAAATTAAATTAATACAAAGAATTATAAAATATGTTACAAACAAAGAAAGTATATTGTTATACAATGTATGTACTAGTGTGAACATTTGTTAATTAAATAGTGATTATAGTGGGAATAGTAAATAAAGGAAGTTTAGTGTCCAGCACCTACCCCAATTAAATACAGACTGGAGTGGGAATAGTAAATTTATTAAGTTCAGTGTCCAGCAACTACCCCAATTAAATACAGGCTGGAGTGGGAATAGTAAATTAATTAATGTTAGTGTCCAGCACCTACCCCAATTAAATACAGACTGGAGTGGGAATAGTAAATTAATTAAGGTTAGTGTCCAGCACTCAATCAATCAGGGGTTTGTTAAAGCGCGACTACTCACCCGTAAGGGTCTCAAGGCGCTAGGTGCAGTTTCCATTCCATCAAGGAGGGGGCCTGTCGAAGAGCCAGGTTTTGAGGTTTCTTGAGAAGATGGGGAGCGATGTTGTCTGTCTGAGGTGGAGCGGAAGGACGTTCCATGCTTTAGCCGCGAGGAAGGAGAAGGAGCGGCCTCCCGATCTGGTCTTTCTGGTGCGGGGGACCACGGCGTAGGAGGGCTGGGCTGATCGTAGGGTCCTTTGGGGTGCGTGGAATTTGAGTCGGCTGTTCAGGTATGCTGGTCCGGTGCCATGGAGGGCCTTGTGTGCGTGGGTGAGCATCTTGAAGGTGATTCTTGCCTCGACGGGGAGCCAGTGGAGTGTGCGCAGGTGCAGGGAGATGTGGCAGTGTTTTGGCAGGTTGAGGACCAGTCTTGCGGTGGCGTTCTGGATGTTCTGTAGCTTGCGGGTGAGGTTTTTCTTTATTCCGGCATAGAGTGCGTTGCCGTAGTCGAGTCTGCTGGTGACCAAGGCGTGAGTGACGGTCTTTCGGTGTTCGAGGGGGATCCATTTGAAAGTCTTATGAAGGAGGCGGCGGGTGTGGAAGCAGGAAGATGAGACAGAGTTGATCTGGCGGTCCATTTTGAGCTCGGAGTCCAGGATGATTCCCAGGTTGCGTGCGTGGTCCGTGGGGATTGGCGGGTTTCTGAGGGCAGGGGGCCACCAGGTGTCGCTCCAGGCGTCTGGGTTTGGGCCCATGATGAGTACTTCTGTTTTGTTGGTGTTTAGTTGTAGGCAGCTGTTTTTCATCCATTTGGCGACGGCTTCCATGCCTTCTCGAAAGTTGCGTCTGGCGGTGTTAACCACCCCAATTAAATACAGACTGGAGTGGGAATAGTAAATTAATTAAGTTTAGTGTCCAGCACCTACCCCAATTAAATACAGACTGGAGTGGGAATAGTAAATTAATGAAGGTCAATGTCCAGCACCTACCCCAATTAAATACAGACTGGAGTGGGAATAGTAAATTAATTAAGTTCAGTGTCCAGCACCTACCCCAATTAAATACAGACTGGAGTGGGAATAGTACATTAATTAAGGTCAGTGTCCAGCACCTACCCCAATTAAATACAGACTGGAGTGGGAATAGTAAATTAATTAAGGTCAGTGTCCAGCACCTACCCCAATTAAATACAGACTGGAGTGGGAATAGTAACTTAATTAAGGTTAGTGTCCAGCACCTACTTCAATTAAATACAGACCGGAGTGGGAATAGTAAATTAATTAAGGTTAGTGTCCAGCACCTACCCCTATTAAATAGTCATTGGAGTGGGAATAGTAAATTAATTAAGGTTAGTGTCCAGCACCTACCCCAATTAAATACAGACTGGAGTGGGAAAAGTAACTTAATTAAGATTAGTGTCCAGCACCTACCCCAATTAAATACAGACTGGAGTGGGAATAGTAAATTAATGAAGGTTAGTGTCCAGCACCTACCCCTATTAAATAGTCATTGGAGTGGGAATAGTAAATTAATTAAGTTCAGTGTCCAGCACCTACCCAAATTAAATACAGACTGGAGTGGGAATAGTAAATTAATTAAGGTTAGTGTCCAGCACCTACCCCAATTAAATACAGACTGGAGTGGGAATAGTAAATTAATAAAGGTTAGTGTCCAGCACCTACCCCAATTAAATACAGACTGGAGTGGGAATAGTTAATTAATTAAGGTTAGTGTCTAGCACCTACCCCAATTAAATACAGAGGGGCCGATTCCGATTCGGGCCGGAAAACGTACCGACCGACTCGGTCCGGGAATAAAGTCCGACCGACACGTACCGGCGCCGTACGACCCTGGTAGTACGATGAAATGCATGTGAAATCAGACCGACTCGGACGGAATACAAAACGACCGACCGAGCCGGACGGAAACAAGCCATCCGGGCGGGAAATCACGCAAAACGAACCGACCCGACTGACACGCACCCAGATTGAACCCGAACGAAACGTACCCGCGAACTCCGACCCGCGTAGTACGATGCTGTGCGTGCAAAACACGACCGACTCGCCCGGAGCACAAGCCGTACGACCGACACACATACAAAACCCAGCCGAAGCAACCCAATACTACGCGACCGACTCGTACGCCGCATATGAAACCTAGCTGACACACAGCGGGAACGAGTCGGACAAGATCGCACCAGACAACTGCAGCGTCCTACTCGGACACAAGAACGACTCCTACATGCACCAAAAACACCAAGGAAAAATTAGAAAAAAAGGGCCAAACAAGCAACCACAAAGCCAATAAATACAGGAGGAAAAAAAAAATGGAACAAGGATACACCTCCAACTCCACCTACATAAAGGCCACAAATCCCTACCATGATCCTTTGCAAATTCCACTGACCTGCCAGTACACAACACCATCACACAGCAACCACAGACACACTCACAGCTCATACATCACACAAGCCACACACCATTACCACACCTACAAATAGCACCCTCACACACACCCAGCTAAACCTACACTCACACCCCCCACTTGCACACACACACATCAATCACCACCACCACCACCCATCACCATGCCCCCAAAGAAGAACCTTAAGTTCCTAGATAGTGAATTGGAAGTCCTGGTAGACGAGATCCTGAGGGTAGAGCCACAGTTGTTTGGTACATTGGTACAACAGACCCCCATGTCGCAGAAAACCAAGATGTGGGCGAGGATTGTCGACAGGGTGAACGCACAATCACCATGTTTGCGCACAAAGGAAGACATCCAGAACAGGTGGTATGATGTGCACAGGAGGGTCCGGGACCTACTCAAAAAGGACTACCTCCTCAGCCAGCACACCGGCAGTGGCCCTCCTGCAAAACCAGTATACCTCAGGCCCTGGGAGGAGAAGGTGCGGGCCATCCTACCACCAGTGAGCGTATACGGACTAACAGACATCTTAGAGCCTGGTGAGTACACAGCTAATATACACAATATGGTGTGACAACACACACACATCACAGTCAAGGGGATAGTCAAACCATGCACCCTCAGCAAATACACAGCAACCAAAAGATATTCATCCCAAGATGTGAATGCTAGTCAGACAAACACAATACCTCCCATCTCATAGTGATATGTAACTGTGTCATGACATGTACAAACCTAACAACAAATACAGCAAGGCAGTGGCACAAATAGAACCAACAAACACTCCCAGATATTTAAACACCACTAGAACACCACCTCACAGGGAAGCTCACTGAAAGGAAGGAAGTCTGTGTATGCTGGTCAAGTCAGTGTAGCCAATAGCATGATGGGAGTGGTAGTCACAGATATTGGTCACACCCACAATTGGCTCATCAACACCACTCTGAACCATGCTCACATCACAGGGAGTGGAAAACAACTGACAAGATGGCTGACACTGGGTACTGCTGGGGGGAGCACAAGGCCCTGCTGGGAACTGTGCAACAACCAACAGCAGGACACCACGGACTGACATCCTGAAAGACAACTTGCACTCCCTGCAATGGAAGCACGTTCCATGGTGGGATATCTGGCTGCGTGGGAAGGAGGACTCACAGCACTGACCATAGTTACAAGCACCTCCACTCACACACACCCTCAACACTAACTCCACATAACCCACATGGGAGAATGCAATGCCTCACATCCTAACTGAAGATCCCACAAAGAACCACCACCCTGGGTCATTCTGTGTGAAGCACAGGGACACTCTTGGGACTTGTAGCCAAACAACTGCCAGGACAACACTCCCAGCCATCCTGTCAGCACAGGCACCCCACCCCACAGGGAAGCAGAGTCAAAAGGAAGGAAGGATGGGCATGCTGGGAAGGGGGGTGGAGGCAATATCATGATGGGAGTGGTAGTCACAGATCAACATCTCACACCCACATGGCCCAGCAAGTTAGCACTGAAGCATGCACACCTCACAGGGAGTCAAAAGCCACTTCAAAGATGTCTGACACGGGCCACAGCTGTGGGGAGCACAAGGCACTGCTGGGAACTGGGCACCAACAAACAACAGGACCACACTGCCAGCCATCTTGCCATTGCTGTCACACTCACACACAGTGAAGTCCACTCAAAAGGAAGGAAGTATGGGCATGCTGGGAAGGGGGTGTAGGCAATAGCATGATGGGAGTGGTAGTCACAGATGTTGGTCAGCCTCACAATTGGCCCATCAACACCACCCTGAACCATGCTCACATCACAGGGAGTGGAAAAGGACTCACAAGATGGCTGACACTGGGTACTGCTGGGGGAGCACAAGGCCCTGCTGGGAACTGTGCAACAACCAACAGCAGAACACCACTGACTGACATCCTGAAAGACAACTTGCACTCCCTGCAATGGAAGCACGCTTCATGGTGGGATAACTGGGCTGGGGGAGAAGGAGGCCCGGATGGCAAGCAAATACCACCAATGCTGGTCATGCACACACCTCAACATTCACATTGACATGCCACAGGTTGGCAGGACAATGTGCTACACCAATATCACTCTCTGACTGTCACAATTTAGGAGAATGCAATGTCCAGGCCCACATCCAGAGGTACAGTCACAACTGTCAGGTGTTTGAACAATTGATGCCAGTAGAAACATAACATACAATCTGTGTCTCTCCCCAAAACAGGTGATGATGGGGGCACAGCAGCAGACGAGGAGGAGTCCCTGTCCCAGGCTCCAGGGAACACTGAGCTCACTGGTGTGGATCAGCCTCTGCACTCCTCAGATGGCGAAGAACCAGCTGGACCCTCCGGTGTGAGTCATCATGCAGCACCAGCAGGACCAACATCTGCACCCCCTGCACCCACCCCTCCAACAACTGCCAACACACAGGCCACCCTGCCAACACGGACAGACCAAGGAGGACCACAGATGACAACAGCGCAGGGACCCAGACCCAAACTGGAGCTGGTGACAACGAGCCCAGGAACAACACCCAAGTGGGCCCACGGTCACCTGTGCGTGCCACCGCAGGTCCTGCACGTGTCGCCAGGGGTGGTGGATGGGGTGGTAGACATAGGTCGCTCTTTGCAGAGGGGTCTGGACTGCATGATGACCCACAACTGGCACGCAGCGTGGATGCGTACCAGACTAGCACCGGAGAGGTCAGCCAGGTAGTGGGGATCCTCAAGGACATACAACAGCAGCAGGCTGCCCACCATGCCCGCTTGGACTCCCACATGTCCCGTGTCGAGACACACATGTCACGTGTCGAGACACACATGTCTGTCATGGAGTCCAAGTGGGACACATTGGAACAACTGACAGCGGTGCATAGGGACATACTGACATGCCTCTGCCAGATCAGCACCAACATGGCCACACCTCCCTGTGTGCCCACAACATCTGCTGCTGAAACAACTGCAAATGCCACAGGGAGGGAGGAGGACTCTGGCAGAGAGTCCCCTGCACCGCCGCAGCCTGCACCTGAGGGTCCCCCCAAGAAGAGGGCCGTCCGAGGAGGCCAAACTGAGAGGCCGATGGCCATCTACATCCCCCAGGAAGCCAACACCTGTTCTGGAACTTTTCCTCTGTGTGCAAACTGCACGCCCTGTCGAAGCCAACCCAACTCTCCCACATGACATGGGGAGCTCTAGTTGGCCAAATTCATCAGATGACTGTGGACTTTACTCTGGACATCTCAGCTACCAAGACTTCCAAATCACATGGGAACTTTGGATTCCAATTTCTATGTACAGCACCCACCATCCTGTGCACCATTCTCACACCTGTATGTAAATAAACTCACCAATACACCATATCTGCCTCTGTTGTGATTCCAACGTGCTCTCTGTCATGGAGATGGTGATCAGAAAAATGACACTGTGCATGCTAACTGCTACAGCAAGTCCAACACCGTCATGTCAGTCATGGCGACGTGACACATATGAGGGAGACACACCACTTGGGCCACACAACACATACACACCAGGGCCATCAGACTCATCACCTATACTGATGTTGCAACTAAATACAGTGGAATGCACAGACGAATGTATGACAGAATATCGACGGACAGAAAATCGACCTGCAAAAATATCGACACAGAAATATAGAAGTCAAAAATATCGAAGTCCAATCTACATAAAGGTAAGTACAAAAATATCGAAAAAAATATATAGTTGTCAAAAATATCGAAGTTAAAAATATCGTTTTTTTAAATGTTTTAATAATAATGTAAAATTAAGTAAATAATACATATAATTAAAATAAATATAGTTAAAAATATTAAAAGATATTTAAAAATAAAAACTAATACATTAAGGGGCCCATTAGGATGTCGGGCGGTAGCACCACCGCCGTGCTGTCGGATGTAAAAACAACCAGTTACCGTCCGCCCGCCGCGGCCCACACGCCCGCCCAATTAAGATGTGAAAAGTCAGCCAAACACCGCCCGTAAGCCAGCGACGCCGTCCGCCATCAAAGTGCGCCCGTTCACGTAGCGGCGCAGCCCAATGGACACACACCATCCGACGAAATCACGTACCGTCCGGCATACAAATTACGATGCCGCAAACAAACAGCACCCACGGCTAAGAGACACCGCACGAGAAACCAAGGCGGAAACTCGATCGCTGAGTACGGACACCAAAGAGGCGGACCCCCCGAGCATGAATCCAGCACTGCAGGCCCTCCCCATGCTCTACTTGATGCAGAACCTAGGAGTCAACGCACCGCGGAGATGCAGGTAGGCAGACACACAACAAGGGCACGCAAACACCGCCCACAGTGCAAGGGCGGAAGAACTGTACATGGCCCCCCCCCCAGACACCCCTGCGTGTACACGACACATCCACCACTGCACCCACAAATGTCACACCGGGCAAATTGAAACAACTCGTAACAACCGGGCACACACTACCTGGGACCAGGAACTAACGTCCCCGTCACGGCCCCGCAGCGCAGCGGCGAAGACGCAGCCACACATGCGCACAACGCAGAGCCCAACGACAGCGCCATGTATGCGCCGCACACAAACAACACAGGGCACAACAAACACCACACACCAGCCCCACCCTGAATGCACATGTCACGTGACAGACCTGACACAGTCATGTCCCCAACCGGCAATTCACTGTTGCCAACCTGACGTCACACAACTGACCCGAACATGTCAGTGATGTCACGCAAAATTAGGACACAGCCCTGTGTGCAAAATATGGCGAAGCACACAGCGGCGGCAATATCACCCAGCAGAATATGGACCCCGTCGGCAAAAGGTACGCCAGTACCACACAGAAACACCGATACCACCCTGCACCCAATACCAAGACATGCAATACGTAACATCAAAGATCCCGGGGACCGACAACAGGTGGCTCCAATTATAACACCCACACACAAGGCCCAACGTATAGCGGAAACGCAGCGTGCCGCCCACACAAGGGAGAGGAGATAGCACTGAATGGCCTTCCATACCTACACCGAAACCACAGCTCAACCATCCAAGCAGGACAATACAGTCATTATCCCCCAAAAAAGCCCAACACAGGCATGCAGAGGGAACCGTCCACTGGGCAGATAGCGCATAACACGAAAGAACATTTCGAACGGAAAAAAGAAATAATACCACTCCCCCATGTGGTTCACATGCAAGTTATCTGGAAGGAGTCAGACACCACTGACCTTGACCATTCATAGAAGCATGTGGGATGAGAGCCCATGTCCTCCGCACAAGCTACTATAACCCAAGTCCTGCCTCCCTACGACCATTACAGAATTCCCAGCAACGTCGGAGGTTGCACTCTGCAGACTGCACAGACAGCCGGAGCACGCCATCACATCGCCCTGCAGCAAAATGGCACTTGCACCACACCTACCCAACTACGCCGGACAGATGAAGGTGTACAAACATAACCTGATACAGATATTGGGATGTGAAAATCTGGCTCTGCTGAACGTAAGTTACCGACTAACTTACTGCATCACATTGTTCAGCTGCGTCATCCCCGTCTTCTACTGTCGGAGGTGTCCCTTCCACTGTCCTGTGGATTTATGTCTCTCCAACCCGGCATGTCCAATGGCGGACCTGGTACAACTGTTCAACCCCCTGGACGTCCACGACAGGATCTGTTCAGCCTATGGGGGCATGGCGTATGTGGCTGCAATCGGACCCACACTGCAATGGGACCACTGTGCCTCCACACGACGTATTCTGGATCACAGTTTCATCGAATGTCATCCAACATGTCCCATCAGGCTCCTACAAGGGACAACTTACGACCAACACCTTGACAGCCACCATCCGCTGCATTGGATGGCATCCATGTATACCACCAATGCCATGGAAGCCCTGCTGGAAGATATCGCATACCTGACAACCTGTCAATTCGTCGGACCCCGACGCAACACCCCCAATTGAACAATGATGTCCTACACCGTACCCATGCTTGGCTCCGCACGGACTGAGCAGTTACCAGTACAACAACTATACCATACAACCTGCAACTAACACCACACCATTAACTACACTGCCATGATATCGGATATGTTCGGGACATGCACTCTGTTCCTCATCACATCCAGTAACTCTGCATGAACAGGGGGAGGCAGAGGCATGGGATTTGTGTATGGCAACCACATGGACATCACTGCACGTACAACTATGCCATAATATGTATCCTGCGCCCATGAACATATGCACCGGTCAGTGGACAGTAATCGGTCGGCTGTAGTATGTGAGAGCTGTCTGTAGTATGTGAGAGCTGTCACCTCACCTCCCTCTGAACTTCCGTGCCAGGACTTTTTCATGGACAACAAGTGCATCCCCCAACAACATGACCCCAGTGACTGTGTCATGTCCAGTAGCCACCACATTGCAACAACAAGTGGGACGCCGTTGCATGCACGTAGGCCCATGCCCTGATGACACCCCTCACGCACGTGTGTATGAGTAACTATAGCAGCAAACCTGTAACATGGAACTGAGATGTACTGTGCCCATGATGTCAAGCGGACTGGTAGGCAAAATGTATACTGTCTGTGTCAAAGTCAGCAGCTCCACAGTAATTTGCAAATGTACATTAGCACAGCAACGGCTAAGCAGTTGTAACTCTGAAGCCCACATCCCACAGTCAACAACTAATCACATGTACCCCTACACCCTATGCTATGTGTAATCATGCTGAGTATATCCCCCACATGCATTACACTGCCAGTAGTGTCCACTATACTGCATCACAGAGGACATAAGTCCTAATACAAGGCTTGAAGTAAATATGTGTCTCTGCTTATTCATTCCATGAGTACGAATGAGAGAGGATGAGAGTGTGTGAAGTACACAGCAGTCGTGAGATGACCATGTAGTCCACTGTCATTGGATGTCAACGTAAATGAGTAGCACAACTGTGGAAGACACACATGTGTCATGTGAAGCGGGAGTTACGCTTGGCTCAGGTGGGTGGGTGTGACGGGTAGGTGCGCACATGCAATGCTGAAACACGCTGTGTTGGGAGGATTCCGGAGCAGTACATTACCGCTCTCCTGGGAATTTGTAAAGACCACCTGTCTGGGGATGAATGTGAACTCGTGTGTGCACAACAGGCGGGCACACGATCAATGCTGCATCAGGTGTAGACATCAGCCCACCCTCTGTGGACATGCTGGATACTACTGTGCGTCCGCCAGGTCCTTGCCAAGGCACTCACATCCCCTGTCGACCAGGTGTATCCCCAACATTGTCCACCTGCACAGGCAATCCAGGGCACGGGATGGCAGTGGAGCATGGTGGGTAAGAGGTCATGGCGCGCTCCTCCTGGTCACATCACGCAGGCAACACATCCTCAATATGTAGTATGGCACAAGTCAAATGGAAGTAGTGGGGTGACGCACACATCACGAGCAGGAGTGACATCACGGAAGGTGGCTCGCACCATCTCACTCATTGCCCATTTTCCCACACACGTTACATGCCATTGCAACAGAGAAGCCAGCGCGTGCACAAGCAGCTCCAAGCTCGCCCCAGAGAGGCCAAAGAGTGAATGTGTGGGTCCATGAGCTCCAGTTGGACGCGGCCTGGGCCGCTAGGGCAGCTACAGCCTCTGTGTGTTGCAGGTGGTGCATCCGGACTGCGGAGCCTGTCATGCATTGTCAATGTTGCCCGGGTCTCGAGTCGGGGCACCACGCAGGTGTACGGCGTCCCGCCACTTATTATACCGCGAGACAGACCACTTGTTCAACTGGACCCACACATACACTCCTTGGCCACTCTGGGGCGAGCTTGGAGCTGCTTGTGCATGCGCTGGCTTCTCAGGTGCAAACGCATATTTGGGTGAGCGAGGGGAGGCCATGAGGACAGGGTAAAATATGACTGTCTGACTTCCAGTTAGTTTAAGGAATGACCCTGATGTGGTCATAAAAAGACGTGTCTCGTGTGTATTGCAACTAGCAGATAAGCCGATGAACTTCCCATGTCTTGCATGTAGCCCCGCACCTAGAACCGCCCACTCGACACATAAAAATGAGTACCAGCACCACATCCTTCCCATTGGAAGCACTGACTGGGTGTGACAACCATCGGACAGTCTTGTGTAGTCCACCCACGCGTACATGTGGGCCCTCCATGATCCATGTCACCTGCGGCAAAGTGATGTCATGGGCAATGACGGAAGTGAGGAGAGCTGTCTGCCCCACGCACAGATGGCGCATCAGCTCAACAGACCCAGCACTGAGGGCAGCAGGGGTCACATGTGCAGGGGAAGCTGTGCCTGGTGTGAAGGCACATGCATATAGACAGCACATCGAGCAATGTGTAGTCTGCCCACATCTACTGTCCATTGTCAGGCGGACCTAGCAAAAGATCACAAGACAACACACCTGTGTGGGTGTACCCACTGTGACCAACACTGCGCAACAATCAACGTACTCGCCCTATGCATGGCCCACCCCGCAACGGAGGTCACATTCAGTGCCACTAACTCACACACATCCCTATCACGAGGCATGGTGTGTCCAATCGACAGGGCTGAGTTTGCGCTAATCCGGAGGGTCCTGAACAGGAGACACATGTAACCCACTAGGCAGTCTGTGTTGTCACCTACTGGCATTGTGCAGTCAATGTGCAGGCCAGGCCTGCTGGGACTGAGAAGGGCAGCATGGCCCCAGCCTGACATTCACACGAGCAAAAAGTGCACTGAGACCTGCATTGCCAATTGTCTGTGTCACTGGATGTCTGACATGAAGTTGCCATGTACCACCACTCGGGAGGGACAGACATGTCAAAGCGCCCGAGAGCTCACATACCCCTGCCACCTGCAGTCAGCATGGTGAGCAGTGCATGTTTGAACCCCACAGGCTCTGACTCATAGTGCTGCGGATCAACGACATGTGTGTCCCCCACATGCACTCCCACACACACTGCAGTTGTCTCTCACACACAACTTTCGCAAGGAATAGCCATGTGCAGTGTGCGTGGAGCTCGGAATCCAGGACCTCCAGCTCCTCGCTGGTGAGTGGACCTGGACATATCCTCAGCGTCATCGACGTGAAGGTGGACAGGTGGCAGCAGCAGGTGTTGTTGAGGGATGCCAGGCTGCAGTCCCTGGTAGCTGTGGTAATGCCGCTCTCACTCCCACAGTCATATAGCCCCCTGGTGCAGTTTCAGTGGGTCCAAGCCTCTGCAATTGGTGTACCGTGTCTGCCTGCTTAAATTGCAGACGATGGCCTCCTCCCAGCTGGCCCGTGACGCTTTCCTCCATTGCGGGACACGCAGGGTGCAACCGCGAGGGCCATTGGAGTTGGCCGTAAGGGCCTGGCCCATGGCGGGTACAGTCCGCTGATGCCATGTGCACTACACAGTATGATGTGCGCAATGCATCTGCAGGTGTGGCCATGACTTGTGTGTGGGGGCAGGTCCACACTGGACAGGGCCACAACATGCTGTGCGCATGGGCAGGGACGGCCAGTGCTCAGCCTCCACATGTCTGTTGGCACATCATCATGTACACATGGCATGGGAGCATGGGACATGCATATGCACACACATGCCATCTTTCACTATGCACATCTCCCACTTGGCACGTGCTACGTTACGTGTCACTTGTGATGTGTATTTGCAATCACACAGCTGTGTTGTCATGGCGCTGGCAATGTGTACACCTGTCAATGTGTTTTGGAGGTGTGATCCGTACAGTGCTGTACATAGGGTGAAGTAGGGACATCAATGACTGTCTCATATCCCCTCGTGCAACAGGACCCACTTGTTTTTGCTGCTCAGCCTGTGTCCATTGCGTTATTGGTGTGTGCCATACTCACCCAGCCGCGGAAGCTGTGTCAGGCACAGCAGCTAGTTATATTGCCGGGGTGTTGCCGCTTCCCAAATATGCAGTCTGATATCATCGTCATGCCTTACAAGTTGTTAAGGCCTAAATCCCCATGTGCATGCTGATAGCAATGGTTTGTGTCACTGCTCATTGCTATTGGTAAGGGGACCTGTGTAAGTGTATTGTGGCTGTGCTGTCCCTACTTGTCAGCTGTTATGTGATTCAATTGCTTGGTCAGTCATTTTTGTTTTGTGTTTGTGGAAATGCCATGTGGCGTGTTGCTTTGACATGTGTCCACTTCCATCTTTCCTAGGAGGAAACCAAACATACATCGCCCCTACCAATTGCTGTCAGACATGGAGGACGTGGAGGTAATCCGGAAATTCCGACTGGACCGACCCACCCTGCATCGCCTATGTGCCTTGTTGGAACCCCACCTCCGTCCTCGCAGGGTGTATCCGACTGCATTTACCCCCAAGGCTAAGGTGATGGCTGCACTACATTTCTTTGCCACTGGGTCATTCCAACACACAGTGGGCAGTGGAAGTGGGATGTCCCAGCCCATGTTCAGCATGGTGCTACGTGATGTACTGTCAGCTATGATGCTGTACAGGAACAGGTACATACGATTCCCCAGGGCTCGTGAATTGGCGGCAGTGAAGGGTGATTTCTATGCCCTTGGACGGATCCCCCACGTTGTTGGTGCAATAGATTGCACCCATATTGGCCTTGTAGCACCACAGGCCCTGGAGCACATTTATCAGAATAGGAAGCACACCCACTCCCTGAATGTGCAAGTGGTGTGCCTTGCGGACATGGTCATTACACACGTGTGTGCGAAGTTTCCAGGATCGGCCCATGACTCGCACATCATGCGCAACAGCATCCTACCACGTCTGATGACCAATCTGCAACCGGACCGTGCTTGGATTGTTGGTGAGTATGTGTACTCGTGTAGCGTGGCTGTTGTGCGATGCTGTCTTGGGGACAGTTGGAATTGCAACTGATCTCGGTATTCCTCACACCCAGGGGACTCTGCTTATCCGAATGGGCCTTGGCTGCTCAGCCCATTACGTAATCCTCGGACCCCAGCTGATGACCATTACAATGAGGAACATGGGAGGACCAGACGTGTGGTGGAGCGGACCTTTGGCCTCCTCAAGTCCAGGTTCAGAGGCCTGGACCGCACCGGGGGCGCACTGGCGTACTCCCCACAGAAGGTGTGCCAGATAGTAGTGGCTTGCTGCATGCTGCACAATCTGGCTATTCGCAAGCAGATCCCCCTAATAGTGGATGATGGTGATCATCCAGGGCCCCAGCCTGCAGACCAGGACGGGTCCAGTGACGAGGACAGTGGAGAGGAGGAAGCTGTGAATGTGCGTCAGCAGCTCATCGCCCGCTACTTCACTTGACGGTGAGTGTCCATTTACGACGGCTGAACTAGCTGTAGTTGTGCAGGTGTATGTGTGCTCTGTCACGGAGGCCTTTTGTTCACTGAGTGCTGTGTGTCAATGGTCCATGTCCAGGTTAGTATGCCACTGACAGTGGCTGTAGCATTGTGCCCTGTTGCTCTGTGAGATGTGTGTACATTGCTTGTAGTTGGTGACAAGTACTGTGTGATGAGTGTGTGACACACTCATTGAATGTACTCTTGTTCTGTTTTTCACCCCTAGGTCCCTACAGCCTCTCCTGTCCCATCGACATACCACACAGCAGATGCATTTCTGCTCATGGTGGCGGTTGCACATCGTTGAATAAACACAGGGCACAGACAGCAGATTGTGATCAAGGTGTATTTATTTTCAGCGGTGACATGTTATTGTGTGCAAGGTGTTGACAAAAGTGGTGCGTGCAGTGACTATGAGTTGACGGTCATGGCTGCGTGATGCTCAACGTGTACCCATTTAGTCCTATGTCCACAGTCCAACAGACACATGCCATTCACATGGCAGTGTGGGGTAGGATCGTATTACAAGTCAATGCAGTAGGTGGTCAAGGTGGCTGGCTGACTCACTGGCGTTTGGTGCGTGCGAAGTCCTCTCTGGACACCTGTTTCCTCTTCGGACGGCCCCTTCCACGTTTGGAAGGGGGGGGTGTGTTGGTGGGCTGCTGGTGGTGGCTGAGGAGTGCTCACTCGCTGTGGACGCAGGGGAACGCGATGCTGCACGACCCTGCGCCACAGCAGGTGGCGGCGGAGGTGGTGTTGCTGGCCTTGCTTGTGCCCTCACCACCACCACCAGCTGGCCCATGAGGGCCACGAATTGGCCCATATGGGCGTTCATGGCCCTCAACACCCCAAGGACCTCCAGCATGTCGCTAGCCGACCTGGCCCATTCTCCTTGGGCCTCTTCATAGGCCCCAAGGACTCTGTTGATTTGCGGCTGGGCTTGGCTCCCAGGCACAGATGGCATTGGCCTGACCCTGCTCCTCCTACCAGTACTGCTGCCACCGACCTGCCCACTAGCCACATTGCTCACCACGGTCCTCGTTCTGGCTCCCAGGGTGGACCCCGACGGCCGGGCCACCCCTTGCGCTGGGGCTGTGGCCAGGGATGACGTGGTGGTGGTGGTTGCGGCGGTGGTGGTGGTTGTGGCGGTGGTGGTGGTTGCGGCGGTGGTGGTGGCCGCAACGACCGTGGCAGCAGGGGTCTGTGACTGGTCAGCAGCCCTGGGTGATGGGTTGGTGGGTAGGAGGGGCCCTGGGGAGCGGTTGTGCCCTGCCACACCAGATGGGCCTGCTGGGTGGTCCACGTCCGAGGAGGTGTCCAGCTCCTCTACATCCGTGAGTCCCGGTCGGGGGCTTGCAGACTGGCTGTGCTGGCTGCTGTCTCCCTCTCCAGCGTCCAGCAGTTCGGCACCTGTGGGGAGAATGAGATAGGTTAATGTGTTGCACCTAGCAAAGTATGTATTGGTTGTCTGACATTCACAGTTCGTGCACTGTCGTGCACAGGTTTCCCAGAGGCGTGTGTGTGGATGTACGATGTGTGTATGCGTGGGCAAGGCAATGGAAGTGTGTGATGTGAACATGTGGCATGGGACGGATTAGCAATGCCGATGGGTGTGTGTTGCTATACTCCTACATTTTGTGGCTCGGGTGTATGCGGGCTCCAGACCCATCGACGATATTGAGGTGTAATATGGTTTAGGGGTTCAAATGGAACGCTTAGAAACGCAGATGGGAAAAGGGGGTACAGCCCCCTCAACGCTTTTGAGGTGACATATGGTTTTGGGGTTCAAATGGAACGCTTAGAAACGCAGATGGGAAAAGGGGGTACAGCCCCCTCAACGCTTTTGAGGTGAAATATGGTTTTGGGGTTCAAATGGAACGCTTAGAAACGCAGATGGGAAAAGGGGTACAGCCCCTCAACGCTTTTGAGGTGACATATGGTTTTGGGGTTCAAATGGAACGCTTAGAAACGCAGATGGGAAAAGGGGGTACAGCCCCTCAACGCTTTTGAGGTGAAATATGGTTTTGGGGTACATACTGTGACATATGGGTGCAGAACGGGACATGTGTTTTGGCAACATGACAGTGCAGAGACAAAGGTGTGTGTATGTCTGACATCCCCAGCATATCTGCTCACTGTTATCATTTATGGACATTACACTGCAAGCATTGTAGTGAGTGAGTGATGGTTGTGTGCCACACGACGTATTGCAGATGGGCCAATTCCTTGGTGTGCGTGCTACCCTCGGCCATGTGCATCAATGCAGTGCTCTTGGGGTGTTGACTATATTATGTATGATGTTAATCACAGTGTGACGTGCGCTTCAGTCACTGCAGGCACATTATTTGTCATGGGCAGGTATCTTTGCATAACTACTGTATGAGGGCCAGCTGTTCGGATGACATACCTTTCATGACACAGGGGCTGACAGATAAGATGGATGATATGTTGAATGTGCATTGTGTGCCTGTGTGTTTCATGGGTCCAGTGGTGTGTATTTGCATTATTGTGGTCCCACGCTGGTACTTCTAGGCAGGTTGGACTTACATGGGCGTTGTTGTACGATGTGTGGGTAACAGGCAGTAAGGACTACATGGACAAGACTTCGATGGTGTTGCTGATGTGTGTGATGAGTGGCACGGTGCCCGCCGTGTGGGTCTGTGCTCCAGTGGGACTTGTGCATGCAGACGTGGCTCCTTAGGTGTTGCTGTGTTTGTGATGGGTCATGTGGGGTATGACTCTGTAATACATGTCCGTGTGCACATTGGTCACATGATTGTGACAGGGAGCAGTGCTGCGTGTTCCTCTGCTACGTGACATGTCCCATGTGTTAGTCGTAATACAGTCCTCATGCCTACAGACACCCCGCCCTGTACAGTTTTCCACCTACAGGTTGTTTTTGAGTGCACAATGCAATGGATGCCACATGGTTATGGGAGGGAGGGGTGCTCCATGTTGCTGGTCTGTGGGAGTGGGGGTGGTGTTGTGAGTTGTGGTGCTGGCTTACCACCCGCAGTAACCCCTCCATGTAGGGTGAGATAACTACCTGTCGGCTGAAGGTGTGCACTGCAGTGGCTGACACATGGGTGTGGGGTGTGCTCCACCTTGCGGCGCTGTAGGACTAGGGGCCTGGTGTGTGTTGTACTTCAGCTGTCCCCCCTCCCACCCACTGACTTTGTGTTCCGGCTACTTACCTGTTACTTGTCGGTTACTGCAGCTATGGCTGACACATGGGTGTGGGTGTGGTGAGTGCTCCTTCTGGCACTTTTGGAGTACAAGGGGACCTGGTGGGAGTTGCGGTGCTGGCTGACTGTACACATGCCTCCATGGTTTTGTTAGTTGGTCGGTTTGGGCTGAGTGTGTGGTAGTGCCTGTTGCATGTGTGAGTGATGTCTTGTGTATTGTGTACTGGACATGGGGGTATTTGTCCCTTGGAGCTATGGCATAGTGGTAGTGCATGTGAGTACATAGCGGTGTGCTGGTATACATTTGTTTGTACTTACCAGCCTCCACTCCCCCTGGTATTCCGGTGAGACTCTCCGGATGTATGATGCCTCGCACCTTCTCCTCCCACGCCTTGAAGCTCTTGAAAAGCGCAGGATTACCTCCGCCAGTCCTGTCAGCCAGCTGCCGATTCTTGGCCTCCTTCTTCTTGACCTCCCTTTTCATATCGTGCCACCTCTTGGTGATTTCGCCTCGGTTGCGTGGCACGTTCCCTACTGCATTGACCTGGTCTACGATCCTGCTCCACATCCGATTTCTGGTGGTTACTGTTGTCTGTTGGACCTGGTTGCCAAAGATTTGTGGGTGCACCTTGATGATCTCGTCGACCATGACCGTCAGCTCAGTTGAAGTGAACTTTGGCATTCTGTGTGCTGCCATAGTGTGTGGTTTGGTGTTTGTGGTGCTGGTGCGGTGTGTGTGTGTGGTGTGTGATGTGCAGGTCGTTTGTGGTGCTGGTGTTTGGTGGTGCTGGTGCTGGTGCTGGTGGTGGTGGGTGTGATGGGTGTGTATCTGTGGTGTGCTGCTGTCCTTGCTGTGTCGCTGTGTTCTCTCCTCTCTTCTTGGCTTTGTAGTGTTGCAAGGGATTGTGGTCTGTGAAGGGGCTGCTTTTGTGCTTACCTATGTGGGTGTGTCATGATGGTCTGTTGTTTTCAGGTGTGTTGTGGCTGGTGTTCTGGGATTAGTAGTTCATTTGTTTGTCCAGGGGGGGGTGTTTTCGGGATGTGTACTGTGTTTGTGTATTTGTGCGTGGCTTGCTGTGTGGACTTGTTGGCCATGTTGTGTGTGTTTGTTTGGGTCCGCGGATGGTTTCTGTGCAGGGACGTGGCCGCCAGGGCTTCCGCCGTGTCCATTTCCATCTCTGTTGTTTATGATCGCGGGCGGTATATTTGTGTATTTACCGTGCTCATGTCGGAGCGATCCTAATTTCACGGGCGGTGTCTCGATCGTCAGGGCAGGCGGTTTTTGGTTGTCGTGCGTATTTGCGTCCGTGGCGGACGGGTGGACTTAGAATCGGACATGATCGGGCGGTATTTTTGGGTTTTTTTCCGCCGCGGGCGGTGTTCGCTTCGCGGCATCGTAATTGCTCGGTCGGTATTCAGACGGTGTAGGCGGGCGGATTTTTAACGCTATGGTGGATGGCGGATTTTTTACCGCCCGGTATCGTAATGGACACCTAAATGTTAAAATAAATTAAACATATACATATAAATTAATATATATATACTTACTCCACATAGTGCAACAGTAGAGAAAGCGTTGGATAGCGTAGGGGTAAAAATTACTATTCCCACTCCAGAGAGTGCAACAGTAGGGAAAGCGCTGGATAGCGTAGGGGTAAAAATTACTATTCCCACTCCAGTGAGTGCAACAGTAGGGAAAGGGTTGGATAGCGTAGGGGTAAAAATAACTATTCCCACTCCAGAGAGTGCAACAGTAGGGAAAGCGCTGGATAGCGTAGGGGTAAAAATTACTATTCCCACTACAGTGAGTGCAACAGTAGGGAAAGCGCTGGATAGCGTAGGGGTAAAAATTACTAACATCGATATTTGCAACATCGATATTTCTTACCTTAACTTCGATATTCTGGTTGTAGATATTCTTGACTTCGATATTTTGTCCCTACGATATTTAAAACTCGATATAACTGCTTCGATATTTAAAAATCGATATTTTGACTGTCCACCTGCACAGACACGCCACCTATTCACAGTCTGTCAACTAGACTACAGGTGCAGTAAGCAAATGTCAGTCAGATGTGTGACCACAGACAACGCACATCCCAAAGTGAAGCACAGGTTTATTGCACATTTGCAACATGTTGTTTCCACTACAAATGCTAGCTAATCCAACCTGGCTGTGGCCACAAAGTCAAAAAGTGCAGAAGATAGAAAGTCCAGGGGTGTGTGGCACATCACCTGTAGGGAAACGACTGCTTCCACCTTGCAAGTTAATTCATGGATTCGTGGGATCCAAGTTGATCAAACAACTCCGGAAGCACCCTGTGAAGGACAGACATGACACACAGTCAAAACCACTGAAGAACAGCACAGAACGGCAATACTCATGTCTAATACATGTCACGAGATAACTACACAAAACCAAGTTAGCATGTCAACACTGTTGGGCAGTACAGACCACCTGCAAGGACACATCACTGCACGCATCCAGTCAAGTAGCACATGGCCACACTCAAACAGCAACAGAGCACCACACACACATATCATGCAAACTCAAATCATTGACATTACAACCCTCTGGAGACTCACATTCAGCTGAAGAAGTTGGTGATGAGCTGTGTGCAGACATCACCATCATCATCATCATCATCTTCACTGGCATCGTGACCCAGGCCAGGATCTTCCACAGGTGGCGGACGTTGGTCATCGTCATCCAGGATGAGAGGCAACTCCTTCCGCACTGCCAGGTTGTGCAGCATGCAGCAGACGATGACAATCTTGCACACCTTTGCTGGGGCATATGGGAGGGCCCCTCCTGTCTTGTCCAGGCAGCGGAAGCGGCTCTTCAGGAGACCAAAGGTCCGCTCAATCACCCTCCTCGTCCGACCATGTGCCTCATTGTAGCGCATCTGGGCTGGTGTCACAGGGTTCCTGAGGGGTGTCAGCAACCACGGCATGTTGGGGTATCCCGAGTCACATACAGACAGACAATTGCACATTAGCCGATTTGAAAATGTGTGCGGAAAACAACATAGCAGAACACACACAATGGTACAAAGTCAGTACACACCAACAAGCCAGGCACGCTGGTTCGGCATCTGTGACATCATCCTCGGGATGCGACTACTCCTCATCACGTAGGCATCGTGTGCCGAACCGGGAAACGGGCACACACATGTGTGATGGTCATATCTGCAAGACATACCACCAGAGCATTGATCGAATGGTAATGTTTACGGTTCCGGTATGCCTGCTCATGTGCCTGTGGTGGTATCAAAGCCACATGTGTCCCATCAATGGAGCCAATTACATGTGGCATCCTCCCCAGGGCATAGAAGTAACTCTTGACGTCAGTGAGTCGTTGACGTGTTGGGAAATAGATGTACTGGTTCAGGTAAATCAACATTGCCCCCAAAACATCGCGTAGCACACGGCTGAACATAGTCTGTGACATCCCACCGTGTGTTGAAAGGTACCGGTGGCAAAGAAGTGTAGGGCTGCCATCACCTTCACCTTGGGGGTCAGCGCTGTAGGATACGGACGGCCAGGCTGCAAATGTGGGTCCAACCGCACTGCCAAATCCTCAATAAGCTGCCTGGTGAAGCGGTACCGTCGGATGCTGTCACGTTCCACCATCGTTGCCAGGTCTGGGAATGGTCGATGGACAGCAGGAGCCCTGCAGTGCATAGGTGAAGAAAGCAAGATTGTCAGTCACCCCAACTATGTGCCGTTCACCATACTCAATTTCACATGATAGATCATTAACAAACACAAGTACTTGATGTGTGTGTCGTTCTGTTTGGACATATATGGCACCTACATGGACATCATCTAACATCTCTGTTCAACAAGGTTGACAACAGGTTCCAGGGTGTGCTATGGGAAACCATTAGGCTGTGTCACAGTACCCATTTACTGCTCTCACGTTCCACACACATACCACAGTGACATGTCTGGACAGATGCTCCACAGGCATCACAGCTCATTGACAGGTAGATTCCCAGGGACCCTGTCTTGCCACATGGACACTGGCATGACATTGCGTATCATGTACACGTCAGAGAAACTAACATGACACCCACAGGTAGAGGCCCCTGTAGCCTCTGCAGGACAGACATGGACGTCTGTGACACACACACACACAACATCAAAGTTCATGCACAAACCACGTGGATGTGGAGACTGTCTCCCATTGTGCACATGGAGTCAGAGACATGCGAAACACAACATGCACACAGACTACGGAGGGACATCACTATTGTGGCAATGGGCCACCCTGTGATGTACATGCCTTCCCACATGTGAGCCTGGGGGTATGTGACATGTCATACACATACACAACCTGGAAATGTGACCATGACACTTGCCCATAAATGAAAAGTTGCACACCACAGTGGTCAGGTGCACAACACACAAAGGACCCTGTCCCCATGAACACATGCACAGCCTGGGTGTGTCTGCCCCCAAATGCCACCCCAAAAACCACATGTTTACCCCATATACAGATAAGGTTATGCTGCCACACATGCCTTAGATACAGTGTGGACTGGGTGTGGTGTTGTAGGTGTGCCCCTGAGTCCCTGGAAAGTATATGTGGCTGGCATAGGTTCACCAGTGACCAGCATGGTGACATATGCGTGTGACCTGTCCAGGGATGCGTTGAACAGCAATGGACCGATCGGTGTGCCCGGCCGGCCCATTGCATTGGATGTGAGTGGGTACGCGTTGTATCCCGGGTACGCGTTGTACAGCAATGGACCGATCGGTGTGCCCGGCCGGCCCATTGCATTGTATGTGAGCGGGTACTCATTGTATCCCGGGTACGTGTTGAACAGCAATGGACCGATCGGTGTGCCCGGCCGGCCCATTGCATTGTATGTGAGCGGGTACGCGTTGTATCCCGGGTACGGGTTGTACAGCAATGGACCGATCGGTGTGCCCGGCCGGCCCATTGCATAGTATGTGAGCGGGTACGCGTTGTATCCCGGGTACGCATTGTACAGCAATGGACCGATCGGTGTGCCCGGCCGGCCCATTGCATTGTATGTGAGCGGGCACGCGTTGTATCCCGGGTACGCTGTTGTACAGCAATGGACCGATCGGTGTGCCCGGCCGGCCCATTGCATTGTATGTGAGCGGGTACGCGTTGTATCCTGGTACGCGTTGTACAGCAATGGACCAATCGGTGTGCCCGGCTGGCCCATTGCATTGTATGTGAGCGGGTATGCATTGTATCCCGAAATACGCGTTGTACAGCAGTGGACCGAACGGTGCGCACACATTGGCTGGGGCCTGGCATGGCAACGGACGCGTTTTCGAAGCTCCAACGAGTCTGATGCAGTGAATTCAGTTGGCCAGCCACAACAATGTTGCAAAATCATGGGTGTCATGAAGTTGAAGATTTGAAGGATGCTGTGGGCGTGTATTAGTGCTGCTATTCCAATGTATTGGTCAGATTCAGAAGATGCAAACGACTTGGACCTATCACTTTGGACACATGGGACAGTATCTGCCTCTGCAGCACACATATAATGCTGGCTGTTCCCCTGAGAGCTCACTTGCCTGCACTACATGCTCCAGGACGACATCTGCCACCAACACTGCTGCTGTTTATGCATCCTCTGGCTCCTGCAATGGCACGTACTGTGGAGAGAGCCCCAGCCTTCAGCCTTGAGGAGAACCAGGCCCTGCTGGACAGCCTCCTTCCACAGTACAGCAAGCTGTATGGGAAACCAGGGGAGCAGGTGAGTGTGCTGTCCACTGCCTCACTAATTGTGCATGTTGTCTGACTAGCAGGGCTTTCAGTGTGCACACCACTGGCTAGCATGCCCACTGAGTAGTTGTCACACCCCAAAGTGTGTAGTTACATGCACTGAACTGGTACAGTGCAGTAACAGTGCATTCCAACTAGGTTTACTTCCCATGCAATGATACCATGTAGTGACTGCTGGCAAACTGTTCATAGCCATTGTTGCACTGCCTGTGTACATCATATGCCCCTGTGATTGAGACATGTATATCCAACTGTGTGATGCACGTATATGTTGCATGTGTAGTAATGGCCTTTTCACTTTGTCATCCTCACAGGTTGATGCCCACCAGAAGCAGGAAATCTGGCTGACCATCGCCCGGAAAGTAAGATCCGTGGGGGTCTACAGGCGCAGGATCCGCAACTGCCAGAAGAGGTGGCAGGACCTTCGTGGCTGGACCCGGAGGATCGCAAGGGTCCAGCTGAAGCTGTCGCCTCCTCGCAGGAGGGGCGGACACCGGACCCTGACCCCCACATGCTCCGGATCCTGGCGGTGGTCTTCCCTGACCTGGATGGGCAGCTGAAGGACAGACAGCAGCAAGGGAGGGGGTGAGTCCATGACTGCACTATGCACTTTGTCTGACATGCTATGTGCCCTCCTCTGGCCTGGTTAAACTTCCACAGTACATCAGTCATGTGGTCCAGGACCCATGTCCCTCATTTGTGACATGCCCACTTCTCCTCTGATACGCATATGTGTGGCCCTTATAGTCAGGAAATTGTGTCATTTGGGAACTGTGTCATTGCATTTGGCTTTGCTCAAGCTGGGGGACAGCATTTGTTCCCGTGACTATGTTGTGCGATTCATGGGTGGGTCAATTGCTTACACAATGCCTAAGTTCTGACATGTAATCTGGGTGTAACTTTGATATGTGGTCCGCTTGCTGCTCTGACTCACCACATGTCCCTGGGGAATTTGGCACACACCCATGCTGCTGGTGGGAACAATGTTTGGGCCTCAGGAGTATATGTATCCAGTGTGTCACACATGCTTAGCCACCTGCCTACTGTCCAGGACTCATCCCTCTTACAGGTGGAGCTGGACAGTCATGCCTACTCCAGGGCATGCAATGCACTCTGTACTCCCACTCCCGTGTATCATCTGGCATGTTGTGATCAGTGTAATGTACCCTCAGGTGTCTGCCTCTGTCTCATTGTGCTGTGTCTTCGTTGTCAGGACTACTGGTATGTTTATCGGTTAGGGCTCAGCATGCCATCTGAGATGTGACCATGATAGACGATACTTCTGTGACTTATAGGTGTCTGATCACTTGACTGTGCACACAGGTGTTTGCGACTGTGACTTTCAGGCAGCTGTATTGTCATTCACAGCACACTGTGAGGTGCTCATGTTCAGAGAGTTGTGTTTCATGTCCCCCATATTTCCAGTTGGTATGACGTGGACAAATAGTAGTACAGATGATGTGGTATTTGGGGGATGGACATGTGCACTTGTCAGTCACATAACTTGCATTCCCCATGCCCTCGGATTGTGACACAGTGCAGACTGTTGTTGGCTGGCTGCCATGGCCATGTGACTTGAGACAGTAATGTATGACTTTGCACGCATTCCTGTGTCATGGCATTCAACTTCCTGAGACTGATCCTGCAGGGGAGTGACATGTGCAACATGCACCCCATTGTGGCATTGACTATCCGGACATGGGTGCATCATGGTGTCTGGTGCTGGTATGCATCACATGCATTTCTATTTAGACTCTGGCCATCCCTTTATCCGGACACCTGCACTGACTCAGTAGCAAGAGATGTGATGTGTGCATGTTCACATACTTCACCGTGTTCCCTGCAATGTCCAACAACTGTGTAGGTGGTGCATGTGTCCACACTGGGGTCTTACCATCAGACAGGCACCGGACAGATGGGTGCAAGGGCAGGAGGGGTGTGAGTCCCATGGTTGACCATCAGACTGACAATTGGCATCCCCGAATCTGTGTGAGGACTTTAGGCAATGTTCAACTAAGGATGCCAGGGCTTGCTCTGTAATGTGCTGTACTTACTGTGGTGTGTGCGGTCAGTGCAGGTGACTGATGTTTGTCTGTTTCCCTAATTGTTTGCAGATACATCCACGGCCACAGGAGGGGACAGCTCCACGGACCAGGAGGAGCAGCGGAGCCAGACTGGGTCAGCATCGGACGAGTGGTCAGAGGGACCCAGTGGCACGGAGGGCGAGGGGAGCCACACCGAGGAGTCCTCAGCACCATCCACCTCAACTGAGGACCACAGCAGCTCGGAGGATGACTCCCTTGTGGAGGCGGGTCTCAGCAGCCACCAAAAGCCAGCTAGTCTGTCTGCCCAGCCACCACCACCACCGCCCTCCCATTGGCTCCCATTCCTGAGGTCTGTGGAGGCTCCCGTACTCGGGAGCGTGTCTCCTTCATGCCAGGCACCGCAGCCCCTGCCCCTGTGTCCCCTGCTGCCCTGAGTGAGGAGTCTGTGTACCTCCTTCAGCAGCTCCATGTATGGCAGACAGCAATGCTGAGTGTCCTCCATGCACACACCACTCTGTTGACACAGCTGGTGTCGTTCATGGAGGGCATCTCGACGTGTATGTCTGCCCTACAGAGGAGCAATAGGTCCATGGACTCCTCCCTGATGGCAGCAGTGTCCCTCCTCCAACAGTCCCTCACCCCTCCCACCTCTGCCCCATCCACACTTCCTGCCCCCTACCTGTCCAAAGCACATGCACACCTGCACAGTCACCCAAACACACAGACACGAGCAGCACAGACACACCCAAGAGAAAGGCAAGACGTGCACACACGCATCCTCAGGGGACTGATACCACAGACACAGGGGACAGGGAACACACCCACACAGGCATCCACATTAACTCCACAGTCCTCCAAATCCTCTCCCTCCAAGACCCCTTCCCTTGCCTCGCCTGCTAACACACCTACACAGCAGATCTTCCTGTGTGACCTCGGCCTCATCCCCTCCAATCCTGCTGATCCAGCATACCGGGGAAGAGGAAGTCCACCCACACAGAGGGGAGTGCCCCTTCCCCCGGACACCCTCCCCCAGGCGCAGGCAGAGTGAGCCCCCACCCGCAAGTCCCCCGGTCCCGGAAGAGCAAGACCCCGCCACCGCCCCTGCAAGTCAACCACACAGTCTCTCACCTCCATCCCCCAGGCCACCACTCCACAGGTTCCACCGCCACACCCTGCCCCAGGTTCCCCCACACACCGATACCGCATCCCCAAACTGCTTAGGCCCTCCCCCTGCCACTTGCTCTTCCACCCCCAAACCAGACGCTCTGCCTGTTTGTGCCACTGGTGTGGAGACCGTGTCCCCCCCTCTGTCCGAGCCCAGCTCTTCTGCCCCCCCTTCCACTACCTTGGAGTCATGCACTGCAGTGGAGTCCACAACCACCCCGAATGACTCGGGCACTGCATTGGGGACCCAGTCTACTCCATCTGACCAGCCCACTGCAGTGGTTGCAGCACCAACTCCATCTGACTTGAGCCCTGCGGTGGTGCCAGCCCCCCCTGAGTCAGACACCTCCACTGCAGTTGCCGGTGACACTCCTGCACCCACCTCCCCTTCACTGCCTCCTTCTGGCATCCCCTGAACCTGTCCCTGCGGTGCCTGCCCTGCCCCTCGTATGCCCCTCCAAGGGGGATGTCCCCTGTCCGTACCTGTGCATGCAAGCAATTGTTGACAAGTTGTCACACATAACCCTGTTGGGACTGTATATTTGGACTGGCCATTGGCCTTAGTTTATTTTGGACTTTTGATTTAAGTTGCACACTTGCTGAATAAAGCCTATTTTTGTTTACTTGTGGTTAATCTTTGGAGGTACATGATGTAGATGTGTAGAATCATGCATTTGCTGTTGTAATAGTGTTCAGATCAGGTAAATGAAGTTTTGCTGTGATGGGCTCCAGGTGGTCCATGGGATATGTGTCCTAATCTAGTCTGGATCTATAGCATCCTTTGCTGCAGTCTGAGGGTGTAATGTTCAGCATTTGGCACAGGGATGTATGTTTAGCATTTGTAGATTACCATCTTTGTCCTACACTGATGCACATCTGGTGGGCTTACCACTGTCCAATGTTCCTAGTACCCTGACTGTGTGCCCGTCTCCAATGGACATGCAGTTTAGCACATCAAATTTGGAGGACTCATCTGTGTACACAGTGCAAGTTGCTTGACACGTGTCTTGGGTGTATGCAGATGACTGACGTGACACTCCCGTGCCCAGGCTGATATGAGCAGAGCCTTCAGTGTGTTGTAGTTGTTGACTCACTGACCGAGTGTTCTGCTGACATGTTTGAGTCATGCACAGACAAGGTTTGGCACAGCTGACCTTCCACAGGAGTGGAGTGCCCTCATGGCAGTGCGTGATTCCGTGATATAGGCTGTGCCCATGTTGTGTGTTGTGTAGGCATGTCTGTGCATGTTCTCTTCTCCTTTTCCTACACAGGCTGTGTCCCTACGGATGTTCCTGTTTGTGATGCTTGCTGAGTTGTTCTGTGTTCATCCAGCATCTTGGACCTGGTTACTCCGGGATGTGGGTGCATGGCAAACTAATGTTCATGAGGTTGTCATCCCTAGTTGTCTTTGTTGTCAGGGCTGGGGATGTGGGCAAACGCAGATGGGACACAGTCAGGATTCCTCTTGGCACTTGTTGGTTACACGAGTAATGTGATTTTCTGTTTGTGTATGCTTTCAGTGATTGTGACACGTTGTGTGTGTGACTGCTGCCACTCCTCAGGGTCAGAGCTGCAATGTTGGAAGTTGTCTATGTGTGTCCTTTGTGGGTCAGCTTGGCTTCTTCATTGGTGTGTGACTATAGCTAAGATCCCATTGTTTGGGGTGGATTTCACGTCATGCCCATGTACGGCATACTGTGCAGTGTGTCAGACATTCACAAGTATTGTTGACTGGCCATGTGTGATGGGTTTCTGCACCTTATTTCCCCACCACCCCTGGGATTGTCATGGGTGCATGTGCAATGTCAGCAGTCCATGTGAGCTTCAACGCTGCACATTGGTGGAGTTCAAGGTGTGTGGCGTTGAGTGTGTGCAAATGTGAGTTGTTGCACGGCTGGGGCACTACCTCCATATTTTCCTTGGCTGGCAGGCCGTGCTGAGTGCTTTGTGCTTGTATAGGTGTGATGGTAGTTTGTTGCTCAGGACACATGGCTGTGGTTCACAGTGTGGATGACATCTACCTTTGTCATCACAGTGTGATTGTCATGCAGGCTAGTGTCACCACAATGTGGGGTCCCTGGGGAGTGCTGTGGTGGTTCTGTCTCTTGCTGTGTGTGTTGCTGTTCCTACAAGCTTGTGTGACATGTGTAATTTGGGCTCCCTCTCATCTCACAATGCCTGTTTGCCCACATAGGGAATCCAATCCATGAGTTACTTTTGTATGTGACTGTGTTGACATCTGTGTATCAGTGAATCTGGCCTCCTCATGTGTTGTGTGTTTGCCTGGGGACACTGGCACACAACCCCCTCACCTGTTGTGTATGATATGCAGTGTGAGTCTGCCTGTTTGTGTTTGTGCTTTTGCACCACTGCATTGGCATATCTTTAGTTTGCCATTGGCTGTATGTTGTTTGTTGGCTTTCCCCTGCTGGCCCTGGGACTGCTAGGTCATCAGTCAGCACATTGATCATGGTTAGTATGTTCCATTGCTGCCATGATATGGTATTTGTTCACCTGACATCTACAGTCTCCACAGGATTTCTACATTTGTGTGTCCATTGGTGCTGATATGTGGGTATGCATTATGATGCTCACTTCTGTCATTGTGTTATTTGTAAATGTAGACAATGTGGGCCCCCATGGCTGATGTTTGTGTGCACATGGCCAGAACGATGTGTCATTGGCACTGCACTGCTTGCCTCACACAATCTATGTTGCTATGGGACACAAGCACTACAATGCCACTGTAGTGTTTGGTGTTGTGTGGCCAGGAATAATCCCTGCAGTTATGTTTTTGCAGCTTTTACCAGGACTACACTTCCCTTTGGGCACTGTGGTGATGGGGCTTTGGGCCCCATTGCCACACTGTTCAAAATGTGCTTCAGCTATGGAGCACACACTTACCTTTTGGGCACTGTGGTGATGGGGCTTTGGGCCCCATTGCCACACTGTTCAAAATGTGCTTCAGCTATGGAGCACATACTTACCTTTGGGCACTGTGGTGATGGGGCTTTGGGCCCCATTGCCACACTGTTCAAAATGTGCTTCAGCTATGGAGCACACACTTACCTTATGGGCACTGTGGTGATGGGGCTTTGGGCCCCATTGCCACACTGTTCAAAATGTGCTTCAGCTATGGGGCACACACTTACTTTATGGGCACTGTGGTGATGGGGCTTTGGGCCACATTGCCACAGTGGTCATGGTCTGCTTGCCTTGTGTAGGCCACACACACAATTATGTGTGACACATGTGTTAGGGGGTCACATTGTATGTTCAATGTCATGTTCAGTGTTGTATGCATTTGACACAGACCACACACGCTTGTCATGGTGTTGGGGGCTGGGATGTAATTTACAGACAGTCCTTATGTGGGAGTATGCTAGTTGTGTCATGCATTACCCGTCCTATGAGTAGGGGTGGTTGTAGTCTAATGTATAAACTTAAGGCAACAATGATATAAACAACACAAAAAATGGAATAAACTTTATAGAAAACAAAGGGAGAACCAACAATATCTGTTTTGCTATACAAAAATAATTTTTATTAATACACAATAGCAAGAAGGAATATAAAAATATTTTTATGATTTCATTTTAAAAATAACAACCCATTTGTACTCATTCATTCCTCTTCATTCATACACCATGTAACTAACAATCAATTTAAAAAACACATGTCAATGTTTATGATTTGATGATAAATGACAATTAGTTTCTAAGGGGCTCATTACGATGGCGGGCGGAAGCACAACCGCCGTGCTGGCGGATGCAAAAACCACCAGTTACCGCCGGCACGCAGCAGTCCACACGCCCGCCCAATTACGATGCGAAAAGTAGGCCAAACACCGCCGGCAAGCCAGCAACACCGTCCGCCATCAAAGTGCGCCCGTTCACGTAGCGGCGCAGCACAACTGACACACACCGTCCGACGAAACACGTCCCGCCCGGGCGCATAAATTACGATGCCGCAAACAAACGGCTCCCACGGCTAAGAGACACCGCACGTGAAAGAGAGGCGGAAACACGGACGCAGAGCACGGACAACGAAGAAGCGGCACCCCGGGCATGAATCCAGCACTGCAGGCCCTTCCCATGCTTCTGCTGATGCACCACCAAGGACGCAACGTACCGCGGAGACGCAGGTAGGCACACACACAACAAGTGCACGCAAACAGCGCACACAGTGCAAGGGCGGAAAAAGCGGACAACCCCCACCAGCGCGTGCACACTACACATCCACCATCGCATCCACATATGACACACAGGCCAAATCCTAACATCGCAGAACACATGTGTACACACCACCTGGGACTAGGAACCAACCACCCCGTCACGGCCCCAAAGCGCTGATGACGCCGCCACACATGCGCACAACGCAGAGGCCAACCGCAGCGCCATGCATGCGTCGCACACAGACACAGGGACACAACCAAGCAGCACACACATCAGCCCCACCCCGAACGCACATGACACGTGACAGGCCGGCCACAGACATGTCCCCAACGCCCAATTCACGGACAACACCCAACGCCACACAAACGACGCACACATGTCAGTGAAGACACGCAACTGCAGGACACACCCCAGTGTAACAAACATGGCGTAGCACACAGCGGCGGCAACACCAACTAGGAGAAGCAGGGCCCCTTCGGGAAGAGGAACGCCAGTACCACACTGAAAAACCCATACCACCCTGCACATATGAACAAGACACATGAAACGGAACACCAAAGAGCCCGGGGACCGACAACAGGTGGCCCAAGAATTACATCCACACACAAGGCCCAACGCAGAGCGGAAAGGCAGCCTGCCGCCCACACAAGGGAGAGCAGACAGCACTGAATGACCTTCCATTCCAACACCGAAACCACAGCCCTACGACAGAAGCCGGTGAATACAGCCATTGTCCAAGAATAGACCAACACAGGCATGCCGAGGAGACCGACCACAGGGCAGATAGCGCATATCACAGAAGCACACAACGGACGGGGAAGAAAGAAGAAAACACTCCCCCATGTCGGCCACATGCAAGTTAATTGGAAGGAGTCACACAGCACCGACCATGAACTGTCTGAGAAGCATGTGGGAAGAGGGCCCGTGTCCTCCAAACAAGCCAACAGAACACAAGTCCTGTCTCCCCACGACTACACAGAGCTCACAGCAACCCCGGAGCGTGCACATTGCAGACTGCACACACAGCCGGAGCACGCCACCTCTACGAACCGCTGCGAAATGGCAACCGCAACACACCTACCCAACTACGCCGAACAGCTCAAGCTGAACCAAACCAACACGATACATACATTGGGATGCGATCTCCTGTCCCTGCTGAACGTAAGTTACCGACTGACTTACCGCATCACATTGTTCAGCTGCGTCATGCCCGTCTTCTACTGTCGGAGGTGTCCCTACCAGCATCCCGTCGAGATATGCCTCTCCAACCCGGCATGTCTGAAGGCGGACCTGCTACCACTACTCCTCCCTCTGGACGCACACGACAGGGCCTGCTCTGCCTATGGGGGCATGGCGTATGTGGCCAACATCGCACGCGCACTGAAATGGAACCACTGTGCCTCCACACGACGGATCATCGAGAACAGCTACATCGAATGTCACCCAGCATGCCCCATCATGGTCCTCCAAGGGACAACCTACGAACAACACCTTGACAGCCACCATCCGCTTCATTGGCTGGCAAACATGTACACCACCAATGACATGGAAGCCCTGCTGGACGGCATCGCATACCTGACAACCTGTAAATACGTCGGACCACAACGCAGGTTCCCCGAGTGACCTATGAAGTCCAACCCCGCACCCATGCTCAGCTTCCGCACGGACTGGCCAGTCACCACCACAACAGCCATACCAAACGACCGGCAACTGTAACCACACCATCAACGACATCGCCATGACATCGGATATGACCGGGACATGCACACTGTTCCCCATCACATCCAGGAACACCGCATGCATCGTGGGAGGCAGTGGCATGGGCTCTGTGCATCGCACCCACATGGACGGAACTGCACGAACAACCAGGACACGACATGGATCCAGCGCACATGGACACACACACCGCTCAGTGGACATGAATAGGTCGCCTGGAGTCTGTGGGTGCTGCACCCTCCCACCCCCGCCCCGGGAATCCCATACCAGGACCTTTGCATGGACGACAAGTGCATACAACAACAACACGACCCCAGTGACTGTGACATGTCCAGTAACCACCACAGTGCAACAACAAGTGGCACACCGCTGCATGCACGCAAGCACATGCCCTGATGTCATCTCACATGCACGCGTGCATGAGGAACAACCGCAGAAAACCTGTCACATGGAACTGAGATGGACTGTGCCCATGATGCCGAGCGGTCTGGTAGGCTACATGTATACCGTCTGTGTCAAAGTCCGCAGCTCCGCAGCTATACGTAAATGTACATTAGCACAGCCTTGGCCAAGCAGATGTAACCCCACACCCTATCCCATTTGTTATCATGCTCAGTATATCCTCAACATGTATTCCGCTGCCAGTAGTGTCCACTATACTGCATCACAGAGGACAGAAGACTCAATATAATGTTTGAAACCAAAACTGTCTCCGCTGACTCATTTCACAAGTACGAATGAGAGAGGATGAGAGTATGTGAAGTACACGGCAGTCGTGACATGACCATGTAGTCCACTGGTATTGGATGTCAACGCAAATGAGTAGCACTACTGTGGAAGACACACATGTGTCGTGTGAAGTCGTATGGACGCAGTGCTCAGGTGGGTGGGTGCGACGGGTAGATGCGCACATGCCAAGTTGGAGCACGCCGTGTTGGGAGGGGTCATGTACAGTACACCACCGCTCCCCTGGGCATTGTGAGAGGACACCTGTCGGGGGGGGAGTGAACACGTGTGTGCACAGCAGCCGGGCACACATACAAAGCGGTACCAGGCGCACCTCAGCCCACCCTCTGTGGACAAGCTGGATCCTGTTGTGCGCCCGCCATGCCCCTTGACAAGGCACACACAGCCCCAGTCGACCAGGTGTAACCCCAACATAGTCAATCCGCACAGGCGATACAGGGCACGGGATGGCAGTGGAGCATGGTGTGTGAGAGGTCTCCTCGCGCTCCTCCTGGTCATATCACGCAGGCAATAGTACCTCAACGTCTAGCATGGCACAAGTCACATGGAAGTGTAGGGGGACGCACCACAGCACGAGCAGCACTGACGTCACGGGAGGTGGCTCGCACCATCCCATCCATTGCCCATCATACCAACCACGACACATGCCATTGCGACTAAGTGCAAGCGCGTGCGCCACCACCCCCGAGCCCTCCCCAGAGAGGCCAAAGAGTGAATGTGTGGGCCAACAGCCACAGACGGACGCGGCCTGGCCGCAAGGGCAGCCACAGCCACTGGGTGTCGCAGGTGGCGGATCCGGAAGGCGAAGACTGTGATGCATAGTCCATGCAGGCCGGGTCTCCATTTGGGGCACCACGCAGGTGGACGGCGTCCCGCCACACATCATACCCTGAGACAGCCCACTCGTGGCAACTGGACCCACACATACACTCCTTGCCCTCTCTGGTGCGAGCTTGGGGCTGCCTGTGCAAGCGCTAGCCTCGCAGGTGAGCATGCATATTGGGGGGCGAGGGGAGGACATGAGGGCTGGGGCGAAGATGACTGTATCACTGTCAGTTAGTACAAGGGATGACCCAGATGTGGAAAGGAAGAGACGTGTCCCGTGTGTACTGCAACTAGTCGCCAATCCAACTACCCCCATGTCCGGAATGTAAGCCCGCACCTAGGCCCGCCCATCCGCCACATCGAACATACCACCAGCACGACAACCTTCCCATTCGAAACACTGACTGGGGGTGGCGACCAGTGAACAATCATGTGTAGCCTACCCACGCGTACATGTGGGCCCTCCATGATCCATGTCACCTGCGGCAAAGACATGACATGCGCAATGAGGGAAGTGAGGAGAGCTGTCCGCCCCACGCGCAGAACGTGCATCAGCTCCACAGACCCAGCAGCGAGTCCAGCAGGGGTCACATGTGCAGGGGCAGCTGTGCCTGGTGTGAAGGCACATGCATATAGACAGCACATCGACCAATGTGTAGTCTGCCCACATCCACAGTCCATCATCATGCGGACATAGGAATTGAACACAGGGCAACACATCTTAGTTGGTGCACCCACCGTGATCAACAATGCGCAATCATCGACGTACCCGCCCTGTGCATGGCCCCCCACCCAACGGAGGCACATCCAGTGCCACCATCCCACACACACAAGCCTTCCACGGAACATGCTGTGTCCAATGGTCAGTACAGAGTCAGCGCCCATCTGGTGGATCCTGAACAGGAGACACATGCACACACATGCCAGCTCCCACTATGTACGTCTGCCACCTGGCACGTGCAATGTAACCTCTCACCTGTGACGTGTGACTGCAAGCACACAGCCGTCTTGGCATGGGGCTGTCAATGTGGACACCAGTCAATGTTTCGGGAGCTGTGATCCGTACAGTGCTGTACATAGGGTGCAGTGCTGACACCTACTACTGTCTCATATCCCCTCGTGCCACAGGTCCCACTTGTATTGGCCGCTCAGCCCGTGCCCACATCGTCGTCGTCGTGTGCCATACTCATCCAGCCTCGGAAGCAGTTCCATGCTCAGCAGACACTCATGTTGCCGTGGCGTTGCCGCTTGACGAATATGCAGTCAGTCCCCATCAGCACGCCCGCAAGTCATTGGGGCCTAGATCCCCATGTGCATGCACATGGCAGTGGTATGTCTCACTTGCCATTGCCATTGTTGGGAGACCTGTGTAAGTGTATTGTGGCCGTGCCGTCCCAGCTTGACAGCTGGGCTGTGGCTCATGTGCTTGCTCAGTCATGTCAGTGATGTGTATGCGAAATTGCTATGTGCCGTGTTGCTTTGACATGTGTCCTCTGCCATTTACCCCAGGCGGAGACCGAACATTGACCGCCCATACCAATTGCTGGCGGACATGGACGATACAGAGGTAATCAGGAAGTTTCGGCTGGACAGGCCAACTCTGCATCGACTGTGTGCCATGTTAGAGCCCCATCTCCGTCCCCGCAGGGTGTATCCGACTGCTGTCACCCCCACGGCTAAGGTGATGGCCGCCATGCATTTCTTCCCCACTGGGTCATTCCAGCACACAGTGGGCAGTGGAGGAGGGATGTCCCAGCCCATGTTCAGCAAGGTGCTGAGGGATGTACTGGCAGCCATGATGCTGTACCGGAACAGGTACATCAGATTCCCCAGGGCTCGTGAATTGGCGGCAGTGAAGGGTGCATTCTATGCCCTTGGCAGAATCCCACACGTCGTGGGAGCCATTGACTGCACTCATGTTGGCCTTGTTCCACCACAGGCCACTGAGCACCTGTACCGCAACAGGAAGCACACGCACTCCTGAATGTGCAAGTGGTGTGCCTTGCGGACATGGTGATCACCCACGTGTGTGCCAAGTTTCCAGGCTCGGCCCATGACGCACACATAATGCGCAACAGCATCTTGCCACGACTGATGGCCAATCTGCAACAGGATCGTGCCTGTGTTGTCGGTGAGTATGTGGAGTGGTGTAGCGTGCTGGTTGTGCGATGCTGTCCCCTGTCCAGTTGGAATAGCTACGGTTCTCTGTGTCCCTCACACCCAGGTGACTCTGCGTATCCGAATGGGGCATGGCTGCTCAGTCCATTGAGGAATCCTCGCACCCCAGCAGACGATCGATACAATGAGGCACATGGGAGGACCAGACGTGTGGTCGAGCGTACCTTTGGCCTCCTCAAGTCCAGGTTCAGGTGCCTGGACCGCACCGGGGTGCACTGGCGTACTCCCCACAGAAGGTGTGCCAGATAGTGGTGGCGTGCTGCATGCTGCACAATCTGGCCATTCGGAAGCAGATCCCCCTCATTGTGGATGACGGAGATCAACCAGGGCCCCAGCCCGCAGACCAGGACAGCTCGAGTGAGGTGGACAGCGGAGAGGAGGAAGCTGGGAATGTGCGCCAGCAGCTCATCGCCCGCTACTTCACTTGACGGTGAGTGTCCATGTACGACGGATGATGTGTCTGTATCTGTGCAGGTGTGTGTGTGCTGTGTAAGGGTGGCCGTATGTTCACTGCGTGCAGTGTGTCAACGCTCCATGGCCAGGGTAGTATGCCACTGTTGGTGACTGTGGCATTGTGCCCTATTGCTCCGTGCGATGTGTGTACATTGCTTGTAGTTGTTGACATGTACTGTGTGATGGGTGTGTGACACACTCATTGAATGTGCTCCTGTTCTGTCTCCCACCCCTAGGTCCCTACAGGCCCTCCGGATTCCATTGCCATGCCACGCATCAGGTGCCCTTCCGCCCAAGGTGGCCGTTGTATTCAGTACAAATAAAACACAGGGCACAAACAGCAGTTAGTGAAAAAGTGCATTTATTACAAACTGTGACATGTGATTGTGTGTAAGGTGATGACAAAAGTGGTGCGTGCAGTGACAATGAGCTGTCGGTCATGGCTGCGTGATGATCAGGGTGTACCCACTGGTTCTATGTCCATAGTCCAACACACACATGCCATCCAGCTGGCTGTGTGGAGTGGGATCGTAGAGCAAGTCAATGCAGTGGCTGGTCAAGGAAGGCTGGCGGAAGGCTGGCTGGCTGCCTCACTTGCGACTGGAGCGTGCGAAGTCCTCCCGGGAGATCTGTTTCCTCTTCGGACGGCCCCTTCCACGTTTGGGAGGGGGTGTGTGGTGGCGACCTGCTGGTGGTGGGTGAGGTGTGCTCACTGGCTGTGGACGCAGGGGAAGTGGACACTGCTGGCCGACCCTGCGCCCTAGCAGGTGGTGGCAGAGGTGGTGTTGCTGGCCTTGCCTGTGACCCCACCGCCACCACCAGCTGGCCCATGAGGTCCACGAGTTGGTCCATACGGGACACGAATTGGCCCATACGGGCGTCCATGGACCTCAGCACCCCCAGCACCTCCCGCGTGTCAGTAGCAGACCTGGCCCATTGTCCTTGGGCCTCTTCATAGGCCCCAAGGACTCTGGCCATTTGAGGCAGGGCATGGCTCCCAGTGGAGGCTGGCGTTTCCCTGACCCTGCTCCTCCTACCAGTCCTGCTGCCACCGGCCTGCCCACTAGCCACATTGCACACCACGGTCCTCGCTGTGGCTCCCAGGGTGGATCCAGTCGGCCGGGCCACCACCTGCGCTGGGGCTGGTGCCAGCGAAGACGTGGTGGTGGTGGAGGCGGTGGTGGTCGGTGCGGCGATGGTGGCGGTTGCGGCAGTGGTAGTGGCCGCAATGACCGTGGGTGTGGCCGCAACGACAGTGGCAGCAGGGGACTGGGACTGTTCAGCATCCCTGGATGATGGGTTGGTGGGTAGGAGGGGTCCTGGGGAGCGGCTGGGCCCTGCCACGCCAGATGGGCCAGCTTGGTGGTCCGTGTCCGAAGAGGTGGACAGATCCTCCAGATCCGTGTGTCCTCGTTGGGGGCTTGTAGGCTGGCTGTGCTGGCTGCTGTCTCCATCCCCAGCGTCCAGCAGTTCGTCACCTGTGGAGAAAATGAGATTTGTTATTGTGTTGCACCTGGCGAAGTATGTATTAGTCGTCTGACATTGGCAGTTCGTGCAATCTCGTACATGGGTTTCCCGGAGGCGAGTGTGTGGCTGTGGCATCTGTAGTTGTGTGTGCTAGGCAATGGGACTGTGTGCTGTGCACATGTGGCATGGGACGGATTGGCCATGCCGATGGGTGTGTTGCTTTGCCCCTACTCATTGTGACTCTGGTGTATGCGGGCTCCTGGCCCATCCTGGGTCTGGTTTGTACTTTGCTTTTGGAGTTCATATGGAACGCTTAGGAACGCATATGGCAACATGGGGGCCATGCCCCAGATTCGCATTTGGGAGGGGATATGCTTTGGGGTACATGCTGTGAGCCATGGGTGCCGAACGTGACATGTGTTGTGGCAGCATGACAGTGCATGGTCTGAGGTGTGTGCATGCCTGACATGCCCTGCATATTTGCTGTCTGTTGTGGTTACTGGACATGGCATTGGACGCATCGTTATGAGTGAGTGATAGTTGTGTGCCAGCCAACGTATTGCAGTTGTCCCATCTCCTTGGTGTGCGTGCTGCCCTGTGCCATGTGCATCACTGCAGTGCTCGGGGGGTGTGGCCCATGTTGTGTGTTGTTGCTCACAGTGTGTCGTGCGCTTAATTGACTTCTGGCACATGGTTGGTCATGGGCATGTGTCTTAGCGTGACTGCTGTATGTGTGGCAGCTGTGCGGATGACATGCCTTTCATGTGACTGGGGCTGACGGATGGGATGGATGGTATGTTGTATGTGCATGGTGTGTCTGTGAGTTTGATGGGTTCAGTGGTGTTCGTGTGCATTTCTGTTGTTCCGCTCTGTTGCGTCTAGTGTTGTTTGTCTTACATAGGCGTAGTTGTGGGGTGTGGGGTTGACAGGCAGTGGGGGCTACATGGACAGGACTTCAATGGTGTTTCGGTTGTGTGTGATGAGTTGCACAGTGGCTGCCGTGTGGGACTATATTCAGTGTGGCTTGTGCATGCAGACGTGGCTCCTTGGGTGTTGCTATGTATGTGATGGGTCATGTGGGGTGTGAGTCTGTTGTTCATGTCCGTGTGCACATTGTTCACTTGTTCGTGACGGTGGGCGGTGCTGCGTGTTCGTCTGCTACGTGACATGTCCCATGTGTTGGTGGTGTTATGCTCCTCATGCCTCCAGTAATCCAGCCCTGTCCAGTTTCCCACCTGCAAGTTGTTCGTGCGTGCACTGTACTGGATGCCACATGGCTCTAAGCGGGGGTGCTCCATGTTGCAGGTCTGTGGGGGTGGGGGGTGTAGTGGGTCGTGGGGGTGGCTGTACACCCACTGACACCGATTGCTGTGGACCGTGATGTCTGCCTTTCGGCTGTCGTTGTGCACTGCGGTGGCTGACACGTGGCTGTGGGGTGTGGGGGATGCTCCTCCTTGCTGTGCTGTGGGACTGGGGCCTGGTGTGTGTTGTACTTGGGCTGTCCACCGTCCCACCCACTGCACTTTGTGTTCCTGCCACTTACCTGTTACTTGTCGGTTAGTGCAGCTGTGGCGGACACATGGGTGTGGTGGGTGCTCGTTGTGGCGCTTCTGGCATATTTGGGGACCTGTTGGTGGTTACGTGGCTGGCTTAGTGTACACATGTCCCCACGCATCTTACAGTTGTTCGGTTTGGGCTGTGTGTGGTAGTGTCTGTTGCATGTGCGTGTGATGTGTTGTGTATTGTGTGCTGGACATGGGGGTGTTTGTCCCTGGGAGCTGTGGCATGGTGGTTGCGCATGTGAGTACATAGCGGTGTGCTAGTATACATTGGTTTGTACTTACCAGCCTCCACTCCCCCTGCTAATCCGGCGAGGATCTCCGGATGTATTACGACTCGCACCTTCTCCTCCCACGCTTTGAAGGTCTTAAAGAGCGCGGGATTCCCTCCGCCAGTGACGGCAGCCAGCTCTCTGTTTTTGCCCTCCTTCTTCTTGACCAGGCTCTTGACGTCATTCCAACGTTTGTTTATCTCGACTCTGTTCCTGGGCAGGGTCCCGACTGCATTGACCTGGTCTACGATCCGGTTCCACATTCTGTTTCTGGTGGCTAGTGGTGTGTGCTGGACCATGTTCCCATAGATTTGTGGGTGCACCTTGATGATCTCGTCGACCATGACCGTCAGCTCCATGGGCGTGAACTTGGGCATTCTTTGTGGTGCCATGGTGTTTGTGGTGCTGGTGCGGTGTGTGTTGTGTAATGTGCAGGGGTTTGTGGTGCCGGTGTTTGGTGGTGGTGGTGGTGGTGGTTGTGATGTGTGCGTTTCTGTGGTGTGCTGCTGTCCTTGCTGTGTCACTGTGTCCTCTCCTCTCCTCTCTGGTTTGCAATGTGGCAAGGGGTTGTGGTCTGTGGGAGTGCTGCTTTTGTACTCACCTATGTGGGTGTGTCCTCATGGTCTGTTGTTTTCAGGTGTGTTGTGTCTGGGGTTCTGGCCTTTGTATTTTTTGTTTGTCCGGGGGTGTTTTCGGGATGTGTACTGTGCTTGTGTATTTGTGTGTGCCTTGCTGTGTGGACTTGTTGGCCATGTTGTGTGCTATTGGTTTTGTGTGCAGATGGTTTCTGTGCAGGTACGTGGGCGCCATGGCTTCTGCCGTGTCGATTCTCATCAGCGTTGTTTGCGCTTGCGGGCGGTATATTTGTTGTTTTTCCGCGCTCATGGCGGTGCGATCGTAATTTCACGTGCGGTGTGTCGGCCGTGTGGGCGGGCGGTTTTGTGTTGTCGTGCGTGTTTCCGTCCGTGGCGGGCGGTTTGACTCCGACTCGGACGATGGCGGGCGGTATTTTGTGTGATTTTTCGCCGATGGCGGTTTTCGGTTTGTGTACTCATAATGGCGTGGTCGGTGTTCAGGCGGTGTGTGCGGGCGGATTTTTGCCGCTTCCATGCCTGGCGGTTTTTTTTACGCCGGGTATCGTAATGGGCCCCTAAGCATCTTAAAGAAACAATGTGGCAGAATTTTAATAATCTGTTGTTTTCGACGCGCGTTTCGGCACAACTGTGCCTTCGTCAGGAAAAAGGGCCACAAAATGTTAACTTTTGATATCTGTGAATAAAGTATATATATTACATTTCAGATACAAGGTTCTCACTCAATGATACATATTGTGCCGCCATGAAGGCGTGCATTACTTAATGTTTACAATTTAAAAAACAAGGCAAAAGACTAGATTAATGTCACCAATTTATATACATGCAAGAACTAGTGAGTTGTCCAGAAGATGAAGTGTGTGTAGCAAGATAGATTAGAAACAATAAAAGAAATAGCCACCACCTCATTTAGGTAGTTCCATATAAATAGATTCACCCAGTGATCTACTAAAAAATATCCATATTTTGAAAATTTATAAAGGTTAACCTTATGTCTCGGAGTAGACTCGTCAGATATTGACAGCTACTGCATGAACACTTTGAGGTATTGGTTGATTCTTGATTAGAGGACCAACTGTAAAGATATGAAATACCTCGTTTTAATTTGTATAATTTATGTTCTTAATCGATATATTTATCGGTTAGGTATATAAATACCTTAGATATAAGTCTCCAACGCTAAATAATGTTTTTCACATCCAAGATAGGTTTATGATGTACCGGGTTTCGCACTCGATATGTGCCGTCCTTATGATTTTTACTGTGAGCACAATAAAGGTAATGATTAGCCTTACATGTTGACAGTTTATACGTGTATTTTATAAAGCTACTAGCACATAACGTGCAATCAGAGTTCTGGTTTATAACCCAATTTAATTTTCAAGTAATTCAAATACTTACATTTCGATTAAATATCCGTCTATTGTGTGGATTTATCTAGAAAAAGACAATTTGAAATATATCACTAGGAAAAAAGGGGCTGTATATACAGCTTAAAAATGAAGTAAGTAATTGATTCCTAACTTAGTGCAATGCACCAGCAACTGATTAAGTATTTCAAAATGTACTCGAATAAGTAACATATGCATGAGCTAATTAACAACGTCAGAATCAAAGTCTAACTTGAGGTTTTAACTGCATTAGTATTCTAAGACACTCTACTTTGCAGCCAACCTATAGACTAACGTTATATTGACTCGCCAGACAATAGTGAGGTAAGTAGTTAGTTCTTAACTTCGTGCGATGCACCAGCATTGGGTTAAATGATTTTTTCCCCAAATGAGCACTCGGATGAACATCCTCAGCGTAGGCTAATTAAAGGAGTCAGAGTCAAAGTCTAACTCGATAAAAATCCTCAGCGTAAGCTAATTGGAGGTGTCAGAGTCAAAGTCTAACTCGAGGGTTTGACCTCAATAATGTTTTAATACACTCTGTTTTATAGCCAACCCATAAACTACCGCTACAAAAAAACTAACCAATCGATAATACAGCGCTAAATTTTGCCGTTTCAAATTGACGCCTACTTACTGTATTTTGATAGCATTGAAATCCCGGATGGTGGGGCCTCTGCACGCCACGACCTCCTCGTGAAGACTGCACTAAGGTATGCTCACTTCCGCATGAAATATACACGGAGTCTATCACGTGGTGTTCACGGGCCAATCATGATCAAAGTCATGTGACGGCGGATGGCAAATCGGATAGAAAGCGAAATGGGACTTTGTTTATTACGTGAACATCAAACTCGATGTATCATTAATCTAATGTTTAGACGTGTGGTTCACAATAAATAAATCATCCCCTCGCCACGATGAGCACACGAAGAACAGTACACAGTTTATTAACTATTAAAAATTAATCGGTGGAATCTATCAGGTGGTTATTCCTGGCCAATCATAGTGGGTACCGAGAAACAATAGCTAACCAGTCTCATGAATAGAGAACCCAAACTTTATTATTGTCTGTATATAGAAATATTCTAATTGATATAATTATTGCAACAAAAATATGGTCATCCTAACTCATTTAACATAAATTTTCTAATAGAATTTATTATGTAATGTAGATACGAACATCTTAACTTATATTACGAGTTATTGAATAAATTCTTTTATATATCTTGATCAATGATTTTTAAGAGGATCCATTATTTGTATATTTTTTATTTACAATCAGTTATTTTAATTGTCTTATATTTACGTAGGTAGTGAAAATGAAATTTCTGACCATTATATGATTCTTAGGGTCAATATTAATTGTTAAGACTAGGCAATGTGGGAAAATATGATATTCCATCAAGATCAAACGATCGATTCAGCTGTTATATCGTATCGCTTGTTCCCATGGAATTTCCAGATTTAAACCTCGTACAAATGTATCCAGGGAAAATATCCAGAACACTTCTCTTCTTTTCCTTACTTCATCTGAATCTATGCCTGTCTTTTCATTTATTTTTTCTAGAATTAGCCAATTGATTTGATCATGATTGTGTCCTGCTTCTAAGTAGTGTTTTACTAAGGGAGCATGAATCTTTTTTGTGCGTATATATATTATTCAATAACTCGTAATATAAGTTAAGATGTTCGTATCTACATTACATAATAAATTCTATTAGAAAATTTATGTTAAATGAGTTAGGATGACCATATTTTCGTTGCAATAATTATATCAATTAGAATATTTCTATATACAGACAATAATAAAGTTTGGGTTCTCTATTCATGAGACTGGTTAGCTATTGTTTCTCGGTACCCACTATGATTGGCCAGGAATAACCACGTGATAGATTCCACCGATTAATTTTTAATAGTTAATAAACTGTGTACTGTTCTTCGTGTGCTCATCGTGGCGAGGGGATGATTTATTTATTGTGAACCACACGTCAAAGCATTAGAGTAATGATACATCAAGTTTGATGTTCACGTAATAAACAAAGTCCCATTTCGCTTTCTATCCGATTTGCCATCCGCCGTCACATGACTTTGATCATGATTGGCCCGTGAACACCACGTGATAGACTCCGTGTATATTTCATGCAGAAGTGAGCATACCTTAGTGCAGTCTTCACGAGGAGGTCGTGGCGTGCAGAGGCCCCACCATCCGGGATTTCAATGCTATCAAAATACAGTAAGTAGGCGTCAATTTGAAACGGCAAAATTTAGCGCTGTATTATCGATTGGTTAGTTTTTTTGTAGCGGTAGTTTATGGGTTGGCTATAAAACAGAGTGTATTAAAACATTATTGAGGTCAAACCTCGAGTTAGACTTTGACTCTGACACCTCCAATTAGCTTAAGCTGAGGATTTTTATCGAGTTAGACTTTGACTCTGACTCCTTTAATTAGCCTACGCTGAGGATGTTCATCCGAGTGCTCATTTGGGGAAAAAATCATTTAACCCAATGCTGGTGCATCGCACGAAGTTAAGAACTAACTACTTACCTCACTATTGTCTGGCGAGTCAATATAACGTTAGTCTATAGGTTGGCTGCAAAGTAGAGTGTCTTAGAATACTAATGCAGTTAAAACCTCAAGTTAGACTTTGATTCTGACGTTGTTAATTAGCTCATGCATATGTTACTTATTCGAGTACATTTTGAAATACTTAATCAGTTGCTGGTGCATTGCACTAAGTTAGGAATCAATTACTTACTTCATTTTTTAAGCTGTATATACAGCCCCTTTTTTCCTAGTGATATATTTCAAATTGTCTTTTCTAGATAAATCCACACAATAGCGGATATTTAATCGAAATGTAAGTATTTGAATTACTTGAAAATTAAATTGGGTTATAAACCAGAACTCTGATTGCACGTTATGTGCTAGTAGCTTTATAAAATACACGTATAAACTGTCAACATGTAAGGCTAATCATTACCTTTATTGTGCTCACAGTAAAAATCATAAGGACGGCACATATCGAGTGCGAATCCCGGTACATCATAAACCTATCTTGGATGTGAAAAACATTATTTAGCGTTGGAGACTTATAGCTAAGGTATTTATATACCTAACCGATAAATATATCGATTAAGAACATAAATTATACAAATTAAAACAAGGTATTTCATATCTTTACAGTTGGTCCTCTAATCAAGAATCAACCAATACCTCAAAGTGTTCATGCAGTAGCTGTCAATATCTGACGAGTCTACTCCGAGACATAAGGTTAACCTTTATAAATTTTCAAAATATGGATATTTTTTTGTAGATCACTGGGTGAATCTATTTATATGGAACTACCTAAATGAGGTGGTGGCTATTCCTTTTATTGTTTCTAATCTATCTTGCTACACACACTTCATCTTCTGGACAACTCACTAGTTCTTGCATGTATATAAATTGGTGACATTAATCTAGTCTTTTGCCTTGTTTTTTAAATTGTAAACATTAAGTAATGCACGCCTTCATGGCGGCACAATATGTATCATTGAGTGAGAACCTTGTATCTGAAATGTAATATATATACTTTATTCACAGATATCAAAAGTTAACATTTTGTGGCCCTTTTTCCTGACGAAGGCACAGTTGTGCCGAAACGCGCGTCGAAAACAACAGATTATTAAAATTCTGCCACATTGTTTCTTTAAGATGCTTAGAAACTAATTGTCATTTATCATCAAATCATAAACATTGACATGTGTTTTTTAAATTGATTGTTAGTTACATGTTGTATGAATGAAGAGGAATGAATGAGTACAAATGGGTTGTTATTTTTAAAATGAAATCATAAAAA